>OX359294.1:13648474-14849724 GCA_947179395.2 Pulicaria dysenterica | reverse complement strand
CTTGGTGGTGTGTAGGTGTCAAAACCGACACCTCACCCTTCCACTAACTATACTTACATTTAATTAACAATTATTCACATTTTAATTAAATTAATTAATTAAACACACAAAATAATTAATTAACCAAATAATTTAAAGGTAATTCCACTTAATTACCTTAATCCTACTAGGCCGGTAAGGAGGGTGTTACAGTGTACACTCCTATTTCAATACAAAGGGGGAGAATATAAATTCATAAATTGTATAGAAATAGGAGTTTCTGTGTAATATACTCATGGAGTATATATAGGGATATGGCTATTGTAATAGCTAAGGGTTTTGAGCATA
The DNA here is from genome assembly GCA_947179395.2 of Pulicaria dysenterica. Taxonomy (NCBI): domain Eukaryota; kingdom Viridiplantae; phylum Streptophyta; class Magnoliopsida; order Asterales; family Asteraceae; genus Pulicaria; species Pulicaria dysenterica. The sequence continues at coordinate 14,849,397 of OX359294.1, read as the reverse complement.
ATGAAATAAAGAACTATGTGTTTTCATGGTGTTTTTACACATTCTCTCTAGTTCTTATTATAAAACCTTCATCTATCCTACATATTACTTGAATAACTTGTTATAATGGACTAACATACACCAGCAAATGATTTGGAAAGAAATGAAAGACAAAGTGAGATGAAAGCATTAAGTACTCTGTTACTTGCAATTCCTAATGAATATCAACATCAATTCAGTAGATGTTTGGATGCTAAGGAACTCTGGAAGGCTTTGGAAAAGCGATTCTCTGGAACGAATAGTGCCAAGAGAAATCAAAGATCCATACTGAAACAACAATATGAAAATTTCAGTGCTGGAAAGGAAGAAACAATGACTCAAACATTCGACAGGTTCAATAAACTGGTAGGAGAATTGGCTACTGCATGGGTCAAGATTGATCAAGATGATGTCAACAGTAAGCTTCTAAGGTCACTAGGGGAAGACTGGACTATGTATACAGTTGAATCTAGGCAAAGTGATGACTTGGAAGGAAAAGAACTAGATGATCTTCACAATGACCTTAGGGTATTTGAAGCAGAAGTAGAGGCAAAAAGGAAACCATCAAGTTTCTTACAGAATGCGTGTTGGGAAGATGATCTCATCAGTTTAGATTTGATGAGACAAAGTTAAGTTTGTAAGATGTGTTCTACATATAACTTAAACATAATTATGAAGCTTAGTCAGACTGAACACTTATAGTGATTCAGACTGAGTATAAGCTGAGTATAAGCTGTACATATGTTCAATCATCTTAGACTATATCTTAGTAAGATTATCAAAATGTTTGATAAGCTGTGTGTGTACACTAAGATATATATATTGAGTTTCAGCTTGATGAGTTTCAAGCTGAGCGACTCAGCGTGAATACTGAGTTAGCTCAATAGAGTTACTAAATATGTTTTAGTAAATTCTTTAGACTTCTAAGGATGAGTTAATAATTATACATGTTAGTCCATGTTTGTTTTCGAGTGTGTTCTCGAAGAACTCAGCTTGATGAGTTTCAAGCTGAGTAACTCAGCATGACTAAAGAAGTCAGTTTAAGAGAATTTAAATGTGTTTTAAATTCTGTTTTATCTCTCTATATCTACGGGAAGGATAAGAATACTTCAGAATCAAGATTGAAGATTGAAGACTCAAGATAAGAAGATTCAAGATTCAAGATTCCGAGTTATCCGATAGTTAGTTAGCAAATTAGGATTAGTCCAGTTTGTTAGGAACCGTAGCAACAGGATTATAAATACTTATCTCCTGATAAGTTTAGAGGTACGACTCAGAAACAATTACAACTAAGTGTTGGAGAGCCAAAACCTCACCTCACCGTATGTGTTACGATTCTTGAATAACTGTTTGTCAGTTCAACGTGATCAAGATATTCACAGATTTCCAATTTGTTCGTGTGTTCGAATATTCACATTTGTTGTGAAGTTGGTAAGTAATCATAAGTTGATTAAATAGAGAGTCGTCAGTATCTATAATCATAAGTTGATTATAGATAGCTAAGTTTGAGAGATTGAGAGATTCATATTAGGTGATTATATATCAAGAGTTGCTTACTTGATAGTTATTGTAATCATCATCTTATTCAAAGCATTGTAATAATCTTCTTAATAAAAGCATTCGATTGATTGTGGTTTGATTTACTTTGTGTAATGATATATGCCTTTTTATGCATATTTTACATGCTGGAACACCCCGTACTTAGCCCAAATACAAGGTGATTACTCCTATTATTGATCTAATATGCTTAACATTTACCATGCAGGTTACAAAGAGCTTTAAGTAAGATAAAGAGGCAAAACAAGGGAAGAATAGAAGAAAAATGAAGATTGGTGAAAAAGACACCCTACGGCCGCAGAAGATATTTCCTACGGCCGTAGGAGTTATTCTTCTAGAAGTGTTAAAAACACACCCTACGGTCGTAGATGTATATCCCTACGGCAGTAGGAGCCCCTTATCCGTAGTAATCATTTACTGGAAGATTTCTTGCGTGTCGGGTGACTAGCAGAATCTCGCATGTGGAGAAACTCCGTCCCAGCCACCCTACGGCCGTAGAGGATACTTCCTACGGCCGTAGAGGATACTTCCTACGGCCGTAGGAAGTTCTGTTACAGCACATTAAATGGCAGAATCTGCCATTTGCACAAGAGTCCCGATTTTTCACCACATTTCGGACCAACACCCCCAAACACTCTCTCTAAACACCCTAACCCTCCAGGGGACTTCTCTTGGTGATTCTAAGGTGGAGAGATTGGATTTGAAGGCTTGGAACAACATCTTGGAGCTTGGATTCATTAGTTTTATAATTGCTAGCTTCAGTATACTCTTTCCATTTCTTATTTCAATCATGTACCCATGTGTTCCAGATGTTGTAGTATTAATATTGATGTATATGGATAACTAAACTTATTTCACTTGGGCCAAGATGATTCTTGGCTAGTTATGGCAATATATTTGACTTTTATGTTGACTTGATTCAAATATGCATGTTTGATCTTGAATACAATTGTGTTTTATCAACTTAGTATGTTTAATCTTACCATGTTCATGTGTGATAATGTGTATAGGATAACTCCTTCATGTTTAAGCATGTGGATATTCAATGATGATGTTTGTATATTCTTAATGTCATGTTAAGTTTGTTATTAGAAATGATACATCTTGCATGATTGTCATTAGAAATCATTGTTAGGATATGTTTTCAATCATTTCAGGTTCATCCATTAATGGTCATTTTATTCATATGTTGGTTTTATGCATGCCTTGTGATTGTAGATGAAAATCTTGTCATTTGGTGCTTTTTTGGTCAAACATGCTACTAATAATTAAAGGATTCACAAAGATGTTTGTTGGTATGTTTAGATGGTGAAATGAACTCATGTGTATGCCTTTGTTATGCTTGTCTTGGTGTTCAATGTGCATATCACATGATTCATGTTTTAAGAAGTGTTGGCTATACTAGAAATGGTAGGTTTAACATGTTCATATCTTTAGTAATCATGTGGCTAAATATTAAAATCCCTTAATTGTGAGGTTTGAGTTTAGAGGAGTTTGTGACCCCATTGTACCAATTTACATGTGTTTATGATTTGAGATTAAAGTCTAGATTGTAATTTGTTGTTGAATACATTTATGTTAGATTAAACTGTTCTGTCGTACTGGTTCCTACGGCCGCAGGAAGAAATTCCTACGACCGTTGGACAGTATATCTCCTACGACCGTAGGAAGAAATTCATACGGCCGTAGGAGGCATTTTCACCACAGTGTGCTGTTTTTGCTTGTTTTAACCATTTTAACTGCTTTGGCACCTTTTTGGGTTCTGAGGACTACTGGACATGTCATTTGAAAAGATGTTTGTCTTTGTAGTCTGATTTGGACGCGATCTGGTGGATTTGTAGTTGAATTCTGATATGTCGTTACTTGCTTAATCATGTTTAAGTGTTGAATCTGAGTCTTGATAACTCGAGTGATGGTTCTTGCATGATAATGTGGTTTTGTTGAGTATTAGAACAGCATGCTATGTGCTCAATCTATTCAAGTCTTCATATTATGTGTTGTATTGTGTTATTGCCATGATTAGTCTCGATGATTCGAAAGCCTAAGTGATCTGTTATCCTACTGTTTTCCTTCGGTGTTAATCTGTGTTAGTTACTATAGTTCTTGATTAATTTAGTTCATTCTGTTACTTGCTTTAATTAATTATGCTGATCAAACAACAATGAAACTTAAGTATTGATAACTTCCTGTCCTGGTGGAACGATATCCGGTCTTACCGAGTCTATACTACTATTGACCAGTTTATACTTGCCTGAGTCGTGTGTAGTATATGCTTAGTAACATCGTTTTTATAAATTTAAAACGAGGTTGTGTCACAATATTTTATAACAAGAAAAACCCGCAGTTCGTAGCACACCAAGTTTTTGGCGCCGCTGCCGGGGACAGGCAATACTAAGAAATAGTTTAATTGTTGATTTGATCTTGTTACTTGTTACTTAAGTTAGGTGTGCCTGATGAGGTAGTCACTTGCTTTTTCTACCTCTTTCTCGCACCCTCTGTCAGTTTGTTCTATTCTGAGCAAATTGAGCCTTTTCAAGAACCGGAGCGTGAGTTTCGACTACGCCGACTCCGTCAACGCCAACGCCAACGCCAAAGAGAACGTATTCAAAACATGGCTGAAGAAGGACCACCACCACCACCACCTAGGACACTTAACGACTATGTTCGTCCGGATATTAACAATATCCAGAACACCATCATTCAACCTAGGGTGGCAGCGAACAATTTTGAAATCAAACCTAACGTGATTCAGATGGTTCAAAACTCCGTTCAGTTTCATGGCCTTCTCGACGAGGATGCAAACGCTCACATCCGCAGTTTTCTCGAAATCTGCGATACGTTTAAAATCAATGGTGTTACTGATGACGCCATTCGCTTACGTTTATTCCTGTTTTCTCTCAAAGACAAAGCCAAGCTTTGGCTTAATTCTCTCCAGGTGAATTCCGTTGCTACATGGAATGATCTTGTTGCCAAATTTCTAGCTAAATACTATCCGCCGGCCAAAACGGCCAAGCTGCGTAATGATATCTCATCGTTTCAGCAGACTGGCGGGGAAAGTCTTTATGATGCATGGGAGAGATACAAGGATCTCATGAGGAGATGTCCTTCACACGGATATGAGCTATGGAATCAAATTTTCACATTTTATAATGGCTTATCTGTTGTCACTCGGCAGATGATAGATGTTGCCGCAGGAGGTGCATTAGGTAGCAAAGACCCACAAGCGTGCTATGATCTTATCGAAGATATGGCAACCAACAGCTACCAATGGAACCCCTCCATGAGACCGAAACCACCAAAGAACGGTGGAATTTTCAATGTGGATGCTTTATCTGATCTCTCTGCACAGGTAGAGAAGTTGACAAAGAAAATGGATCAGATGTGTGCTCCTCCTAAACAGGTTACTTGTAATTTCTGCTCAGGGGCACATCCTAGTGACCAATGCCAAGAGGAAACTCCTGCTCACGAGGAAGTCGATTTCATTACTAATCAGCCGAGGTCTCAGCATAATCCCAATGCAACAAACTATAATCATGCGTGGAGGGATCACCGAACTTCAATTATCATAACCAAACCACTAAACCCCCTCATGGGATTCCGTACCCACAGAGACTAATCAGCCGAGGTCTCAGTATAATCCCAATGCAACAAACTATAATCATGCGTGGAGGGATCACCGAACTTCAGTTATCATAACCAAACCACTAAACCCCCTCATGGGATTCCGTACCCACAGAGACCACGTCAGCTTGATATATGCGTTTTTATACATGTTTTATGTACCCAAATGCCCCCATTCTTAACCTATTTCCATGGTAATATGTCCATTTAATGCTCTAATATGATAAAAGTTCACTATACAGGTCTAAAAGAGCTTTACATAAGAAACATGGACAAATCCCGCGATTATCAAGCAAAAAGCGAAGTTTTGTTTAAAACAGGTCCTTACGGCCGCAAGGAATCCCTTGCGACCGCAAGGGACCCCGCCCACCAAAATTCGGCTAACCGTTTTGTCAGAACAAGTTGCAAGGAATCTTGCCAGCTAGCATTTTACGCGCCACGGAAACCGATCATTACGCGGCACGGAAAACTCCTTTTTATCCTATAAATAGCAGGCCAAGCCTCTCACTTCGATAGATGACATTAGAGGGTGCCTTCAGGTTTCCCTCGATCTCACCCAGAGACTTCCAAAGGGGGCTCTGGGAGACTCCTAGGCTCTGCCGGAGCTTCTCCAGGCTTGGCTGAGTTTTCCCCAGCCTTGGCTCCGGATTTCTCACCCTCCAAACACTCTCCTAAACCTCTAAATACTTCAAACACCATTCCATGGTGATACCTAAGGAGGAGAGCTTGCTAGGAGCTTGGAACAACACTTGGAAGCTTCAAAAGTGTACATAATCTTGGGATTACTTGGTATAATCATTCTATCTTCTGTTCTTAATCATGTATCATGTATTCCAGATATTGTTGTATTTGATGAAGTTTAATTTATTTCACTTAGGCCAAGATGATTCTTGGCCAAGTTATGGCAATATAATCTTTTCTTGATTAATTAATATAAAAAGTATGTTTTGATCATTGATATAAATTTGTTTAATCATGTTCTTATGTTAAATATGTTCATGTTCATGTTTTGGTAATCTTTTAAGTGAAAACATAAAGGTTACATTCCATGCATATTCAAAGATGATGGTTTAATCTCAAGATCCTGTGTAGTTATCACTAGAAATGGTGTAACAAGCAAGGTTGTCATCAGAAAAGCATTTTTGGGACTTGTCTTTGATTATTTCCAGGTCATAACAAGTTGGTCATATTCATCATATTGTGGTTTTACACATGCTTAACATCTTAATGAAAGTTCCAAGTATTTAAGTATATTATTTGATCATAACAACTACAAAAGAATAAAAAGGATTGAAAAGGTGTTCTTGAGCATGTTAAGGTTGAAATGAACTTCTAATGTCATTAAGAATTAGAAGTCTACGATTCTATGTGCATGCTTATGTGTTCATGCTTTACATGTGTTAAGTACTAGAAATAGTACTTAACACGATGATATCTGAAGGAAATAACGTAAGGCTCGATCTTAAATCCAACACACGCTGTTTGAGTCTTGTTGGGTTCATGGATTCATAGTGCTCATTTCTATCTGCTTATGACATTGGATGACAGTCCAGGTTATACGTGCTTGATCCTTGGTGCATAAATGATTTCTGCTGGAAATAGGGTTCATGCGACCGTAAGGGTAAAGCCATGCGATCGCATGTACCCTTGCGACCACATGTCACTGACAAGCGGCCATATGCACTTTTATTCGATTTCAGTTTGTTGTTTCTCATGTTTAAATCATTCTTAAATCACTTTAATACCTTTCCTATGTTTTGAAGGCTATGAGACATATCATTTGACCGAGAGTGTATGACTCGTAGCTGGATTTAAATATAGTTAAGTGGATCTGTGATTGTCTTATGATTCTATGTTTACATGCTATACTTGATTGTAAATCTGAGTCTTGATAACTCGAGTGATGATTTACATGATAATATGACTTGTGAGTATTAGAGAGAACAGCATGCTTTGTGCCTAAATTACATCTATGTCAAGTCTTCATTGTTGTATTTATTGCTGTGACTGGTTCGGATGAATCAAAAGCCCAAGTGAATATTTACCCGGTATTAATCCGTTCTATCCCTGTATTATATTTATCTTTATGTATTTTAGTTTCTTTGTCTTTTCCATCTCTCCAAAGTATCTTTCTGATCAAACAACGATGATGGTAGAATATTGGTAGTTTCTGTCCCTGTGGAACGATACTCGGTCTTACCCTATCTATACTACTACTGACCAGGTCATACTTGCATGAGTCGTGTGTAGTACTTATTTCGTAATTCCGTTTTATAAATTTAAAACACCAGTGTGAAAGCTTTTAATCATCTTAAAAATACCCGTACGCGGGCTGCACACCATCAGCCTCAGCAGTTCGATCATCAGCCTCAGCAGTTTGATCGTCAACCGCAACCATATGAGCAACCACATCAGTACAACACTCAACCACCGCTTCCCAATGAATCTGCATCATCATCATCTTCTTCAGTATCTTCCAATATGGAGGATCTTGTGAAGCAATATCTGGCACAATCCGAGTTGCGTTTCAACCAAATAGATGTTAGACTCAATCAAACGGAAGCAACTCTGAGAAATCAACAAGCTTCACTTCAAAATCTCGAAAATCAAGTTGGCCAGATATCTAAGCTCTTGTCAGAGCGACCACAGGGAGGTCTCCCGAGCAACACGGATACCAATCTGAGAGCACACGTGAAGGTAATCACTTTGCGTAGTGGGACGACCACGGTACCACCACCGTTTCCCTCTCAATCCAAAGAAACTGAAAAACAGGTCCAATCGGAGGATTCTGACGAGGCGCATAACAGGCTAGACCCAGCAAGTACCGCGCAAGTAAAACCTCCGGTCAAAATATTTCAGCCTACCATTCCTTTCCCCCAGAGATTGAAGAAAGAGAAAACGGAGGAACAGTATGGTAAGTTCCTGGAGCTATTTAAACAGCTCCATGTGAACATTCCATTTGTTGAGGCACTTGCACAAATGCCTAAATATGCCAAATTTCTTAAGGATTTGCTCAACAACAAGAAGAAATTGGATTTGTTCAGCAACAAGAAGAAATTGGAGGACCTGTCATTGGGGACTCTAAACGATGAGTGCTCAGCCATTCTTCAAAATAAGTTGCCAGCAAAGAAAAGCGATCCTGGTCAAGGTTGACAAATTTGTGTTTCCTGCAGATTTTGTCATCCTAAATATGGACGATGACAAAAACGTCCCACTCATTCTTGGTCGTCCATTCCTAGCCACTGCTCAAGCATTAATTGACGTTTGCAATGGAAAGCTTACGCTTCGAGTAGATAAGGATGAAGTGACTTTTGACATCCAAAAGTCAATGAAACACTCAGCTAGCCCGGATGACACTCTTTATTTCGTTGATATCTTTCATCTTTATCCCGTGGATCACATTGTCCCAACTCTAGAGAAGGATGCATTTGACACACAAATCCTGGATGAGGATGTCTTGGATGTAGAGCAGGTAAAGCTTGTCTCTGATGAGCTAACCAAAACTATTCCACCTGACATGACATCTATTTCAGATGTTTTCGAGGTCCTTGAAAAATCCAAGAGCACAACTTCTCGACCATCTATTGTGGACCCAACTTCTCTTGAACTCAAAGAACTTCCTTCTCATCTTGAATATGCATTCTTGGAGGAAGATTCTAAGCTGCTTGTGATAATAGCTTCTAACCTTAATGTTGATGAGAAAAGTAAGCTATTACAGGTTCTGAAAAATCACAAAACTGCCTTTGCATGGAAAATTTCTGACATTAAGGGGATTAGTCCATCCTTCTGCACACATAAGATTCTCATGGAGGATAATTATAAGGCGTGTGTGCAACATCAGAGACGTTTAAATCCCAACATGAAAGAGATAGTCAAGAAAGAGGTTATAAAGCTGCTGGATGCCAGCTTGATCGACCCTATCTCCGATAGTCCGTGGGTCAGTCCAGTCCAGGTTGTTCCTAAAAAGGGAGGAATAACCGTCATTCTGAACGATAAAAGCGAGTTAGTTCCAATTCGTACGGTCACGGGGTGGCGTGTGTGCATTGATTATCGCAAACTCAATGATGCCACACGTAAGGATCACTTCCCCCTTCCTTTCATCGACCAAATGTTGGAGCGTTTGGCTGGAAACGCCTTTTATTGCTTCCTTGATGGATTCTACGGATACTTTCAGATTCCTATCCAACCAGAGGACCAAGAGAAGAAAACTTTTACATACCCCTATGGTACTTTTGCCTACCGACGTATACCTTTTGGGTTATGTAACGCTCCTGCAACATTTCAGCGTTGTATGACGGCTATATTTCATGACATGATTGAGGATTGTGTCGAGGATTTCATGGATGACTTTTCAGTCTTTGGTAACTACTTTGATACATGTCTTCAGAATTTAGACAAGATGTTGTCTCGCTGTGAAGAAACTAACCTTGTGCTTAACTGGGAAAAATGCCATTTTATGGTACCAGAAGGAATAGTTTTGGGTCATAAAATTTCCAATGAGGGAATCGATATAGACAAAGCTAAAATCGATGTTATTGCAAAGCTACCTCCTCCCTCCAATGTCAAAGCCATTAGGAGCTTTCTCGGACACGCATGGTTTTACCGGCGCTTCATAAAGGATTTTTCAAAAATCACTCGGCCGTTAATCCATCTTCTTGAAAAAGACGCTCCTTTCATCTTTTCTCCTGAGTGCGATCACGCATTTAAATTATTGAAGGAGAAATTGACAAATGCTCCCATCCTGACGAGCCCAGATTGGTCGCAACCATTTGAGCTTATGTGCGATGCCAGTGATTTCGCTGTTGGTGCTGTCTTGGGACAACGGATAAATAACCACTTTCAGCCGATTTATTACGCCAGCAAGACACTGACTGACGCTCAAGAAAACTATACAGTCACTGAGAAGGAGTTGTTAGCGGTAGTCTTTGCGTTCGACAAATTCAGATCTTATTTGGTGTTATAAAAAACCGTGGTCTACACTGACCACTCTGCTATTCGTTATCTCTTCGCAAAGCAAGATGCGAAGCCCCGTCTCATTCGGTGGATTTTGTTCTTGCAGGAATTTGACATTGAGATCAAAGACAAAAAGGGAGTAGAAAATCTGGCTACTGACCATCTCTCTCGTCTTGAAAATCCAAATCTTGAGGTGCTAATTGAGTCCGGCATAAAAGATAACTTCCCTGATGAATTTTTATTCGCTGTGACTAGCACTGAAGAGATCTCCTGGTACGCTGACATAGCAAACTATTTAGCAGCAGGGGTGATGATCAAAGGTCTCACACACCAACATAGGAGAAAATTTATCTCCGAGCTTAAAATACTACTTCTGGGAGGATCCTTATCTGTTTCGGGTAGGAGCCGACCAAGTCATCCATAGATGTGTGAGTGATTCTGAAGCTGTTGACATCCTTCAGCACTGCCATGCAAGCCCAACAGGAGGCCATCACGGACCTAGCTACACAGCTAAAAAGGTCCTTAATGCAGGTTTTTTTTGGCCTACCCTGTTTAAGGATGCTCATTTTTTCGTAAAATCGTGCGACTCATGCCAGAAATCTGGAAACATCTCATCCCGAAATGAGATGCCCCAAAATCCAATTCAAGTCTGTGAAATATTTGACATTTGGGGAATAGATTTCATGGGTCCTTTTCCTGGTTCACACGGAAACAAATATATCCTTGTAGTAGTCGATTATCTGTCAAAATGGGCTGAGGCGCAAGCCTTGCCTACAAATGACGCAAGGGTAGTTTGTAAATTTCTGAAAAGATTATTTTCACAATTTGGTACCCCAGAGCACTGATAAGCGATAGGGGTACTCATTGATTCTCTACAGCGTATCATCCGCAAACCAGCGGACAAGTCGAAGTTATCAACCGTGGTCTTAAACGAATTCTGGAAAGAACCGTTGGTAACAGCCCAAAAGATTTGGCAGAGAAACTAGACGATGCACTTTGGGCGTTCCGCACTGCTTTCAAAACACCTATTGGTACTACACCGTATAGGTTGGTTTATGGAAAATCCTGTCGTCTACCTGTTGAACTTGAGCACAAAGCTTACTGGGATTTGAAAGCCGCTAATTTTGACTCGAAAAGTGCAGCAGAGAATCGTTTGTTTCAGCTGAGTAAGCTTGATGAACTGCGGTTCCAAGATTACGATAATTCCATGATGTACAAGGAAAATACGAAAGCTTTCCATGACTCCCGCCTGAAAGACAAAAAATTCCAGGATGGAGATCGTGTGCTCTTGTACAATTCTCGTCTTCGTCTTTTCCCAGGTAAGTTGAAGTCCAGATGGACGGGTCCATATACTGTACACAGTGTTTTTCCTCACGGTGCTGTTGACATTACAAACTCCGAGGGAGTAACATTCAAAGTCAACGGTCACCGACTTAAGAAGTATATTGGTCTCCAGATCCAAGAGGAGCCCCGAGAAGTTCTGGAACTTCACCCCGCTGCACCTTAGCAGGGTGAGTTTGGTCTTTTACCGGTAGACCTTAAAGAACTGGATATGTTTTCTTCCGAATCTCGTGCTCTCCTTTCTTGTCTCTTTCTATGTACTCAACTTTCTTCTGACATTCTGCGCGATATAGTCATAAGACTTGAGAAACATGTAAGGAGAAATCAAAACTTTGCCAAATTTCATAGAGGCACTTCTATCTATGCGGCAAAAAGGTGTGCCAAATATGTAGGGAAATGTTGTAAATGCGGTGCTCTGCTACATGAGGGGGCTTGTAGGAATTTGCCGACAATATCTCAGTCAGAATGTGCTAGTGCTCTTCGAGAAGATCCCGTTAAGCTAAAAGCCGAGGGGGTCTTACGTCCCAAAAGTAACGCTGGTGCCATGATTGAGGAGTTGGTGAATCTCCGACTAAGCAAACTCGAGCCTAAGCCCCGTTAGAATCCCTAGGTCATGCATATGTTCATGCCGTATAGCTCCTCGTGTTTTCTCACTTCAATTTTCATTCAGTCTAGAGAGACAGGAAAACACTCCGCATTTCAACGCGTTAAAGTGTTCGCTTACACACTGTACTAATAGTGTGTTACCTGTATTTACATATCTGTTTTTCGGATGCCCATTTTCGGGGTTTCCGTTTCGCCTTCCGCGCATTTCGGTTTGCGTTGTTTCCTTTCCGTTCGTATTTATCGCTAATCTAGATGCGTGTTTTCAATTCCGCACTACTTGCTCGTATCCCGTACATTCTCTAGAGGCCTATAGAGAGTAGTGTGTGCCAAAATGTTGTTTGAATTGAAAATATGATGCAAAATGGGTCATCTTGCAAAATATAGCCTCTACGGCCGTATTTCAACACTCCTACGATCGTAGGAACATTCTGAGCCCTCTGCAGCCGTAGTTATTAACTCCTACGACCGTAGGAACTTTTCTATATATAGACATCGATCAGATTTAATACGCACGCTATCTCTCTCTCCTACGCTCTCTCTCTCTCTCTCTTTAAAATACGCTCCAACGACCACCGAGGATTTTCCGTTCACATCTCGTTCAATCTACGGCCATTTCTCGCAAAAAAGGTACCAAAATGCTCCTTACACTCGTGTGTACTTGATTTCATGCTTTAATTTCATTATTATTGCCCTCATTTTGATCGATCGAGCAAAACCCTAGCCGCCCGTTGTTCTGCTGTTCGTAAATTCGCTACGGCCGTAGGGAGATTCTACTACGGTCGTAGAACCTCTTATTAGGGTTTTGAGCTTACTTGGTCCTACGACCGTAGAAACTTTCACCTACGGCCGTAGGGACCCTTTTTAGGGTTTCTATTTGGTTTTGCTTGTACGACCGTAGGACGATCCTCCTACGGCCGTAGGATCCCCCTTTCAAATTATTTTTCAAACTTGTTCATTTTTTGGACATTTTCTACATTGGGGGACCTATAGCATACCAAAGCAAACCTGAATCAATCGATAGGATGTCTAGCCATCTTGCGCATCTTACTTAGACTTATATTCCTTTCAGGATGCGTAGACGTCCTCGCAGACAGGCTTCGCCTGAGCCCCGCATCGACCCCCGCCATTTCCCGCGCATAGTCGACCCTGACAGAGTTCCGGTCGAGCGGCCATCTGATTCCGCGCCTCCTTTTTTTCTCCGTTTCGACCGAGAGGAGGACCGTATTGACAGAGATCACCTGAGGGCACGCGCTGAGAGTCACGGATTTGAGCCCATCACGTATCTAGTTTGGGATGATCTTTCTACATTACATATCAGAGGTAGGGCAGACGCCGCCTGTGGCCCACATTGGCGGCGGTTATTCAGTCTGCATGGGGCGGTCTACCACGTGCTTGCATTGGAGTTATTCTCCACTATCTATCTGGTTACCCCACTCACGGATTATGAGCGGGAGGACGCCCTGACTTTTCGCCTACTGGGGGCTGAGAGGCAGCTGTCTCTACGGCAGTTTACCGTCTACATGGGCTTGTACACCCACAAGGAGTTGGATACTCTGGCCTTCACTGAGGGTATTACTGATTGGCCGGAGGGTGTTTCTAGTATTTCCTTCTGGCAGTAGGTGGGCACCGGGGCCTACAACACCGCCAGCGTGCCGAAGAGCACGAAGCTCTGGGACCCGCTGCATCGTATTCTGCACAGAGCCATCGTACACAGCATCACAGCTCGCAGCGCTTGATCTGGTTTGGTCACTTTCACCGATCTATTTTATCTATACACCATGGTTCACCAGAGGCCCTACCAGCTTGCTCTTTGGGTGGCCCATTTTCTGTTCCACATCCGTACCTCCCGTGTTTCTCAGGCTATCTATGGAGGGGGGGTACGTGACTATCTTGGCCGAGGCTATGGGCCTCCTTACTGGAGAGATTACTGATGATCTCGCCTGCTCTGCCCGTGCCGTTCCGATTGATCTAGCAGTCCTGCAGCGCATGAGGGTCGCTGCTAGAATAGAGAACCAGATGCATCTGACGAATCCGGACGGCACTATTTGGGAGCCACCGAGGGTGGCCGAGGAGGAGGCAGCGGTAGCAGTAGAGGCAGAAGCAGGAGCGGCAGTAGGAGGAGCCGGTGGAGGTGCCCCAGAGCAGGGACCCCCTGAATTTACTATTGAGGAGCTCTTTGGGACGAAGCCACCTCCCCCACAGCAGCCAGCCCAGGTTTACACGAGAGATTATAGGTCTAGGCTTGGGAGGTTGGAGAGGTCAGTCTCTGAGATCCGCGAGATGCAGCGGGAGTCCAGAGAGATTCAGAGAGCTGAGCTTGCACATGCCGAGGCTCACCTTCAGTACATGATCAGCATGCTGCAGCTCATTGCGGCCGATACTTTGTCATCGATACATCAGATTCCACAGCCGCCCGCCTATCCGCAGAGGCTCCGGGACTTCACTGATGGAGCCGGACCTTCGCAGCCGCCTCCGCCGTAGTTATATTTTGGGGATAGTTAGTTTAGTAGTTATCTTTTTATGTATTTCTAGATTAGCTTGGTTGTACAATTTTGTTATGTTGTAGTACATGCCACATGTTGATGTGTTTGATGTTCATGTATTTCATTTTGTCTATCTGTATAACATCAAAACACTTGTACATATTCGAATATATATTTATTGTAGTTCATTTCCTTTTGCTTGCCATAACTTGTGATAATTTTTGTCCCTCTCTATATTTCACTTTTGGTTTAGTTGTTGTTTTGCAAGAATATTCGTGATATCTTGGCAACCCAGCTTAAGTGTGGGGAGGAAGCCAACGCCTTCGAAGTTTATCAACTGCAGACACACTTGCTGTTCAGGGAGTTTTTAAAGCTCTTTTCTCGCACTTTATCGCTTACTATTAGTACATTGGGGACAATGTACACTTTTAAGTGTGGGGAGGGGATTAATATAACATGCCTGCTATTCTGTGTCCTGTTGAAAATTCTTGTATGCTAACTATGCTTTAAACCTTAACATTGATTTAGGCGTAAATTTTTCGTAAAATTATATCATTTTGGACATGTTTAGATCTTCTCGCATGATAGACTTTAAACAAGTGACATTTCAGCTTTTATGAAGTAGATTTTGCACAAATACTTGAGTTTTAACAATTGTTTGACTTCAATTCCACAAGCCACACCTGATATGCATTCCTGAGCATTTGAGCCACTACACCTCATTTCTTACATGATTAGCTCATGGAATTGCCCACTTATATGCTGATTGTTGCTTTGATTGTAGAACTTGCTTACTAGTATGCATGTCGAGATCATGAACTAAACTGTTGCAGTTAAGTGATAGAAGCACTAGGATACCCCAATTCAGCCTATATACTTTTATTGTTAACCAACTTCTATATATTTACCCCTAGTTATCCAATTTGAGCCTAAGCCTTTCATTTCGTTACCCATGTTTTTCCTGTTTTAGTCTATTTTATTTTTAAGTTTCCAGAGTCAGTTTGACCCGTTTCATGCTGCTTAGTTCCGTTGTATTTTGTCCGTCAGTTGTTCATGCACCAATTAGTGGGATATGAAAAATACATATGTCCCTTGGTTTGTTCTGGTTATGCTGCATACAGCTGAGTTTTCTGAGAAAATCCAAAAAAATTAGAAAATGAGAAAAATGAGAGATCCAGTTACTTGGCATCCTTTCCTTGGCTATTTTTGAGCATGTCATACATTGAGTAGTAGTTATTTGTCAGTATTACCTGGTTGTTAGCCATCATTCAGAGAATTCTGATTCCATTTCTACTTGATGAGCTGTATTCTCGCCAAAATATTGTGATATGCTTGTATTCCTTCAATAATAGCAGCTTAGACGGTTTTGAACTTGATTTCTGGATTCTATTTTAGCCACTTTTATATATTCCCATTCCTACCCTTAGCCCTAGCCACGTTACAACCCTAACAAAGTCTTCTTGATAATTGCATATGTTTATGTTAATTGATGGAGATGTGATCTGTGATCAAGCTTATGCTAATCTTAGTTTCAATCTAACAGACGTGCACTTATACACTTAACCCTAATACACAATTAGTGCTAGAGTGATCTCCGGTGAGGTATGAAGTCAGATACTTGTCATAAGTCATCTATTCGTGGTTAAATTTGCTTTTCATGGAAGTTTGTTTTCGTTGTTATGTTTGGCTGTCTGTTATGCTTTTAGATCTCTTCTATGTCGGAATGATACTTGTTTGCACTAATTTGCTGCCTTTAGAAATTCTTTGGTTTTCGCTATTGTATTAGAGTTTGCTTGAGGACAAGCAAAGCTTAAGTGTGGGGAGTTTGATATATGCGTTTTTATGCATGTTTTACATGCTGGAATACCCCGTACTTAGCCCAAATACAAGGTGATTACTCCTATTATTGATCTAATATGCTTAACATTCACCATGCAGGTTACAAAGAGCTTTAAGTAAGATAAAGGGGCAAAACAAGGGAAGAATAGAAGAAAAATGAAGATTGGTGAAAAAGACACCATACGGCCGCAGAAGATATTTCCTACGGCCGTAGGAGTTATTCATCTAGAAGTGTTAAAAACACACCGTACGGTCGTAGATGTATATCCCTACGGCCGTAGGAGCCCCTTATCCGCAGTAATCATTTCCTGGTAGATTTCTTGTGTGTGTCGGGTGAGTAGCAGAAACTTGCATGTGGATAAACTCCGTCCCACCCACCCTACGGCCGTAGAGGATACTTCCTACGGCCGTAGGAAGTTCTGTTACAGCACATTAAATGGCAGAATCTGCCATTTGCACAAGAGTCCCGATTTTTCACCATATTTCAGACCAACACCCCCAAACACTCTCTCTAAACACCCTAAAACTCCAGGGGGCTTCTCTTGGTGATTCTAAGGTGGAGAGATTGGATTTGAAGGCTTGGAATAACATCTTGGAGCTTGGATTCATTAGTTTTATCATTGCTAGCTTGGGTATACTCTTTCCATTTCTTATTTCAATCATGTACCCATGTGTTCCAGATGTTGTAGTATTAATATTGATGTATATGGATAACTAAACTCAATTCACTTGGGCCAAGATGATTCTTGGCTAGTTATGGCAATATATTTGACTTATATGTTGACTTGATTCAAATATGCATGTTTGATCTTGAATACAATTGTGTTTTATCAACTTAGTATGTTTAATCTTACCATGTTCATGTGTGATAATGTGTATAGGATAACTCCTTAATGTTTAAGCATGTGGATATTCAATGATGATGATTGTATATTCTTAATGTCATGTTAAGTTTGTTATTAGAAATGATACATCTTGCATGATTGTCATTAGAAATCATTGTTGGGATATGTTTTGAATCATTTCAGGTTCATCCATTATTGGTCATTTTATTCATATGTTAGTTTTATGCATGCCTTGTGATTGTAGATGAAAATCATGTCATTTGGTGTATTTTTGGGTCAAACATGCTACTAATAATTAAAGGATTCACAAAGATGTTTGTTGGTATGTTTAGATGGTGAAATGAACTCACATGTATGCCTTTGTTATGCTTGTCTTGGTGTTCAATGTGCATATCACATGATTCATGTTTTAAGAAGTGTTGGCTATACTAGAAATGGTAGGTTTAACATGTTTATATCTTTAGTAATCATGTGGCTAAATATTAAAATCCCTTAATTGTGAGGTTTGAGTTTAGAGGAGTTTGTGACCCCATTGTACCAATTTACATGTGTTTATGATCTGAGATTAAAGTCTAGATTGTAATTTGTTGTTGAATGCCTTTATGTTAGATTAAACTGTTTTGTCGTACTAGTTCCTATGGCCGCAAGAAGAAATTCCTACGACCGAGGACAGTATACCTCCTACGACCGTAGGAAGAAATTCATACGGCCGTAGGAGGCATTTTCACCACAGATGTTTGTCTTTGTAGTCTGATTTGGACGCGATCTGGTGGATTTGTAGTTGAATTCTGATATGTCGTTACTTGCTTAATCATGTTTAAGTGTTGAATCTGAGTCTTGATAACTCGAGTGATGGTTCTTGCATGATAATGTGGTTTTGTTGAGTATTAGAATAGCATGCTATGCGCTCAATCTATTCAAGTCTTCATATTATGTGTTGTATTGTGTTATTGCCATGATTTGTCTGGATGATTCGAAAGCCTAAGTGATCTGTTATCCTACTGTTTGCCTTCGGTGTTAATCTGTGTTAGTTACTGTAGTTCTTGATTAATTTAGTTCATTCTGTTACTTGCTTTAATTAATTCTGCTGATCAAACAACAATGAAACTTAAGTATTGGTAGCTTCCTGTCCTGGTGGAACGATATCCGGTCTTACCGAGTCTATACTACTATTGACCAGGTTATACTTGCCTGAGTCGTGTGTAGTATCTTCTTAGTAACATCGTTTTTATAAATTTAAAACGAGGTTGTGTCACAAGATTTTATAACAAGAAAAACCCGCAGTCCGTAGCACACCATGTAACACTTTTATTTGATTTGTTCAATTTCCGCAGAAAGTGTATTCAACCCCCATTCTACACATCTGTTGCTTGTTGTTATTCTCACCAAGGGACCAACAACTGGTATTAGAGCAGGCTGAACGATTTCATAAGTTGAAAGTTCAAGATTCTGAGAAAGTCTGCAATGTCTACAAGCAACAATACCTCGAACTTTCCACAGATATCTGCCAAAGGTTGTCCCGTATTTGGTGGATCTGACTATCCTATGTGGAAGTTCAGAGCCATGCTGTTCCTCAATTCCATTGAAAACCGTATGTCGGATGTCATCACAAAAGGACCTATTATTCCCAAGATTCATTCTACTGTCAGTGATACGTCTCCTGGCAGAACCGAAAAGGAAACAAGAAAGCCTACTGCATCCTGGCCTGATGAAGATTGGAAACTCATTAATCTGGATGACAGGGCTAAAAGTGTTCTAGCAAATGCCCTGACTTATGAGATCTTGCGTACTATGACTGGGTGTCAATCTGCAAAAGATATCTGGAATACGCTGAGTGTTACATATGAGGGCACAGATCTGGTCAAGCAACAGAAGAAGAATCACTTGAATAGATCTTACGAAAACTTCTTCTTAAATATGAATGAAACCTTGTCTGATTTGTTCACAAGGTTTCACTGCTTGATAAATGACCTACTAAGTGTGGGTATAAAGAAAGATGAAGCTGAACTCGTGCTAAAGTTTCTGGATGTGTTACAAGAAAGGTTCAATGAAGTAACCACAGCACTGAGGGCTAGAGGAACACTGCATGTTTACAACCTACGTACAGTCCATTTATCGGTTCTTGCTAAATCATGAACAGATCACTGAACACAAGAGAACTTCTCAAAAACAACTCAAGGAGTCTCTGGATAAAATTGAAGTTGCATTAGTTGCACAGAAAAAGAAGAAAAAGTCCAAGGCACTGGTTGTTGAATCTGAGACTGAGTCGGAATCTTAAGCTGACCACTCAGACTTAGACTAAGATGATACTGATGATGTTCAGAATATCACTGAGAAAATGGCAATGCTAGCCAGACATTTGAGAAGAGCTAAAAAGGGAAGAGGAAGATCTGACAGGGGCAAAGGGAAGAGTTCTTTTGATCCCAAGAATGTTGTGTGCTTCAACTGTCAGAAGAAGGGACACATTGCTGCTGAGTGCAGAGCAAAGAAGGTGGAATCAACATCCGTTGTTGATAAGAATGCTTACAGAGCTGATAAATACAAGAAGAAATATACTCAGCTCAAGAAAGGAAAGTCAGAAGACAAACCAAGTACAAAAGGATTATATGCTGAAACCTGGGATACATAATCATCTACCTCAGATGATGATGTATGTCTTATGGCTCAAGAAAATGAAGAGTTTGAAATTGACGAAGTTGATTATGGTCAGTCCGAATCAATCTTTGAAGCTGACATGAAGGAAGTTGAGGAAAACAACAAGCTCAGTGATTGGGATCTTGCTTCCATGTATAAGGTCAGTAATTTCTACTTTTACACAGATGAAGAAAATGGTCTTGCTTTTGATTATCTGTTGAATGATTTCAAGACCAGCCTTAAGTCTCAGAATGACCTCAAAGCTGAAATAGCTAAACTTAAAGATGAGATTAAGGAAAATCAATCTCTCATTGATGTTGATAAGAAAGCACAATGTGATCTTGAATGCCAAAGACACATTAATAAACTTCTAAGTGAAGAAATTCAGGAAGCTAAAGACAAAGCTGATCAACTTCAAAAGGTCACTGAGTCTTGGTGTAAGTCATCAAAGCTTGCTGAAAAGTGCATTAATCAACAAATACCTAAGCAGGTAAAGGCTGTACTTGGAGGTGACTATCAAACAGCAGCTTATGTATCTGATGATGAGATAGCAAATACAGACTCTAAGGAGGATAGACAACTGATTGAGTCTCAGAAGTCAGCCTCAAAGAAAAGACATGATCCAAACTTGAAATTCAATATGTTTGTGAAAGCTAAAGATCATGGAAATGAGTGCTCAACATCCAAACAGCATGGTAAGTCTGTGTTGGACAGATTAGGCACTCAGCCTATTCAAAGAACTTCAGTCACAGAAAGGCTAAATCCAAATCCTTTCAAAAGACAACACTCTTTATCTGGCTCGGAGAGAAGTTACAAGAATAGGAAGACCACTGTAAGTCAGAGGTCAAATCACAACAATGGTAAGTCCAAAGTTGTAGATCTTGGTAAGTCCAAGAAGATCAACAGTGGTAAGTCCAAACCTGTTGAAACTGGTGAGTCCAGTCACTATGGCAAAGGTAAGTCCAAAGTCATGGAAAAGAAGGTTGTTAGTCAAACTTCTAAGGATAACAATCAAAGATCTGACAATGGTAAGTTCAAAGTTAGTGATCATCAAGTAAATCAACTTGCAAAGAAAGTTGAAAAGTTATCCACCACATACAATCCTAAGACTGAGAGTAAGTTCTCACAAGGATTGTTAGACTCTCTACCTCCTGTAATCATTGGAAGAAGGAGATGCTATAAGTGCAGAAGTAGAGGTCATGAGGCTAAGGAATGTGATGCAGAAATCTCAAGGCCTGAACAAGAACAAGTTGATCAGCCTACATAGGACTCAGCTCCTGCTCAAGCTGAACAGCCAGTTCAATCAGATGGAGATGCTAAGTGCTCCTCATCTGAACCCACCAAGAAGTGGGTTCCTAAACAAAACTAATGTGTTTAGTTTACATTTCATGTGCAGGGTTCAATTAATGGTACTTGGATAGTGGATGCTCAAGGCACATGACCGGGTGGAAAGGACTTCTTAGTGATTTCCAAGAAGATGAAGGTCCTAAAGTAACATTTGGTGACAACTCCCATAGAAAAACTAAAGGCTATGGGAAGATGCAAGCTGTCAAGGTTACTTTCCAAATAGTTGCATATGTCAAAGGTCTCAAACACAACCTGATTAGTATCAGTCAATTGTGTGATGAAGATAATGTTGTTACTTTTAGGAAGAAAGCAGAAACAAATTATAATGCTAAGGGAAAGCCTGTATTAATAGCTAAAAGAGAAGGAGACGTGTATCTACTTGATCTTAATTCTGCTGATCCCCATAATGAAACCTGCTTGTATTCCCAATCTGTTCCTAAGCTGAGTTGGTTGTGGCATAAACGCTTATCTCATTTAAATTTCAAATATATAAATATGTTATCCAATAAAGAGTTAGTCTCTGGATTACCAAAGATCACATTTGTCAAGGACAAATTGTGCTCAACTTGTGAACAAGGGAAGCATCACAAAGGGTCCTTTAAATCAAAGCAAAATTTTTCAATAACAGACCCACTACATATGTTGCATATGGATCTATTTGGACCCATAAGTACTCCAAGCCTAAGTGGCAAGAAGTACACACTGGTGATAGTAGATGAGTTCTCAAGATTCACCTGGGTAATATTCCTTAAAGCCAAAAGTGAGGCTGCCCTGGAGATAATCAGTTTTATCAAACAGGAAGAGTTGTAGAAAGGTTTGTCTGTAAAGCAACTCAGAAGTGATCATGGGACTGAGTTCAGAAACTCAACCCTCGAAAGCTTCTGTGAGCAAAAGGGAAAATTACAAAATTTCTTATATGTCAGAACTCCACAACAAAATGGAGTTGCTTAAAGGAGAAATAGAACCTTAATTGAGGCTGCTAGAACAATGCTATGTGAGGCAGGATTGAAACTCTATTTCTGGGATGAAGTTGTTAGTACAGCCTGTTATACTAAGAATAAGTCAATCATTGTCAAAAGACATGGAAAGACTTCATATGAGATGTATAAGTCTAGAAATCCCAATATAGGATATTTCCATATCTTTGGTTCAAAATGCTATGTGCTGAATCAAAGATATCAGCTTCATAAGTTGGAACCCAAAGCTGATCCTGGAATATTTGTTGGATATTCCTCAATCTCCAAATCCTACAGAGTGTATAATACTAGGAGAAAGGCCATAGAAGAATCAATTCATGTCTCGTTTGATGAAGACAGTCTTGATCAAGCTGAGAAAAGACAAGCTGACTCGGTCAGTCTGAGTGAGCTTGAAAGGCCTAAGGAAACCAACTTATCAAATCCTATGTATGTCATGGGAGATGATAGTAATGATGATTTGTGTCCATCACATGCTCAAATGGATTCTCAAGCTGAGAAGGATGATGAGTTCGTCAATCCATTTGGAGCTAACACTCCCCAGACTGAAGATCTTAGTGATCAACAGTTTGATGTTGCTATTGAGACTGAGGAGATCAGTTCACCTCAGGGCTCTCAACATCACTCAGATTCTGAACCAGATTCTCCAACTACTACATTTAAATTCCTCAAAGATCATCCTCAAGATCAAATCATTGGAAATGTCCAAGAAAGGGTTATAACCAGATCAAAGGCTACAACTAACTTTGCTGTTCATTTTGGTTTTCTATCTCAAAAGGAACCAAAGAAGACTGAAGAACCCTTAGAGGATGAGGATTGGATTGAAGCTATGCAAGAGGAATTGAATGAATTTGAAAGAAATAAGGTCTGGAACCTTGTCCCTGCCCCCAAAGGTCACTCAATTATAGGCACTAAGTGGGTCTATAGAAATAAAATGGATAAGGATGGAGTGATAGTAAGGAACAAAGCCAGGCTGGTGGCAAAAGGGTATAAGCAAGTAGAAGGAATTGATTATGATGAGACCTTTGCCCCTGTTGCTAGAATTGAATCCATAAGGCTGTTCCTGGCTTATGCAGCATATAAAGACTTCAAAGTCTATCAAATGGATGTGAAAAGTGCTTTCCTAAATGGAAAACTTCAGGAGGAAGTCTATGTGAAAAAACCTCCTGGCTTTATAAGTTCAAAGTTTCCACATCATGTCTATAAGTTGTACAAGGCTTTGTATGGTCTTAAACAAGCTCCAAGATCTTGGTATGATACTCTGTCCACTTATCTACTATCAACGGATTTCACCAAAGTATAGATAAGACACTCTTTATTGAAAAGAGTAATGGGCAGGTGATTCTTGTACAAATCTATGTGGATGACATTATCTTTGGTTCTACCAATGAATCTCTGTGTGAGTGGTTTTCTAAAATAATGTCACAAAAGTACAAGATGAGTATGATGGGTGAGATGACATACTTCCTACGCTTACAAATTCAACAAAAGCCTGATGAAATATTCATCAATCAAAGCAAGTATGTTCTTGATTTGATAAAGAAATATGGTTTTGATTCAAGTTCAACCATGAGAACACCCATGTCACCAGCTGTCAAGCTGAGTAAAGACTCAGATGGTAAGTCTGTGTGTCAGTCTACCTATAGAGGAATGATAGGTTCATTACTCTATTTGACAGCTAGTAGACCTGATATCATGTTTTCTACATGTGTTTGTGCAAGATATCAGGCAGATCCTAAAGAATCACATCTTCAAGCTGTGAAAAAGAACTTTAGGTACCTTAAGGGTACACCAAATCAAGGTCTTTGGTATCCAAAAGACTCTGGATTTGAGTTAGTTGGTTTTTTCTGATGTTGACTATGCTGGGTGCAAGTTGTATAGAAAATCAACAACTAGAGGATGTCAATTGCTGGGAGGGAAGCTAGTAAGCTGGACTAGTAAGAAACAGAACTCAGTGGCTACTTCAACTGCTGAAGCTGAATATGTTGCATCAAGAAGCTGTTGTGCTCAAATCCTGTGGATGCAGCATCAACTTCAAGACTTTGGCATGAGTTTCAAAAAAACTCCTATCTTCTGTGATAACCAAAGTGCAATAGCCATCACTTACAATCCAGTTTTCCACTCAAGAACCAAGCACATTGAAATTAGACATCACTTTATAAGGGACATCGTGAAAAAAGGTAAAGTTGACATTAAGTTTATCTCCACTGATGACCAACTAGCAGATATCTTTACTAAACCCCTTGATGAAAAGAGGTTTATGTATCTGCTAAGTGAAATGGGTATGCTCAACCCCTAGCTAAGTGTCTAGAATATGAGTTTTTCAGTTTGACAAAGACTAAGTGTCTTAAGCTGAGTGCACAGTTTATAAATAAGTTTTCATAAACTGAATAACCTGTCAAGCTGAATGATGAGTTCACACGTTTGGTGAGTTCCAAACATATTCTAACTACTCAGTGTGGTTAAAAATAAGTTTGAGTCAGTCTCAAACATAAATGACTAAGTGTCATTGAGTCTGAACTATGTGCTTAACTCAAGCTGTGTGATTGGTTCACACGTTTGGTAAGTTCCAAACATGTTTTAAACTTGTTGGTGCATATTTGTGAATCCCTAGTTCGTATCAATAAAATATATTCATGTTTATTAATTCAAATGTGTTTTGATTAATTTTTTGCATGTTTATATATTCTTAGTGATTCTATGTTATTATCTTAAGCTTACAAGTACTTAATCATGTGTTGATGTGTGTTTGGAAGTTTAAGTCTGTGTGAGAAATCACCACGTGCGAAGTCAGTCCACTACGTGCGTAGTGGAGCTCACTACGCACGTAGTGAGTAGGTCGGTTTAAAACTAATTAATTATTATTAAAATAACCAGTACGTGCGTACTGGACTAGCTACGTGCGCAGTGAAGTTCATCACGTGAGTAGTGACTTTAATTACTCTATAAATACCGCCTAATCTCGCATTAGCGCGGGAATCGAGCGAGTAACCTACGTAATCGACGAATCAATCAAGTATTTTACGGGAGCCTTTGTAATCGACCTCATAAGACCTTAAGCCTTACTAAATCGCGACTTTAAGCCTCGTAAACGAATACTGTGTGTTTAATCCTAATCCAAGGGCAGCCTTAAGCATCTCTGTGTGAGTTCTTAGTGTGTGTTCTTGTTTCTACTCTGTGTGTTTCACTGTGTGATACTGTGTGCCGGACACCTAAGCAGATCTTAGAATCCTTAGGAGGTTTGGGAAATAGAATTCCGCGCTATTTCTCATCCTAGATCAGTCCTAGCATTAGGGTGTTTTAGTTTAGTTTAGAACCCCGTCCCCCAGCCGGTCCTACAAAGTGGTATCACAGCCTTGTGCTTTGATTAATCACATTTCCTTTAGGATTTCGTGATCTAGGTGTCGATTAGGCCTGTGTGTTTGTCCTTTTCGTCGTTTTAAACCGGTTAGTAGGTCGAAAATAAGTCGTTTTGCGTTAAAAAGGTCGTGTTTTTACGTTAACTGTTTGAGTTTTACTCGTGCGAAGTGATTCCCTGTGCGTGCGTAGTGATCCTTAGTGCGTGCGTAGTGTCGTTGATCCTCTAGAATCTTCCATAGGCTGTGTGTTCATTCCGTACGTAGTAGGTCCTCAACGCGTGCGTGGTAAATCCATTACGTGCGTGTTGAGTCCGTGCGTAGTCATTGCAATCCGTGAGTACTAGGTTTCAATTCGTGCGTAGTAAAGTTTGTGTGCTTCGTGCGTTGTTCTGTGTGTTCGTGCGAAGTGACTTCCCACTCCGTGCGTATTGAATCTGTGTGGTCTCTCAAAATCATTTTTTACTCTGTGTGCTTGCTGCCTTGGTTCTCAAAGTCAATCTAAATGGCCTCTAAACAAACCACTGCCTTAAACAACCTTTTACTAGAAACAGAAATGGGCAGTATAAACAAAGTGCCGAAATTGCTAACCATGGAGGACTATCCTATGTGGAAGCCCAGGTTCGAAATCTTTCTAGAGGGAGTTGACTGTAGATTGCGGCGAGCCATGAACGTTGAGTATATGGTTCCGAGAGGGGAGGGAAACATTGAAACCCCTTACGACAAGATGACTGTCGAACAGCAGACCAATTACAATGCCGAAAAGAAGGCATATGCTCAATTAATTCAGGCGATTCCCAACGAGATTTTCCACCAGTTTAGGAGGTATCGAACTTCCTACAGTCTATGGAGAGCCCTTGAGAAGAGGAACGAGGGAAACGCTGCTCTGAAGGAACTTAAAGCAAGTCAATTAAGGAAGGAATTAGACCATTTCATGGCTACGAGAGATGAGAAAATTCCTTCTCTCATTACAAGATATAATCATCTTCTCAGTGAACTGGACAGTCTGGGTGTTACTGTTCCAGAGAAGCAGCAGGTGGAAATTTTGGCAAAAGCCTTGCCCAAGAGCTGGCGGCCATATATTATGATATTGAAGAATAGTGGTGGTTTTGACGGGTTGGATCTAAATGATTTCACCACCAAGTTGAAAGAGCAAGAGCAGGAGGAACAAAATTTGGATTCCATGTCCAGTTATCAACAAAATCCTTCTCTCTACTACTCTGGAACACCTGTATCGTCATCCACTTCTTCAAATGCCCCCTTACAATCTGCCTATGTGAGTAATGTGAATGATTCTGGCAGATCTACACCTGAAGCCTCATCTTCTGGGCCATCCTATACTGTGTCTACTTCTGGATTCAATGCCGAGCATTTCAAGTATGGGAGTGCAGATGAAGTTAAAACACATATGAGCATGCTAAGTGCACTAGTCTCCTCTTATGATGATCTACTGAAGGGGAAGATTGGTAATGCTCATCTGACTCAAGAGGATTATGACCAGATTGATGACGATGAGATGGAGAGACAAGATATCCTCTGGTCATATGCTAACTTAGTCAGAAGGGCGAGGGCATATGAGAAAAGAACAGGGAAGTCAATATCAGCAACAAAGGATACCAAACTTGGTTTTGATAAATCTGCGGTAACATGCTATAATTGCGGTGAAAAAGGTCATTTCGCGAGAGAATGTGATAAGCAAAAGAGTATGGGACCAAGGTATCCGTTCAAAACCAGTCCTGGCAGCAGATCATCTTCCTCTACAACCATAAAGTCTGAATCAACTCCAACACCGGCTAAGGCAATGGCAGTTGTTCAAAAGGACGAGGGAATTGACTGGTCAGTGCAATTTGGGAATGATGGTGCTGATATTAATGTGGCAAATGTTCATGTGTTGAACGAAGATTCTCAATCCGAGACAGAAAGTTACTCAAGTGAGGAAGAATCAATTGCCAGCGTTGATGATGAACCAGCCCCGATTCCAGCTGCAGAAGAGACACCAGTGAAAGTTCGTGCCAACGAGTCAAACCAAAAGGTGTGCAGTTGTGGTCAATCATCAGAGGAAAAGGTATGTACTTTTGGCTTACCTTGTGGTTCTTGTAATGACTATGTAAAACAGATAGTGTTATTGAAGTCTACTATTTCAGAGCTCACATCTAAGTTAGATAAACACCTGTTAATCAAAGAAAGAGAAAAACAATTAAAAGAAAAGAATGAAAGTCTAGGCAAACAGGTGCAAGAACTAGGTGTGGCTCTGTTAAATAAACAGGATGCTATCATGTTTTACATAAATGAGATTGATAGGCTGAAACGAGACCTTGCTACTTCAAAGGTCGATTATGAGACTCTGAGTCAAAAACTCAAAAGTTATTCCACGTCTTCTTACTTATTTGAGTACATAATCGATCAGAGAGGTCAAGGTACCGATTCAGAAAAGAACAAAAAGTTATATTCTAAATGTCCACCACCAGTGTTAAATCAACTGGTGAATGATGATGTTCACTCTGAATCTGACTCACTACTCACAAAGGTTGATGAATCTTCTGCATCAACCCCAAAAGAGGATTTAAAGTTAGACGAGAATGTGGGTGAGCCTCAGAAGAATGAGGTTCAGCAAGAAGAAATCAAAAAGGCTGAACCAGGCATAAGAGAACTGTTGGCTAGTTCTAATATGAAAGGTCCGTTGATGCATCGTATCCGCGATGCCCTTCGGAAATTTGAAAAGGAGGGTGTAAAGTCTCCTGATACCCGTCCGTACCAAGAGGTCAAACTCCTACCCAAACATCAAGGGTTAGGGTATCGATCTCAAAGGATATCGAAAGGTTCTGTAAAGCAATATCCAGACACGATTTGCTATGTGTGCAGGAGACCTGGTCACCTCAGTTCCGAGTGTGATCAGCAGCCACATCAGCGCTGTAACAGGAAAGTTGAGACTTTTCAAAAGAATAAAACGTTTACTAAAAACAATCAAAACTCAACTCTTCCAGTTCAGCATCAAAAGACAAACGGGGATACCATAAGAAAATCTAAAAATCCCGAAGTTGTTAACAAAAGAAAATCTTCGCTCAATCAGACTTCTAAGTGGACTAACAAATTGTGTGTTCAAATGTCTAAGGATTCGAGTGACAGGTTCAGCAAGGCTTCAGAGAAGACTGGAACTTGGATGAAACTTCCAGTGATTGGAGAAGACGGGAAACCCATGACTATTCGGGTTTGGGTTCCTAACGCTCTCTAATTCATTCTTCTATGTGAAGGGTGTCTACCGCTATAATCAAGTGTGAGGTTTTTGTGACTAAATTGTTCGTTTGTCTTTCAGTTTATTCTCTGTATGTCGTTGCATTTCTATTTTCTTAGTTTCTAGTTTGTTTAGTATTTTAAGGGGAGAGAGCTCAGAAAACTTAGAAAATACAAAAAAATCAGAAAACTTAGAAAATACAAAAAAATCAGAAAACTTAGAAAATACAAAAAAATCAGAAAACTTAAAAAAAAATAAAAAAATAAAAATAAAATAAAAAAATAAAAATAAAATCAGAAAACTTAAAATGAGAAGTTGATCCAACTCAAATGGAAAATGATGGTACACTGGCTTTCAATACAAAGTACGTCTAGTAAAATTAGGACTGAAGGCATGTACATATTCTTGAGAAAAATGTCTGAAAATCTAATTGAATCAGATAAGAAACAGATAGTGTGTAAGACATATAAGGAAAGTCTAGACTGATAAATGGTTATGCATGTGAAAATCAATCATAGATTTAAGCTATCGAGACATTCCAAGTCTATAAGTCAATAACAGTTGAGAATGACTTAGTTTGTTGCACACACCTGTTACCATGCCAAATGTGCTTAGATAACAATGAGCAAAATGTAAAAGAGGGTGAAAAATTGACCCCAATCTGAAATGTCAAAAGAAATAGATACATTGATCTTTCAATGTTGAATTGTCAAAGAGCATAAAATGCAGTGACAAAGGCTCAGCAAGAAAAATGTCTAGAGAGGTGAAAAATTGACCTCCATGTCAAAGAGCATAAAATGCGTTGACAAAATCACAAAGCACATAAGCATGGTGGTTGGGTAATCAAGTTGTGCACCTACTGAGTGAATCAAAATACTGTGAGATTTTGAAAGAGATAGTCTTAACCGTGTATCCAGTCTAGATAATCTGAAAATGTTGAAACAAAATCTGTCATTATCTGAGGAAAGTTAGGTTGACAGACAGAGTTTGAGAGAATATGTTTATGTCCAAGGTTTTGAAATGAATGACTACTAAGTATAGATGTGCTGGTACTGATTCCACCTTGGAACTTTCTCACAAAAAGATTTAATTTCAGTAATTTTATTCCTGAAATTTTCTTAGTATTTTAAATTCTGTTCTTTAGGATTTAATTCGTTAATAGTTTACTTCTGCATTTTCTTTTTCCTTTTTAATCCGAAAAATACAAAAAGAGTTCTAGTATGTTCTTAATCATTCTAAGTGTTTTGATTAGGGGGAGTTTGTTCTGTTTACATTTCCTTCATCTCACTTTGATGTGTTTTGCTTAAATGTTTATAAGTGATCTTGAAGTTACTGACCGTTTATTGCTGAGTGCAGTACTAACAGTAATTAAGGTTCACAGATGAGAAACTCATTACATGCGAGATGGAACCCCACTAAGCACGGGTTACAGCTCACAATGTGCTTAGTGCAGGTAAGGGTGTAACGGAAGGTATTCTAATAGCATTGTGCTGTGTGCAGCATGCTATGTACTTTTTGCTGTGTGCATTTTGCTTTGTGCATTTTACTTAGTGGAATTTTTGCTTAGTGCAATGGTTATTGATAGAACTAGGTCTTAGGGGGAGTTTGTTGGTGCATATTTGTGAATCCCTAGTTCGTATCAATAAAATATATTCATGTTTATTAATTCAAATGTGTTTTGATTAATTGTTTGCATGTTTATATATTCTTAGTGATTCTATGTGATTATCTTAAGCTTACAAGTACTTAATCATGTGTTGATGTGTGTTTGGAAGTTTAAGTCTGTGTGAGAAATCACCACGTGCGAAGTCAGTCCACTGCGTGCGTAGTGGAGCTCACTACGCACGTAGTGAGTAGGTCGGTTTAAAACTAATTAATTATTATTAAAATAACCAGTACGTGCGTACTGGACTAGCTACGTGCGCAGTGAAGTTCATCACGTGCGTAGTGACTTTAATTACTCTATAAATACCGCCTAATCTCGCATTAGCGCGGGAATCGAGCGAGTAACCTACGTAATCGACGAATCAATCAAGTATTTTATGGGAGCCTTTGTAATCGACCTCATAAGACCTTAAGCCTTACTAAATCGCGACTTTAAGCCTCGTAAATGAATACTGTGTGTTTAATCCGAATCCAAGGGCAGCCTTAAGCATCTCTGTGTGAGTTCTTAGTGTGTGTTCTTGTTTCTACTCTGTGTGTTTCACTGTGTGATACTGTGTGCCGGACACCTAAGCAGATCTTAGAATCCTTAGGAGGTTTGGGAAATAGAATTTCGCGCTATTTCTCATCCTAGATCAGTCCTAGCATTAGGGTGTTTTAGTTTAGTTTAGAACCCCGTCCCCCAGCCGGTCCTACAAAACTACTCAGTGTAGTTAACAATAAGTTTGAGTCAGTCTAAAAAATGTATGACTAAGTGTCACTGATTCTGAGCTGAGTGCTCAAACTCAAGCTGAGTATCAACCTCAAGCTGAGTTATGAAATCAAGCTGAGTGCTTGATTCACGCTGAGTGATTAGTTTCCTCAGCTTGGTGTGTCCAGTCTATGATTTAATTAGTAAGTGTAATTACTTCATATGTCAATGTGTATTTGAGTTAGTCTCAAATCGCATCGTATATCAATTGTGTATTGGTATAATTGAACAGTGTTTATAATATTATGCGTTAATCATATTATATTACACTTGTATCCGTTGGAAGATGATGTGTTTCTACCCTCTCACTGTTACATCAAGCCGTAATTCTTTTACGGTGTAACGGATAAAAAGGGATTCTAAAGGTAACTTTTCTCTCTCCTTAGAAAGGTATATATACCGATCATAACCGGTTTAGAGAAGTTTACGCTTACAACTCTGACTTCTCACCTTATACATTACCTTTCACAAACACCTCAATCGCTTAGTGCATTCGTTAGTTCACAACCCTAGTGTAATTAATTCAACATGGACGGAATCACATTAGTTCTCAGTGATCAGATAATTCGAGGTGCTCAGTTCAAGAAAAATGGAGTGCCGTTGCTGAAAGTCAACAATCAACGGGCCTGTCTTGCAATTCCCTCAAGGAAACAAGGCAGAGGTTATGAAGCCTGGGTGGCTAACATTCGTAAATGCCCCCTAGCATTCGCCTTCTGTGGCGCACCTCTCCATATCGTTCCTCAACATCTACTGGAGTTCTGGTATACATGCACGTATGATCAGAACAGGGGAGAGATTACGGGAACTGTTCTTAATGGCAATAGAACAGTGGTCCTATCCGTGCAGCGGCTAAGGGATGTTCTTCAACTCCCTCATTCTGATGAGTTCGAGCCTGCTGTCACGAGGCAGGTGGCTAGGTCTGTCCTACCCCGTATGGGTCACCCGCAGACAGAGGGTGTAATCAAAAAGGCCACCTTTCCAACCAGTTTGGCTTCATGGTTTCTACAGTGATTCGTTCACTAGGGACTAAGGTTGGAGGATTGGACCAGGTGAACGAGTTCGAGATGCAGCTACTGTACAACATATACTTTGCACGCAATTTGGATTATGCACAGCTCATCTTCAACGAACTTAAGGTCCAAGTGATGAAGACCACAAGGGATCTTCATGTACCTTTCATAAGGTACCTATCCTTGGCATTTGAAGCCGAGCTAGGGACAGCACTATATGAAGCTGATCAGGATGTGTTCCTGTTTCCAACACTCAGCCCCAAGATGTTTAACATTGACATCTTTCCTGAGCAAGAGAATCTGAGTGGTCCAATGCTCTTGGTTGCTAAGGGAGCTTCATCTGCAAGTGGAAAAGAGGGATCCAGTCAAGGGGGAGATTCTCAAGCTGACACCGAGGTTCAAGCTGAGCACTCTGCTCAAGCTGAACCAGCAACCATTGAAGCTGCTTCTGGTAAGACCTCTCCACTTTCTCTTTCTTCTCACAATTCTCCATCCACTTTTGGAGATAAGGCTGTGGTAAGCCCAACCCAGTGTAACCCATCTCCTCCACCTTCATTCCATTTACAATCCCACTCTGAAGCCACCCCTAGTATGCCAACTGCTGCTAGGGAGAATATCCTAACCTATACACGCAAAACTGCCATAGGTGGTGTCATTCCTAAAGGCATCACTGGAGCTGAGATCACCTTGATCCCTCCACCGGCAGGAGTTGAGGGGGAGACGCCTACTCTTAAGGTGTAAACCTCGAAGCTCATTACTACCCAACAGCCTATACCGGGTGTGGTGTCTACTCAGCCCACACTCTCCAGTGCCATGGGAGAGCCCATTTATGTGCCTGAGCAGACACACTCGGGTTACATTGAACATATGACCAATCCCCAGGGTCAATCACCCCCTCTAAACCAATAAACCAACCACCAACCCATACACTTCACGTTTCGAGCCCCATCATTTCTCTTCACTTCTCACACCCTATCGCGCGACCTGTCAATGTTTCATCTTCGAACCAAGGTGATTCACAGGGTCCAGACTCTGGTGCAAATGAATTTGAGGGTAAACACCAACCTTTGGATGATGCACCCAAAGACTCTCCTCATGATGCAACCGCCTCCTCAGGCATCCAGCAGCTGAAGGACTATATTATTGCTCAATTTGGTCTGTTTCACCTAAAACAGAAAAAGCATAAACGTCAAATCTATCAGAGGCTTGAGAAGCTGACAAAGGATGTTAAGGAGATTGCCTCTGCAGTTGCTGCACTCCAACAACAAAATACTTCAACCCCTATTGATGATGACAAAAAGGGGGAGAAGGTTCAAGCTAATATTGAGGCTGAGTTAGTTCGAGCTGAAGCTGAAGCTCTACTAGTACTAGTGAAAGGAGTAGAGAGGCAAGCTCAGGCTGAGGGGAAGATGGAAATAAACAAAGAGGAACCTGCAGCTAAGAGACAAAAGGTAGTAGAATCTGAACCTGAAGCTGACAGTGTTTCTGAGACTGAGCAGGAGATAGAAGAAGAAAAAGCCACAAGGATAATGATTGAAATGCTCGAACAAGAGGAATCCAATGAGTTAGGCATTTCGCTTGAAGAGCTAAGGAAGAGAAAAGAGAAGGAGGCAAAGGACCAAGAGAAAGAAAAACAGAGAAAAGCTTTAGCTGAGGCTGAGGCTAACTACACTGGTCTGAAACTTGATCCTATCCCATATACAGACGAGGACATTCAAGAGTGCTACTTCAGAAGGAGCATCAGCAACGAGATCAGAGGCATAACTTTGAGCAGAATAAATGGAGCCATCATTCTCAATTTTGAATTTGATGATAAATCTACAATGGGAATGGACCTGAGATTTGTTCACAGGATGGTTTACCAATAATGGCAGAGAATATTAATGATGCTCAAGAAGTTCAAGAAAAGTCAAATCAAGCAAGAGATATTTGCTGAAGTTTCCAAGCTGATTAATAGAGCTGAGGAGCTGAGATATGTTCCAGTTCCTGGTCTGCAGTGGAAGAGCTTATTCGAGATACCTGAAGGTGTAGAGTTTAAAGAAAACCAAGGTATTGATACACATGTTCAGGGATTTATGTTTAAGGATCAGGTAGGTAATCCCAGCTTCATCAAGCTGAGTGAAATATGTTATCTAAAAGCTAGGGATGCCATACATATAAGAAGTTGTTGTGTTGATAGCTCAAATCATTTTGTAAAGTATAAGCTGAATAAGATCATCAGAATGCAACAGAGAGAACTCAGAGGGGATGCAGAAGCTGAAAGCCTCCTAGAAGATATCAACAGTGAAATCATTCTTTGGGAGGTTCTACATCCTGAGTTCAAAAGATAAATAGATTAGTTCTATTGTAAATATTAGATTAGTTCTATTATTTTTGTAAGCACTTAGTGTGCATGATCTAAGTGATCAATCATTTTGTATTATGATTAGTTCAATTAATACAAGTATAAAGTTTGATATGTTCAACTGTGTTATGATGTGTTCATGTTTAATTAGTCTGATAAGTTCAGCTTAGTGAATAAATGATCAGTTATTATTCATCAATTTGTTTAGTTGGTATGTTCAACTAAAAGTTGGTTTGTTTCACTTATAATTGATAAGTTCAATTAAAATTGATATGTTCAAATTAATATTTGATTAGTTCAAATATAAAATCTTAATAAGTTTGAGATTTAAAACATAATTCTGTTAAACAAACTTAGTAACTGTTTGATGGTTTTGTCATCATCAAATAGGGGGAGTTTGTTGGGAAGATGATCTCATCAGTTTAGATTTGATGAGACAAAGTTAAGTTTGTAAGATGTGTTCTACATATAACTTAAACAGAATTATGAAGCTTAGTCAGACTGAACGCTTATAGTGATTCAGACTGAGTATAAGCCGAGTATAAGATGTACATATGTTCGATCAGCTTAGACTATATCTTAGTAAGATTATCAAAATGTTTGATAAGCTGTGTGTGTACACTAAGATATATATATTGAGTTTCAGCTTGATGAGTTTCAAGCTGAGCGACTCAGCGTGAATACTGAGTCAGCTCAATAGAGTTACTAAATATGTTTTAGTAAATTCTTTAGACTTCTAAGGATGAGTTAATAATTATACATGTTAGTCCATGTTTGTTTTTTAGTGTGTTCTCGAAGAACTCAACTTGATGAGTTTCAAGCTGAGTAACTCGGCCTGACTAAAGAAGTCAGTTTAAAAGAATTTAAATGTGTTTTAAATTCTGTTTTATCTCTCTATATCTACGGGAAGGATAAGAATACTTCAGAATCAAGATTGAAGATTGAAGACTCAAGATAAGAAGATTCAAGATTCAAGATTCCGAGTTATCCGATAGTTAGTTAGCAAATTAGGATTAGTCCAGTTTGTTAGGAACCGTAGCAACAGGATTATAAATACTTATCTCCTGATAAGTTTAGAGGTACGACTCAGAAACAATTACAACTAAGTGTTGGAGAGCCAAAACCTCACCTCACCGTATGTGTTACGATTCTTGAATCACTGTTTGTCAGTTCAACGTGATCAAGATATTCACAGATTGCCAATTTGTTCGTGTGTTCGAATATTCACATTTGTTGTGAAGTTGGTAAGTAATCATAAGTTGATTAAATCTGTGATAAAAGTCTTGTTTAGAGAGTCGTCAGTATCTATAATCATAAGTTGATTATAGATAGCTAAGTTTGAGAGATTGAGAGATTCATATTAGGTGATTATATATCAAGAGTTGCTTACTTGATAGTTATTGTAATCATCTTCTTATTCAAAGCATTGTAATCATCTTCTTAATAAAAGCATTCGATTGATTGTGGTTTGATTTACTTTGTGTAACACTTTTATTTGATTTGTTGTTATTCAACCCCCCTCCTACACATCTGTTGCTTGTTGTTATTCTCACCAAGGGACCAACAATGCAGCCTTTGTCTCATCAATTGGAGAAAACACAAATGCATCTCAAGCCACAAGGGTGAATGTAACAAGTGATGATGTGTTAGAATCATTCTTTGCAAGTCATGCTAAATCATCACTGGTAAATGATGACTTAGAACAGGTTCATCCAAATAATTTGGAAGAGATGGACATCAAATGGTAGATGACTATGCTTACAATGATAGCAAAGAGATTCATTCAGAGAACTGGAAGGAAAGATTTTGGTCTCAAAAGAGATGACAAGGCTGGATTTGACAAAAGCAAAGTTGAATGCTACAAGTGTCACAAACTTGGACACTTTGCAAGGGAATGCAGAGGAGAAAGTTGGCAAGAAAACACAAAGGATTCTTCAACCATCAGAAGCAATCAGAGCAACAACTCCACATCCCTGGTATCACAAGGGGATGTGTATTTTTATTGGAGTGAACATGTTGAATTTGCTGCTTCAAACCAGGCATTAAAGGCAAAAACCTCAACAAAGACAGATGACATACCAAAAGAGGTAAAACTTAAACTTTGCACTGAAGAATGTATTCAAACTGTTAAAAAGTACAGAGATTACAACAAAGTTGTTTGTGAAACTCTGTCAAAATCTGAGGAGAGAAGCAGAGAAACAAGTTTGATCATTGCTAGTTTTGAACAACAAGTGAAAGCTTATATTTGTAATGAAAAACAGTATCAAGAGGATATTGTTCAACTAAAAAGGGCAAATGAAAAACTTGTTTCTGAACTAGAAGAGACTAAAAATCAACTTGAAATTGAGAAACAAAGATCTGAAAAGATTAAACTTGATATAAGCAAGTTTCAACATGCTTCTAAAACAGTTGAAAACATTATTCAGTGTCAAATCCATGATAAGTTGAAATCTGGAATAGGATTTAATCAAGTCCCTCCTCCATTTAATCAAACCTATATTCCTCCAACTAAAGATGTAGTTGAGAAATACAGGAACGAAAAGGACTCTTTAAAGGAAGTTGCTGTTGATCCTAAGTTAGATTTTGACTTACAGGAAAAGAAAAATAGTGCACAAACATATAATGTTGCAAAACAAGCATCTTCCTTAGGGCATAAACACATTGAAATACAACAGACTTAGGTTAGAGGGAATCAAAGGAATTAGAATTAAAAGATGTCCCAAAACTATGGTGTGATTGTAAAACAGATTAAGCCTAAAGCTTGTTTTATTTGTGGAAAATTAAAGCACATTGCAAAACTGTGTTTTCACAATCCTATAAACAAAAAGGCCAAATCTAAGGTGACATAACAGCTTAAGAAAACTAAAGCTCTAAAGTTGATCATCAAGGGAAAACCTGTAGTAATTCAGAAGTATGTGTATATGCCTAAAGGAAAGTGTGTTGAGAAAGTTAATACAGTTCACACAGAGCATGTGACTCCAAAGAAAACTCAAACATCATTTGTTTCAGCAAAGGCTAATCTTGGATCAATATTTGCTTCTCATGATGTTCTAAACAATGATCATTTGAAACAAACATAGGTTTTAAAACATTTTACTTACTTCAATGCTGATGGAAAACCCAAGACTACACAGGCTTGGGTTCCCAAAAATAACTAACATGTTTGCTAATGTGTAGGGCATGCCACCACTAAGAAAGAAGAATATATGGTATGTAGATAGTGGATGCTCTAGGCACATGACTGGAGACAAAGATTGTCTTCAAGATTTTGAAAAATGTGATGGTGGTTATGTTGCATTTTGAGGAGATGTTAAAGGAGGTAGAATAACAGGAAAAGGCCAAGTTTCAAATGGAAAGCTCAATTTCTCTGATGTCTTCTATGTTGAGCAACTAAAGTACAATCTGTTGAGTGTATCTCAAGTATGTGACAAGAAGAACAGTATCTTATTCACAGAAAAGGAATGTATTATTCTTGCTCCAGGATCAAAATATTGGATGAAAGTTAAATTCTTCTAAGAACTCCTAGGAATGACAATGTGTATTGTCTGGATATGGCAAAAGCATCACCAACTTCAGAAGAAGCTTGTTTTCTGTCTAAAGCCATAGCTAATGAGTTCTTTTTATGGAATAGGAGAATGTGTCATGTGAATGTCAATACTATGAACAAATTGGTCAAACAAAGATTGGTGAGAGGACTGCCTCAGAAGGAATTTATCTGCAATGATCACTGTGTCCCAGGTTTGAAGGGAAAATAACACAAAACCTCTCATAAGTCAAAGGATATCAATTCAATTGCTGCCCCACTACATTTGTTACATATGGATCTGTTTGGATCTACAAATGTCATGAGCATTGGAAAGAAATCCTACTATTTGGTCATCATTGATGATTTTTCAAGATTCACATGGGTTTACTTTCTCAAAAGTAAAGATGAAACTAGTGAACTTCTTAAGTCATGTGTGCTTATAATTGAAAACCAAACAAGATCAAAGGTGAAGATGATGAGAAGTGACAATGGAACTGAGTTCATAAACTTAATCTTAAATGAATTATGTGATTTAAAGGGCATTACAAGAAAGTTCAGTGCACCTAGAACACCCCAACAGAATGGAGTTACAGAAAGAAGAAACAGAACTCTCATAGAAGCAGCAAGAACTATGCTTGCAGATTCAAAACTTCCTGTGACCTTTTGGGCAGAAGCAGTAAACACAGCATGCTATGTTTAAAATAGAGTCCTAGTTATTAGGGATCATGTAAAGACTCCATATGAGCTCCTTCATGGGAGAAAGCCACTCATAAGCTTTTTAAAACCATTTGGATGTCCTTGCACTATTCTTAATACTAAGGATCATTTAGGAAACTTTGATAGCAAAGTGAATGAAGGATTTTTTGTTGGATATTCTACTCACAGCAAAGCATATAGAGTGTACAACAGAGTATCCAAAATCATAGAATAAAGTGCAAATGTGACCTTCAATGAACACACTTCAAATGTCTCAGGAACAGGTCCAAATTGGCTATTTGATATTGGTGAGTCTACCAATTCCTTTCATGGATATAATGCAGGTACACAACAAAGTCAGAATATGGAAGCAACATCAAATTATTATGCTTTCTTCCCAACTCTTCAAATTGATCCACCAAGTTTTACTACAAACTCTTCATCTCCTTCATCTCTACAAGATAAAGTTCATTCTTCTGAATCAGATGATTTAGAAGACAGTGAAAGACAAGAGTCAGAAAATGAAGCATTTGTGCAAGATAAAGAGCTACAAGAAAACACTGATCAAATACAGTCAGATCCTGCACAAGCATTTCCTCAGTCCACAGCAAATACTCAAGAAGTTGAAGAAATTGATCTAAATGATTCAAATTTGACTTCCACTGTTCAGGTTCAGTATCAGCCATCTTCAAGAATTCAAAAGAATCATCCCATAGATCAAGTAATTGGGGACAATCAAACTCTAATAGAAACAAGAAAGAAGTTCAAAGAATCATTAGAGCATGCAAGCATGTGTCTATTCTCAAGGTTTCTATCTCAAATTGAACCCAAAAAGACACATGAAGCCTTGAAAGATCCATCCTGGATTGAGGCAATGCAAGAAGAACTTCTACAGTTTAAAGTTTAAGATGTATGGACTTTGGTACAATTGCCAAAAGGCAAAAGAGCAATTGGTACCAAATGTGTATTCAGGAACAAGAAGGATGATAGAGGAATTGTAGTGAGAAACAAAGCGAGGTTGGTAGCACAGGGATATACATAAGAAGAATGGATTGATTATGATGAGGTGTTTGCACTTGTTGCAAGGATAGAGGCTATACGAATTTTCTTAGCATTTGCCTCTTTCAAGAAGTTTAAAGTCTATCAGATGGATGTAAAGAGTTCATTCTTGTATGGCAAGATTGAGGAAGAGGTATATGTATGTTAGCCTCCTGGTTTTGAAGATTCAAAGTATCCTCATAAAGTGTTCAAGTTGAATAAAGCTTTTTATGGTTTACATCAAGCTCCAAGAGCGTGGTATGACACTTTATCAGTCTACCTGTTAGAGAATGAATTCAAAAGGGGCACTATTGACAAAACCTTGTTCACAATGAAGGTACATGATGATATTCTGTTAGTTCAAATTAATGTTGATGATATCATCTTTGGTTCAACACTTCCTTCTTTGTGCAAAGAGTTTGAATCCCTGATGTATCAAAAGTTCAAGATGAGGATAGCTCTGACTTTACAAAATTGATGGCATCTCATGATCTTACCATGAAGGAACTTCAAGCTCAACGTAGTCTAATTCAATCTCAGCAAGCTGCTCTTACTTCATTAACGAAGATGGTCAAGAAACTGTTGAAAACCTCAGCACCTAACCTTGTTTTGTTTTCTTCAAGCTCTTCTGAGGATGCTCCCAAAAAGGAGGAGAATGAGCCTGAAAAATCTGGTGAAAAGACTGGTGTTGATAAGAAAGTGATTGGTGGAGGAAACAAGTCAAAGCTATCTCAAATTGTAATGGATTTTGAAGCTGAATTGGATGAAATATTTGAAGGAGATCAGGTGACAGTGAAAGAAAAGGTGGTAAATGATGTGCAAGTGGAAGAAAATGTGGTTGAGAGATTTGAGCCTGAGGTAGAAGTTAATATTGAACAAACTCAAAGTGTTCAGCAAGCAACCGATCTGAGTACACATGAACCTGTCAAAGAAGGTGAAGTAGTCAAAGAAACAAAACCAAAAGAAGATCAAGTCTCCATGGATGAAATGGATGTAGCAGCAGCTTTGCAACAGTTTAAGGAGCAAAAGGGTAAAGATAAAGAAGATTCTAAGCAGTCAAGCAGGCCAAAGCTGAAAGGGGTATCGAGTTCGGAACCAAAAGATGGACCAAGTGAACAAGTGGCAGACAAATCAAAAGGGAAAAAGACTTTGGGGATTATCACAACCAAACCTAGTCCAAGATATGTGGAGATTGATGATTCATTCAAGGACAAGGGAAAGGGTGTTGTTGTAGAGATAGTGAAACTGTCAAAGCAAGAACAATTGAAGTTGAATGTTGAGTTAGCTAAGAAATTGGCAGAGGAATTGGAACAAAACATGCAATAACAGATTGAAGCAGATGCCGAGCTGGCAAAGAAAATGCAAGAGGAAGAAAGTGTGCACTTTGCAGAGGAAGTTAAAACAGCTAAAAGCAAGAAAAAGGATGTAAGTGGTGACAAGAAGAAGTTCACTGAGTTCTTGAAATTTAGAGGATATAGTGGAAAGCAGCTGGGTCCCATGAAATTTGAGAATATTGTGGATCTGTATGAGAAAGAAAAGAAGAAAGTGGCAAGTCTGAATGATGATGAAAGAATGGAAGTTGAAAGAAATGTGAAAGAAATGTATGATAGTACCCTAAAGCCACTACCAAAATTTCCAACTAGTCCAAAAGCAAAGGGTCAAAAGAAGCAAGGTGAGAGCTTGATTGAACCAATTGCTAAAAGAACAATAAAGAATCCCAAGGAAGTACCAGTTGAAACATCTCAAGGAACTTTCAAGTCAACCTCAGCAAAGGAAGCAAAGCCTGTGAAGGAGACAAAAACAGTGAAAAAGTCTGAGAAAGAGAAAGGATTAGAAAAAGGAAAAGAGAAAGTTTAGGAAAGTGAGAAAAGTAATGAAGAAAAGATGGCAAAGATCAGGGAACAAGAGCTTGAAATAGATTCAGATGATTACGTGGAAGAGATTGATTTTGATGGGGTTTTACAGGTCACAAATCATACTTGAGTTTTCCTGATTCATAACCAAATTGGTTTGAACCAACTCAGAATTGTAAATAAACAGAAACAGTTATTATTCATAAAAGCGGAAACAGAATAATAAACTTAATCCTAAAACCCTAAAGGATTAAAGATCTTTTGTTTACCACATGTGTATATATCTATTATATGTATTTCGAAAAACTTGTAGGCTTACACACAGCCATTTGGGCAAAAACATGAGTATGGAAAAACAGGATTGAATTAAACTTGAAACTAAGCATGCAATCAATCCAACAAACATAACTGGAATTCGATACATGTGTATACACACATATATGATCATCGAATTCACCATAGGGCATCAAGAACACACTAGATGGAAAATCATACCTAGGTTGCTCAATGCTAATCCACCCGTAATGAGGACCACAAGAGCCTGCTAGAAAGGCTTAATCCAAAAGTTGTTCTTGATCTTCTTGGTTACTTGAAAAACAGCAAAATTGCAAACCCCCTTGCCCTGGGGTGTTATTGCCATCGAACCAAAGAGAGGAGAGGGAGGAGAGAGATTTTTTCTTTTGTTTCAAGGATTAACCTAATTGTTTAGGTTTAAACCCCTATTTATAGATAACTAACTAGTTATCCTTAAAATAGGAAACCTTTTAAACCTTTTTATTATTAATATAAAATATATTAATATATATATATATATATATATATATATATATATCCCTTTAATATATTTTATCTTCTTTAATAATAACAATTAATAATAATAACCCTTATAATTAATATCCAAGATATTAATCCAATAACTAACAATATATATTTACTAACTAATAAATATATATGTACTTGTTAATTATATTAATCCCATTATTTTCTTAACTCCCAATACTGGTTTATGACTAACTATCATAACACTCATATCCTACAGTATGAATTTTCCTATTTGAATTACGTACCCTCACAGGTGTGACCCTTGAGTGTTTTATGGCATTGGGCGTATCATCAGGGTTTGATGGTTATGCACACAAATCCTATCAGACTCCCACTTGGGCTTACTATCAACCCGCGG
Organism: Pulicaria dysenterica; assembly: GCA_947179395.2. Taxonomy (NCBI): domain Eukaryota; kingdom Viridiplantae; phylum Streptophyta; class Magnoliopsida; order Asterales; family Asteraceae; genus Pulicaria; species Pulicaria dysenterica. The sequence goes on along the minus strand of OX359294.1, from coordinate 14,806,531 downwards.
TCTTGATGATACTGGGCTAAGGGTGCTTCTAGACAAGTCCTTAGGGTAACCAAGCACATAAGAACTCTTATACCCAGGTGTGATAATCAAATCCTTCATAAAACAAACTATTTTCTAATCAAAACTTCATAAGAACTCCCTGTCTTATGATCGGGTATACTTTAGGCTTTTCCCTCTACATCACGATATTTAGATTGTGAGTGTGAGCATGGAATGAGTCAACTCTGAACACTCAGAACCATTTCTCGACTATCCGACTTCGACTGAGTGATAAACGACAAAGAACATATCAGTTCGTTTGGGCATGATCATGCACTTCCACAGTCTACATCAGTCAAGGGGCCCGGAAACATCTCTCCTGAAAAGGAGGTGCAGAATGCCTCTCGCATATTTGCATTTGGCAACACGCTTTCCGCTGATACCAAATACGCCCGTTATTACTACCCAGTTACGGTGTAGCGTTAGGTGCGACCCAAATACCAGAAGTCCACGCATCCTAAACCAAATATCTTAGGCTTGAGGATAAGCTATGTGAACGAATACCTTTGACTCGTTAACCACACGGTATTCTTCATGATGTCACTATTTAATACCCACGCCCCTGGTGAATACACGTACATCTTTGGCCTACACTCTTGGTAGCTATCTTCAATCACTATGAATTCCCACCAAGGATTACAATGACGTTATTATCTCCCTAATCGAGGTTCCCACCAAGATAGGTATTCACGGACAAGATTTTGAATAATAATCCTATTATTCATGGATATTACCAAAACATACAAAATCTGTGAAGAGTAATGGGATTAATAATGTACTCTTCATATTCACCCTCTTGGAATATAGTACAAAATTAATATTGATCCATCGTCTCGATTCACCGCGTCTACTTGTATAACTATGTTGGTTCAAGTGACTTATCACGGATCATTTCTTGAAAGCACAACATTACTATGAACTAAAAATGAGCATGCACTAACTAGTGCTCCCACTCATTTTGCTAGACAAATTATTTTTCCGCAAACCATGAAAACCAGTCTAGTCTTTCTAATTTTATCATATTATCTAAACTTGGAGAACTAGACTAACTCCTCGTTTTTTAATATATAAAATTATCCCATAACCATACTTGGTTATCTTGTAGACGTATAGATATTTTTCTATTCCAAGAAATAGACTGAAATAATAAACCCTTTTGTTTACATCAACTTGTAAACAAAAATTAGATATCCAGTGCATCAACATATATCTAATAACCTGTTTATTATTTCCAACACTAAACTCTTTTAATATGTTTAATATTTATGACATTGAATTTCAATATATAATTATGACCTCCTGGGACTAGCCCACTTACTTGGACTTATTTTGTAACCTCAAAAATTCCCGTCATTAAAATTATATAAGTACTTGAAATTCAATAAGTTCATAATTTTCGTGCTTTTCTAAGCATTTATTTACTTCTACGCAAATATACACATATGTATATTATTTTATCAAAACCCGATAAATACCTTAGCGTAGGTCAATTGCTCCCACTAACTATAATGAAAACATAGCGTTACTTAAAATACATTATTGACTTGATCAAAACTTGATACAAAAGTCAAAAGTAATGATTTTAAGTGTAAATCTAAAACTTAGATTTCGAATAAGAATCTTAAAATTACCGAAACCATAAACTTGGATCTTCTAATGTCCACTATTTCCTATTACAGAAATTGGTTTCTTAATTTTATATCATCACAAGTATGAAATACTTGTATAGATTCTTATTTAAATACATATGAGTTCTTCTTGATTATAATTACTATTACAATCAAACTCATAAATGCTTTCCCTTAAACACAGCCTTAGAAATAATGACTATTATTTCAAGTGTTTAATTCTAGTTCAAAACTTGAACTGAACTTGTTTTCATAGGCACTTATAATTACTTGATTAGATAGACTCTCTAATATATATAACACCAGCTGTGTTATTTCAAGTAATACAATAAGTCATAGTCAAGCAATAATATTAATCATGTTACTCAAATGGCAATTAATTCAAATGGACTAAAACACTAATAAGTCAAAACTTTGACTTGTTAGTCATCCTCCAGTCAAACTTGACTAGATGTAATCATAAGATATGCGCAAGGATATATCAACCAATAATTCATAATACTTTTAAATAAAAAGTCTTTAAAAAACCATTACAAATTTTAAATCCAAAGTTCAAAATAAGTAAAATATGAATTATAAATATCATTCTCCCACACGCATCGTCCTTTTAGCATTCCAATGCATCCTTTGCTTCTCATTGACCTATTTGCAATAAACGATCGCAAAAGTCAAAAACACCACTTATATATAATAAGTTGAAAGCAAAAAACTGAAGTTAGTCAATGAAAGTACCTGTGGCGTTTCCACCACCCTCGTGACACTTCGGGCAATTGGCCTTGTAATGGCCAACTTCACCGCACTTGAAGCACCAGTTCTCAGCCCTCGCTTTGTTCAGTTTAAATTCTTGCCCTTGCCTTTGCCTTTGCCATTTACCTTGGCCCTGGGTACAGATGGTCCTGGCTCGGTTTTACCCTTTCCCCTGCCATTGAGTCCCTTCCACCTTTTCATAGCTCCACTTTCCACCACTAGGATATCCTTGGACTTATTACCTAGATTTGACTCCGCTGTCTTAAGCATGGAATGAAACTCAACAATGGATTTCTCCATGTTGTTCATGTTGTAGTTCACAATGAACGGCTTATAGTCATCTGACAGCGAGTTTAGAATCAGGTCCGTTGCAAGCTGCAATGGGACCGGGTGTCCGAGCCTTTCCAAGTGGTCCATGTACCCTTTTATTTTCGTGACGTGTGTACTAACCGAAGTGCCCTTTGCCATCTTGCAAGTATTGAGAGCCTTAGTGATATCGTAGCGTTCTGAACGATCCTGCTCTTGAAACATGTCCCTCAGCTGGCGGATCATGTCATAGGATGATGTATCCATCATGCTAGTTTGAAACTCTGGACTCATTGTCGCAAGCATGAGGCAGCTTACATCTAACGCATCATTGATACGCTTCTGGTAAGCCTCCCGAACATCCTCCCTTGCATTATCGGCCGGGGCATTTCCCACTGGTTCCTCCAGGACGTACCATTTCCTCTCGTGCCTGAGCACAATCCGTAGATTGCGCTTCCAGTTGAGGAAATTAGGTCCCATGAGCTTATCCTTTTCTAGGATGGAGCGGAGTGAGAGGTTGTTTGTGTTGGTAATGTTTTCCATCTACAATTTTATCATGTAGTCCAATTAGTAACATAAATAATACTTTGCTAAATACAAATTCATAAAAACCCTTAAATGATTAAGTATTAGCCCTTGGATCCTTCTTTCACTCATGTTGGTGCACGGTTTGGGCACGACAACACCAACCCCGTGTTATATCAGGTAGGTAGGTTCCTTTACCAATCGTATCTAACTTGATACGAATCCTAGACCTTGTAGAGATATTTAGACAAAAAATCTAAGTATGTTTATCTCTACACTAAGTGAATTTTGGGCCGTCACATCAGGGAATCACCAAAATAGACCGCACCACCTAGGACGGGGTGAACTCTGGCCTGTCACATCAGGGAATCGTAAAGTCTTTCACCCCCTCCCCATATCGGTTTGAACCCCGGTGTGCACTGTTTAGGAACGACAACACACCAAGGTACCGGGAGTAGAAAAGGTGTACCACTAGATGGGTAGCACTACTGGTCTAAGATTTTTGTGGGTTTTATCCAAGTTTGATAAACTTGATTCCAGTTTTGTAAAACCATTTGAAAACTATCACGTTTTTAAAAAACCCGTATATCTTAGTCTACCTCAAACTAGGTACACAATACGTCTTATGACAAAACCATTTTGAAAAACAAACTGTTTTTAAAATGCTGATACGACAATCATAAAATATTAAATTTTATAGGACTGTTGTCGTATACCAATTTTATCATATTCGTGCTTTTACCTCTTGATTAATAAAAGCCTCAATTTAACAGTTGCATAAAAGGCATAAAATTAAAGCACAACCACGCAGTTAATAATATGTTATAGTTTTGCCAACTATGTCCTAGGGGGTCAATCTAAGGACAACTAAAACTAGTTAGATCCCGTGGCTGGATCTAATGAAAGATCTTCTTGCTCCCACTGGCCTTGACACCTCCGGTCTTGACCCGAGCAACTCCGTTTGGTTCCTCCATCTTGTAAAGTCCTTCATCTTCGGTTTTGATTACAACCATCTAATCTAGAATACATATACCTATTCTATTACAATTACATTATAGAAAGGGGTTGTAAGTGACACGCAGACTTTTACATTGTAAAAGGGGTTGTAAGTGGTACACAGGCCTCCCCAAAACCAAAAGAAAAAACAGAAAAGAAAAACATCACAACCACAGGTCTAAGTTGGAAAAACCTATAACCTACATGTCCAACCACAACAAGAACATATTATTGACTTGTTTAAATCAAACACTTGTAGTTGACATGAAAAACTACAAATGTGATTTAAAGATACTAATGCAACTTTAGTATACAAATCAACTAATTCAACAATATATACGCATCAGCAATAAATAAATAAATATATATATATATATATATATATATAAAGCAACCATGCATTAAATATAAAAATACAAGCATATATAAGCCTTTTCTCATTCCTTCTCAAAAATTAATCAAGCTGATAATTTGAGATGAGAAAATTTTGACTAAACTTGTCAAACCTACTTTCATCAATAAACTTATGATATAATAACTATTATATCAAAATGTGTTTTTAATCCTAAAACACTTAATTGATTAAAGATTTACCTTTGTTTATATTGTATAATAATAATACACCATTTATGGTTATTTATTATATTTTAATCCAAAAATATAATAAAAAAACTTATATTTTAACTTAACTAGTTAAAATAACACCTTAACCATAATATATATATATATATATATATATATATATATATAAGTATACCAATTTTATGTACATGAAAATAATACTTACACATATATCATCTTGCATTATTATTTTATCTGAATTAATATCCCAATATATCATCCAAGTCCCAATGGGTCTAAACTCATTCTTGAATTTTTCTAATTGGGCCATAAAACCCATTAAGTTCATTAAACCATTTTAAGTTCACATAAGCCCATTTTAATTTAAATAAAAACATTTATAAATTAAAACAGAATACTTGGGCTTTTATGAAATTATATTAACAAACTATCCAATTCAACCCTGACAGGGCCGAAAAAGGCGTATTGGGTCAAAACCCAAAAACCGGTCTCGAACTCGTGGTTAGCGGCGCTAACTGGGCCAAACCATCAAACTGGGTCGAGCACCCCTTGGGTCGAGACCTCCTTTTGGGCCGAAGCCCCTTGGGTCGAAAACCCCTTGGGCCGAGTCTACCCTTGGGCCGAACCCACTTGGATCGAGACTCAACTTGCGGTTATCTTTTAATTCGGAAATTTTACGTATTAAATATATATATATATATATATATATATATATATATATAAGAGAAATGATATATCCTCCTAAATTTTGTTCCTACTTATCCTCCTACTCATTTGATCAAGACATGTGTCAAAATCAAGGGAGGAGATGAAGAAAGAGAATTAGTGGAGTACACATGGCATCTTAGAGTGAGTAGGAGGATGAAGTAGGAGGAAAAAGTAGGAGGATATATCATTTTTCTATATATAATTCTAAAAATTCCCTTTTTATCCAAAAATTCAAATTTTGAAACAAAACATGTTTTAATATTCTAACTTTGAAATCATATTTATCAACATAGAACTCGTTGACAAACACGGAATTTTTTAGTTTTAAGGTTTACCTTTTAATCTTAAAACTGGACTAGTTTTGATTAAAAAACCTTAAGCTATCCATATCAACACAACTGGTTAATATATATATATATATCTAAACACATAAATTTATCCTTTTATAGTCTTAATCCTTTTTTTAACCAGTCAAACCTAACTGGTTTAACTTTTCTGATTAAAAATTATAAAAACTATAAAATATACAATTTAAACAATAAACTGAGATTGACATAAGGGCAATCCCTATAATTCGAAAATATGCATATTAAACAGAGAAGCATATAATTTCAAATAACTTATTTATTGATTTAATCCTTTAACCGGTAAACCCTAACTGGTTTACCTTTCTGATCAAATGTTTAAATCTACAAACCTTATCCAAAACAAACTGTTTTAGATAAACAAGGATTTAAACATAAACTTGTTTAATCCTTGTGATTTTCGAAATCACCATATACACAAATAATATTCTAAACAATATGATAATAACAGAAATACCAACATACTGTGATAAACTGAGCCAAGGATCTGATACCACTGATCGGTATTACAGGTCACAATTCAGACTTGAGTTTTCGTGATTCATAACCAAACTTGTTTGAACCAACTCAGAATTGTAAACAAACAGAAACAGTTATTATTCATAAAAGCGGAAACAGAATAATAAACTTAATCCTAAAACTCTAAAGGATTAAAGATCTTTTGTTTACCACATGTGTATATATCTATTATATGTATTTCGATAAACTTGTAGGCTTACGCACAGCCATTTGCACAAAAACATGAGTAGGGCAAAACAAGATTGAATTAAACTTGAAACTAAGCATGCAATCAATCCAACAAACATAACTGGAATTTGATACGTGTGTATACACACATATATGACCATCGAATTCACCATAGGGCATCAAGAACACATTAGATGGAAAATCATACCTAGGTTGATCAATGCTAATCCACCCGTAATGAGGTACTTGAAAACTGTAATGAGAACACATTAGATGGAAAATCATACCTAGATAGAAAGGCTTAATCCAAAAGTTGTTCTTGATCTTCTTGGTTACTTGAAAAACAGCAAAATCGCAAACCCCCTTGCCCTGAGGTGTTATTGCCGTCGAACCAAACAGAGGAGAGGGAGGAGAGAGAGTTTTTCTTTTGTTTAAAGGATTAACCTAATTGTTTAGGTTTAAACCCCTATTTATAGATAACTAACTAGTTATCCTTAAAATAGACAACCTTTTAAACCTTTTTATTATTAATATAAAATATATTAATATATATATATATATATATATATAATTCGGTCCTATATATATATATATATATATCCCTTTAATATATTTTATCTTCTTTAATAATAACAATTAATAATAATAACCTTTTTAATTAATATCCAAGATATTAATCCAATAACTAACAGTACATATTTACTAACTAATAAATATATATGTACTTGTTAATTATATTAATCCGGTTATTTTCTCAACTCCCACTACTGGTTTATGACTAACTGTCATAACACTCATCTCCTACATCATGAATTTTCCTTCTTGAATTACATACCCTCACAAGTGTGACGCCTTGAGTGTTTTATGGCATTGGGCGTATCATCAGGGTTCGATGGTTATGCACACAAATCCTATCAGATTTAACAGAAATGCCAAAGTTTGATGATGAAACAGCACCAAGTGATGATGTTGGAGCTGGTTTACTTATTCCAAGTGAACCACAAGAGCCTATTCATGTTGTTCCACTGGAAATCAAGAATCCTGAAGTAGTTCACTGGGATATCATTCGAGTATATCCAAGGCATCATATCGGGTAGAACAGAAGAGACTTATGGTTCATTTAGTTCATTGGTGAAAGTGATAGGAAGAAATGAACTTGTTGAGATGTATGATGTAGGAAATGTTAGAATATGCCTACTGATGCGTATACACCGTTTAAATCACTACCGATGATGTATGGGCCTATTGAGTCATACACCGGGGTCAAACCTGACAGCAACTAAAGAAAAAGGACCAAAAATGACAAAAGACAAAAGTTGCCATCGCAGGCCGCGTTAGCGCCGCTAACCATAAGGTGTTTGGGCCGCTAACACTTATGGGTTAGAGCCGCTACGGCTACATGTACTTTGTGTCAAATCACCTGACAGGCCGCGATAGCGCCGCTAACTATAAGGGGTTAGCGTGTTAGCACCGCTACGGCTACATGTGCTTTTTGTCAAATCACCTCTAGACATGGCAAATGCATGTGGGTCTCATGATGTGGTCTTGGCCGGCCTTGGGCATACCAAGTGACTCCAGGAGGTTTATAAAAGTCCCCATTGGAACCACATTTGCACACTTGGCCACTTATACTAATACAATAAACTCTTCAGTGCTTTCACAAGACATAGAGAGAATTCAAAAGAGGCTTCCAGAAAATTAGACATTGGTTGCTGTTCTCTGGTGATTTTCTTGAGAGAAGGATCACAAGAGCTTGCTAGCACTTGAGGTTTGCTTGTTACCAGGGTATAACTCACTAGAAGGTTCGTTGATTTGCTTCTTGGAGTAACAACAAGACCTCATCACTTTTCTGGAGCTAAGGAGACTGGTATAACCTCTTCTCCTTCATCTTTTTGTTGCATTTCTTTACATAGAGTTTGATCCATGTTTGGGGTTTCATGTTTTGTGCTTAGTATGCTTGTACTTTGCGCTTTACTTGTTGTACTTTGCTTCCGTTGCGTGCCCTAGAAACCCCAACAGTGGTATCAGAGCCACCTCTATGTTAGTTATGCACATGGTGGCCTGAAAAACCCAAAATCAAAAATGTTTGTTTTCTGTTGAACAGGGTTAGCGGCGCTAAACATGTGTTAGCGGCGCTAACTTTTAACAGTTAGCGGCGCTAAGCCCGCTGTAACAGTTTTTTGTTCTTAGTTAAAAACAGTTTATGGTCTCGGGTTTTTGGCATTATTTTGAGCTTCTGGAATTTTAATTTCTTGTTATAGTATGTTATTCCAGTAGCTATCTTGTATATTTGGTTGTATGCTGATTTATAAGTTGGTAACCTTGCCAAGACCTTGTGGTTGTTTGTTTGTTTGGATGCTTGTTTAGTTGTATTATTATTCATTTGATAAATATGTAATAATAATGTGGCTTGCATGCCATTTCATTCATCCATGTAATTGTAATAGATAAATAGGTATATTGTGGCTTGCATGCCATTTTATTCTATTGTATGTATTATAATCTTGGTGGATGAAGACACACAAGAAGGGGTCAAAGAAGATGGAGCATGGTGTCCATGAAGCCGGTGAAATCCAATGGAGATGGCGGTTTTAGTGGGAGCTCGCATCGAAGACTTTGTCCCTTAGATTTGACCATGTTCTTCCCGTTCGGCTCACAGGAAGAACGCATAGGTTCTTATGGCAAGGGTTACCAATTATAGTATATTATGCGTGTGATGTGATTTTGTATGCATGGATTGCTTAGGATTCGCATGCTAGACAATTTTTTCAAAATTTAACAAAATCACAAGAGATTTGCTAAAAATGGTTTACAATTCTCTCGCGCACTCACATACAAGATTAACTCACCTAGTGAAATTAGGAATTGTCGCTAATAAGTTGATCTAAAACCAAACCAGAAACAAAAGCCCGTTTTTCCACAAAACGTAAATAATGCACCATCCGTAAGTCGAAACCACCCGAATCTAGTCTTATGGGATTTGGTTGTCGAGCTTAGCACGATCCGATTCTCATAAAACTGTGTGGAAGGTGAGTGTGGCAAATTCACAATTTTGGTTGTCGAGCTTAGCACGAGCCAACTTTGGTGAGTTTGTTACCGTATGTCTTGACGGACGATTTGCAATTTTAGGTTTGGAATCTTGGTTAATTGTCGAGCTTCGCACGAGTTAACCAAAATTTCAAGACTTAAAATTGGTGCAAGAAGGGATCAAACATGTCAAACGACCCTTGGCTGTCGTAGGATCCCGCGAGGTGCTAAGGATTGCAATAGAGATTACAATTGGTAAAATGATTGCCGACCTAAATAGTTTTATCATGTGATCCGCGGTAACCCCGTCACATGGTAGGATGAAATACAATTCTTAGCCTTGTTAAGATAATTCTTTATGGGTAAATTGTTTTAACAAGATAAAATATAAAACTAACTAAAATCTACTTTGCAATTTTAGATGGCATCAACAAGCGTAAACAACACCACCACCAACGTTTCTCTCCGAGTTTTCCTTGAGAAGGAGAAAATCGACGGGAGCAACTTCATGGATTGGCAAAGGCAGCTGAGGCTCGTCCAACGCTATGATGGAAAGTTGCATACCATTGAGGAACCCCTACCCGAGGCGCATGCGCAAAATGCCTCAAGGGCGGTCAAGGACACGTATGAAAAGCGAGTCAAAGAGACCGAGGAGATAACGTGCCTCATGATGAGCACTATGAGCTCCGATTTGCAAAAGTAAATGGAGCACCTAAGTGCTTATGACCTGATCGTGCAGCTGAAGGACATGTTCCAACAGCAGGCGAGGCAGGAGAGGTACGAATGCTTCAAGTCCGCCCTTGCTTGCAAATTGCAAGATGGCGGGAATGTGAGCGCTCATGTTTTGCGGATGAAAGCAAACTTTGAGCGCATGGAGAAATTAGGTTTTACCATGGGGAGGGAGATGGCGGTCGATTTGATCCTCAAATCCCTGCCCAGTGCATATGATCAATTCGTCATGAGTTATCATATGCATAGCATGGATAAAACCGTGATGGAGTTGCATGGCATGCTTAAAACTGCCGAAGCGAGCATGACCAAGAACAAGCCATCCTCTTCTTCCACTCCCGTCTTGGCTATCCGGGAGGGCCGCATCACCAAGAAGAAGAATAAGTGCAACTCTTCCAAAGGGAAGGGTAAGGGAAAGGTTGGTGAAACCAAGCCCAACCCTACCTCCGATGGTAAGGGCAAGGGGAAATCTCCCAAGCCAAGACCCCGGAGGATGCCCAATGCTTCTTTTGCGGGGGCAAGGGTCATTACCGCCGAAGCTGCCCAAAGTACCTTAAGGGGCTCAATAAGCTCAAGGCTATGAGCATATCGGGGCACGACTCTTCAGCTACATTCATGATAGAACTCCATCAAACTTCTACTTCTAAAGGTTGGGTTTTAAATATCGGCTGTGGCACTCATATATGTAATATGGTGCAGGTGCTAAGGACAAGTAGGAGCTTGCAGCGGGGTGAGCTGGATCTTGTAAAGGGAAATTTGGAAATTGTGCCAATAGAAGCAAAGGGTGACTTGGAGCTTTCACTCAAGACCGGCTATTCTATTTTATTGAAAAATGTATGATATTCGCCCAAAGTGGCTAGAAACATTATTTCTTTTCACGCTTTGTATGACAACGGTTTTAACTTCAAATTTATTGATGGTGTTATCATTTGCTTTAAAAATGATGTTGTTTATTTTAATGCATTACCGTGTCATGGCGTATATGAGGCTAATGCATACATTGAATCTAGAGAATCTATCATGAACATTGATTCTAGTTCCAAAAATGGTTTGGACAAGTTTTCTTTGTGGCATAGTCGTCTTGGCCACATAAACAAGACTCGCATCACCAAGCTCCAAGCGGATGGGATCTTGGAATCATTTGATCATTGGTCAAGTGATGTATGCGAATCTTGATTATTAGGTAAGATAACAAAAGCACCCTTCATGGGATCTAGTGAGAGGGGAAAGGACCTTTTAGATATCATCCATACGGATGTATGTGGACCTTTCAAGCATGTCACAAGGAATAACTCGAGATACTTCGTAACTTTTATAGATGATTATAGTAGGTATGGATATGTCTACCTTGTTAAATACAAGCATGGAACCTTTGAGGTGTTCAAGACATTCCAAAACGAAGTACAAAATCAATTGGGCAAAACGATAAAGATACTCCGATCTGATAGAGGTGGAGAGTATCTAAGTACCGAGTTTACCGATAATCTTAAGAATTGTGAAATCATTTCACAATTAACGCCTCCAAGGACTCCACAATTAAATGGGGTCGCTGAGAGGAGGAACCGGACTTTACTAGGCATGGTAAGGTCTATGATGAGTCGAACGAAGGTACCTATTAGTTTCTAGGGATATGCTCTAGAAACGGCGGTAAGAATCCTTAACCTCGTACCAACCAAGAAAGTTGTAAAAACACCTTATGAAATGTGGCATGATAAGAAGCCGACACTTTCATACCTACGAGTTTGGGGTTGTCAAGCCTACGTGAGACATGAGGCCGAGGACAAACTTGAACCTCGCTCGGAAAGGTGTTACTTTATCGGATATCCTCCTACCGGTGTTGGATATTTATTCTATAAACCTTCTGAGAACAAAATATTTGTTGCTCGAAAATCAAGGGTCAACTGATAAAGGACTTGAGGTTGGCACTAGCACTCAACCTAACACGGTTGAGACTGAGCAAGAGAATGTTGCAGTACCTGACATTCTTTCATTGACTACTCCGAGGCGTTCTAGTAGAACTCGTCATGAGCCAGAGAGCTATGGATTTCACATATCTGAGGGCGGCGATTTAGGGGTAGACTATGATGAGCCCACCAACTACAAGGAAGCCATGGTAGGCCCTGAGTCTGCAAAATGGAGAGAAGCAATGGAAAGTGAGATGCATTCCATGTCGGATAACCAGGTTTGGGAACTTATTGATCCTACGCCCGGGGTGAGACCCGTAGGGTGTAAATGGGTCTTCAAGAAGAAGACCGGCATGGACGGAACCTTGGATACCTTCAAGGCCCGACTGGTGGCAAAGGGTTTCACTCAGACACCTGGCATAGACTATGATGAAACCTTTTCCTCAGTGGCGATGTTGAAGTATATCCGGATACTTCTAGCTATTGTTGCATTTCATGATTATGAAATATGGCAAATGGAGATAGAAGTAATGAAGCGAGTACCATATGCTTCGGCTGTGGGGTCGATCATGTACGTCATGTTATGCACTCGTCCTGATGTGTCATGTGCTTTAAGCATGACTAGTAGATATCAGGCGAATCCAGGGGAACCTCATTGGAGAGCCGTAAAGAACATTCTCAAATACCTTAGGCGTACAAAAGAGATGTTCTTAGTATATGGTGGGGAAGAAGAGCTGAGAGTAAAGGGTTACTTGGATGCTAGCTTCCAAACAGACAGGGATGACTGCCGATCACAATCGGGGTTTGTATTCCTGTTGAATGGTGGTGCTATCAGCTGGAGGAGCTCGAAGCAAGACACGGTGGCTGATTCGACTACCGAATTGGAGTACATTGTGGCAAGTGAAGCCGCAAAAGAGGTCGTGTGGATGAAGAAATTCATCCATGATCTAGGAGTAGTTCCAAGCATCGCTGACCCTATTGAGATATTTTGTGACAATGAGGGTGCGGTGGCTTTGGCAAAGGAACCAAGAGCTCACAAGAGGACTAGACACATAGCGCAAATACCACTTTATACGAGATGTAATTGAAAGTGGTGAAGTCGTCATCAGCAGAGTAGCATCGGATGGAAACCTGGCGGATTCATTCACTAAGCCGTTACCGCAAGCAGCTCATGAATCTCACACTAGAGCAATAGGTGTAAGATTTGCTAGCGATTTGGCTTGAGTTTTGTATTTAGTTCGTTTGATATGTAATTTTATTTTGGGAACGATAAAGACAGTATTGTAACTTATGCTTGTTTCGATATATAATAGAGATTATATATGCGTGTGGTACAGTTACATTCATAAGACTTTATTGTGTTCCATCTTAGCATGTTTAATCACTTCCAGAAATATTATACTATCTTTCAAACTTTCCACAGTCGGTCAATCTTATGGAAGAAAGATTGAATTAAGACTGAGATAAGCATATGACCTTGAATTCAAAATGGTTGAATTAAGGTGCAATGCCTATCTGTACTTGAAAAGAGTTTCAAGTGACTGGAAGACCCACACCCAAGTATACTTCATGGATTATAGTCACGAGTAACTTGGGATGATAATATCTTACATCCTTAGACCTGAGATGTATGAACCACTATATCATAGTTCTTCCTTGCTTTAGCCATTTTCAAAAGCAGTTCGTGACTGGCTGTGATAAAGGAAATGACTAAGTAAGCCAAGAAGTATGGTATAGGGTTATGCAGTCAAAGGAATTTGTTCCTCTGATATGAGAGATATCCCTGGGCCCCTCGATGATTGGGAGCTGACACCAAAACTATGCATGGCCATGCGCAAGGAATATTGATTGAGAATCAGATATATCCTTAAATTTTGGTCACCACCAATCAAGATCGAGATACATAATCGTGAACGATCTGGAGATTGACATTTAATCCATGTCTCGTGTTCACACGGATATCGCGAACAAAAGGATGTCTAAGATCACTTATCTATAAGACCATTCTTTATGAATTGGTTTTGTTCTTGATAACAAAACTCATACTGACTTGGGGGCAATGATGCTTTGCTAGAGGCCACTCATTGTCTGTGATTTAAAGACACGGTGCATCGTGTGCAAGTGGGAGTTTGTTAGAATATGCCCACTAATACGTATACACCGTTTAAATCACTACCGATGATGTATGGGCCTATTGGGTCATACACCGGGGTCAAACCTGACAACAACTCTTAAGTACTTTCACAAGACTTAGAGAGAATTCAAAAGAGGCTTCCAGAAAATTAGACATTGGTTGTTGTTCTCTGGTGATTTTCTTGAGAGAAGGATCACAAGAGCTTGCTAGCACTTGAGGTTTGCGTGTTACCGGGGTATAACTCACTAGAAGATTCGTTGATTTGCTTCTTGGAGTAACAACAAGACCTCATCACTTTTCTAGAGCTAAGGAGGCTGGTATAACCTCTTCTCCTTCCTCTTTTTGTTGCATTTCTTTACATAGAGTTTGATCCATGTTTGGGGTTTCATGTTTTGTGCTTAGTATGTGTGTACTTTGGGCTTTACTTGTTGTACTTTGCTTCCTTTGCGTGCCTTAGAAACCCTAACAGTAAAGAAGAGGAGGTATGATGAAATCAGTGCTACAGATGAATTGACTATGACTCTATTCATTGTGATGGAGTATTTGAAACTGATGTTCGAGCCAAAAAGCATGCATCATATCATCCAGGGAGGTTATAATGAAGTTACTCGTTGGGAGTTGTATCCTCATAATGCAGTTTATGTGTTGTCCAGGAAGAGTGGATCAAAGGAGTTTTATTTGGTTGATAAAATTTACAAACACTCGTATTCTACTCTAAAGTCAATGCTGAAAGTGAAGCTGATCACAAGGTTTGATACAACCATTGCAAGAAATCTTGTGAGGGAGATGATTAATATATGAACTTGAAATTTCAGTATGAATGTCGAGAGAGAACTTTAAGAACATACGGCAGTTTTAACGTAAATGTATTGCTTATCGATTAAGGCACAGAACGTGAGTTTTAATACCTTTTAAGGTATTTACATTTTGTACCCTAAACTACTAGAAAATATAAAAACTAACACTAAACTCACTAGAATGTATTGAACATATAGCCCTAATATATCTATCTCATTCCATTGACATAACACGTGGGGCGACTCTACCCTCCAAACACCTACGACATTTTCCTCCGTCACCACCTCAAGACATACGCCACAGCCTTCCTCTGCCGCCGCCTCTAGACCATCCACCGTAGCCTTCCTCCGCCGCCGTCTCCAGACCGTCCGCCGGAGCCTCCAGACCCTTCGCCATAGTCTTCCTCTGCTACCATGAAACTGGTGATTGAAGGTGATGATTTGAGACTGATAATACTTGAATTTATGTGAATATATATTGTAATTATTTACTAGCGTGTTTTTCATAATTTATTGTGATGAATACTCGTTCTATAAATTGAAATTTTAATCTTTTTATAAATTATATAATATATTTTTACATAAAAATTGTGAAAAACTAAAAAAAGTAAAAAAAAAATCAAGAAGGACAATTCTTTACTGAAATCAAATTTTAACTTCATTTCCTACCAACCAAACATATCACAAATTCAATTTTAAATTCGTAAGAAATTCCATCTCCCACATTAGCTATTTTTGTTCTTTAGGTTTGAGGAGGCTTTTTATGTTTTTATTGGTATTTTTACTTTTTTTCTTTCTTAACATTTACTGATTTTTATTTTGTTTTAATATTGGTGTTTAAATGTTAGTTTTTATGTTTACTTAATCATTACTTTTATTTCCATCACAACGCCTGAGGTTACGTATAACTAATTCATGACAAATTAAATTACTAAATAGTTTATACACTCGAAAAAACAAAATAGACGAACAAATATAAGAATTTCTTATACTACATTAATAACTAAAGAGTGCGATAGTATTTGTAGAATCAAATTATCATGGGCAGTTTTAAAATAGCCATTAAACACTATATATTATACGAAACAAAGAATAGATTTTCTAGTAGCAACAACCATCTCCTAATAGTCTAGTGGGTAAGACACTTTGCCCCCCTAGGGAAGGTCAAGGGTTCAACTGTTCAAGTCCCACCAGGTTTCAATTAGGGATGGCTACGGGGATGCTTCGGAAACGGTCACGGGTAAAACTGGTTATACCGCGTACATCTGAGCCGGCCAAAGGCTCGGCGCCCCGGGAGGAGCCCTAACCGGGAAAACTTCTTTAAAAAAAACAACCGAGACTTTCTTCTTTTGATTTTATTTAAAAATTTTGGACATAAAACGCTATATATTTTATCATTTTCTTTCACAAATATAAGAGTGGGTTATTTATATTAGTCAAGAATTGGTCTTCTTTATAAAGTTTACTCTAATGTTTATGAAATAACATTATCAATCATATTTAACTATACATAAGATGATCTTAAAATATAAGAATCTCTTTATTTCACATTTGAGTAAACTAAAAACATCAAGATTCCATTTCTTTTACTAAAGAGAAATGAATGTATTAAATTGAAACATTTTAAAAATACTCAAACTACATTTTTAGTTTGTTTTAAAAATTATTGGTCCAAAGATTACTATATATACCCAAGAACACATAAACCCCTTTTCTGAGTTTAGTTGCTTACTTTGGTTTTTGTCTGTGTTTCTAGCTAGTCAATGGGTCAAACACTTTCTAAGTCAATACAAAAGTCAGCATACACATGCAACACACAAACTAAACATTGCACAAAAATAGAAACATGCAACAAGCTTAAGGCACAAACAGTTAAAAGGCAAAAACACCTCCATTTTCAATCTTAAAAATCCAGAAAGATTTGTAAACCAAATCTTTTTTATTATTAACATCAACATCAACATCGAGCAGTGATCAAAGGGTGGACTTCAAAATCCTGCCATGAGCAAGGTTAAAAAGATCCAAATCCACCACCCTACACACAGTTTCACACACATTAAAACCTAATGGTTAAAATGTTGTTTCCAGCTCGATAAACCTTAAAAATCTCAATCCAAATATTCACTAATGGTTACAAGGGTTTTGTCACTTTAGTGAAATTACTTTTCCATTGTGAAAATCTTTGACCCGACCCGTTTCTTGCGGGTTCAAACCAAACGTCCAACTTCTGGGTGACCCAAAGGGAAATCCATTATCTTAATTAGTTAATTCCTAATGTTCTTTGCCAAAGCCTGCTTCCCTATAAATTACAAATAGATAAAATTTGTAACGATATATAACTATTCATAAACTGATTCATATTAAATAAATTAAACTAATACTTGGATTCTAGCCTTTGAAATATAAGCAATCTTTGAACTTTCAAAGTAATCCCAAGGTTTACCATGAAATGCATCCGTAAAGCTCAATATTAGGGCCGTCTTAATGAACGGTTTACTCAAACATTCAGCTTGGAATGGCAGACGCATAGCAACTTCGTAGAGGGAAAAGTTAAATCATGTCGCAGAAAACTATTTGGCTATGAATCAGAAGTCATTGGTGATTCGTTTTACTTTCGTTCTTTGCAAACGATGAAACGCAAAAACAATTCAGAATTGTAAATTATTCAATCCAGAATTCTTTGATATTTCAAAAACAAAATAGGTGATTTCTTATGAAATGATCTTATTGTACGCAATTCGCATCCTGTAATTTCAAAGTTGGTGATTGTAGTAGGTTGTAAGTATTTTTAGTTTTGTATTTTAGTCGGCGACTTGCAATTGCATATTGTTTTCTTTTTTTAGTGAGAAAATTTCTTTAAACCTTTAAGTAGAGTATAAAAAAGAGAGTCTTGGTAGATGGTACTACGTTATTTATAATTAGTGTCTCACATGCCAGATCAGGTATTATCATTTAAGTGAGACTCAATAGTTTTGGAAATTAATTTGTGTTTCTTAATTTTAATTTTATTGTTGCTTGTTTTGGTAATAAATTTGTATATGAATTGATCTCTTACAAAGTTTTAGAATAGAAAACACATAACAAGAGTCATTCACTATTTCTTTTATCTTTGATTTCGTGTTTGGTTTATTGATTATCAGTTAATTAATTTATTTTAGTTACTTGAAAACATTTATTTTAGTCAACTGTTAACTGAGTTTTTAAATCATTTAATTGAAATTTAATCACTTGATAGCAACTTTAATCCGTCGATATTAAGTATCAAGTTTGTTGGTCACTTATTGGAAATCTTGAAACACTTAAAAATTATCGGTTAATTAGTTTAGTTTATTAGAAGAACTGGTATACTTGAATTACTTTATAGTAAGTTAATTAGTGTATTTACTTACATAGTTGAATCTTGGTTTGTTTACTTGAATACCTAAATTACTTTATTTTAAATAATAAATTAAGTTGTACAAAATATATTTATTCTGTAGTCAAAAGACAAAAAAACAAAAAAATTAAAAACCTAAAACGATTATAGAGTGAATAAATTGATCATTTATAATGAATTTGAAAACTTAAGTAATTGTAAATTTTGTATTCAAACACTTTTATATTTTATATATATATATATATATTACTATTGTAAGAGAGTTATTTTTTAGTCTTGCTCTGTCCCAGAAATGTTTAGAATGTTTAAGACGATCCTGACATGCATCTTTCAAAATCGTAGCATTACCAAATTTGGCTCGTTTCCAATCAGTCAAGAACACAGTTACGCCAAGAACACAGATAACTGAACTCACGAGTATCTCAGATTATCGCTCAAACTTACTTGAAATCTATGCTAGATAAAGACAATCATATTAGTAGACACAAGACCCATGTCACCATTCTTAAACTTGTGGTTCTCGATCTTGCAATGATTTTCAAATACCTGGATTATTTGCGGGTGTTTGTTTTAGTTTACTAAGAGTTTTTTCTAGACTTATTTTTTTTAATCTAGTTTTTTCCAGCTTATTTTTCATGAGTCTAGATTTTTTTTTTAACTCATCATAAACTCAAAAATCATAAAATAAACCAGAAAACTAATTTATATAAATTAAGCCCGGAAAATAAACCTTATATAAGTAAAAACAAGCACCCCTTATTTTTCCTTGTGATTAAAAATTCAATATTTAAAAAGATTCCATTTCAAGAAAGTGTTAAAAGTAGTAATAAATGAAGATTCACACTTGATTTTGACACTTATGGTGTATTTGATACAAGAAAAAGGGAGGAGAGAAATGAAAATACAAATATTTAAAATATCTTGTTTGTTTAGTCACGAGAATTGGGAAATGAGAAATACAATAATTCTTTTCCATAGTTTCAATTCTGTATGTAAGGAAGAGAAATGGTTGGAATTCAAGATTATTGTCCCTTCTAGAGTGGGTGATGACGGAGCCAAATCTCTCTCCAGTTGGTATTTTCGTTGCCGTTCAAAAAAAAATTCTCCAATAGCGAATCTAGACTTCACCACACCACCAAACCCTACCTCGTCTCTGCTCTCCTTTTCTTCTCCGTCCTCCTAACCATTGCTAACTCTATGCTACTATTAGTCATCCTAGATAGGTGACATTTAACTTCTTCTTCGGCGACAACGGGTACATCTCTATATCTCTCTTGCTCTCTTTGTCTCTCTCTCTCTCTCTCAGCTCTTCGGGTTCTCCTTCTCCACTTTTTGGTGGCAAGAACACGGCGTACGGCGGCAGCTTTGAGTTTAACTTCTTCTCCTACGCCAAGATGTCCGATGGCGGTAGCTTCGGTTCTTTCCTCTCGCTCTCTTCACCGGAAGCATTTCAAGTTCTCCTTCTCCATTGCAGTCTTTAAATCTTGTTCTTAAATTTGACTACAAGGTTGGTGGAATATGAGAATTGGGTTTGAAATTTGAGATTTTCTGACAATGTTCTTATTTTTTATGTTAAGGCTGCAATTATTTATAATCTTGAATCTTGTATGAATTTATTAAGTTGGAGTTTAAAATTTTTTATAATCTTGAATCTTGTAAGTTTTTTTTTGGGTAAAAATAAACTATTGTTATGATTAATTATGGTACAAATGTTAAAATTTAGAATTCTCTATGATGTACTAAATAAGAGAAATGATTCTTTATTACATTTATCTACTGAAATCTTTGTGTTATAAATTAAAAAGAAGAGTCAATTCTCATTCTTAAGACTAATTATCTTTTACTACAGTTTAATTCTCTATAAAACCATCAGCATCTAACCCTACGTTACCCTACCAAAAGCACTGCCACATCAGCATCCATATCATCCCCCACCTCTAACTCTCTCTAACCCTACAACCTCATATCCAACCCTCTTCAACCTTATATCAATTATTAATAAAAAATATATATATAAATACATATTAGTAGAGAGAAGAGAGAGAGGGAAAAAGTAAAAGAAAAGGGGGAAGAGAGCCAACGGGTTGGATGTATCGTCGGCTCTCGGACCTGCCGCAACCCCAACCACAGCGATGGTAAAGCCGCTGGCTTGAGGCCTACATGTTGGTCCAACCCTATGGCTTCAAGCGTTGATGCGGGTAGTTTAATTATTTGTCTATAATTCCATTCTTTATATCAAACGCACCCTTATGTTGATCTTGTAAGTAGAATGATAAGAAGGAGAAAAAAAGTTAAGGATATTCATCATTCAAAAAAAAGTAGGAGTGAAAATTACACAATAAAATTAATTGTATATAACAACTTTATGTATTATTAATTTGTACTGTACACTTAAGTCTTTGTGTTTTATTGTGAATGGATAAAATTTTGAAGCGATAAACGGTGTATTATATCATTTAAAAACCAATGACTAATGCGTGAATATAGAAGGAACTAGTTTAGATGATGAAATATGATATTTTTCCAGAAAGAGGTGTTTAGAGGACTTTTTAAAGAAAAAAAATAGTGTTTGATTTCACACATTTCGTGTTTGTTGCATGAAGAAGCCCTAACCTTACAAATTATAACCTAGCAAAGAAGCAAAGCCGTAATCATATAAGGTATTTGACAACACAGGTGAGAATCTAAATAAGGAGAATCAGAAACGTCTACGTTCAAGTGAAAGCAGAATCAAAATCTTGTTAGAGTTTATGTGCACAACAGCTATATGATGTCACACTCAATTTCACAGGACACTCAGGAGTCACACATTTAAGTGTTACATATTGGAGCAATGTTAGCAACCAAATGAGAAAATATTATTTTGTGTGGGTTTTACAAAAGAGCAAGTTTTCGAGAAAGGTAACTTAAATATTGAAATTTTTCAGTAGGTAATGCCAAACTTTTTAGCCCAGGAAAGGATCATGAATTTCGATTTCTAATAAGAAATAGAACCGGTAATTGAATGTGTAGGTTATTGGTTGACACTCATTAAGGTGGCACCCAATTTCTTATGTGACATTTGTGTTCAATTTTATTTTTTAAACCCACATCTATAAATATATAAGTAATAAATTTAATAATACCCTACCTTTTATAATGTGAAACCCTCTATCTCTGTTCACATTTCAACTTCTCTTTCTCTCTCGTCTCACTTTTCTTAAGACTCCCCCTTCACCATCATTACTACCGTCGTAGACTCGGCTCCTTTGACACCACCATGGGCTCCTCCACCACCAGTCACCCTCTCCTCTCTCTCTCCCCAAATATGTGTGTTATTGTGTCATATTGACAAACACCACAAACCTTCAAGTTTCGTGACTTTAGGGTTTTCATGACCTAAAGATGAACAAAGAAATGATTTTTTCACATATATAGGGTTTCCGTGACTTTAGGGTTTTCAAATTTGTTCGAGATCATGAGTTTGGCTAATAGATGTGTTTTTGTATGTTCTTTTCTTCTCTCTTCAAATCCGGAGTTTTTCTATTTGAAAAGTAGAACTTTGTCTTCCTCACTTCAGATCTGGTTAAGAATATATGTGTTCGTGTGTGTGTGTGTTTGTGTTTGAGGGCTCAAAAACACAAATCTCCACATGTGAATTTTTGGCCAATTTGGCCGGTTAAAGGGTAGTCAAATGCCGTTATGACACACGATGGTGATCAACGGTGAAAGACCTTCGTACCTTCAAGAACAACATCATATAGCTTCATAAACACAAACACATGAATTCTTGTTAAAAATTAGTCTAAATCATATCTTGATATTTAACTAATAGTTACATATGTGTAAATTGTTATAAAAAAACAATAACTAATAATGACTAAGTTGGATGTTTAAAATGGTATAACTAATAAATTTTAACTATAAATTTTAATAATGACTTATTTGCTAGCCTGAAAAATATAAATAATAACACATATTAAGAATACTTTTTTATCAAAAGAGACAAAAGTTGCAACGGCGAAAATTTCTCTTGGTCTATAACGACTTATTTACGTTTTGACCAAACGAAAAACTACCTACATAAGGTCCATTAAAGTTTAATTTTTAAATCAAATTAATTTAAACTTTAATGCTTAAAAATTCAAGAATAAAGGTTAATGGTTTCAACAAAATAAGTATAGGTTTTAAAGTTGAAATATTAAAAAAACGTTTTTAGAGTTTAATCAATATATAGAATTTAAATTATTTTTAACCTTAACTAAAACTCTTAAATAAATAAATATTTTGAATATTGTTTACATAAAAATGATAGAAAACATATATATGAAAATTACATTAAGCAAAAGAAATTAAAAAAAATGTAAACACGATGCTTTAAGAAGATAGAAGTTAAATAAAGGTTAAAAAGAATACAAAGATTAGAAAGAAGTTAAAAGTATTAAAAATCGGAATCCATATTCCAAAAATTATTATTTTTTCACTCTCCACTACGAGTAGCCTAATTTGTAACAAAGCATCAGACCAAAAAGGTTTTAAATTTTTATAAGTTAAAAAAGACCAAAAGGGTTTAAAAATACATAGGATAAAGAAAGAGAAAGTACCAAAATAAAAATTCAAGATTTTCCATGCTTAGATTCGAACCCACGGCTCCCAACTTAAAAAGGGGCAAACTGCTCCAAAATACAACGAACTTTTGCTAAACTACCAATGTATACAACGGACTTTTTTTTTTAAATTTAAGACAATGAACTTGGTTTCCTCTCCCATTATATACAACTTGTAACCTGGTTAGCACGTTACAAGTAAATTTTTTAATTTTTTTCCTAATTTTAAATTTTCGATTACTATGTTCACCTTTGTTCATCATCACCATGTTAAAAATCTAAACCCGTATGAAGATTGAAGAACAAAGAAACCCAAAATCATGAACTAACATATCAAATTTCTAC
This sequence comes from Pulicaria dysenterica, assembly GCA_947179395.2. Taxonomy (NCBI): domain Eukaryota; kingdom Viridiplantae; phylum Streptophyta; class Magnoliopsida; order Asterales; family Asteraceae; genus Pulicaria; species Pulicaria dysenterica. The sequence continues at coordinate 14,783,050 of OX359294.1, read as the reverse complement.
ACCTAAATATGTAAAATATATTACAGAATCTAAACCCGAAAAAAGATTCTAAACCTAGATAAAAATTGATGAAAAAAGAAACCCTAAATCATGAACTCGCACATCATCTCAGAATCACATGTTCAAGGTGTTCAAAGAAACCAAATCAGATAAGGCATCAAATCTGAATTAAACAAAACCATATCAGAACCAAATCAGATCTGGATTAAACATAACCATGAAGGCTACGATTGCAGATAAGGCATCAGATCTGAAAACCCTAACTCTAACCTTGAAGGAAATAATCGTGGTGAAGACAATGGCGGCGGTGGTGGTTCTTTGCGGAGGTGGTTCTTTGCTGTGGTGGTTCCTTAAAGCAGGCGACGATGGAATGAAGCAGGTGACGGCGGAATGAAGCAGGCGACGACGGCAGTGGTTCTTTGTAGCGGTGTTCCTTGAAGCATATGACGAAGGTGATGGCGCAATGAAGCAGGCGACGACGGCGATTAAGAACCCTAATGTTTCAATAATAAGAATGAAACCAAGAAGCCCTAAGGAACTCGACCAGCGGCAGCGATGGTTTATAAAAACGAGCAATAACGAGATTTGATGGTAGCGGTGGTGGCTGTTTCTTGAAGATGGAGGTGTGGGTTGTTTCTTGAAGATGGAAATGGCTTTTCTTTATCAGATCCTAAAGATGACATTGGTGTTCTTGTTTTCAATTTATTAAAGTTATTAAAAAGATAAAAATAATAATAAAAAACAATGTTACCTGTTGATGATGTGTAGGTGACCTGTAATAACAGGTCACTTGCATAGATTGTAAGAGAAATTAAAGTTGATTGTATTTTTTTAAATTTCAGAGTTTATTATATACAGTGATAGCTAAGCAAAAGTTTATTGGTTTTTGATGCAGTTTACTCAAAAACAAAGTCATTACCACTCCGCCAGATTTGAATTTTGTTAACAAAGTTGTTGTTGAATATATATATATATATATATATATATATATATATATATATATATATATATATAAAGAGAGAGAGAGGGAAGTTCCATCGAGAATCAAAAAAAATGCGAGAACTGCGAGAACCGATCTAAACCGTAAAATATCTACCAAACGCCAAAATATTAAATTATGAAAATTATACCAAATATGCTCTTTAACATGACATTCATATTGTTATATTTTATTCAACAAAAAAAATTCATTTTTGCCGGGTTTTTATTTTATCACTATAAGGTATGTTACATATTGTTGGTGAGATAGCAATATCAAACCTTAATCAAACATATCTATTAAGTAAAATAGGATTTGATGTTAACAAAACCATATATTCAGTTTTGGACTTAGATTGATGAAAAACATGTGTTTTTTTTCTATCTGAGACTTAAAGAATTTCTAAGTAAGAAATGTCAGCTGACGAATCATAGTGTCAGCTGAACACTGAGTATCAGCCAAAGGACTAGCTTCAGAAAGATCAGCTGAGAAGAAAAGATCAGTCAAAGAAGCATCAGCTGAGGAATCACACTGGATCAGCTGACGGCCTAGAACCATCAGCTGATGAAGACTTCAAGGTCAGCTAAGCAGTCAAGGATCAGCTGACACAATCACAAGTTATCAGCTGATGCCTTCCATCTGTCAGATAAGGTATTTACTACTTATCCAATCTTCTCTTTTATGAGCTGACTATCCTCAAATGATTGGCTGAGCCCTTGGGAACAGCTGACAGTTGAGTTAATCAGTTTATTAGCTGCTGCTACGATTTGTATTATCAGCTGAGCAATTTGATCAGCTGAGCAAGTCTAGTCAGCTGAGTCTTTCACACTTATCCTTAGCTGAGCAAAATTATATTTGTAGTTCAGTGTCTGTTAACTGAGTCTTTATTGTGTATCTCAGTTAATAGCTTTTCTATGTAATATTTTCTTAAAGTCAAAGGCAGAACATGTGTTGTTCTTATTATGCCTTAGATCTTTCTTTTGTAAAAGTACTTAGCACTTTTTGGATCTACAATGATACAAAAAAGGATAGATCTTTATCCCCTGGAAAAGGAGAAAGATACTGTTGAAAAAAAGATCTCGAAGATATGATGTTAAGTATGGCTGGCAACTCCATATTTGGTAAAGTCAAATCTTCAGAAAGCATGGTGTCGATTAAAGCACAATCATGGAAGGATAAGATTACTTTCTCAAGACATAAAGGTAGTAATTTAATAATATAATAATAGACAGTGGGTATACTCATTACTGAAAAGTATGTTCACTTTACACACTTTATGTATAAAGTTAACTTACTTTTTCACCCACTAACTTTATCTATTATAATATTATTAAACCAAGTACCTTTGTCTCCTTCTGTCTTCATCAACCCGGACACACTTTGCTTATATATTCATGCATGAAAACATGCTAAAAAAAGTGAATGCGTTGAAAAGCACTGAAATCTCATAAGTTGAGAATTAGAAGAGTTAGCATTTTACTTTCAGTGTAACAAACTTGTTCATGTGTTGAACGTCTTAGACATTAGTTGTTTAAGATTAGCATTGTCTATGTGTTAGACAAAATTAGTTGCCACCTTTTATTGAACTTAGATTTTCCGCATCTAGGTTCATGTAATTCTTGATTAACGTCAATAAGAATTATATAAAAGTAAACCGTGTGTCTCTTAAATTTTAATTTGCTAAAGTTTGTATTCAACCCCCCTTCTACAAACATTTGTTGTTGTAGTATCCATTCGGGACCAACAACTGGTATCAGAGCAGGCTAGATAATCCATATCTAAGATCTGTTTTGCTTACTCTTCAACTGCTTCTACCCCACACTACAAAATGGCCACTTCTGTTGCTGCCTCTAATGGTTCTTCTAACAATGGTTCACTCACAAGGTGTCCTATATTTGATGGAGAGAACTTCTCTCTCTGGAAGAGTAGAGTTCTTCTCTATATGTCAAGCCTTGATGATGTGATGCTTAAAACTGTTACTGAAGGTCCTTATGTTCCTTCCTCAACTATCCAAGTAACTGAAGCAACTGATGAAGCTCCTGATGTTGAAAGACTGATTATAAAACCTATAAATCAGTGGTCTGATGAAGACAAAAGGCTTGTTAATCTTGATGTTAAAGCAAGAACATCCTTAGTCTCTACACTACCAAATGATGTCTATCATCAAGTTCTTAACTGTAAATCTACAAAAGAGATGCTAGACACTTTGACTGTTGCATATGAAGGCACTGAAGAGGTGCAGGAGAACAAGAAACTCCTTCTGGTTAGAGAATATGAGTTCTTCTTTGCTCATAAAGGTGAAAGTCTCACTCAGACTTACACCAGGTTCAACTGTCTCATTAATGACTTAAGAAGTTGTAACACCACTTTTCTAAAATATCTTTAAAAATTCGTTTTCTACTAATTAGCACTCTAAAATATCAGAGTTTGCGGAAGAAAAGCTTACATAACTTTAGTGCTAACAGTTTCATAAAAAGTAGTGTTAAAAGTACTCTGTTTAAAAGCTTGGAGCTATCCAACTCTGCAAAGCACTGGGGCCTTACCCTTGCCGGAACTGGTTACCTGCATGCACAACATACTAAAATATAAGCTTTCGCTTAGTGAGCATACAAACTGAACAGATAAACACTTAAAACATGAGTAACTCTTCTGGGGATGTCTCACATCCAAGCTAAACACCTGCAAAATTGTTCTAACTGTTATCTGATCCAGGGTATGATCACACCTCGCGTGTAATCAAACCCCTGACACTCTGTTTGGGTATAAGGATCTCAATATACCTCCATCTCTGTATTGAATAATATATCTGAGTTCTATTATACCTTGAAACAATAATCTTAACTCATTACATAATCATATCATAATGCTGATATCATACTCTTCACCTTGTGCATATTTGTATACTAATCATACTAACTGCTATAACATAGTGCTACTGAATCTCACATAATCAATCACATATCAAGCATAAAATTGATATACTAATCATTTAAAGCATATACATATGCTAATCTGGTTAAAGGTAAGTACACTCACCTTAGCCGCAATCAAACAACTATTCTCAATTGCTGAAACGTCAACTCTTATTGCCTACAAGCAATAAACAATACTTCTGTAACCTCTATACTCAACTAGCAAAAGATACTGATCAAATAACTAAACTGACTTCTGGAAGACTGCTTGCGACCGCAAGTACAAGTCATGCGACCGCAAGGGTCCTAACTACTTCCTTACGATCGCAAGAGAAACCATATGCGATCGTAAGGGTCCTTTCTAAAACATCTAGCTTTGCTACACATACAACACACCCTTACGGTCGCAAGTCACCATGCTTGCGGCCGCAAGGTCAAAACAATCAGACACACTAAAACAATGCCTTGCGATCGCAAGGGATAACCCATGCGGTCGCAAGGACAATCGGTACAGCAGGGTTTCTACTCTGTTCGAACACAGCAACCGAAACTCAACTCTTTTGATTCAAAACATAAGGAATCTCAAATCTAAACATACACACAAACTCTGTACCATTATAACTAACTTCTTGTATGAATAAACACACAAAACAACACAAAATACACTTATACAATCTATGAACAAAGATTCAACTTATGAATCCTTTTTGACCTAAAACACCAAATAAACTTAACAAGAACACATACCTCAACTACAAGATCACTAAGAAATCGATTTCTGATGTAAACCTTCACTTCTTGTACTGATTCAGAATCAAATGATATGCAAGTGTGTATATCGTGGGTGTGTTTTGCAAGTACTGGAGTTTTGACTCCAAATGAGTCAAACAACTCCTCACATATATCTACAACTTACAACAATGACACAAATGGTCCCTGTACTTCTTCAACTATTCTGGATTTGCAAAACTAATCCTCCAACTTTAAAAACATGAGATACACATGGCACACAATGACAACTTGCTAAACATACAAAACACTTAACACACTTATCGAAATAAACTCACATCTAGGAACTTACGAACTTTGGGGCGTTACAACTCTTCCCCACTTGAAACGATTTCGTCCCCGAAATCAACTATACGCATAATAACTTTAACTTCATAAAGTATTGAATGCTACCGTAGCGCACTAGCGGCAGTCTTACATCTCCTTCTACTATGAATGATATCGCAGCGCACTGACGATAGTCTTACATCTCATATCTACCCGCTACTAACGTAGAAGGTCTATCATATACCGAATATAAAGTAGAATATCATATACATAACATACATAAAACATGTATACACCTAGGTGTATTTGTTTGTTACACAAACTCACAACTTTTCTTTTAATTAAGCTATTAATTGTGCTTCAGGACATACTGAATGCTACCGTAGCGCACTAACGGTAGTCTTACATCCCTTTTTATCTCTGTATACTATTGCATCTCTACTTGCTACAAAAGTAGAAGGTATACTACATACTGAGCATATATCAAGTATTACATACACAACATAGTATAATTACACCTAAGTGTAATCTAACTCTTTCTTGTATTTCTACTGTATCTTTTCTATCTCATCTGTCTACTACACAATTCTCAACTTCCTCTAAAATACAACCACTGGCTGTTCTATATAACTGGATTTCACATCTCTTGTCCTGTTCGGACAACTACTGGCGCATCTGTTACATACTTACAATGATAGCTATACATGTTATACTATCCAAGACATCTTTACTATAAATACTGGCATATACAATACTTTCTTTATCTTTGTGATAATATCCAACTGACCAATACATTACTGTCCTAACTTATCTTTCTTTTTGAATCTGTTCACCCATATCCACGGTGATACTTTTAATAACATATAGCTTCCAATTTGAAGTTCTACTAAAAATACTTTCTTATCACATAACTGTCCTGTTTATCCTGGGCAGCTCTAAGCCGCTCATAAAAGTGTGGTACTATCTTTACATTCGATCGTGTGCTGAGTCCTCTCATTCTAATCAACCTCGTCCCAACAAATACGAGTTTTATACCTCCCATCATACATCATCTGGTACTAGGTATGCTACTACTCAAACGTAACTGTGATCATACTGGAACTCTATTAATGCATATACGTATCTGAACCATCACTTAAATCAATTATACATGTCCTGAGTATATATCTCTGTGTTTATATATTTCTCTCACTCTGTCCAACCCTACAAGGGTGGAATAATGTATTAAGATATAACTTAATTCCCTATCTTTCTAAAATTTACTCCGGAACTTAAAGATAACTGAGTATCTCTATCTAAATTATTATACTGTCATTTTATATCGAACTGCTACTTTTCATAAACTTTCTGATACTCTGCTCTAACCTGTAGACAATTCAAAAATTTTTTTACCTTCTTTGCTAAATCATATTCTATTTCTGGCTACTAGTATTTTCTGTTCATATCTCTCGACCAACTTGGACCTTAATCTTTAAATAGACTCTTTCTCCTGATCACCCTCTCTAACTGCTTCATTCTGTACTACTTTAACTTGATCGAATATCGAAGTGATGTTTGGCATTCTTACTTGAGGTATCTGTATCTTTAGGGTAGCTGACTTGATGCTAAAAACATCTTTACTAAATTAACTTTCCTACTACTACTAGTTTCAAAACCTGAATCGAATAATCACTTCATACTTGTGAGGAGTCATATTCTGAAAACATCCTTGATTCTATCCTGCTCTCTGACTTTCATCCGATGGTACTCTGACCACAACTTTATCCCTGAAAACCATTCTACACTCTGAAACTAATCCAATAGATTATCTACTTCTTAAACTGGGTACTGATTCTTGTTTGCAAACTTATAGTGTCCTCTGTAATCTATACACATTCTGACTAACTATTTTCTTTACGACCACTTGTATTAACGTGCCCCACGGTGAACTAATGGATCGGCTAACCCTTCATCTGATAACTATTACTTTTGAATTCATCAATTCTCACTTCTCTGGGGGCTAATCTGTACAATACTTTAACTCCTTGGTTCTATTCCTAACATATTACTAGTACTAAGTTCTATTTATCGAACCCTAGAATTACTGGTAATTCTTCTAGAAATATATCTGGGTAGTCACCCCTACTGGTATCCTTTAAATTTACTACGACTATCTGTCCATATTACACTTTTCCACATAGTCAGGACAGGTTATACAATCGTACACCAAGTACTTTTTCATTTTGCTGACAAGAGACTGGAATACTGACTCTCTTACTATCACCTCTGATCAACAGTTCTTCCCCACTTGGGGCCTGAACCCGCACTGCCCTCTGATCTCTAAATACTTGAACTTGTTTCTAACTCAATCAATCAATACTAACAACTGCTTAAAACTCTTCCATCGCGATGGGTATACATTCCATGGAAAACTGCTAAATGTCTGTCCCTTTAACCTTGTACCAAACTGTACTATTCTCAATAGTAGTCTTATCATTTGTTGTATCTACTTGCTACCACATTAGGTCTAACCTTTACGTCTTAAACCATAAACTGGAGAGCTCTGCCCGTAACTAAGGCATCCCTACTTTCTAACACTTACTCTCGTTATATCAAAACTAGGCTAAATAATTAACTGACTTACTCTGTGCGACTAATAACTTTAGGCAATAATGTCTAAACTGGTAAACTTGATAGCACACTTAGAACAAACTATTTCTAATCTTTGGTCCATGCCTCTACTTTTCACACTTCGTATATCTGAGTGGGGGAACTAGCCCTCCATGCTGTAGTACAACTTCGGCTTATTCTTTAACACTGTCACTGACTTAACCTTTATCTTTGCGTTCACTATTTTCTGCTCTCTCAACTACTCCTCTTTTCTTCCATGTAAAACTAATCATCTTACCCACTTCGTTGCAAATAACTGCTGTTAAACTTCACGCGTATCATTTCTAACATTAAACTATATTACTTCATACTACTGTATTTACAAAACTTCTATACTAACTTACTCTAAACAAAACTACACATTCTAAACAGTTTCTAGGTGATGTCATTCACCAACTCTATTATCTGTCATCAGATTCTAAATTCTTTTGTAATCTGTTCTATACAAGCTTCTAGTACGGCTATGCCCTAAATAATTCTTTGAACTGAGGTCATGTCAGTTTCAATCTGTGCTTCTAACTTTCTCTACAACAACATGGTCCACCAGTCTTTTCTGTCTCAAATAGTAAGTTCGATGCGTACATCACTTTTCTCCCTGGCTGACACCTACAAAAACAAAAATCCAATTTCATCTCTACTAATCATCACTATTCACAACTAGGTCTAAAATCTTCCCTCTAAAGAAGAAGTTCGCATACTGAACAATCTTTACACATCTACCCTTTCATCGGGTTCTTTCTTAGCTTTAATTCTTACTAATGCTTTAACTGTAACCTATACTGCTGTATCCATGTACTATAATAACATAACTTTCTTTTCCTTCTAACACTTACTCAACCACTTAGTTGATAATATCTAAAACGTTGTTTATAGGACTTTGCTCTACTTTATCACTACTATCTACTTTACTAAACTGGTCTCAAGATCTTGCAATCCATCTGTAACAACTCCCTCTAAAGGGTTTACTTATAGGTCTATTGGTTTCAAATAAGGATTGCATCTGTAAAATAGGTAATTCTGATCTTCTGAAGTATACTAGCCTCAGGCTACTTTATCTAACTCGTACCAACTTACCACATACTATAAACTCATAATCAGATATCTTTAACATATACTACTAAACAACTTTCTCTGTTTCTCATGATAAGGTATGTAATATTATCAATACTACATTTATCTCATTTTCTGTTCTTATCTGATTCACACATACTGTACTATCACGTATCACCCCTCACTTGATTCACAAGGTACTGACATGGCAATCTTAAGCTCAATTGCATATCATATGTTCTTCACATACACTGGCCAGGCGTTGTGAGGAACATATTATACATAATTGTTCTTAATACAGTCATGGAAAACCCCGATTCACAAGCTTGGGTCACGTATATGGCATAACTGTTTATATATGTTAGACATTCTTCTTTTCTCTGATATCTTATACACATAAGGTCAATTAGTACTTGTTCTATTATATATGCAAAACATTTATACACATGCTCGATCTGTAAAACTGATAACAAATCATAAACTTATACTAACCGTATGCTCACCAAGACTACTGCCCCAGGTATAGCTCCTTCTGACCTCAAAACCACGGTTTAAGTTCAGACATCACACTCGTGTGTGACCAAATCCCTTAAACCTTGGCTCTGATACCAAGTTGTAACACCACTTTTCTAAAATAACTTTAAAAATTCGTTTTCTACTAATTAGCACTCTAAAATATCAGAGTTTGCGGAAGAAAAGCTTACATAACTTTAGTGCTAACAGTTTCATAAAAATTAGTGTTAAAAGTATTCTGTTTAAAAGCTTGGAGTTATCCAACTCTGCAAAGTACTGGGGCCTTACCCTTGCCGGAACTGGTTACTTGCATGCACAACATACTAAAACATAGGCTTTCGCTTAGGGAGCATACAAACTAAACAGATAAACACTTAAAACATGAGTAACTCTTCTGGGGATGTCTCACATCCAAGCTAAACACCTGCAAAAATGTTCTAACTGTTATCTGATCCAGGGTATGATCACACCTCGCGTGTAATCAAACCCCTGACACTCTGTTTGGGTATAAGGATCTCAATATACCTCTATCTCTGTATTGAATAATATATCTGAGTTTTATTATACCTTGAAACAATAATCTTAACTCATTACATAATCATATCATAATGCTGATATCATACTCTTCACCTTGTGCATATTTGTATACTAATCATACTAACTGCTATAATATAGTGCTACTGAATCTCACATTATCAATCACATATCAAGCATATAATTGATATACTAATCATTTAAAGCATATACATATGCTAATCTGGTTAAAGGTAAGTACACTCACCTTAGCCGCAATCAAACAGCTATTCTCAATTGCTGAAACGTCAACTCTTATTGCCTACAAGCAATAAACAATACTTCTGTAACCTCTATACTCAACTAGCAAAAGATACTGATCAAATAACTAAACTGACTTCTGGAAGACTGCTTGCGACCGCAAGTACAATTCATGCGACCGCAAGGGTCCTAACTACTTCCTTACGATCGCAAGAGAAACCATATGCGATCGTAAGGGTCCTTTCTAAAACATCTAGCTTTGCTACACATACAACACACCTTTACGGTCGCAAGTCACCATGCTTGCGGCCGCAAGGTCAAAACAATCAGACACACTAAAACAATGCCTTGCGATCGCAAGGGATAACCCATGCGGTCGCAAGGACAATCGGTACAGCAGGGTTTCTACTCTGTTCGAACACAGCAACCGAAACTCAACTCTTTTGATTCAAAACATAAGGAATCTCAAATCTAAACATACACACAAACTCTGTAACATTATAACTAACTTCTTGTATGAATAAACACACAAAACAACACAAAATACACTTATACAATCTATGAACAAAGATTCAACTTATGAATCCTTTTTGACCTAAAACACCAAATAAACTTAACAAGAACACATACCTCAACTACAAGATCACTAAGAAATCGATTTCTGATGTAAACCTTCACTTCTTGTACTGATTCAGAATCAAATGATATGCAAGTGTATGTATCGTGGGTGTGTTTTGCAAGTACTGGAGTTTTGACTCCAAATGAGTCAAACAACTCCTCACATATATCTACAACTTACAACAATGACACAAATGGTCCCTGTACTTCTTCAACAATTCTGGATTTGCAAAACTAATCCTCCAACTTTAAAAACATGAGATACACATGGCACACAATGACAACTTGCTAAACATACAAAACACTTAACACACTTATCGAAATAAACTCACATCTAGGAACTTACGAACTTTGGGGCGTTACAGAAGGGCAGATGTTCACAAAAGCAATAAGGAATTTGTAAACAACTTTCTAGACTCTCTCCCATAATCTTGGGATCATTTTATCACTGTGCTTAAACATGGTGAGAAAATCAAGGGTCTTTCACTGGTTGGTTTATATGGAAATATTATGAATCATGAACAATCAGTGAAACAAAGGAAACTCTCTACCAAGGATATGAAGGAGGCTGCAAAAGCTCCAACTACTGCCCTTGTATCTAAGGATATAAGATCTAGGAGTTTTGCTGCAGTTGTGGATGAGTCCAGTGATGAGGAGAAAGAGGATGAATCTTCTGATGAAGAGCAAGTGGCTGATGGGGATGAAGTTCTGGAGAACATGGACAGCATTGAAGCTGCTATTGAGCAGGCTGCAATGTTGGTTAAAAGGTTCAAACCTTTCTTGAAAAGAAAGGGTGTCAAGAGGTTTGAAAGGAAACCCTTCAAAGGAGAAAGAGCCATGTCAAAACCAAAGGATTCTGAAGGTTGTTTCTCTTGTGGCAAGACTGGTCACTATGCCAGTGAATGTAAGTCCAAAGGAAACACAGGCTTCAAGGGTTCCTCAAGCTCAGACAGCAAGATTGATTATGAAGCCAAATATAAGAAGCTTCTTGCTGCTGTCCTTGACAAGAAGAAGAAGAAAGCTCAGAACAGGGTGCTGGTTGCTGAAGAAGAAGATTGGGCTGAGGAAGATCTCTCAAGTGATGAAGATGAGGTCCTCACAGCTCAGTTCAGTTTGATGGCCAACACAGCAAGTACAAGTTCCTTTGATGAGGATATGAAGAAAGCTGCTAAAGCTTGTACTTCTCCTGACTGGGATCCTTCTTCTATGTATCAGGTTGGAAAATTTATTAACTATGAAGATAATGAAAAGAACACTATGTTTGATTATCTGTGTGTTGAGTTTCAGTCAAATATTCAAAGAGAAAAGAAGCTAAAATTAGAAATAGAATCACTAAAAGAGAGATTAAGTCTTAAAGATGAGAAACTTAAACAAATGACAAAACTGGAAGATGATTTAGCTAATCAAAAGATACTTAATCAGATCTTGGTAAAAGAAACCAATGAAGCAACAATAAAGTTTAATGACCTTCAAAAAGTAGTTAGATCTTGGTGTGTTTCTGCTGAGAAGACCACTCAGTGTGTCAATGAGCAGATTCCAAAACAAGTTCAAGCTATTATTGGTGGAAATTATTCCCAAGCTGCTAACTGTGCTGATTTTAGCAAGAACATAAATATCTTAGAAAAAGCTGATATTTTACCTCTTACTTTTCAAAAGATTGTAAAAGGAAAAAGTATTATCACTAACAGATTTGTCAAAAGTAAAAGTACTCAGCTGAAAGACTCAACCTCTTCAAAAGTTGGTTCAAGTTCTATTGTCTTGACAGAAAGCAAAAGTACTAAAAATTTAAATGTAAAGGAAGTAAGTAAAGGAATGGAATCATTTGTTGATACCAAAGAGACATTATGTTGTCAAACCTTGAAAGCTGATACATTAAATTTAGGAACTCAGCTGACTGAAAATTCCTTAGCTAATGATATTACATCAGCTGATCAAAAACTAGATGATAACTACTCAGCTAATATCCTGTCAGCTGATCATGGATCCTCTTCTGTTTGTTTAGCTGATCAAACTTCACTTCAAACTCTTTTAATAGGAGAAACTAAGGGAAAAGGACATTTTGTTTACAAAGAGTCTAAGTCTGTCACACCTAAAGTTGATCAAAAACTCATTTTAACTAAGGGTCAACCTAAGGTGACTGTAAACAAAGACCTTATTAGTTTACAGAATCAGCTGCAACAGCTGAATGGTGAAATCTGTCAGCTGATGACCCATAGTCATCAGAAAATAGTTAAGACATCTCTTAGTCAATTACCAAAACATGTTAAAAGCTCCAAAAATCAAAAATGTTATAAATGTGGGAGCAAAGAACATAAGGCAGGTAATTGTTCTCTAGAAGGTAACTCAAGACAGCGGACTGATTATGATAACACAGTTGTTTCTCTCATTCATAAACAACCTAATATAAAGTGGATGGCTAGGTGCAATCCACAGGGGTCCACTTAAATGTGGATGCCCAAATCTCACTAAACTTCTTTTAATCACATCTATGCAGGGTCTGAACACGTGGTATCTTGACAGTGGATGTTCAAGGACCATGACAGGTTGTAAAACTTTGCTTAGTAACTACAAGAAGGAAAAACGTCCAAGAGTAACCTTTGGTGATAATAATTGTGGGCAAACAAAAGGCTACGGAGAACTTCATAATGGGAACCTAACTTTATCCAAGGTATCATATGTTAAAGGACTTAAGTATAATCTCATCAGCATAAGTCAGTTATGTGATGGTGATCATAAAGTCCTCTTTACAAAGACAGGTGGTTCCATTTTAGATCAAGAAGGTAAAACAATAATTTGTGCAAAGAGAACCAAGGATGTATATACTCTTGATATGTCCTCTGGTGATCCATCCAAGTTAACCTGTTTGTATACCAAGTCTGTAACTGACACAAACTGGTTATGGCACAAAAGGCTTTCCCATTTAAACTTCAAAAACATTAACAAGTTGAGCAAGGGTGAACTAGTGTCAGGACTACCTTCACTGACGTATGTTAAGCCTAAACCTTGCTCTGCCTGTGAGAAGGGAAAGCAGCACAAGACTTCGTTTCCATCTAAGCAAGCCTTCTCCATTACTGAACCTTTCTACATGTTGCACATGGATCTATTTGGTCCTGTTGCTACTTCTAGTATTGGTGGAAGTAAGTATGCATTAGTAATGGTTGATGAATTTTCAAGATACACTTGGGTCATCTTCCTAAAAGCAAAGAGTGAGGCTGCTGAAGAGATTATAAGCTTTATTAGAAAGATGGAAGTGCTTAATGGCAATCTGGTAAGGATGCTTAGAAGTGATCATGGAACTGAATTTAGAAATCAAACTCTTGAAGGTTTCTGTGATGAGAAAGGAATATCTCAAAACTTCTCTGCTCCAAGAACTCCACAACAGAACGGTGCAGCTGAAAGAAGAAACAGAACTTTGATTGAAGCTACAAGAACCATGTTGTGTGAGAGTGGGTTAGGATTCAACTTCTGGGCTAAAGCTGTCAGCTGTGCATGTTTTACTCAGAACAGATCCCTTATAATAAAGAGGCACAACAAGACTCCCTATGAAGTGCTCAAGGGAAGGAAGCCCAACATTACAGCTTATATAGGTATGATAGGGTCTCTTTTGTACCTCACTGCAAGTAGACCAGATATTATGTTTTCTACATGTCTTTGTGCTAGATACCAAGCAGATCCCAAAGAATCTCATTTAGCTGCAGTTAAAAGAATTTTCAGGTATCTCAAAGGAACTCCTAATCTAGGTCTTTGGTACCTCAAAGACTCTGATTTTGAGTTAGTTGGATACACTGATTCTGACTTTGCAGGTTGCACACTAGACAGAAAGAGTACATCTGGAGGTTGTCAGTTATTAGGTGGAAGATTAGTCAGCTGGTCAAGCAAGAAACAAAACTCTGTTTCAACCTCTACAGCTGAGGCAGAATACATTGCTGCTGGAAGCTGCTGTGCTCAATTGCTATGGCTGCAAAATCAACTACTGGATTATGACTTACAGTTTGAAAACTCCCCAATTCTGTGTGACAACACAAGTGCTATATCTATCTCTAATAATCCTGTTTTGCATTCAAAAACTAAGCATATTGAAATCAGACATCATTTTCTTAGAGATAATGTGCAGAAAAAGAAAGTTTCAATGCATTATATCAACACTGATGTTCAATTAGCTGACATTTTTACAAAACCTTTGGATGAGTCTCGGTTCAACTTCCTAATATCCAAACTTGGCATGTTAAATTTGTAATATATTCTCTTCTTAGGTAGTTAATTGTGTGTGAGAAAATAATTTTATTTGTGTGTGAAATGAAGTACTTATCTAAGCCTCTACATATTTTACTTATGGTAGATCAGCTAACAGAATTATGTCAGCTGACGATCATAAGCTGACACTATACCTCAGCTGATAAACCATCAGCTAAGACTTAGAAGCTCAGCTAAGTGAATTCATTAGCTGACACTTATTTTATATCAACATGGATCAGCTGACACTCTCATCTGTCAGCTGATGATTTTCAAAAGTCAAAAATATTGTGTCCCCACACCTATTTTATTAATTTCTCATGTGTATTTATTGTGTTACTAGGTTACTTAATTTAGTTTATTTGTCCATTTATTGTCTGTGTATTTAACTTCTATTCCGTCTATTACCTTTTTGCAGAAGTGACAGATACTTTTTGCAAAATATTTGTGTAACAGTTTAGGTTTCCAAGGAAGATTTAAAGGTGTATTCGAGCGGTTATTCATTTCTTAAGCTTTCAAAATTCCCAAAACACTCTTTCTCTCTCAAACTTTCAAACCCTAAACTCTCGTTGCTCAAACTTCATTCACTCTGTAACCATGGTGATCTTCAATCCTGCAACTTCTCCAAACGCCATTGCTGGTGAAAATGTCACACCAAACTCAGAAATCACCATTCGTCCAAACAACTTTATAATCAACACTGAAATTCCCACAAATAAATCAAACCAGGGATACGAACCAATGGTAGCATTCATAAATGCTCATCCCCTGTTTCCATGTCTCTCTGCCCATCCGTTCTTCATCTTTCCAAACATCGTTGGTGAAATGTGGTACACTGCAAGGTACCATACGGATCAAGAACTCATTACCTGTACATGTCTAAATGGCACAATCAACATCAACATCAATATCAATACTCTTCGTTAAGCTATCTCTCTGCCCAACTTAGCTCCATATCAACCTTTTGCTCAAATGGATCAAGTCTTGGAGGTCTTACCCCTGATTGGCTACAATGAAGCTGTCACTCATGGTCAATACAAGTTGTCTGTGCTAGGACACCCATGGAAGTACCTGGCAAGTGTAATCACTCGGTGCTTTGGCCATAAGTCTGGAAGCTTTGACCAAATGAATCAAACAGAACTGATGATTCTGCACGCCTTGGTCACAGGGAGGAATATTGACTTTGCTCAAGTCATATTCTCGGAGATGGTGGACAAGATCACTCTTGGCACTGCAAAGAAATCCACCCGAACTATTATTCCCTATATCAGGTACCTAAGCTTACTTGTACTTCATCATCTTCAATGGGAACAATACACTGGGATTGCTGCTGTTTTGGACACAATGACCATACCACAAATGGGTCAAAAGATCTTTCATCTGATAAGGGAAGATCAGGGTCCAGCAATCACTGCACAGATGCAAGAGCTCATTGATATTGCTTATGATAATGATGAGGAGGAAGTGCATGAAGAAGAAGTGGCTCATGATTCTGAGTCCCCTGATGTTGTAACTGAGGAAGTGGCTCAATCTGTTACTCATGATGAAGCCATATTTGAAGGAGAAAATTTAGATGACAGTGATGGTGGTAATGGCCATAATGATGATACTAGTGGATTTTACATGAGAGATGAGCCTTATCAATCTAGTTCTACCTCATCCAGTCAACATGGAATGCCATTACAAATGTTTCCCTCTAGTTCCTCTACTTCAAAGAGGTCCGGACATCTAAGCACTGATGAAAGTGATGAAGAATCTAATGATGATTCTCCAAGTAGAACTCTTGGAGGTACTATTGCCTATCCCAACCCTGATCAACAACAAGGATCAAGTGACTCTGTTCATAGAGCACCAAGTAGTGGAAATGAAGATGTCCCTGATGATGAAGAAGTCTCTGATAAGCTGGAGGAACTCATTAAGATCAGCAAAACAAGACACATCACAGGTACACTATCAATCTCTGAGGACACTCATTTGGTTGACCCCACCAATGAGAACCCATCCTCATCTCTAATTGTAACACCCCCACAACTGCCAAGATCTAGTCAACTCCCAACAGTTGCTAGTTCTACTCCCTTAGTAACCCAAATAGAAACAAGGTCAATAGAGATGGTGCATACTGCACTTATCTCAGAGGAAATGCACACTGCACCTCTGACCTCAACTCCTATAGCTACCTCTTATTTTGAGGGGGAGCTCATGGAAGTTGATATAACCCTACAACCAGTGGGTGTGTCCTCACAACAGGGCACATCTGTAAATATGAAATTGCTGCAATCTGGGTCACCCTCCCAACAGGGTGATACCATTGAAAGACAGACCTTCTCCCAAGGTCATACTGTGTCTACACCTCAATTGAGTCAAGTCTATCCCCTAGTAAGTTCACAACAACTTGCTACTGTAATAAGGGATACCCCTTTGAGTGCAACCCTCACTCACACTCACTTACTTGCACATGTTTTTGATTCAATTCTTACACATACTAGTGCACTACCTGTCAATACTGGTGGCATAAACCAGTCATTAGTACAGGGTACAACTTCTGTTCCCAGTGATCTTAGGCCTCTATACCAAGGTCTAAGTGAGGGACCACAATCCATTCCAGTTCAAAGCACAATTTCTCAATCAATTCCAACCCAACCCATTACCTCTACTACTTCTGAACCCTCACCCCAACTACTTCAAACCTTATTATCTATCTCTCAAAAGATGGATAGTCTTCAAGGCTCCTTTACCTCTTTCCAAACTCAAACAGAAACTCAAATCTCTCACCTAACCAATGAGATTGAGTCACTTAAAGCCAACCAACCCAAACCCCAACCCACCCCTGCCTCTGTTGATCTTTCCCCTATTCTTACCAAACTAGATCAACTTCTAAACCAAACCTCTACTCCTATTCCTACACCCCCCCCCCCCTCCTATACCTGCCCAAACCATTTCTAACTTAAACCATACCATTTCCAATCTCCTTTCCCAACTCAAAACCCTTAGACCCTCACCCCCTGATATCTCCATTACCATTCCTGAATCTCTTCTCACTATCCCCTCTCTTCTAAAAGACATTGATACTGAGGTAACTAGGTCCAGCTTTTCTGCCAAGATAACGCACAGTGATACTCTGAGAGAATTCTCCAATCTCACTGAAGCTATCAACAGCCTAAAACCTCTTGTATTAACTTTCGTCCCTTCTTTCTCTCCTATACCCACTGCCTCACCTTCATCCTC
Organism: Pulicaria dysenterica; assembly: GCA_947179395.2. Lineage (NCBI taxonomy): Eukaryota > Viridiplantae > Streptophyta > Magnoliopsida > Asterales > Asteraceae > Pulicaria > Pulicaria dysenterica. The sequence goes on along the minus strand of OX359294.1, from coordinate 14,765,041 downwards.
AACCATACCACCCTTTACCTCTACACCTACCCCAACTCCTTATTCTTTCACCACTCTTGATGCCCCTGCAAAGCCTGCTGTTTTTCCCTTCTCTGTTGATGACAAAAAGGGAGAGAAGTCAGTTAGGACAAAGTCAGTTTTACAAGCAAAGGATGCATCAACCCCCGATGAAATAGGATCAGCTGTTGAGGGGGAGAATAAATCTGAGGGGGAGCAACCTGCTCAAGAAGAGCAGAGGCCAAAGGGAAGGCTAAAGCAAATGGCTAGAAGGACAAAGAAATCAAAGCAAGGTGAATCCTGTGCTCCAATTGAACTACCATCTGAGGATTCTGATGATGATGATGATGATGAAATGCCTTTGTCCTCTATGTTCAACATAAGGAAGCAGAGCTCCTACACTACAGCTCCACCAGTCCAAGCTTCCTCTCCAGTTCAATCAAGTCAACCAACTCCCAGCAGTTCATCAAGAAGAAAAGGAAAGAAGATAATGACTGCTGAGGAGATTGAAGAAGAAGAAAGAAGAGAGGAAGAGCTAAATCAAGAAGATGAGAATCTCAGAGAGTTAAGTGAACTGGCTGCTGCTCTTGGTTCAACCATTGAAGAAGTTCTAAAAGCCAAAGAGAGACACCAGGATTTCACTACCACTGAGGATCTTACTGCTGCAGTTGGTGTCACTGATGATGAATTGAGAGAATTACAAGAAGAAGAAATCATCATGCTATCCTCTCAATCACATCCAACACAGGTTGCATCACAGCAAGATGATCCTTCTATCAAGAAAGTTCCTAAAAGAGGAAGAACTCACAGAGAAGCCATTTAAGCATTGCATGAGTTCAACTTTGGAGTTACAATTCAGCAATCTGAAAGGGAGATAAAAGAGGTCTTGGATAACAAGAAGAACTTGATAGAAAGAAAGGATCCAAATCTCATTTCCAGAGTCACTCCATATAAGGGAACAGATGAAGGGCCATATCTCAGATTAGTAAGAAGAGATGAAAGACAAACACATGAGAATGCCTATATCCATCACTGCAAACTGTTCTCCTTCACTGAGATGATTGAGACTCTGTACCACCTCCTTAAATCCAAAAGTGAAATTGCCCCAAGGTTCATAAACAAATTCGAATTCTTGATCAGAATGGCTGTTTACAACAGGATATGCACTCATGATCAATTTGTGGAACACATTGATGTGATTGAGGATGCCTTCAAGAAATCCTCCAAAGCTTTTGTACCTGCTGAACGGATTATACTTAATCCTGATCATCCTTACCTGTCTGCATATGAAAATTTCAACACTGCTTTGCCCTCCAACATTGAGCCAGAAATGTTTAAGTACATAACTGAACCTGAGAGAGGGATTTTCTTCAAAGACAGAGCTGCTGTTTGGAGATTCCTAAGAGAAACTGACTTAGGAAGAGCCCCTGGAGAATTAATCTTTCAAACTGCACATTTAACAAGGGGACGGACATGAAGTGAACATTTTGAAAATCTGATTCAAGCAAGAGCTGAAGAGTTGTTGGCTGCCAATCCTCTGAACAGACTTCTGGATGTAAAAGAAGAAACTTGGTGGGAATGAAGATCACACTTCATAACTAGAGTAGATGTAATTTCAATTCCTAGAATAGTTCAACTTCTGTACTTAGTTTAACTCTTAGTTAGATTTCACTGTACAAACTCTTATGTAAATGCTTTGTTTTGTAATCAAGCTTGAAACTTTAATCATGGACTACTTAGCTAAAATGCTAGTATAGATGACTCTTAGTAGATAGCTTACATAGTGTAAATATAGAAAAGATCAAAAATCCTAAAAACAGAAAAAGGATAGAAAAGATACCAAAAACAGAACAATGGTACTTCATAAATGAAAAGATTCCCAAAAACAGAACATCAGGGAACATACTTAAAAGAGTTACCAAAAATAGATAGCTAGGTAACCAAAATTGCACTTAAAAGTTATATCTTTACAAATCCTAGTCAAACTGATTTTTCTTAAACAAGATAAGGTTTTGTCATCATCAAATAGGGGGAGATTGTTGGTGAGATAGCAATATCAAACCTTAATCAAACCTATCTATTAAGTAAAATAGGATTTGATGTTAACAAAACCATATATTCAATTTTGGACTTAGATTGATGAAAAACATGTGTTGTTTTTCTATCTGAGACTTAAAGAATTTCTAAGTAAGAAATGTCAGCTGACGAATCATAGTGTCAGCTGAACACTGAGTATCAGCCAAAGGACCAGCTTCAGAAAGATCAGCTGAGAAGAAAAGATCAGTCAAAGAAGCATCAGCTGAGGAATCACACTGGATCAGCTGACGGCCTAGAACCATCAGCTGATGAAGACTTCAAGGTCAGCTAAGCAGTCAAGGATCAGCTGACACAATCACAAGTTATCAGCTGATGCCTTCCATCTGTCAGATAAGGTATTTACTACTTATCCAATCTTCTCTTTTATGAGTTGACTATCCTCAAATGATTAGCTGAGCCCTTGGGAACAGCTGACAGTTGAGTTAATCAGTTTATTAGCTGCTGCTACGATTTGTATTATCAGCTGAGCAATTTGATCAGCTGAGCAAGTCTAGTCAGCTGAGTCTTTCACACTTATCCTTAGTTGAGCAAAATTATATTTGTAGTTCAGTGTCTGTTAACTGAGTCTTTATTGTGTATCTCAGTTAATAGCTTTTCTATGTAATATTTTCTTAAAGTCAAAGGCAGAACATGTGTTGTTCTTATTATGCCTTAGATCTTTCTTTTGTAAAAGTACTTAGCACTTTTTGAATCTACAATGATACAAAAAGGATAGATCTTTATCCCCTGGAAAAGGAGAAAGATACTCTTGAAAAGAAGATCTCGAAGATATGATGTTAAGTATGGCTGACAACTCCATATTTGGTAAAGTCAAATCTTCAGAAAGCATGGTGTCGATTAAAGCACAAGCATGGAAGGATAAGATTACTTTCTCAAGACATAAAGGTAGTAATTTAATAATATAATAATAGATAGTGGGTATACTCATTACTGAAAAGTATGTTCACTTTACACACTTTGTGTATAAAGTTAACTTACTTTTTCACCCACTAACTTTATCTATTATAATATTATTAAACCAAGTACCTTTGTCTCCTTCTCTCTTCATCAACCCGGACACACTTTGCTTATATATATTCATGCATGAAAACATGCTAAAAAAAGTGAATGCGTTGAAAAGCACTGAAATCTCATAAGTTGAGAATTAGAAGAGTTAGCATTTTACTTTCAGTGTAACAAACTTGTTCATGTGTTGAACGTCTTAGACATTAGTTGTTTAAAATTAGCATTGTCTATGTGTTAGACAAAATTAGTTGCCACCTTTTATTGAACTTAGATTTTCCGTATCTAGTTCATGTAATTCTTGATTAACGTCAATAAGAATTATATAAAAGTAAACCGTGTGTCTCTTAAATTTTAATTTGCTAAAGTTTGTATTCAACCCCCCTTCTACAAACATTTGTTGTTGTAGTATCCATTCGGGACCAACACATATATGTAATCAATATTTAACATATTTGTAATCAGTACTATAAGGTATGTTACATATATGTAACGAATTTTTTTTCATGAAAAAAATATAGCAATATGGATGTCATATTAAAGAACATATTTTTATCGTTAATTTGGTACAATTTTCATAATTTTATATGTTGGAGTTTGGTAGATATTTTAGTTTTAAAAAGATGGGGATCAGTTATCGCAGTTCTCGCATTTTTTTTTGTTCTCGATGGAACCCTCCCCTATATATATATATATATATATATACTGTTTTTCGTACGAGAACTGCGAGAACCAATCTCAGTTGTTCCTTGGATATGGGAAATTCATGGATGGAGAGCGTGGGTGGGATCAAGTGTAGCAGGGTGCATGTGAGGAATTCATGGGTGGGCAATGACATTAAAGGAGAGGGAATTGGATGGCTTAGATTGGTTCTCGCAGTTCTCGTATGAAAAACAGTTCTCGTTTGAACTTTTGCATATATATATATATATATATATATATATATATATATATATATATATGTATATATATATATATATATATTATAAAAGTATTATTTTTCCTTTTCATTGTATGTTATTGTAATTTACATATTTACTTCAAGCAAAGTGAAGTAATTCATTTGTTTTACTTCTAGTGATATTCATTTGTTTAAAAAATCATTGTTTATTTTCTTGCAAAGTGACGTATTTCATTTGTTTTGGCGAAGTGAACTAATTCATTTGTAATTAACTAGCTAAGCGACCCGTGTATCAACACGGGGATGATATAAAATAATTTAAAATTTATATAATTTTAAAAAGTATTAACACGTTAAAAAACATAAGTAGAAATATAAAATCTCGTAAGAAATGATAAACATTACATGTAACACCGTACTTTCTTTTACTACCTTGAAATACGCGCGGAAACTAAAACACATTTCTAATATAATATAATAAAGAAAATACAACTTTAATCTGTTTGATTTACAAAACAACATATACAGTGTTACTTAAAAACAACAGGCTCTTTACAAAACAACTAGATAGCAGAGTTATGATCAATCCCAAAATTCCAGTTTCATCTCTTTACTCCACATACCAGGTTTAACCTGTAAAAGATTACAACAGTGGGGGATTAGCACAAAGCTAAGTGAGAGAATAGATACCACAAACGTACAAGGCATAAAGCCCAAACAAACAATGCTCAAACAAACAAGAGAACTGGCGGTCTTGCGGACCTTCAACCAAATGCCGGCAAAAGCAAAGGTTTACCGATAGCCTAGTTACCACAGCACTTCTTGATTACAACAAATGTTTATCAAGACAAATACTAATACCGTATATCTCTAAACATAGGCCCAGCTGAATAACAACCGCCAAGCTGATCTCACAACAACGTCATGTATATATACATAAAAGAGCAAACAATCAGGTGATATATCTTATACATCCAAGATATATATCCACTCACCGATATCTTCAACAGTTCAGGCAACTCAGTCTTTTCTTACTACTGAGCCTTGTCTCCACCTGAACAAACAACTAACAGTCAGTATTTGCTTAATCAACATACAATAAGCACAATACTATAATCAAACACATATGCACATACAATCATAAGTACATATCAACTCATGTATATTCAAACCAATATACCACAATTCACTATTACTCTTTACTTACTGTAATCTTGTGAATTCATCAAACTCCTTAGCTTAGGCAATTCATACATCCTTTTATAAGCCAAGGCAATCAAGTTCATGATTATCTTCAAATCATCCAAGATTTGATCTTTCATAACACAATACTTACCAATTCCGATCATAAGTATGGTTTGAATTCCGATTGTGTCAAAATCCGATTAGATCAAATCCGATAGCTTCAAATCCGATTAACATGAAATCCGATCAACTAATTCTGAGCAAATGCAAATCCGAGTAAAGGTAATTCCGAAATAATCGGATTCCTTGTCAATACACAATCCGATAAAAGTCTCACAATCCGATTAAACAACAATCCGAGCAAAGGCTCATTTCCGAGCAAACATGAAATCTGCTAGTATCGGAATCCGAATAAATGGGAAATCCGATAACAAGCTAAGGCGAAGTCAAATTCTATCGGATTCCTATCAAATCCGATAGCTTTAGTCGGATTTCAACATTCCGAGTCATTCAAACTCCAATTCCGAGTGATTCATACTTATGAATTCCGATTCATTCAAAATCATTTATAACTTCAAATTTCAATCTGATTTTAAACATGCAACCTCATCTAAGTTCCCATAACTGATTTCTAACATGTATTGTTCATTTTAACATCAAATACCAACAAACATACATTCTAGATCATCAATTCATCAAACAAAAGCATTCAATCGGATTTCTATATACATGCATTCAAAACCGAGATAATTCAACAATTAACACATAATTTCAGTAATCTAACCTTTTAGATGCAAATTCACTTCAAGATTAACATATTAGATTCAATTGGTTTCGAAATCCTCTTCTTCTTTTCTTGGTTCTCGGCCGTAGGTAAGAACACACACACACACTCACCTTACACAATTTGCATGAATGAAAAAGAAAGGTGGCATAGTGGTGGGATGTAGGTGTCAACAGCCGACACCTCACACTCCACTAACAATAATAACAACTATCATATTTTAATTAAATTCAATTGATTAAATCACAAAAACAAATAATCAATCAATTAATTCAAGTAATCCTACTTAATTACCTTAATCCTACTAGGCCGGTAAGGAGGGTGTTACATTACAGAATTTTGAAATTCATACATAAGATTATCATTTGATATATAATTAGTATGCAAACTAATTTGCTCAAGTACCGATTATAAAACTTGTATCTGTACAATTCGCAAGTCCCAAATATAAGTTTAAACATGATGATCCTAGAAAAAATCATGTAAATCAACATAATTGATTTTCGAATCTGAGTTTGAAAAATAAACCAAGAACAGAACACAAAAGGTATCCGTGAATTATGGTACATTTACAGGTAGCAGCCGCAAAAATAAATGGTGAATTAGCGTTTTGGTGAAAGAGAACCTCGCAATACTTCAACCTGCAAGTACAGACGCAAGTAATTGATGATTTAGGAATCTCATTAAACGATACTTGACGCCAATTTTATTTCATAAGACTCACATAGAAAACCATAAATCTTACATAGAGCAACATAAACCTTAATCAAAATCATACACTTATGATTTTGCTTAGTAAGCATCATTACATATGGGTTTCCATTTAGTTTTGTTAATTAAATATGTTGTTTTGGTACAAATTTGAGATGCCATCAATAAATAGATAAATACTTAAAGGTCAACATACTCATAAACTTGTTAATTACAACTCACAAATATTCTTGAATCAGTGTAAAGGACTAAAAGTTATCTCATATACAATAAATTACCTGTTTAACGCATTTCATAAAACACTTGGAACAATGATGAGTTCTACTATAACCTAGCAACGAAGAAGTACAAACAAAATCAGTCTTGCGTAAAGCATTTATAATTTTAGTATAAAAACATATAGTTTATAATTATAGTATAAAAAACTAAAAAAACAACAACACATATAATCAGTTGAATATTTAGTAACCTTTAACGAAAACTAAAAGATGAATGATGTTGACTTACATATTGATTGATTGACCATTAGAGAAACAACCTGATGAAGTTATGCGAATCGAATCACCAATGGAGTTCTAATCCTTCGAATTAACATTAATAAAGTAACAATTTCATATCCCTTAATAAAGATAAAAAAGTATCATTTCTACATTATTAAGGTTATACCTTAATAAAAAAATTATTTATACACTAAGGTTACATAATAAAATGGATTTAGAACAGGTGGGGAAAACAAAATTAATTGTTGTTATAAGCACTGCATTATTACATTTGAGCCACGAGATCAAATAATGATATTATTTGCTATCAGGTGTAAGCATAAACTTCAAGTTTAACTTCAAGTTTAATTCTCTAAATCTCAGTGGATCTGCTTGTCATCTGGATCATAATAGTGGTACTTGTACACACTCTTATTATGCATATACCATAAAATACCCAATTATTCATATCAGTGAACTCAGGTTTATTATAGTACTAATAACAATGTTTTTTCGATTTAAGCCAAGTGGTCACCATTTTTATGTTTTGGTTCAGAAACATCAATACTGGAGCACAAGGATACATGATTAGGGGGAAGACTACTATAGATCTAAGAAGACAACATTTGTAACTTCAAGACTTAATCAGCTCGACAAAAAAGAGTTATCTTACGGTAAGAAACTATATAATACATGAAGACTAATACCTGTAAACAACTTCCACTCATAATCACTAATCCAATAACCTATGCCTTCTTTAACTCTTGTAAGAGTTCTCTGAGGTAATTTATATAAGTTAATTTATTCATTTAAGCATTTTATCGAACAGATGACATGCATTAATTATATAAAAAATCCAGGAAATTGATGGACTGCATAAATAATATGTTAAAAAAAGAAATAGAGAAGAAACTTAACTTGAAACATACTTTCTGTAGCAGATTCTTGATCTTCTGTCATATGAGAGGAAGAAGAAAGAGACAAAGATTAGAGCTTGCAATCATGAATTCACGTCATAAACATAAATCGCAAATCAAAATACGAAATAAACAAACACAAACACAACAATACTAAGGAAGAACACTGTAACAAAAGGGATAATATTAGCTTAAAAACAAAAACCCTATACGTTGGAAATTAGGGAAATTCAATTGTAGAAGATGAAGCAAATTAAATAATATAAAAAATCTTCAAACAAAAGAAAACAATATCAGTAACCAACAAAATGCATTGTTTGATTTTGATTACTCATACTCAGAAATGAAGTAGATATCGAGAAGAGATGCGAGCGATTACCTGCGTGGTCATCCTGGAATTGGGAAACGAAACAAAAATCTCGAACAATTTGATTCAAGTAAAGAGCACTTCGTTATCCCTTGTTTTCTTCATGGCACATAATGCTTTGCAAAATAGGGGAACTGAGACTGTGAGAAGCCCCAAAAAAACAAACTGCCGCCTTTGATATGATATCAGTGAAGTCGGAAATAGGGGCATCGAAAAAGAAGGAGAGTTTCGTGTTTGTCTTGGATGGAGGAGAAGCTTGAATGGCGGAAGCGGCTACAGAAGAAGAAGTCGAGAAAAGCCCTAGAATTTTTAAGGAAACGATGAAAGTTTCCGGTTTCCGTTTCCGTATACCCTTCGAAGAAGATTGGATGAAGACTTAAGCCTTTGAAGGCTAGTGTGACGTCATAATTCATTAAATTTTCATTTTAAATTTTTTTTTAAATAAAGAGATGTGATTGGTGGAGATTTTTTAGGGAAGCCAAAGGATGATGTAAGCATCATTTTCTTTTAATTTTCTATATCTATATATAAAAGGCATGCAAATTTTCCAAAAATAACCATAATTGAATCTTAATTAACCAATCACAACCTTCAATTTCAAAATTATTCCATTCTCAAAACAATTTTGGAAAGAATTAAAATAGTGGATACGAGAAATTTAAATTAATTTTAAATCTATTATGAAGGGGTTGGATGAAAATTGTGAGGGGTTTTATAAAAGATATGAGGGGGTTTTAAGAAAATATGAGGAGGGTTTTATAAAAATTGTATTCTAATGTAATTAATTATAAATTGTTTATAAATTATGTTTAGTAACTTGTGATATATTTTGTTTAGAGAAAATATAATTATATATTTATGACCGTCTCATTTTTATCTACGTTTTGGTATAAATTTTTATAGTAATATGACACTTTTTTGAAATTAGTATATTCTCATCACAAATGTGATATTTCATTTACTGCATTATTTTCACTTGAAAATTCTAATATCTCAAATACACTTTCGAAATACACATACGTGTACGGGTCAATAAACTAGTAAGGATATAAGATTGTTGTTAGTGTTTTAAATATGATATTTAAAACGGGTTGCTTTTACTTGGATAAATATGATATTTATAAGGTTTAGTAAGGGTATAAATGATATTTTATAAATAGATTTAAAAGAGGATACTATTGTTTTTTTAATCATATCGAATAATTATAAATCATTTAAATGATTAAAAAATTAATAAAAATGTTGATTTGGGCAAATGTAATATTTTGAAAGTTTAAGAAGGGTATATAAGATATTCATAAATTAAGTCGGGTAAATAATATATTTTAATATTCAATAAAGGTATATATGAAATTAATAATAAATGAGGTGTTTGTTTTAGCTTATTTTTTTAGGCTTATTAGCTTATTTTTTGGGCTTATATATTAAGTTTTATTTGACTTATCTTATGAGCTTAAGCTTATTAACTTATCTTTAATTACAATAAACCATTTTTGATAAGTTAACGTGAACTAACTTATTTTCTTTCTTGAAAGCTTATCTTTAAATTTTACCATTATACATTTCCTTATAAACTTTAATCAACTTTTTCTTATCTTAAGTATGTCCTTTTTAGTCATTCTATAACTTTTTTTCCGCTACAAGTTAATCCAAACACTTTTTTCACTTATAAGCTCATATGATAAAAAGCTAAAACATTTAGAGTGTGTTTGGTACAGGAAAACGAAGGCAGAGAAAAGGAAATAAAAACATTTCTCGTGTTTGTTTGCGGCCGAGAAAATAGAAGTGAGAAAAAAAAACATTTCCAAATCTCTAGTTTCAATTCTCTACCATATGTGAAGAAATGGTGAGAAATAAATATTGAACTCTCTGGAGTATTAAAAAAAAGGCACGGAGAATTGCTCTCTCCACCTTCTTCGTTGACATTTTCCTCAAACCCTTCTTTTCCATTTATGTCTTCCCCACCGAACCACATCTACTCCTCCTGCCACCTGCTCCGGTGGCTGGATTCTTCTTCTCCAGCGGTGGACCCTCCTTCGCTAGCGACCTGCGAGCGGCGGCGCCGTCTTTTTCTTATCTAGCAATCTCGACATGCGACGCTGCTTCTGCTCCTCTAGCAACCGGCGAGTGGTGGCGGTTTCTTCTTCTCAAGTTACCGACGACAGCAGCGCACCTGTGCTAAACATTTCGAAGATGTTTTATACGAATGTTTTAAGTTTGGTTTAGGGCTGGGAGTTAATGACTTTGCAAAGAACAGAAGTGGGGTTTGTTCCGTCAGTACGGTGGAAACTATGATTATGAGGCGGCCGATGATTACGACTTATGTGGCGACGATGGTGAATTGGTGATGATTAATGCAAAATGGCTTCTCTGATATGACGATGCAATTTCCCAATCATCTTTCATATATAGAACTATAGAAGATACAATGGAGATTAATTACTAGGCCAAAAGTGTAATTATCACACTAAAAAATTTGGATCGAGATCGAAGATTGTTAAAAATTTATTCAGGATGGTTCTAACTAGAAAATCAAAATCGTAAGATGGATCAAGATTAAAGATCTGAGATTTATTCATTGTTTAATTTCTTGTTTTAACAAACAAGATACATGATTCTCTGTTATATTTCTCTGTTGAAATCTCGTTCTTACCAAACAGAAGACTCAATTCTCATTCTCCATATTGATTCCATTTCTCTACAATTCTATTCTCTGCTATCTTTTCTCTGTATTTTCATTCTCTGTACCAAACGCACCCTTATACTAAAAAAATAAACTTGCCTAAATTAGGGGTGTAAACGAGTCGATATTTTCTCGAATAACACGAGCTCGAACTCGAGCTCAGCTTGTTCGAGTTGAACTTTATCGAGCTCGAGTTCAAGTTTGAGACGAAAAAACGAGCTCGAATTTTTTTACGAGTCGAGCTCGAGCTTCTAAGAGCTCGGCTTGAGTCCTTATCGAGCTTTTCGAGCCTTGTATAATATATGTTTATTAAAACATATTATAAAGGGGTACTTGTTAAAAGTTTAAAATAAATCTATTTTATATACATACTATTTATAATGAGTAATTACTAAAAAATCATTACTTTCAAATTTTATCTATATTTTGAATAATTTAGTTTTTGAATTTAATGTTTTTATATTACTTCGAGCATTTCGAGCCGAACTCAAACTAGGAATGTAAATGGGTCGTAAGAGCTCGAAAGGACTCGAGCTCGGCTCAAAATTTAAAGTTAAGTTCGAGCTTAGCTCGATAGCTTGACGTGCTGTTATTCTTGAAGTTCGAGCTCAGCTCGACAAGGTAAACTATTAGCTCAAGCTCGGCTCGAAAAGCTTGAAATAATTTAAAACTTTTAATTAAAAAATAAAATTATTCAAAATATAGATAAAATGTGAAATTGATAACCGATGGTCCCGTAATGTATACGGATGAAGCAATGCTAGATGTTAATCTTACTAGTGTGTGTTTGTGTGTGTGTTCGGTTTGTAGAGAGAGAACCGAGAGAGAATATGAAGAACACCAACACAAGAGTATTGTTATGCAAAGCTTAATTAATAAAGTGGGGGAAATGCCTTTATATAACATTTTCCTAACTTTGAGTAATTACATATTACACCCCTCACTTTAATATTTCTAACAATCTCCCCCTAAGTGAGGTGTGTAATCATTCACAACAAATAAATACATAAATCATTCATAGGTTGATTTGTTGCGAATCCCGAATGCCACTTGCCATTTGCGTATTTGCCTTCTGCTATCCAGTGTAGTTCTTATCCTTTCTATAGCACGATAGGCTTGAACATGTTCTTCATCAGTGTATGCTGCACGGTTATTCCATATTTTCTGATGTATCTTGTGATGGAGAATTTTCAAAGTGCCGTCTGAATACGCCATGAGTTCATCCAGTCTGATGAAGATCTTTTCGCCTTTTGTATTCTTTGAGACGACCCCTCGATCACCTATGAAGTTTGTATGACCATCATAGATAACTGTCAACTCTTCAAGCTCTTCAAGATCTGGATGTCTTTGATTAGGCTTAAGAAGATTGACTTTCTGATAGTTGTTTTCAGCTCCGAGCTGAATATCATGTTCCTCAAAATATTCCATAAGATTCCTCATATACCTCATTAACGCAACTCTTCCAAATTCTTCATCAGGCCATTTTCCTCTTTTCTGAGACAGAGTGTCAAATATAAAGCTGATGTATTCAATATTAACAAACCTCAGATCTGCTTCTGTGAGGAAGTATGATAGGTTGTTGGCTCTTCTGACATGGAAAATAGCGTATTTTATGTTGAAGTTGGTTTCGGTATAGACACTGAGGAGTTCGGCTATTGGAAATTCTGATTTGATATCTTCAGGTTTAGTTTTGGAACGAGTAAGGATGTGATCATATCTTCTTCTTTGCTTGTCATCCATGTTCCTCAGCTCGGATGAAATAACCTCTATCAGTTCACTGTTGTATATTTCTGGTATTCTTTCTTCAAGATTTGCAGCATTGACAAAATATGGTTTCCATATAGGTTGTTGCCCAGCACTTCTAGTAAACATGTTGCCTGCATCAAGTCCTGGATCCCCACGATATACTGGAGGAGCAGGTGGCACTGTGAATCTCTGTGGCAAGGGTCATTCTGATTCTCTTCTGAATTTTTCAGCTGCTTCTGTTTGTCTGTTTCTCTCCAAAATTTCAGCAGCTGATTCTTGAAATTGACCAGAAGGAGGAGGGAATTATTGATGAACTTCAAAGTTTAATCCACTGAGAACCCTGGACACATCAAAGGTTGGTTTCTTCTTTTTAGGCTTTCTCCTAGAAATTGCTAACCTTTCTTTCTTTCTGAGTGCAAGCTCCCTTTCACTGGGGATATCATAGAATCTGTCAACAACTCTAGGTGAGGCTGGATGTGTAGCAACCCCGACGTATTCATCAATATCTCTGAACATATCTCGAATTTCAGGATCCTCAGGTTCCTCCTCTGGTATAGCAAAACTGCTTTCTCCCATATGCCTTGCAGGTGATGTGTGTATGGACTCATATAAATTCTCCATTTCTTCCTCTGAGTCGCTAGACCATTCAAACATCTCGGCATGGGACTGCTCGTAAGGTATTTCACCTTCTTCAAGATCAATTGGCCTCTGTTCAGATTGTTGCTGAGGTACGTAAAGTACAATTTTTTGTTAGCATTTTCCTTTTGTTGTTGTTCACAAACTTCATCGGCCAATTGCTGTGCAGTTTTCTGTTGTTGTTGTTGTTGACTTCCAGACCCAGCTGAACTTGTACCTGCAGATAAGTATGGACTGAGACTGGGAACAGGTACAATTGGTATATTTGCAGCCGCAAAGGGAGAAGTCATATATATTCTTCTTCTTTTCTCCTCCTCGGGTTGATCATCAGGATCTTGATCATCCCGCCTCCTTTTACTTCCCTGAGCCTGAGCCTGACAAGTTTGTTCAAGTAGTGTCAGCCGGTCAGTAACCTTTGAAAGTGAAGTATAGAAACCTCTGGTGATCCCATCTATCTTGTTGTTTACATCTTCATGAAACTCTTGAAAGTCATCCATGGAGATTCCCGATGGACGTTGTTCGTTGCGAAGAGTAGTCAGAAGGTCTTGATCATGTGTAGATTATGGCCTTTGCTCAAGAAGTCTAACATACAACATGCTCTTTAAAGTATCCACTGACATAATAGTAGGATCAGGTTGTGGTTGTGGCTCTGGAATTTGAGGACGAGCAGCAAGGAGTGTTTCAATTCTGTTTAGCTGCTCAGCTTGGGCCTTGGAGGCTTGCTCGATCCGATCCAACTTTTGATTAGTCATCTGCAGTTGTTGGTGGATTGGTGACACGGCTTGTTGAATTTGTTGTTGAAGTTCTGCACGTGTAACAAACCCGGAATCACGAAGACTTCCGGTTGAAGTACCAGCCACATAGGCAGTACTACCGACTGGAGCAGCAGGGATGTTGGCTCCAGCAGGATTTCCTTCCAATCCTCGAATGGAACCTTGAAAGGTACCACCTCTGGAAGTTGAGGAGACTTGTTGAGTCAACAAGCTCAGTGCATCGATTGTTACCCTGTGTTGGTCAAGATAAGCGGAAATCCGCGGTATATCTAATTGTGCATCAAAAGGAGTCGAGGACGAGGGAGGCAGTCCTTTTTGTTCAATAGGTCCAACAACCAATTGGGGTTGACCCAGTGTATGTACTATAACCCTGTGCAATAAAGACGGAGTCTGTTGAGAGACACCGTAGTGGCTTGGTGGGGCAGAAACTTGCACGGGTGGGATCACCGCGACTTCTTCAATATGAGGCCCAGCAGTGTTAGGCCCCATAGCAGATGTGGCTTCCCGGCTTTCTGGGTTTGGGGAACCCTCAGCACTCACTTTTTCTTTTCTCACCTCCTCTCTATCACTCACACTCCTAACAACAAAACTATCTTCATCATCACCGCTACCAGCACCATACCCCGCATATTGATCAGGTTGAATGAGAGAGTCAGGGGTGTCAGAACCAGTTTCAATAGATAGGCTATGAGTTGGAGAAGTGACTGGAATGTCATGCTCTGGGGCTATAATAGCCTGGCCAGTGGTAGGAAATTCAGGAGGTTGCAAAGAGATGACCAGACCATTAGGTTGTGGAGTGACCTGAGCAGGTTTAATGGGGTGTGTCTGGTCAGGAGAAGTAGTATGAGGTTCAGTTAGCTTCATGAAAGATGGTGTGCTTTCAGATGGTTGGTCTATTGTTGCTCAGGGGTGCCCATAGGAGAAGTGATAGGTTCAAAAACAGGGACACCACCTTGGTGAGAGGCTGACTCGACATGTGAGGATTCGGAAATGGATGACTCAGTAATGTCAAGTCCTAGTTCAGTTAGTACAGCCTGGGTGCGGGTGGTTTGAGAAAGAGATTGAATAATGGTTTGAATGGTGGCGGGATCATACGCATCCCCTCCCTCTCTAGTCTCATCACCTTCACCAGCTTCTCCGCCCCTCTCAACATTTTCTCTCTGCACATCCTTCTCAGCATCTCCCATAGATGTCTGAGGCCTATTTTCTAATTCCTCACCAGGTGCTACTCCTCCCTAGGCAGGTATGGCCGGTTCTGGCACAACCATGGGAGGTATCCCTACACTCGTCCTACAGCTCACAACAGTATCATTTTGCTCACATAGGTCTAATAGAGTGACAGGAAAAGATCTGGGGACAGGAAAGTTGGCCGGAATGGCAGGTTTAATGGATATGAAAAGTTTAGGGTTGATAGAAGGTAAACCTGCCCGGCGAGGAATTTCAGCATTCTGATCCATCACATATTGGATGATCACTGGCAGGATGCGGTGGTATGGCAGCATGTTGGCATCCTTCTTCTTTTGAGAATTCTTTCTCAGCATAGTTGCTTTGATGTCTTGGAAGAGCAGGAATGCATAATCTACATGTAAGTGGTTGGCTGCAGCAACAAAGAGCTTGAGTTGATTCTCTGTTGGAAACTCATACCCCGAGTGTTTGTGAGTAAGACACCTTTGAAGCACCGTCATGAAAGTGTTATACTTGGGATGTATACTGGTGCGTTTAAACTGATTCTTATGGGTGAGCTCCCCATCATAACCCATTTCCCAAATGGCTGTAAGACATGCCTCCTCATCAGGGATTTCCTGAAATTCTGTAGCTGGAGGTCTACTGACAACAGTGGGCAGTGAAAAGATTGTTCTGAGGCGGTGAAGTGGAATGTTGACTTGGAATTCATCAACCTCAACATAGATGACCTCCTTTCCTCTTTCATTTAGTCGGACATCACAGGTTCTCCAAAATTGTTGGACATATAACTCGGGAACATGTGTGCCTGTGGTAGCTAGGTTGTAGGTTAAGAGGTAATTTAGTGGATGGATTTTGAGGATTTCAGTGACTATGGGATAGGTAGGGATTTTTAGTTTGGTTAAGTCTATATAGTGGTTATTGGCATGAGTCCTGGTGTTAAGGAACTCAGCTTGGGGCATTATCTCTTCTGGGTCACGAACAACTTGAGCCATCTTATCTGTACAGACGGATAAAATAGTTAAGTCAAAGATACAGAGATATGCATGAAAACCCAACATTCAATTGTGAAATTTGGTCAAACTTAAGTGATTGAAGAAATGTTGACCCTGGTTGACCAAAAATATCAAGTGTGAAAAATTTGTGAAAAACCTTAACTCTTGAAGTCCCATTGTGTACACGATGATTTTATGTATTAAAAAGTTGTTTTGAGAATCTTACTATGGTAATTGAACAGTAATAAACAACTTTGTAGTACTGGAGCATATTCCAAAAATCATCCTAACACCTCTTTTTAGGCGAAAAATAGAGTTTATAGTGAAAACTCATACACCTCAAGAACACGAAGAACACTTTTCGAGATATATGAAATATTTTTACATCAAAGTGTTCCCCATATGTTCAAAACACCCATCGCAAACTTGGATTGGGCAACCAAGTTTGTTTTGTGTCCCAAAACTCCATCTTAAGTTCCGAAAGACCCTATCGCAAGTGGTTGTTCTAGGGCCAAAATCACTACTTTTAACTCAAAATTTTCAAAATGTAAACCGTACAAGTTGCTACCTATGTGATTAGGAGTATTTTGAGGTAAAAATTGCAAATTTTGGCAGAGTAACGAGAGAGTTCGTATAATCAAGTAGCCAAAAACGAGAGAAACTTGTTTGATTTTGAATTTGATCGGTTTGAATGGAGTGATAGATGGATGGGACGGCTATAAAGTAAAAAGCCACGTGTCATGTGTTGATTGGATCAAGGATGAGTAAAAAATGCGGCTGATAGGCAATCGCATGGTTAAAATTCATGCGGCTAATAGAAATTCCAATCGCATGCGATTCACCCTTTGGTGTGTTAATCGCATGCGATTGTGTAACACTGTACTCTTTAAACATATAATTTACTGCACGCGGAAGCTAATTACATATAATTATCTTAATTACATAATAGATACAAAAAGATTTAACTTGTTTGATGTACAAAGATCTTTACAGTGTTAATACAAAAACAGGCTCTAACAAAATATCTAGCATCAGAGAATTGGTCTGTCATTATTCCCAGCCCAAAAGCATCAAGCTCACCAAAGAGTATATGCAAAACAATCTAGTGGGGAATTAGCACAAAGCTAAGTGAGGGAACAAATATCTAAACATACACAAGGCAAATATGCCTAAACCCAAATAGCTCATGAATCCCAGGAGAACCGGCGGTGTTGCAAGCACCTACAACCAAGGTCGCCCAAAACCAAGGTTTACCGATAGCCCTGCTAAAATGGACCACAGTATCAGCCCCCTTGAGTACCACAATTGTACATCAAGATCAGATACTGTAAATCCCCCAAGCAACAGGCTCAGCATCAAACTGATCTCCAAATTAACATGTATATACAATCCAAACAAGAGCATTCCAAATAGGATATCATATCCTGTATATCCGAAGATATAAATCCACTCACCACAGTCTGCATTGTTGAATCCCACTCAGTTGACTAAATTCACTGAGTCTTCTCAGTTCCTGAGATTAAGATAACATAAGTCAGTATTCAATTCATAATACTGATCCAAAATAAATATCATATTTATTCATGATTCTCATGTATATGCACATATACATATATATTCATCATACATAAACCCCACACAGATATACAATTCATGTTTATCTTCCAATCATCAATTCCGACTGTATCCAAATCCGATTCTAGTCGGATTCCGAGTATATGACCAATTCTGATAGAATCATAATCCAAATCCGAGCAAAGGCGGATTCCGAGTAAAAGTCCAATTCCGAGATAATAGGATTCCGAGTAAAGGTAATTCCGACTTATCCAAATTCCGAGTAAAGGTACAATTCTGAGTAAATAGAATTCCGAGTAAAGTATTAAGGCATTCCACAGAGTTTTAGTCAGATTCCGACCCAAATCAATTCCGAGTAAAAGAGGTAAGGAAAATCTACAAGTGTTTAGTCGGATTTCATCAATTCCGACCAATTCAGTCGGAATTCACCAATTCCGACTCAATCAAACCCCAATTCAGACTAATTCAAGTGTTCATCCCCATTCTTGATTTCTAACTTAAATCACTACTGATTTTAAGCATGCAAGTCATATATGTTTCCAGAATTCATTCTAAACATATAATGAACATAATCTATCATCAAAATCTAACATGCATTCATCCTAAGATCATCAAATCAATCGGTATTCATATACATATACAAACCGAATACTAACAATAATTAACAATTACATTTCAGTAATCTAACCTTGAATATGATTCTCTGTTATGAATTTAAGCATGCAAGATTGAAGTTTGATTTTCTATTATTTCTTCCTTCTCCTTCTCGACCGAGAGCAACAAAGCGCACACACACACACACACACTTTGTTCAAATTTGCAAGTAATAAGGTATGGTGGTGAGTTGGTGCCTATACTCACCAAACCGGCCACACCCCCATACCACCCCAATTATTAAAATAAATTTAATTATTTACCTTAAATAATTAAAACAAAATAATATCACAATTATTATCAATTAACACATTTAAACAAATAATTCACATAATTAAACTAAATCCTAAACTTAATTTAATTAATTACCTTAATTAATCTAGGCCGGTAAAGAGGGTGTTACAAATCTACCCCCTTAAGAAGATTCCATCCCCGGAATCTCATCGCGCTCAAACAAGGAAGTATACCGGCTTCTCATATCTGCTTCAGTCTCCCAAGTCAAGTCTGAACCCAAACTATGTTTCCACTTGACCAAAACCATAAGTATATGTTTCTTTCTTAATTTTGTGATTTTTACGATCCAGTAGTTCAACTGGTTTCTCAATAAGTTTCTGATTCAAATCCACACGAAGATCCTGAATCGGAAGAACCTGCGTCTGATCCTCTACATTACACTTGCGCAAATAACATACATTGAAGGTATCATGAATACCTGCTAATTCATCAGGAAGATCCAAAGCAACTGCTTGATCGTTAACCACTCGTCTGATTTTGAAAGGACCAATGTAACGGGGAGCCAACTTCCCACGTTTCCTAAAACGAATCACACCCTTCCATGGAGAGACTTTAAATAAACCATTTCACCCTCGACAAACGATACTGGTCGACGTCGCGGATCAGCATACATTTTCTGTCAATCCCTTGCAGTCTTTAATTTCTCACGAGCAATAGCTACCTTATCTGCTGTCATCTGTACAATTTCAGGCCCTGCAAACTGCTTTTCCCCAGCTTCTAACCAACAAGTGGGAGTTCTACAAGGACGTCCATATAACATCTCATACGGCGGCATACCGATACTGGAGTGGTAGGAATTGTTGTATGCAAACTCAACCAAAGGCAAATGTGAATCCCATGAACCCCCAAACTCTAACACACATGCCCTAAGCATATCTTCTAGCGTCTGAATAGTTCTTTCTGATTGACCATCTGTCTGCGGATGATAAGCTGTACTCAAATTCACCCGAAACCCCAATTCTTGTTGCAGTCTATTCCAGAAGTTAAATACAAACCTCGAATCTCTATCTGAAACAATGGACAATGGAACTCCATGTCTAGATAATATCTCATCAATGTACAATTGAGCCAGTTTACTTAAAGGTGCAGTTTCAGCAGTAGCAAGAAAATGTGCACTATTGGTCAATCTATCGACTATAACCCAAATCATATCATGACCTTTCTGAGTTCGTGGAAGTTTAGTTACAAAATCCATCGTAATGTGATCCCACTTCCACTCAAGTATTTCCAACTCTTTCAATGATCCGTATGGTTTCTGATGTTCAGCTTTAACTTGAGCACAAATGTGACACATCCCAACAAATTTCGCAATATCTGTTTTCATTGTCGACCACCAATATCGATTCTTTAAATCAAGGTACATCTTTGTACTACCTGGATGTATCGACAATCTAGACTTATGAGCCTCATTTAGAATTAATTCCCTCAAGCAACCAAACTTTGGTACCCAAACACGTGCATGATAAACCCTCAAACCACGCGAGTCAGAAGTTAGCTCATGCTGTCGTTTAACCATTTGTTCATCCTTCAGATTTTCATCTTTCAAAGCTTCAAACTGAGCAACCAAAAGTTGATCCACTAAATCAGACTTGATTTCCAATCGCATAAATTTTACAGTATCCGAAGATCCATTTATGCTGAGTGCATCTGCAACTACATTAGCCTTTACAGGATGATACTGAATATCGCAATCATAATCTTTGATCAGTTCTAACCAACGACGCTGTCTCATATTCAATTCATTCTGAGTGAACACATACTGCAGACTCTTGTGATAAGTGCAGATAATACATTTTGTTCCATACAGGTAGTGTCTCCACAGTTTCAAAGCAAATACCACAGCTGCTAACTCCAAATCATGAGTCGGGTAATTTCTTTCATTCGGTTTCAACTGTCTCGAAGCATACGCAATTACTTTACCTCTCTGCATCAAAACACAACCCAACCCGGCGTGAGAAGCATCGCAATACACAACAAAATCTTCTGAACCCTCAGGCAAGGAAAGAACAGGAGCCTGACACAACAACTGTTTCAACATCTGGAAAGCATCTTCCTGAGATGAACCCCACTGAAAAGGAACATCTTTCCGAGTCAACTTAGTCAATGGACCAGCGAGCTTAGAAAAATCTTTGATAAACCTGCGATAATAACCCGCCAAACCAAGAAAACTCTTTATCTCAGTTGGTGTTTTCGGTGCACTTCAATTCATCACTGCCTCAATCTTGGACGGATCTACTTTGATACCTCCTTGACAAATCACATGCCCTAGAAATTGAACTTCTCGCAACCAAAATTCACATTTTGAAAACTTAGCATATAATTTGTTTTGTTTGAGAATCTCCAAAACCTGCCTCAAGTGCTGATCATGCTCATCCTCTGTCTTCGAATACACCAGAATATCGTCGATGAACACAATAACAAACTTATCTAGAAAAGGTCTGCACACACGATTCATCAAATCCATAAATATGGCAGGAGCATTCGTCAAACCAAATGGCATCACTAAGAATTCGTAATGACCATATCGAGTACGAAAAGCAGTCTTAGGAATATCCTCCTCTGCTACCCTGACCTGATGATAACCGGATCGTAGATCAATCTTTGAAAAGTAAGAAGCCCCTTAAAGCTGATCAAACAAGTCATCAATTCTGGGCAACGGATACTTGTTCTTGATGGTCCTCTTATTCAGATCCCTGTAATCAATACACATACGAAGAGTTCCATCTTTCTTTTTCACAAACAGTACTGGTGCACCCCACGGCGAATAACTCGGGCGAATAAACCCCTTGTCTAACAATTCCTGGATCTGAGTCATCATCTCTCGGATCTCTGAAGAAGCTAAACGATAAGAAGCTTTAGAAATCGGTGTGGTACCCGGTACCAATTCTATCTTATACTCAACATCCCGAACGGGCGGTAACCCTGGCAGATCGTCTGGAAATACCTCTGAATAATCGGAAACAACACGAACATCGGTAACTGCTTTCTTCTATTTCTTTGCATCAATCGCGTAGGCCAGGAAAGTCACACCCCCTTTAGCTAGAGATTTTCTAGCCTTCATATACGAGATGATGGGAAAAGAAGATCGAGATCTATCCCCACGAGCCACGACATGTGACCCGTCAGCCAAAGGAATTGTAATCAGTTTCTTATGGCACTGGATACTAGCCCTATGGAGACTTAACCAATCCATGCCTAGTAATAAGTCAAACCCCGGTATAGGCATCAGCAAACAGTCTACAGTCAAACTAGTACCATCAATGTCTATAGACACCCCAGTCACATAAGAAGTTACAGGAACTATCTTACCATCTGCTATCTCTACTTCTAAAGGAGTAGTAACCACAGAAGCAGGCAGTTTCAATTTATCACACCAAGATACAGATATAAACGATCTATTTGCACCAGAGTCAAATAACACACGGGCAGGCACGGAGTTTACAATAAACATGCTCGTGATCATATCACTATCATCAGCAGTCTCTGTAACAGTCATCTTGAAGGCTCTCCCTTCCGCAGAAGGTGCAACCTTTCTCTTCTGACCTGCAGAAGACGATCCCCCGACATTGGCTACCCCCTGCCCCGTCCCCCTTTGCCTCGGTTTGGTGCATGCTCCAACTCTATGACCCTCTTCGTGACAATTCCAGCAAACATTTGTTTTAAACTGACAGACTGATGGTTCGTGGCCAAATCCACCACAACGCAAACATCGTTTCGTCTGTGATGTGCACGGACCAGTATGACTAGCATTGCAGGGTTTAAACCACGCCTTGTTCTGAATAAACCCTGAACCTTTTGATTTATGATCACCCCGATTCTGGTTATTCTGCCACTTGCCATTGTTCCTACTATGATTTCCACCGGATTTGTGAGACGACCCTTTCTCACTATTCATCCTCTCCCGAGCTTTCGCGTCACCCTCAACAGCTCGTGCAACAGTAAACGCCTGTACCAACGATGTTGTCATCCGGGTGTTACCCCGATACTCAGGCAACCGTGCTTGAACAAAATGATATATCTGTAATGGTTCATCGGGTACCCACTGCTTAGCAAACCTCAGCTTCTCGTTAAACTTTGCAATCAATTAATCCACTGACATCTTGTCATCCTGAGCTAGATCCATGAAATCCCGCTTCACCTTAGCTAAATCATAGGTATTACAGAATTGCTCGCAGAACTTGGTTTGAAATTGATCCCAAGTAACAGAATTCATAACTTCCCTGGATAGATGAGCAGTTAGAGAATCCCACCAGGTTGCAGCTTGACCCTTCAGCCTCCGAGTTGCAAAATTAACCCTATCGGACTCCTCACAATTGCAGGCATCTAAAGCCTTCACCATCTCCCTTAACCAGTTCAAAGTATCACTTGGATTTGAGCTTCCAGAATACTCAGGTGGTTGGCAACCCATGAAATCCTTGTATTGCCCTTTTTGTTTAAAGCCTCCTTGATTTGGGTACCAAGGAATGAAAAAGTTCTGATGTTGCTGTTAGGGTTGTGATACAGGTGGTATAGTAACGAATGGTAAAGAACCAAATGGTGTTGACACTGTATTGAAGGGTGCAGCAGAGTAAACAGGAGGTGGTATCGACTGGGTAAATACAGCTGATTCTCGAGGCATATGAATAGTTTGTGTTTGCTGTGAGAACTGAGTTTGCTGATGTTGCTGTTCCAGTTCCTGAACCCGACCCCTCAAAGATTGCAGAGTATCTTCTAATTGTAACACGTAGTCTTGTTGATCAGATTCATCGTTGTGGGAAGTACCGGCTCTGTGGTGCTGCTCATTGACTTCCGTGGAGGACTGGTGATTTCTTCCGGGGGACGCAGGGGTAGTTGTCTGGTTCACGTTATCAGCCATTTTCTATGCTATACACAGCATCTCACCAATTGTTAGATATAATCCGTTAGTTTAAACACACTAACTACCCTCAAAGCTACACTACTAATTACCCACCCTGGGAATACTGGACTGACCAGAGCCTCGGTTCGAGTAATGCACAAATCATTCATGCAAATCCTCAAACCAGGGCTCTGATATCAATTTGTAACACTGTACTCTTTAAACATATAATTTACTGCACGCGGAAGCTAATTACATATAATTATCTTAATTACATATAGATACAAAAAGATTTAACTTGTTTGATGTACAAAGACCTTTACAGTGTTAATACAAAAACAGGCTCTAACAAAATATCTAGCATCAGAGAATTAGTCTGTCCATATTCCCAGCCCAAAAGCATCAAGCTCATCAAAGAGTATATGCAAAACAATCTAGTGGGGAATTAGCACAAAGCTAAGTGAGGGAACAAATATCTAAACATACACAAGGCAAATATGCCTAAACCCAAATAGCTCATGAATCCCAGGAGAACCGGCGGTGTTGCAAGCACCTACAACCAAGGTCGGCCAAAACCAAGGTTTACAGATAGCCCTGCTAAAATGGACCACAGTATCAGCCCCCTTGAGTACCACAATTGTACATCAAGATCAGATACTGTAAATCCCCCAAGCAACAGGCCCAGCATCAAACTGATCTCCAAATTAACATGTATATACAATCCAAACAAGAGCATTCCAAATAGGATATCATATCCTGTATATCCGAAGATATAAATCCACTCACCACAGTCTGTATTGTTGAATCCCACTCAGTTGACTAAATTCACTGAGTCTTCTCAGTTCCTGAGATTAAGATAACATAAGTCAGTATTCAATTCATAATACTGATCCAAAATAAATATCATATTTATTCATGATTCTCATGTATATGCACATATACATATATATTCATCATACATAAACCCCAAACAGATATACAATTCATGTTTATCTTCCAATCCTCAATTCCGACTGTATCCAACTCCGATTCTAGTCGGATTCCGAGTATATGACCAATTCTAATAGCATCATAATCCAAAGCCGAGCAAAGGCGGATTCCGAGTAAATGTCCAATTCTGAGAGAATAGGATTCCGAGTAAAGGTAATTCCGACTTATCCAAATTCCGAGTAAAGGTACAATTCTGAGTAAATAGGATTCTGAGTAAAGTATTAAGGCATTCCACAGAGTTTTAGTCGGATTCCAACCCAAATCAATTCCGAGTAAAAGAGTTAAGGAAAATATACAAGTGTTTAGTCGGATTTCATCAATTTCGACCAATTCAGTCGGAATTCACCAATTCCGACTCAATCAAACCCCAATTCCGACTAATTCAAGTGTTCATCCCCATTCTTGATTTCTAACTTAAATCACTACTGATTTTAAGCATGCAAGTCATATATGTTTCCAGAATTCATTCTAAACATATAATGAACATAATCTATCATCAAAATCTAACATGCATTCATCCTAAGATCATCAAATCAATCGGTATTCAAATACATATACAAACCGAATACTAACAATAATTAACAATTACATTTCAGTAATCTAACCTTGAATATGATTCTCAGTTATGAATTTAAGCATGCAAGATTGAAGTTTGATTTTCTATTCTTTCTTCCTTCTCCTTCTCGGCCGAGAGCAACAAAGCACACACACACACACTTTGTTCAAATTTGCAAGTAATAAGGTATGGTGGTGAGTTGGTGCCTATACTCACCAAACCGGCCACACCCCCATACCAATCCAATTATTAAAATAAATTTAATTATTTACCTTAAATAATTAAAACAAAATAATATCACAATTATTATCAATTAACACATTTAAACAAATAATTCACATAATTAAACTAAATCCCAAACTTAATTTAATTAATTACCTTAATTAATCTAGGCCGGTAAAGAGGGTGTTACAGATTGGATTTGAGTGTTAGACAAACCCTATCAATTTGTCCGAATCGCATGCGATTCACCCTTTTTCACTTCAATCGCATGCGATTGAAGTTTAATCTTGCTAATTTTCTTTAAGGCATGCGATTGATGTTTGGTCCATGGCAAGTGATAGTCTATCGCATGCGATTAAGGGATAGTTAACAAGTGTTGTAATCCCATGCGATAGACTGCTAATGCGATTGAAACCTATGCGATTGAACCAAGACTTAGAAAATAATCATTGTGTTGAGTTGGAAGTGATCCCATGCGATTGAAGCATAGAATGCGATTGTTTGTAATCACAACCCAACACTTGGAAAATTTCTGAAAAATCAAAATATCTGAATTTTGAGATTTGAAAAATTGAATTCTCCAGATATGGTTGATTTGAATGTTTGTCTAACACACTCCCCCTAGACTTTTGCATCTGTTTATGAAAAATTCTCAAGATTTAGGGAATGTATCAGTTGTATACTCCTCCCCCTACACATGTGCAGTATGTGTATGATTTTTCTCCCCCTACACATATGATACATGTGTGTCACTAGAAATTCACTCCCCCTTGAGTGTTGCATCAAGAAGCTGCACAAAGAACAAACAGTGTAACACCTACTCTAAAAAATGAAAGAAAAGGAAAAATGAGGCACCAGTGTGTTATATTTTCAGATTTAGCATACCTAACTTGGATACCAATTCAGTGAAGCGACTTTCGTCTAATGGTTTGGTAAACAAGTCTGCAAGCTGATTTTCAGTTGGAACATACTGAAGCTCAATTAGACCATTCTCTACGTTATCTTTTATGAAGTGATTGTTGGGTTTGGTTGGCCATCATACCCGCGCAGCGGAAGCGTTAAAAACAGATTTTTCGGGTATAAAAACAAGATGCCATCAAGACCCACTAATGGTGGAACTCTACATAAAGATAAAGCAACCAAATAAAAGAGATGGGATAGGAAATATACCATGCTCCAGCTTCTGATTTCTTCATGTTGGGATGAACTCTAAGTCACAAGAGAGCAACTCTCTATTGCTAGTCCACACCAAGTTTGTTCGACCCCCAAATGCTAGTAAGCCTTCTTGTGATCTTCAAAGCCTTGAAATCACACTTTGGTACAACTCACAACTTCCATAATCACTCCATAGACATGGATGAATTTCATGCTCTTCTCCTTGAACTCACAATGGAGCTCCAAGAACTAGAGAAGAAAAGAGAGAGAGAGAGTTTTTGTTTTGGTCAAGTCCTTTTTTCATACCTCACCCCTTGCTTAATTCAGCAGATAAAGAATGTCCCAAAAGTAGGACATCATCATTAGTGAGGTAACAAAAGTCCTTTGCTTGTACCAAGCAACAACCAAAAAGTCAAGTTTCTGTCAGGCGGTTTACGCGTCGCGTAATACTTATACTTACGCGTCGCGTAACCCTTGCGGCTGTAAGCAAAAAGCCATGCGGCCGTAAGGCCCCTTTTTACAGATTTCAGTTTCTCTCGTTTGCGTTGTGTGCTGTCGGGATCAATCCTTGGCGTGTGACCCAATAGGCTCGTATATCATCGGTAGTATTACTAAGCTATGTGTGTCAGTGGGCATAATATCCAACAGACTCCTACTTGCACATGACACAGCGTATCATCAGGTAATACAGACAGAGAGCGGCCTCTAGCAAGACATCTCTGCCCCAAAGTCAACGCGAGTTATGTCATCCCAAGACAAGTACCAAATCACAACCCTATAGGTTTGATTTGGCCCTATAGATAAGCGATCAATCATCCTTTTGTTCGCGATATCCTTGTGAACACGAGACATGGTTAAATGTCAATATCCGATCGTTCACGATTATGTTTCCCGATCTCGATTGATGGTGACCCAAAAACTAGTTGCAATCGATAAAACATCATAGCAACATGAGCACGGCCGTGCATTTTACGTCAGCTCTCAATCATCGAGGGGCCCATGGATATCTCTCTAAAACTAGAGGAACAAATCCCTTTGACTGCATTGCTCCGCCACATACCCCATACTTTACCTAAAAGCTCCCTTTATAACAGCCAGTCACGAACTGCGTTAGAAAGCAATCAAAGCAAAGTAGGTTCATGCTTTGGAACACATGTATCTCCAGTCTAAGGACGAAATGATATTATCTTTCTGAGTTACTCATAACTGAAACCATGAAGTAAGCTCAGGTGTGGGTCGTCCAATCACTTGACCATTGCAAGTACAGGTGAAGTATTGCGTTTCTTTACCCAATCCATTATTGGATAGCGACCAACCACTTCCCTCAGTCTTAATTCAAACTTCCTCCCTATGAAGAATGACCGACTGTGGACATTTAGAATGCTAAATCATTCTGGGAAGTGATTAAACATGCTAAGATGGAACACAGTATAGATTCATGAAAATACCCGCCCATGGCATATTATTAAATCACATTTAATAATCGATATAATATGATATACAATACTGCTTAATGTTCCCAAAGTTTAGTATATCAATATATAACTAAAATAAACTTAAGTCAACTCCTTTTGCAAAAGGATTTGCATGTAGGCACTAGTATGACAACCATCATCAGCCTATGACTTAAGCTTAATTAAACGGATCAGTCATAATGCTATCCGTTTGTACTCTCATGAAGACCATACCTCCAAACACAACCAAACCACTAATAAAGTGTTTGTTGACGATACTATGGTCCTTTGTTCAAGTCCGAGTACCTTCATTGCTTCAAAAGAACTCAATAAGGTAAGTGACACCAAGGACAATGGTTCTTGTGCAAAAGCCATTATACCCTCATTATCTCACAAGATACAAATAGGGTCATAAATGCTTTAACAACCATTCTTAATAACAAATACACATAAAATAGGATCATGTACTCCGATCTAAATCGGCAAATATCCTATATAGAAATTAGCACTAGAGTAATAATTTACTCTAAGCTTTATCTTTTCATAAATTTACCAAGAACATATCTCAATATTTCTTGTACTCCATAATCAATATATAATAATTATTATGGACGAATAACTCCTGAACTAAGCTTTTGAACCAAGCATAGTCGGGACATTTTCTCCAATGTAATTATAACAATGCTCCCACTAGCCCTGACATTC
Source organism: Pulicaria dysenterica (assembly GCA_947179395.2). Classification (NCBI taxonomy): domain Eukaryota; kingdom Viridiplantae; phylum Streptophyta; class Magnoliopsida; order Asterales; family Asteraceae; genus Pulicaria; species Pulicaria dysenterica. The sequence goes on along the minus strand of OX359294.1, from coordinate 14,736,144 downwards.
ATACAGGTTTAATCCTTGCTTTTGAAAACTCACATATATGATTTTCATATCAAAGCAAAGGTTCCAACCCTGAGATGCTTATTTAAGTCTATCAATAGACTTCCATAATTTGCAGACTTTACAAGAATACTTGTGCTCTCAGACATCACAAGGATGTTTGTGCTTGTAGACAGTACAAAGATACTTTTGATGTAAACGACCTCCTATTTGGGTTTTAAACACTACCTCATACAAATTCCTGTTAAGGAATGGAGTCCTTATATCAATATATCATAGCCATAAAAGGGCAGTGATATCTTACAAGTATCTAAGTAAACTTCAACATAACCATTGGGATAAAGTTTCAAGATGATACCATCCTTACGGTCAATCATCGAGAACAACCTTCTCATCCATGCGATATTTGAAGTTGTCTACAAAACTACTTTTGACATAGCCACTGAAAGAAAGTCTCTAGATGATACCTTCCACTTGGTCAATCATCAAGAACACCTTTCCAATTAGTCGGTTTTCAAAATGGTCTACAAATTTACTCTTCGACATTACCACTAAGAGAAAATTTCTAGATGATACCTCCCTAATGATTAATCATCGTTAAAATCATTCTATTAGTCGGTATTCAAAGTTGTAAACAAATCCATGCTGGTTTCTTTCAATAAAGAACCATATACACTCTACGGGTTTCCACCCCGGTATAGGATAAAAACAAGTTTCAAACTTGAATATCCTCCATGGATTACATCTCATATTCATTATCTCTTTTCTACTAGCAGACACTAGGCCCACTACGCTTCCAGTATTTGATGAGTTATCATCAAGTCGTCTTCCTTAGATATAATAAACTATATCTTTCTGGTCTTATGACGACATATACCAGTCTAAGAGGAAATGACTATATGTCAGGTTCTCCAGCCTTCTCATGCTGAATTTTAATCATTTCTGATTATTTGCTAGTCCCAACATCAGGTTATTCCATTCAAGGTTTACTTTTACTTCTACAGACATCTATGGATATTAGTTTTGAAGAAAAGAAACTTTTTCCCAGAAAACACTTTGTTTTTATAAAAAAACAAATATCCCATGGTCTTAGAAGAATATCTAATGGAGTAACACCTCTAGATTCCGGATTCTTTCACCTCACGTACATAACGCAGGTTTAGACAATCCAGACTTTGAGATAGACAAGCAAAGATACTCTTTCTAGTCTCATCCCCTAAGGTGTAGTCTTAACCGTCTTTGTTGGTTTAAGATTAAGAACAAAGCCCGCCACTACTTTAGTATACTCCATGAGTACTAAAGTATAACATATCAATTACCAGACCATATCAAGAATGTCCGGTTCCTCCATTATATGACCAATTATACAATGTGTCATAGAAGGAGTAAATTATATGACAAATCCATAATTCAATTGATGGTAATAGAATTTTAGAACATATTAACTCAATCTTCACAGTCTACACAAGGATTAACTCGGCTAAAGCTCGACAATCAACCTTTGTGTAACTTGAATCGAGTATCATATTTCTTTATCTATTTTAAATCAGACATTTCGTTATGATGTGTCTCTAACACCTATAAGGTTTCAAACACATAGTCTATCTATGAATAGACATATCCATTTCTTCTACCATCATCGGTAAAGATAACGAAGTTTTTGGATTTTATACCTTATGATTTGCTTGAACGGTCTACACGCAAGAGTGTGTACGTAATCCAACAAGCTATCAATCCTCTCACATACAAAAGTGAAGGATGTATAATTAAATTAACCTAATAAATAAGATTTGTTAGTCAACATTTGACCCATGATCAAACGATTCCAAATTCCTTACCACACGGAGTTTGGTGATACAAATCTTGTTTATATGGTTAAGTCAACTATGTCATAAGGATAACTTATCCAAATTATTCATGATCATGTTATTACTTCTTAAGCATAAGCTTAATATAAATGCCTTGACATGTATAAACTTTGAAACAAATACATGGTTCAAAATAATATACATCGTCCAACAAAGGTCATAATAGATATAAAGTTTCTTGCCACAAAAAATGCAAAACAAATATCTATTGAAGTAATATATTATTTAGAAGGACAGGCAAGTGTCATACTTCCAATCCTTTCAATAGAAACAACTATCTTGTTTTTCTATTTGAAGTCCAGCTCTCTATGCCTTATATGCCTACTTCCCTTTTAATACTTATACTTTGCAGCAAATAAATTTGCAACAAATTTAAATATTATAGCTAGCGCTTGAAAAACCTAGCATATAGAAGTAGCATTAAAAACAATGGAGTTTAATCATGAATTTACCTTAAGTAAAAAGGCTAAAAGAGTCTTTAACCCATTTAGTCAAAATGGTGGCGCTAATTTCTAGTCTTATCGTGAAGTAGCAAACTACCCCTTATGGAGTCTTAACCATAGGCGCAATCACATTGCCCTTTAACTCCAATATAATGGAAAGCTTGATTAAAATCAAAAATTCCATTAAAGGTCCGTTTCTATTTCATTGATTATTTGTTCCTTAATTAGTAGCCTTATTTGGGAATATATGAAGTAATCTTCATTGGTCATGTTTAGACTTTGCAGTCTCTAATCATACCATGAAGCTCTATTAAAGAGTTCTTCATTGGGTCTATGTACGCCTTAATAATAAGGACATAGACACATTTATTCCTACCTTCTTGCATCCAACAACCGACTTAGGTCTAGACACATTTATTCCTCTCTGTTGTCTACGACACGCATTTAGCGCATCTAATAACCTAGTTCGCATTGGTAGCAAGTGGCTTTAAAAGGTTTTCTCAATAATGTACAACTTTGTCTCAACCAACAATGTTAGACAATTAAGTTTACATGTATGAGTTATATTTTATTAGGAACCGACGGAGTATTAATTTTGATGTGTTGTTAACGTGTAAGTTATTTAAGAGTACACAATTTAGTTAATATTGAAATGATCCTCGTTAAAATATTTTACCCATTAGATTTATAAAATAAAAATTTTAACAAGGGCTAAGAACCATATTTCACCTTGCACCGTGACGGGTTTTCCGCGGATCACGTGGCAAAACTATTTAGGCCGGTACAAATTCACCGATTGTAATCCATTGTTACAACTCTTAGTTCCATGCGGGATCCAATTTTGACAACCATTGTTTCAAATTTGGCATGTTTGATCCCTCCACACCAACTTCAAACTAAGATTTTAAATAACTCGGCTAGAGCTCGACAATTATTCAAAATATTATTTTGAAATCGTAAATCAACCATCAAGATACACGGTGGTACTCTTGCCCAACGATTGACTCGGCTAGAGCTCGACAATCAATCTTGCGAGTTACCACACGCACCTTCCACATAGTGTATACAAAGATTAACTCGGCTAGAGCTCGACAATCAACCCTTGTATAACTAGATTCGGGCGGTGTCATCTTATGGGTGGTGTGCAATTTACATTTAGAAAACGGGATTTAGTTTTCCGGTTTAAAAAACCATTTTGAGTTTGATTAACAAAAATGACAATAACCAAAAGTTTTCACTTCGGAATATAAACCAATTTTATATCCTATTTGTTAATCTTATGCGCGCGCGAGTTTGTAAAACCAATGTTAAAAACTCTTGAGTTTTATTATTGTCAAAAAATTGTCTAGCATGCAATAATCCTATAATCCATGCATAAACAATAAATAATAAAACAACCACACGCATACAAAAGGATTGGTAACCATGCCCCTAAAACCTATGCGTTTTCCCGTGAGCCATTACGGAAAAACGAAGTCATCTAAGGACATATCCTTGACTTGGATGTGCTCCCACTAAACCCGCTACCTCCATTGGGCCTCTCGGTTTCATGTTTGCCAAGACGTCACTTCTTGACTCCTGATGGTTGCCTCCATATTAACTTTACATAGAAAATGAAATAAATCACATACAAGCCACAATCCAATTTTCTAGTACGATTACATAACATGGAATTTAAATGGCATGCAAGCCACAAAATAATTTACATACCAAATAAATTAAATAAATTAATTATTACATACCATGTGACATTTAGTCACCAAATGAATGAATAACTAATTTAACACAACCAAACATCCTCAAGGTCTAGGGCATGGTTTGGTTACCAACATAACATGAACATCATGAACAACATGGTGTGCCACACAAAACCATGTTAACTTATGTATCTTGATTAAGATTATTTCTAAAAACCCAAGGCACTAAATAATCCCATTATATATGTATTAGTAACAACAAATCATTTTTGATGAAACATATTCATATATACATAATATAAGTATATGCAATTACTATTTTTATTCCAAAAATAATAATATACATATAAATACACCAACCAAGATACAAGGCATCTTAATATACCAAAAAAAATTAATTTCTGGAACAAAAATCACAGAAACCATTTTTTAGATGCCAAAAAACCCGACTGCAAAACTGTTTTATTATAATTTATAAAAAAAAATCTGTCAGATAAATTTACGCGCCGCGTAACCCAAAAAGTTCCGCGCCGCGTAACCCACCTGACAGCAGATCCAGTATTTCGATTTCGGGTTTTTCAGGCCACCAAGGTGCAATACCTATGTAGAGATGGCTCTGATACCACTGTTGGGTTTGGTTGGCCATCATACCCGTGCAGCGGAAGCGTTAAAAACAGATTTTTCGGGTATAAAAACAAGATGCCATCAAGACCCACTAATGGTGGAACTCTACATAAAGATAAAGCAACCAAATAAAAGAGATGGGATAGGAAATATACCATGCTCCAGCTTCTGATTTCTTCATGTTGGGATGAACTCTAAGTCACAAGAGAGCAACTCTCTATTACTAGTCCACACCAAGTTTGTTCGACCCCCAAATGCTAGTAAGCCTTCTTGTGATCTTCAAAGCCTTGAAATCACACTTTAGTACAACTCACAACTTCCATAATCACTCCATAGACATGGATGAATTGCATGCTCTTCTCCTTGAACTCACAATGGAGCTCCAAGAACTAGAGAAGAAAAGAGAGAGAGAGTTTTTGTTTTGGTCAAGTCCTTTTTTCATACCTCACCCCTTGCTTAATTCAGCAGATAAAGAATGTCCCAAAAGTCGGACATCATCATTAGTGAGGTAACAAAAGTCCTTTGCTTGTACCAAGCAACAACCAAAAAGTCAAGTTTCTGTCAGGCGGTTTACGCGTCGCGTAATACTTATACTTACGCGTTGCGTAACCCTTGCGGCCGTAAGCAAAAAGCCATGCGGCCGTAAGGCCCCTTTTTACAGATTTCAGTTTCTCTCGTTTGCGTTGTGTGCTGTCGGGATCAATCCTTGGCGTGTGACCCAATAGGCTCGTGTATCATCGGTAGTATTACTAAGCTATGTGTGTCAGTGGGCATAATATCCAACAGTGATAACGTATATCAATGTGTTTAGTTTTAGAGTGGTGTACCGGATTGCAGGAGATAACTATGGCAGACTGGGAATCGCATAGTAATGGAATGTTGTTATACCTAAGGCCAAAGTCTGATAACTGTGTTCGTATCCAGAGACTTTGTGAACAGCACATTGCAGCAGCAACATACTCAGCTTCAGCTGTAGAAGTGTATACGCAGTTTTGCTTCTTTGAGGCCCAACAGACTAAACGATCACCCAGGAAGTGTGCACTACCAGAGGTGTTTTTCCTATCAATCTTGCAACCGGCATAGTCAGCATCTGAGTAAGCATGAAGATCCAGATTTGAATCTTTGGGGTACCACAGACCTAGATCCATAGACCCTTTTAGATATCTGAATATCCGCTTAACTTCCAGAAGATGTGACTCTTTAGGATTCGCCTGGAATCTGGCACAGAGACAGGTAGAGACCATGATATCCGGACGACTAGCAGTAAGATATAGTAACGATCCAATCATCCCACGGTAGGTTTTCAGATCTACAGGAGAACCATCAAGATCTGCGGATAATTGTGCCTTAGCATCCATAGGTGTGGATATGGGTGTGCAGTTAATCATATCATACTTCGTGAGAATATCTTTGATGTACTTAGATTAGCAAATAAAGCTGCCATGACTTAACTGCTTCACCTGGAGTCCGAGAAAGAATGACATCTCCCCCATCATACTCATTTGAAATCTGTTTGCCATGATCTTAGCAAACTCGTCACTATATTTTGGATTTGTAGATCCAAAAATGATATCGTCCACATATATCTGAACCAAAATCTTGTCCCGACCTTTGGTCTTTGTGAACAGAGTGGTATCTGTCTTTCCTTTGGAGTAGCCTTCACCAATCAAATATTCAGATAAGACGTCGTACCATGCACGAGGAGTTTGCTTTAACCCGTACAAGGCCTTATGTAAGATATAGACATGATTTGGATGTTTTGAATTGATGAATCCCTCAGGCTGTGAGACATAGACTTCTTCTTTAAGTACACCATTAAGAAAAGTTGTATGCACGTCCATTTGAAAGACACGGAAGCTTCGAGAGGCTGCATATGCAAGGAATAGCCGTATAGCTTCAATACGAGCAACAGGGGCAAAAGTTTCATCATAGTCAATGCCCTCCTGTTGATGGTAGCCTTTAGCAACCAACCTAACTTTGTTACGAATAACCACTCCATCCGAATCCCTTTTGTTCTTGTAAACCCATTTAGTTCCTACAACAGATTTGCCATATGGGAGAGGAACTAATCGCCAGACTTTGAGACGATCAAATTGGTGTAATTATTCCTGCATTGCAATTACCCAATCTGGATCATCTAATGCTTCACAAGTCTTGGTGGGTTCAATGATGCTTAAGAAACCCGAGAATTGGCATTCGTTTGCTGTTGTGGATCTTGTTTGAATGCCAACTGAAGGATCTCCGATGATGTTCTCTTCAGAGTGATGTCTGGTCCACTTAATTTCATGTGAAGTGGAAGATGAAGGAATGAGATCTTGTATGTGTCTTGCTTCTTCTTCATCTTCAGGAGAGAAATGTGGGTCTGAATCAAACACAGGAGGACTCTCCGGGTCAGGAATCTGAGAAGTCACAGGGGGACGAGTGACAGAAACAGAAGAGGAATCCTCAGCATAGAGATTAGCAAATGGATTCGTTTCAGTAACCGTAGGAGCCGTTATAGTAACACTTGTTTATATGCCTGTGTTGTCCCTGTTGTCAGTTAAAACAGGAGAGGGTTCAGATCTTAAAAAATCAAACATAAAGTCAAGATTAGTATTTGAACTGGACGGATTGTTTGATTCTTGATTTTAAAGTGCCGGTCCTGAACAAGTATGTTCAGAAGCGGTTATCTTTGATTTTGGTGGTAAATCAGTAACAACCAATGTATCATCAAATGTTACATTGATGCTTTCGATGATGCTCTTTGTTCGTCTGTTTAAAACTCGATATGCTTTAAATTCAGTGGAATAACCTAAGAAAATAGCTTCATCAGCTTTAGAAGCAAACTTTCCTAGATTATCCTTGTCATTTAGAACAAAGCACCTATTACCAAAGACATGAAAGTATTTGATATTAGGCACTATGCCATTTTCCAGTTCATAGGGAGTTTTATTAAAAGGTTTATTAATGAAAGAGCGATTCTGCGTATAGCAGGCAGTGTTGATGGCTTCAGCCCAGAAGGAAGGTGGGAGCCCGGAGTATGACAGCATGGTACGGGCAGCTTCAACCAATGTTCTGTTTCGTCTTTCGACCACACCATTCTGTTGTGGAGTGTATGTTGCAGAGAACTGATGGTTGATCCCAACTAGGTCACAAAAGCTTTTCAGGGCGTTGTTCTTGAATTCTGTTCCATTGTCTGTACGGATTGAGACAACACTCTGACCATACTTGTTCTGCTGCTGCTTGATGAATGTGATAATTATTGGAGTAGCTTCATCTTTAGCACGCAGGAATTTGACCCAAGTATATCTAGAGTAGTCATCCACCATGACTAGAATATACTTCTTCCCACTTTTGGACTGGATTCTCATAGGACCACAGAGATCCATGTGCAGGAGTTCCAAAGGCTTCGTAGTGCTAAATACTTGTTTAGATTTATGTGAAGCCTTCTTCATCTTTCCTTTCTCACAGTCTGCACATAGATGATCCTTCTTGAACCTTAACTTGGGAATGCCTCTCACTAAGTCACCCGTGACTAATTTGTTGATATTTTGAGAGTTTAGGTGAAAGAGTTTATTGTGCCATTGCCAAGTAAGATCCGTAGATGCTTCGGACATTAGACACACAGAGGTAGGGGAGTCATATTTTTCCAAATCAATAGAATACATGTTAGATTTTCTTGAACCTGCCAGCAACTCATCTCCATTTTCGGTTAAAACGGAACATTTGTTCTTTTTTAACACTACCTCTAGGTCTTTATCACAGAATTGTCCAATGCTGAACAAATTATGACCCAACCCTTCAACATAGGAGACTTTATTGATCTTGATGTGTTTCTTCTCGATGTCTCAGTACCCCATTATTGGTGCAACATTGTCTTTCCCAAAAGGTCCATTCCCGGAGTACTTAGGAACATAATTCTTGAGAAGACTTTTGTTGCCAGTCATATGTTTGGTGCAGCCGGAGTCCAGGTACCACAAGTGAGGCACCTGCAACAAGATAAGAAAGCACGTTCAGGTCCCCATATATGAATGGGTCCTTGATTGTTAGTTCCTAAAGGTGGTTGAGTAGTGATTGTGTCTACTTGTTGTGGTGAAACTTTAGATGATCTATTCTTAATTACCCATGTGGGTCGAATCTTTTGTCGAGAAGGAATAGATTTGGAAGAAATTGGCTGAGCAGAAAGTTTCTTTACCACTGTTGGATTGACAGTTGATGGAATTGGAGGTTTTGGATTCGGTAGAGTTGCGGAAGCGTTATGTTTGCGAATCCATGTGTGCAAGGAATTCTTAAGAATTCTCTGTGGCCTCGGTGCATCAACTTGCTTTTGCTGAATTGGAGCACTGCGAGTAGTAGGTTTTGCTACTCGTTGAATGGATGATGGCTTAGGTTTAGAAGATTTGGAAATTTTGGAAGGGGAATTGTGATAACGCTTTTGAGAATGCAAGTGTTTTTCCTGGCAATCTAAGCCCTTTTAAATGCTTCATAGCTTTGCCGTCTGTAGACTTCCAGTTCCTTGATCGTGAGCAATCGGTTGGATATGTTTAAGTGTTTAAGTGCATGTGATTGACTTGTGATGATCCACTGATGAATGATGTGTCCTTTTGAGTTTAAAAACGGGACACAAACTTGATTAGCATGAAAATCAGTCCAATCAGCACATGGCTTAATGCCTAAAGATTTTCTCAATTGATCATAACAGCATTTAAATTCACAATGTCCATGAGTACAACCATCACTCATACAAAACATGGTAGAGGCAGTTTTGTCTTGTGAACAGGAATGATTACAACCAGAATCAAACATCAAAATATTTTCACAGACAAGTTTCAAATTCGAACACTTCCTAGTAGATCTAGGAATAACTCTTTGCCATGATGCATTTATTCGGCGCTCCTCATCTCCAGGCTTCTTCACATCTGCAGTAGAGGGTAAAAGATTAGAATTAAGTCGTGGTCGACTAGCTGCAGCTCGTGATGATTCAGGTACGTCTTTGTGCACACAAGAACTGTGATTAGAAGTGGAAAGTTGCTTTGGTTTGTAAATCTGTTTAAGTTTAAGATTTGTTACCGCAGTATTATTAACAGATTTTATTTGTTTGTTACAGATTGAAGACTTAGTGGATGCATGAGTGGAATCATCAAGTTGTGAACCATAGAGAGAAAATGTGAATGGAGTAGGAGGTTGTATCTCTTCTTGGATCTTCTTGATTCTTTCTTTTAGGACAAACTGTTTCCTGCATAGTTCGTCTATGATCTTTTCATCATGAGCAAAGGAGGTCTTAATGCGTTGTTGGAGAGTATTGGTTTCTTGCACCAGAGAAGATGTATCAGAGGTAGGAGGTTTGAATTCATCTTGAATGGCTTTGGCAAGGTCCTGTTGAACAAGGTGGGTAAAACAAAATTCTTGCAGGGTGTTGAATCTGTCTTGTAATTCTTTGTGAGGAATGTATTCAATAGTGGGCTTTGATGAAACAGGATAGTAGAGTTCGTCATCAGTGTAGACAGAAGATGAAACATCAGTATCAGATGATGACGTGAGACAGGTGAGGTATGAGTCATTAAGATCAGAGTAGTCAAATGGAATTGCAGTTCGGAGATTAAGAGTTCGTTTGACGTCTTCTTCAATACGTTCCTCTTCTTGACCAATAAAAACCATCCGTTGGGTAAGGCCTTCGCCAAACAGATCAGCATTGTATAATTGTTTGGACGTAACCTTGCTCAATGCATTTGGGTGTTTGAAACCAAGCCCATCGAATTTCCATCTGGAGAAAGGATGTTCCTTTTCTTTGTATTGGGAGATGATCTTGTCGCTTTGATCATGTTTCAACAAAAGATATTCAAGTTCATAGATTCTGGAGTAAAGAGTACTTAGTTCATTCCTAAGTTCATTTTTGAGAATTTCTGAATCCCTTTCAACACATACACATTCTGCTTTGAGGTCTAATATGGTGCTATTCGTTTTATCTGTTAACTCTAGTAATTCAGATTCTTTTACAGCTAATTGAGTCTTAAGGCTAATTAACTCATTATCTAGTTGTTTAATTACAGTTTGTGACTCTTTATCTTTGCATCGTGAGACATCTTCTAGCACTTGATTTCTAGTGGTTAACTCTATTATCTGATTTTCTAACTCTTTCATTCGGATTAATATGGTTTGTATGTGTTCATATTTAAAACCCATATTGTAGTTAAAGTTAGAAGATACCTTCCCGCTCTCCAAGCTCTCCTCATCTGAGTCAGAGAGATCATCACCATCATCATCCTCTCTACTTCCTCCACCATTATGAACCATCAAACAGAACTGAGCATGATCTTCACCATCCAGATCACTGTCCGATTCTGTATCATCAAGGAACTAATCTTCTTCTACTAACAGCGCGTTCCCAGCCTGTCTTTGTTTGAACAGACGGTACTTCTGCCGATATTATTCAGCATCTTTGGTCTTTTTCATTGGGCAGTTCCGGATCAAGTGCCCTGATCTTCCACAGTTGTAGCACTAGGAGTCAGTTTTCTTTTCCTCCTTCTTCTCTTCCCTCTGATATCTTGGCTTGTCAACAGGAGCAGCTCTTTCGGGTCTCCTAGAACCTGATGTGAACCGTTGTCTATTGTTAGTCTTGCTGAAGCGGTTCTTGAAGTTCTTGTTGGCCACTGTGAGAGCTTGAAAGGTAGCTTCTATTGAATCATCATTATCATCATCATGATCAGAATCACTGAGAACCACTTGTTTAAATTTCAAGGATCTTGATGATGTCTCCCTAGGGATTCTGTCAGCCACCACTAAGGCAAGAGGGTCAGCAACTGGCTGTTTCGGGTTAGACTGCGAGATTTCATCTTGATACTGATTGAGATCTTCGAAGATGTTGTGGAAGGTGACTGATGTAAGATCTTTGTTGATCTGTTTGTAAAGCCTGGCATAGCCTTTCCACTCAGAACCTAATGAATTCAGAAAAACACAGTTTAAATCAAGGCCAGTTCTGACAATTTGATTAGATCTCATTTCATTTTGCAGCTTGCAGTACCTGCTATATGTTTCAGACAGGAGCTCATTTTCACAAGCTTTGAAATCATGGTAACTGTTGACCAGTTGAGTACGTTTGATGTACTCTCCTTGTTCAGTGCCTTGTAGCTGTTTTTTGATTTTATCCCAAATTTCCTTGGCAGTACCCAAGCTGTCGATCTTCAGATAAATCTCAGATGAGAGACCCTGTTTCAGATAGTACTTTGCTAGTCTCTCAGCTTTCTTTGTTTCCTTCTCAGTAGCTGTCAGCTCATCATTGGTATTTTCTCTCTCATGTCTGAGAATGAGGGGATTGTTAGTTGGGTCAGCTTCAACGATCCTTGTGAACTTGGTGTTGCTCTTGTAGACGCATTCTATCATCTTGTCTCCAAATATTTCGTTGTGTTCAAGGAAGTCCATGAACCTTCCTTTCCAGACATTGTATTCCCCCCAAAACAAAACAGGAGGTTTCGTGTCGGTGTCAATGGACATCATTTCATTTGTACTTGACATGATTAGTGATTTAGTAAGAAATTATCGTTTACTTGTGAGATGGTTTGATTGTTCGAAAGCTTAACCTAAAAGGTGTGACTGTTCAAGCTTGATCTTTGGAGTGATTTAAAAATTGATTAAAGAACTAAGTCTTTTGAGTTTCAATTTTGAATTAGACCTTAAAAGGATTAAATTCAACTTTGAACTAGTAGACTTAAGGTAATTTAATTCACCTTTGAATTAGATCCGATTTAGATTAAATTCAATTATGAATTAGATTGTTTGATTAAGTTCAAGTATCCTAGAGTTCTTTAAGTCAAGTCCAAAAGAGTCAATCACTTGTCCAAGTATATGGAATATCACTGTTCGGAATTGGTCTTATCGAGTGCGAATTTTTCAATCGAATGCGATTGGGTGAATGATTTTCCTTGAAAACACAAGCAGAATGACTTAGTATTGATAGTTAATCGAATGCGATTAGACCCTGTTTCAAACACTTAGGAAATAAACTGTTAGTCCTGTCAATCGCATGCGATTGCCAATAGATTGAATGAATCAGTAATATGGTTTGAAAGATATATCGAGTGCGATTCAATCAAATCCAACAGTAATGGCTGATAGAAGTGCAAGTGTTAATCGCATGCGATTGCTTTATACTTAGGCTGATAGGGCAATCAAATGCGATTCACACTTGGTCTATTCAGGCTAACTTAACTGGCTCTATAAGCCGCATACTCCAATCGCATGCGATTGGAGATCCGGCTGATAGAATCTGATCTGTCCTTTTCAAATCTGATTGCCTTACCCTAAATAGTGTCTAACCACTTGTACTTGATTGGTATGGCAAGTGCTTGACTTTCCTTGTACAACACTTAAACTATTTGTAATTTATAATTAAATAAATTACAAAAACCGATTTCTTCTTCTTCTTCAAGTTGTACAATTCAGACCAAGAACACCATAAATGCTTAAATACCCAGAGAATTTAATGTTTGAAAAGTGGGTATTTAATGACTTTTCTTAACCGAGAATGTATAGATATACTTTCGGTTCAAGTTTTTCTTCAAGAAAAGTTTTCGTAGACTTTGTAAGCTATGTAAAACAACCCAAAAGTAATTTAAAGAAGATGAAGTTTATACCTTTACCGAGTTCTACCTTTTGGAGTTGTTTAAGCTAAAGTTTCTTTGAGGAAAGTTGAGGTTCTTGAACTTGTGTGAAACCGAGAATCTTCTCTTCTAGTAAGCTTGAAATCTTCGAGATTTTGAGGTTCCTTTTCGAACAATCACGAGCCAAAACAAGTTTGGCTCTGATACCAATTGATGGTCCCGTAATGTATACGGATGAAGCAATGCTAGATGTTAATCTTACTAGTGTGTGTTTGTGTGTGTGTTCGGTTTGTAGAGAGAGAACCGAGAGAGAATATGAAGAACACCAACACAAGAGTATTGTTATGCAAAGCTTAATTAATAAAGTGGGGGAAATGCCTTTATATAGCATTTCCCCAACTTTGAGTAATTACATATTACACCCCTCGCTTTAATATTTCTAACAATAACTTTTTTAATAATTATTTATTTTAATAGTACCTATATAAACTAGATTTGTTTCAAGAAGTACTTATGTTTTAATATTAGCCTATCATATATACATATTACATATACTATATAAGACTCGAAAAGTTTGATAAGGACTCGAGCTGAGCTCTTAGAAGCTCGAGCTCGACTTGTTAAATTATTCTAACTCATTTTTTGAGCTTGAACTCGAGTTCGAGCTTGATAAAGTTTGACTCGAACGAGCCGAGCTCATTTTCGACCTCGAGTTACTCGATAAAAACTCAACTCGTTTACACCTCCTACATATGTTATGTATTAACTTCTTATATCTTGTCTGTATATTTAAAACTACCGCGGACCCAGCATTTTTTTTTACCGGTAGCACCATATAATGCGAAAATAAAATTAAATAAAATTGATGGTGTGGTTCGGGTTTTTTTCGGGTTTCCGGTTAATCGGGTCGGATTAACGAGATTTCGGCTGTTATTTTGGTATTTTAGAGCCAAAATTTCTAACAAAACACAATTTATATAAAGTAATGTTAACTAATATGCTATTTTAAAAGTATAAATTGAAAGATTAAACTATTTCTTATCATTTTTTTTTAAAGTTTCATTTTTCCTTTAATTTTGGTGGCAACACCGGTAGCACCCCCAAAATTTACCGGTAGCACCGTCTCAAAAAATCGAAAATTAACACTACGAACCGTAAAAAGATCGGTATCCCGTGACCCCCCGTAATACACATATGTCCGCCCGTGAAAATACATGGAAAAAAAATAAAGAAAAAGATAATATCACCTTCTTATCCTATCAAACGATTGCTGTTGAATGAAACTAGAAAATGTAATGTGACAATGATTGCAAAAGAGAAACTACAACGACGCACACAAACCCTACACACATCCATGAATACTCTCCCCTATGCTACAAGTGCTTGATATTGCAGAGGGGTTAGCCTTACGTAATAACAACAATAATTTGATTTGAGTCATGATTACTAGTTTAAATTTTTTACCTAATAACATACTCAATTTATTTAATCGATTAATGAAATATATAAAGAAATGTGACATGATATTTTTTACTAACAAAATTGATTTATTCATAAAATAGAAAACTTTTAAAGCTATGTTAAATATTAGTAAAACATAGTTTTTTTTAATTAATTAATTTTATAATTGGAAATATCATCTACAACAATTTATCTCCTAAAGAGCTAAACTATATTATCGGTTAGAGTGGTAAAATGTTACTCTTTACCATGTTAATCACATAACCGTCACGTTCGTTTTCCCCCCTGCAACTTAATTTACAATTCAGTCTTATTGTTATTTTTTATGGGAGCTGATTTATATATAACCTAAATTTTTGATACACAAAAAAGTGTGATCGAACCATAATGTCATTAAATATGTGGATGCCATAATTTGATAGTGAGTTTATAAAAGCATAAACATAATTATTATATATGACAATTGGTATAGTGTACAAATCCATTTCCCACCCAAACTAGGGCTGTAAACGAACCGGACGAACACGAACGGCGTTTGTTCGTGTTTGTTTGTTTAACTTTAACCGAACAAAATAACGAACACGAACGGATAAACGAAAGGATTTATGTGTTCGTATTCGTTCGTTTAACTTTAGCCGAACAAGTAAACGAACACGAACGGATAAACGAACGGATTTCTGTGTTCGTGTTCGTTCGTTTAACTTTAGTCGAACAAACAAAAGAACACGGACGATAAACAAACGGTCATTTGTGTTCGATCATTTAAAAAAATAGCTAGTTCGCGTACATTTTTGTTTGTTCATTTAAATGATAAACAAACATAAACAAAGGAACACGTTCTATAATACAAATTCAGCATTATTAAACACAAATAAACACTATATCTAAACGCACACACATTTTAAAATGAATAATTATATAAAATATAAATGAACGATAACCGAACGTTCACAAACATAAATGAACGAACGAGATTCCTGTTTATGTTCGTTCGTTTATTTAACAAACGAACATAAACGAACTTTCCGCCTAACATTTTCACGAACGGTTCATGAACATTCGGTTCGTTTACAGCCCTATCCCAAACACATCATATTCGGTAACTCACCTAGTACCCACTACGTAATTAATGATGTATGAAAAATATAAATTACAAATATAAAGAATGGAAGAGGTCGAGAGGATCACCCCATCACCATAGTTTCTAACCTATGTGATATTCACCCTCCAACTGTTTCTATCACCGGACAACATAGAGTGTTATTTGACCATCTTTATCTTTGTTCTTTGAAGGAATTCATAGTGTTGCGAGAACGTACTTGGACGTACATTTTTTTAAACTCGATTCTGATACCAAATGAAAGATTATAAACAAATATGCTTAGCAAACTGAATACCTAAAATTGAAGAATAAAACTACCCACTAAGGCTATGCGCATCGGTGGCATGGGTTCGGACAGGTTGGAGGAGCTCGAGCCAGCACACCATCGCCAATGGGCGGGTGGCGGCGGGTGGCGGCGGGTAGGCAAGGGCAGCGGGTGGTTGGACCAGTGCAGGAAACAAGAATTTAATATTTTTTTGTCTCCCCTCCAACAGTAACACACACACACACATATATATATATATATATATATATATATTCTTTAATTTTTTTCTTTTCTTCTCCTATATATATATATATATATATAACCTTCAACCCCCAATTTTTTTTACACACAAATTATTTCTTCTTCTTCCATTCTCTCTACTAAATTTATTCTATTTTTACAACTCTCCTATTTTTTATAAAAATATGGACAAGGAAAAACAAAAACAAGGATTCAAAACCCCATGCCGAACGTCAAAATCGTGAGGTACGGGATCACAACTGTCTCCTTTGGAAATTATGTTCGGGTTTTCAACTCCTTCGCCAACTTACCAAGGCATACAACAAATGCCTATGTATTCTCCTACTCCTATGCCCGGAGAGCTCCAACATGGCGGGTTTGCACAATACAATCTCGGTTATCAAAATTACGATGTCGGTTTTCAAGGAGGCTTTCACGGAGGCTATCAAGGAGGCTTTTAAGGACTACTTCAAAGCCAAACACCTTCGGGGGAGGATGTGGCTGATGACGACGAGGAGAAGGAGGAGTTTATTCCGGAAACCCAACCCGAGGAGGAGGAGGTTATTCCCGAAACCCAACGTCTCAACCCGAGTCGTTTCCTGAAATCCAACCCACAAAAAAAATTCTCTAATAGGCAAAAATCGGTAGCGTGGGATTCGGTGCAAGAGGCTTTACTAGCCACTTCGTTGGGTTACTATTTTAGAAAATTGTGTGGTCGGCAACACACAAAAAATACGTACATCTTTATATATTTATATACGCTTACTCATACTTATATATTTTTATGAGCCGGAAGATTACGAAGTTCAACGGAATATACAATAACTTCGTAGCCAATCAACGTTCCAGATGGAGTGAGGCGAGCATCCTCACTAAGACAAACCTCCAATATCGGAATACGATAGGAAATCACTCCTATTTTCCTCACGGAGAGGCTTGGAAGGTATTGAAAGACCATCTGAGATGGTGCACGGTATCCATGATGGGGAGGGTTTTGAAAGACCATAAAAAAGGACCAAGACAAATTCTGGTTCAACCCCACACACGGCGTCTTCCTATGCACGTGTTTGCTTCGACCTTAACGATGAGGATGATGAGGATGATGAGGTTCGGATCAAGGAACCTCAATGGGCGATGGGGCGTGACAAAGGAAAACATGCAGAAGAAAAATTCACGGTTAGTGAGGACTTGATGGCGAGTGTCTTGCAATATGTCGACAAGTTCACTCTAGAGAATGAAAGATTGATCAATGTGGAGCAAGAGAAGCTACAACTCGCGAGACAAAAAACCCAAGCGTCAATTATGAAAGTGGAGGCGTTAAGGGTAAAAGCCGAGGCCTCAAAACAACGAGAGATCCGAAAACATCGCGGGTTTTACTTATCTTCAACCCAGCATCTCTCGGGAAGTCAATTGGAATTTGTAATGGAACAAAAAGACGAGCTTCGACAAAAATACCGGGTGGAAGTTGTCACATTTATTTTATAAATTATGTATTTTTTTACTTTATTATTCGAAATTATGTAATCTCCATTTATGAAATATTATTAATTATTTTATATTTTATAGTTATTGAAATAATTTAATTATTAAAATATATCTATTAATTATTTTATATTTAGAATAATTAAATTATGCTTAACTAATATTAGTTAAAAAAATAAAAAGATAGAGGGTTGAAGGGAGTTGGATATGGAGGTTGAGGGTTAGAAAGAGTTGGAGGTGAAGATGATATGAATGCTGATGTGATGATGGATTTAAAAAGGTAAGTACAGGTTAGATGCTCACAATCTAAACCTCACAAGTAATCATCATTTAGTAACCAAATTAACATTTCAAAACATATTCGATGGAAAATATTTAAGTTAAAAAAAGAAATTTATATTTTCTTCTATAAAAGTTTCATAACTTTTTTTATTTTGATACATATCCTGATGTGATAGTTAGATTAAAAAGTAAATTCTTTAAATAAAAGATAAAAAATCAATTACTACCAAAGTGATGTGATTTATATAGGGCAAGTTGCTGATAAAGGTAACTACAATATCCAAATTTGCCAATAAAGGTAACGTCAATTTTTTTGGGCCAAGAAAGGATTACGAATTTCAATTTTTAATAAAAAAAAAGGGAATTAATGACTTGTTTAACCGGTTGCAGGTTAAAAATGAATGATGTGGCGAAAAATTTGATTTTTTTTAAATAAAAAAAGTGATGTGGATATTTTAGTCAGCTATCTCACCATTGTTTCCCCCACAAACTCCTCTTCTCTCCCCCACAAACTCAGATCTGCACCCACCCTCCACCGCCGCCGTAGCTCCACCAACACCATCGCACCACCGCAGCGTTGCTACACGACCATCAACACCGCCACCGTCGTTCCCCCGTCGCTTCACAACCATCGCACCACCGCCATGATGGTTCTTCAAAGTTCAGATATGCTAACACCGTCTCTGTTCTTAAGATCTGCTCTCCAGATCTGTTCTTCAAGATCTGTTACGTGTTAATTCATATAACTCTATTTTCTCATAGGGTTTTCAGATCTGCTATCCAGATCTGTTCTTCAAGAGCCACCCGTCGCCACCAGTCCACAGAGCCACCATCGCCCACTCCACAGAGCCACCATCACCACTCCACAAAGCCACCATCACCACCAGCGTCTCTCTCTCTCCTCTCCAGACGGTTCCACCGTCGCACCACCGTCTCTCTCATCTCTTTTCTCTTAAGGTTTTCTTGTTGGGGTTTGATTTTCATATCTGTTTACGTTTTCCGAGTTAGGGTTGGTTTGAGTTTGAGTTTGGGTTCACGGCAGCGATGGTGGTGGTTCACGGTGGTACATGGTTCTTGGCAGCGATGGTGGTTCACGGTGGTGGTTCTTCTCCTTCAGATCCGGTGGTTCACGATGGTGTTTATTAACAATCAGACATAAAACCTAATTAATCAAATTATTAAACATAGATTAAGTCTTATTAAATACATTAATTAATAATTAATTAGAAAAAGTATCGGTTATTAAATAAATTCTTAATAAAAATTGACCAGGTTGTGTTGCCATGTCAGCAAAAGACATGACATGGTATTGATTGGACTGCCACGTAGATTGCCATGTCACTAGTAACCTGCTGACTAGGTAGTTAGCAGGTTAAAGAGGTCATCATACCCTTTTTTGTTAAAAATTGAAATTCGTAATCCTTTATTGGTCCCAAAAAATTGACGTTACATTTATTGACAAATTTGAGTATTTTAGTTACCTTTCTTGGCAATTTGACCGATTTATATATTACAATTATTTTTCCTTTCATGACAATTAAGACATTATATCTATTATACATACTAGAATGAAACCTACATCATTCGTGTCGAATAGTTTATATTCGATAAATATCGTTATATAGAGTTTGGTGTTCGCTGGATATTACTTTACCCATTAACACTTCATTTAATTTATTTATCTCTTTTAACAAGACTATTTTCTTTAGGTGAGAAAGTTATAAAATGATATTCTTATTTACGAGTGTGTAAAATATTAGAGAATGTATGGTTTATTTAAAAAATATTTATTAGTAATTTTCGGTTACTAAATTTTTAAGTGATTAAGTAAAATATGAAAGAGTAGTATTAAATGTATATAGAAAATTATCTTACTAAACTATTTAAATTACATATTGTAATATAAAATATTTTAGCTAACAAACATTCTCTCATATACTAAAATATATAAATAAAACCTATGTTCACTTGTGTTTTTGTAAAGGGAAATTAAACATCCGCGTATCGTATAAAATTTTTACTTCATATTCATACCTATTAAATAATAACATAGTATAATACATCAATTCACATGTGTAATATATTATTTTTTTTTACTTGATTTTAACACACATCTAGTATAAAAATAAGTATAACCAAAAAATAACCTTAATCTTACAAGAAAAAATTTACATTTACGTATATATACTTTATCAACCTAACTCCTTAATAATTAGAATGTGTATTGCATTAATTTTTTTCAATATTTTAATCTAGCGGGTTTGTTGTGTTGCTTCGTTAACATCGCTACGGCCCGCTCTTCGGTTTAGCTTTCTGTTTCATAACCCTTTGCTCTTTTTTTTTTCTTTTTTGTGTAAAAGAGTATTAGAAAAAAAAATATTTACGTTGTTTAAGTTAAACTATAACTGAATTTCATATAAGAAAGAAGAGGAAGATAAGCGATACTCATGGTTTAATACAAAATAAGAGGGCTATCTAAACTTTAGAGATGGCTATATGAAATTATCCAATAAAATAATATTTCTAAGGGATCCTCATAGAGAGAGGCAAAGAGTTGTGACAGTGACAGTAAAAAGGTTTCTATAGAGTTTGCTGGGAAAATCAGCTAAAGGAAACATTCGCCGTCGGACGTCCATACATGCATTTAATGCATTCTATCATTACACATAAAACACACACACACACGCACTCTCTTCAATCATCATCATCATATATCTTCTCTCTCAGACCTTCATCACTCACTCATCAATGGCGGTTTCGTTAGATCCCACAGCCAAACCTTACCACAAAATCCCTCCTCCCCATTTCTTCCTCTACGTTTTCTCACATCCTCCGCCACCGTCGGTTCTTCCACCACCACCGTCACAAGTCTTCTCTACGTACAACATCCGGTTCCAACCATCGATTCGTATAACATTCCCCCTTTCTCATTCTTCGCATCCGCCACCGCCGCCGGAGAAAAAGGTTGGTTTCTCACTAACCCCAGTTCCGTCTGGACCCAGAATCCCCAAATCCGGGTTCTTCGGACACCGCCGGAGTGTTCAGTTCAGAAAATCCGGTCGAAGTTGTAATGAAAAGAAGTGGCGACCGAAGGTTGTGGAAAGTGTTGTTGATGAAAAAGATTCACGGAAAACACGGTGGAAAAATAAACGTGGAGAGTATGAAAACTTTTTGCCATTGGAAGCAAATACCACTTCTGTAATGATCAAGAATATCCCTAATAAATACACGTAAAATCATCTTTACTCTCTCTTCTCTCTCTCTCTAAAACATTTAATGAAATGGGTTTTCTGGAAATGGAAATTTCAGTTAAAAGAAGTTATAACGTTTTTTCAGGAGGAAGTTACTGATCCAGACATTGGACAATCATTGTGAACTTGAGAACAAGAAGCTCAAAAATGGCGGTTTAGTCGGAGACGAAGAAATCATCTCTGCTTATGATTTTCTCTACTTACCTATTGATTTCAAGTAAGTTTATCTTTATTTTCAGTTTGTTCTTTCTGTGTGTTCTTATGGTGTAATTAATCTGCTTTTTGCCATGAAATAGTCGTCGATTGAACGCTGGGTTTGCTTTCGTCAACTTCACTACTCCTGCAGCTGCATTCAGGTTTCGAGTAGCTTTTCATGGGAAACGTTGGGAATTCTTTGATAGTCCAAAGATCGCTGAGATTTTCAGAGCCAGAATTCAGGTAAATACTTTTTTTTATCAAGATTTCTTGCTCTCAATCATTTGAATCTGGGTTTACCTGTTTGTGTGATTTCTAGGGTAAATTGGCTCTGATAAACCACTGCAAAGGTATGGATTTCACCTACGGTTCAAGGGAAGACATGCCGGTTTGGTTTGAACCGGCAAGAAACGGTTCAGGTGAAGTTTGTTCTAGGATGTTTACAGTTGGGAAGTTCTTTCCTTTGACGAAATAAAATCTGAGAATAAGTCAAAATCTCTAGGGTTTTAAGTGAATATCAATTAGGGTTTATGGGTCATCTTTTTCAACTCTGTTTGTTGTTAGATAACGATTTAGGGTATGATAGATACATGTGCTTGTATGTGAAAATGGTGGACTTGAGCACCTGATCCAGGTCGATAATGGCGGGTGGTGGGGTCCACCGTTTTTAGACAAAAGATTTGATCTTGAAGTTTGACTGTTGTTTGTTTGACATTTGGGAGATTGTGTTGTAGGTTTGGTGAAAGATGAGATTGAGAATGGTGTTTATTTGGCTTTCTACTGCTTGTGCCTTGTTCTTGTTGCTTGTTTCTGTTTTGGTGCAATTTTAGCTTTGTGTGTTGGGAAGTTGACTTTTGTCTAGTATTGTAAAGTCTTTGACTTGTTGACTAAAAATAGCGTTTGACCATTGGTTATTGGCTAAAAACATGACAAGGATACAAAGGGGTTATGCTTATGCAACAGGTTACAAGACTTGAAAGATTTAGTTTGATTTAGTTTTTATATTTTTATTATTATTCAATTTCATTTCAGAAAGTGTTTGAAGAAATAAATTGTGACCAGAAATAAGTATGTAGGGTTCAACAACACTAACAATGCAGATGGATATGATATTGTGACTGTTAAAATAAGTTATGTTATATAGACTTAGGGTTAGATTACTCTCATTCACATGGACACATGGTACAGATGACAATCACAAATAGCAACATATATAAATGTGTATCATAAAAACTGCTTAAAGTAGGTCTAAATTGTATAAATTAGGTCATGAATAAGGATAAAAGACCATTGGTTCAAAGTTGAAACACTAATAGCATACGTGGGTCTTGAAGGAGCAGCGGTACTAGTGGTGTTAGATGGAGGTTTAACATGTGTGTAAATGGTGGTCTTGGTTGTTTAGCATGACCGTCGTGGTTGTGGACTTTTCACATGAAGACGGTCATAAAATAAGAAACATAGATATGATATTGGTGTTTTGTTGATGGCATTTTCATGGTTAGACCATTAGCATCCAACTCAACTTACCTAATCAAAAGCACAGTCATATCATCATCAACATCATTCTCCACATTCAACCCAATACAACTCTTTATATTTTTATGTTAAAAAACAAAAGAAAAAATAGAGAGGTGAGAGAGAGAGAGAGAGAGCCATCGGGTTTGTGGACCTGATGGGTTCCCAACCCACCACCACCCAAGGGTTGGCGATGGTGTTCCCAAGGGGTTGAACCCTCCACATCAGCTGAAGCCATCGGCTTCCTCCATGGATGAGCCTAGTCTTAGTGATGGAGGTGATGAATATATACGGTTGTGTGTGAGATATCAATATATATATACATATATATATATATATATATATATATATATATATATATATATATATATAAATTGGATCAACAAAAAACGCCTTCTTAAACAAAGAACCAATCTGGACCATTAGATCATCAAAATCAATAGATGAGATTGAACGATGGCAAAACTGTAATTATTATGTATTAAATTATGAAGAAAAGGGTAAACATGGAATATCCCCCCCCCCCAAACAACCCACGATTTAAACAAAAAAAAACTTCAAAAACAGAACTTTTAAAATTTTGTGAATTCAATCAAAAAAATTATACCAATCTTTTAGTTTTTTAATCCTCTTTCAAACAAGATGTTGGTCCCGAATGGATACTACAACAACAAATGTTTGTAGAAGGGGGGGTTGAATACAAACTTTAGCAAATTAAAATTTAAGAGACACACGGTTTACTTTTATATAATTCTTATTGACGTTAATCAAGAATTACATGAACTAGATGCGGAAAATCTAAGTTCAATAAAAGGTGGCAACTAATTTTGTCTAACACATATACAATGTTAATCTTAAACAACTAATGTCTAAGACGTTCAACACATGAACAAGTTTGTTACACTGAAAGTAAAATGCTAACTCTTCTAATTCTCAACTTATGAGATTTCAGTGCTTTTCAACGCATTCGCTTCTTTTGCATGTTTCCATGCATGAATATATATAAGCAAAGTGTGTCCGGGTTGATGAAGAGAGAAGGAGACAAAGGTACTTGGTTTAATAATATTATAATAGATAAAGTTAGTGGGTGAAAAGGTAAGTTAACTTTATACACAAAGTGTGTAAAGTGAACATACTTTTCAGTAATGAGTATACCCACTGTCTATTATGTTAGAACCTAGAGGGGGGTGAATAGATTATTTTACTTAGTTTACCAATTTTTCACAAATAAAAATTTGTAAGTTGTGTTAAAAATATTTTTCTTGAAGTTTATAACACAACAAATATATATACTTGAAATAAAGAGAGTAAGGGTAGAGAGATATCACCAATTAGTAGACAAGAGATTTATAGTGGTTCATGCAAGTGTTAACAAACTTGCACTACATCCACTCCTTGGCCTCACCCACCAAGAGTTTGCTCCACTAGCTTCTCTCTTTGAAGGTAGAGATAAACCTTTTACACTTCTCTTTTTCACTTGCAAGAATTAACACTTCAAACTTGCAAGTAAGGTAAAGATAACCTTGCTTCACTCTAATTCTATAGGCTAGAGTTGATCCTTACTTCTCTCTAATTCTAAAGGCTAGAGATGATCCTTACTTCACTCTAATTTGAAAGGATAGAGTTGATCCTTACACTATTACAAAATATATAGAAAGATGATGTAGTGTTTAAGCTTTGAAAGCTTTGCTCTTGCTTGATTCTTGATCTTGAATGATAGATGAATTATCAAAGAATATGAGCTCACAAGATAAGAGTATATGTTCTGTGTTTTTGTTGTGCAAGAGGTGCTAAAAAATGAGGTTTGAGTTGGTTTAAATAAGGAAAAAGGTAAAAGTCCAAAAGCTGTCCAGTACCCTCACGGTCGATCCACGGTCGACCGTGGATAAAACCGTGAGGTACCTGAACTTTCTTGTTCTTTGCAATATAGACGTTGGACTTTATTTAAAACCACACTCAACTCATTTTTACCATAAAAATCAACTGAAAAGTATATGTTCAAAAGGTTGGTTGATCACATACTCTTAAAGTTTGAATTTAAACACATATATGGAAGTTTGGAAACCAATACACAAAGCATGTTGGAATTTTACCCCTTTGGGAGATTCCTTTGCTAATTATGGTGGTGTATTGTTTCAAAGTAGGATTGTGTTTGTTATTTGCTTAAAATAGGAAGTCTTAGATTTAATCAACCAACACAATTGAGTTTTATAAAATCTTTGTCATTTTTATAAAGTTTTTATAAAAATAATTTTATAAAAACATAAACTAATTTAATTATTTTATTTGTAAGCTCATATAATTCGAACTCTTTTTTGTAGATATCTTCGTCATCGGCTTTGAAGATATCATCTTCACTTGTTAAGTACGAGTTCGGTTGACTTGAAGAAGAACAACATTTAAGAGTTGTGAGCTGAGCAGCGACGGTTGATTCACGGTCGACCGTGGTATCGACCGTGAATGTTGATTTATCTTGATTTCTTCTTTTCTTGTTGAATTGAAGTCTTCAATTATTTGTTCTTCACTTGATCATTAATTTTAGGTTTGTTGATCTTTAAAGAATGTAGCATATGAACATATGAATAAATTTGATAAGCAATAATATTACTTGTTCATATTTTTATCATCATCAAAATAAGGAGTGCATTTCTTAATGTGTGACAATGTATGCACTAACATATTATTATATTATTAAATTACTACCTTTATGTCTTGAGAAAGTAACATTATCCTTCCATGCTTGTGCTTTAATTGACACCATGCTTTCTGAAGATTTGATTTTACCAAGTATGGAGTTGCCAGCCATACTTAACATCATATCTTCGAGATCTTCTTTTCAAGAGTATCTTTCTCCTTTTCCAGGGGATAAAGATCTATCTTTTTTGTATCATTGTAGATCCAAAAAGTGCTAAGTACTTTTACAAAAGAACGATCTAAGGCATACTAAGAACAACACATGTTCTGCCTTTGACTTTAAGAAAATATTACATAGAAAAGCTATTAACTGAGATATACAATAAAGACTCAGTTAACAGACACTGAACTACAAATATAATTTTGCTCAGCTAAGGATAAGTGTGAAAGACTCAGCTGATTAGACTTGCTCAGCTGATCAAATTGCTCAGCTGATAATACAAATCGTAGCAGCAGCTAATAAACTGATTAACTCAACTGTCAGCTGTTCCCAAGGGCTCAACTAATCATTTGAGTATAGTCAGCTTATAAAGAGAAGATTGGATAAGTAGGAAATACCTTATCTGACAGATGGAAGACATCAGCTGATAACTTGTGATTGTGTCAGCTGATCCTTGACTGCTTAGCTGACCTTGAAATCTTCATCAGCTGATGGTTCTAGGCCATCAGCTGATCCAGTGTGATTCCTCAGCTGATGCTCTTTGACTGATCTTTTCTTCTCAGCTGATCTTTCTGAAGCTGGTCCTTTGGCTGATACTCAGTGTTCAGCTGACACTATGATTCGTCAGCTGACATTTCTTACTTAGAAATTCTTTAAGTCTCAGATAGAAAAACAATACATGTTTTTCATCAATCTAAGTCCAAAACTGAATATATGGTTTTGTTAACATCAAATCCTATTTTACTTAATAGATAGGTTTGATTAAGGTTTGATATTGCTATCTCACCAACAATCTCCCCCTATGTGATGATGACAAAACCTTATCTTGTTTAAGAAGAATCAGTTTGACTAGGATTTGTAAAGATATAAATTTTAAGTGCAATTTTGGTTACCTAGCTATCTGTTTTTGGTAACTCTTTTAAGTATGTTCCCTGATGTTCTGTTTTTGGGAATCTTTTCATTTATGAAGTACCATTGTTCTGTTTTTGGTATCTTTTCTATCCTTTTTCTGTTTTTAGGATTTTTGATCTTTTCTATATTTACACTATGTAAGCTATCTACTAAGAGTCATCTATACTAGCATTTTAGCTAAGTAGTCCATGATCAAAGTTTCAAGCTTGATTACAAAACAAAGTATTTACATAAGAGTTTGTACAGTGAAATCTATCTAAGAGTTAAACTAAGTACAGAAGTTGAACTATTCTAGGAATTGAAATTACATCTACTCTAGTTATGAAGCGTGATCTACATTCCCACCAAGGTTCTGCTTTTACATCCAGAAGTCTGTTCAGAGGATTGGCAGCCAACAACTCTTCAGCTCTTGCTTGAATCAGATTTTCAAAATGTTCACTTCCTGTCTGTCCCCTTGTTAAATGTGCAGCTTGAAAGGTTAATTCTCCAGGGGCTCTTCCTAAGTCAGTTTCTCTTAGGAATCTCCAAACACCAGCTCTGTCTTTGAAGAAAATCCCTCTCTCAGGTTCAGTTATGTACTTAAACATTTTTGGCTCAATGTTGGAGGGCAAAGCAGTGTTGAAATTTTCATATGCAGACAGGTAAGGATGATCAGGATTAAGTACAATCCGTTCAGCAGGTACAAAAGCTTTGGAGGATTTCTTGAAGGCATCCTCAATCACATCAATGTGTTCCACAAATTGATCACGAGTGCATATCCTGTGGTAAACAGCCATTCTGATCCAGAATTCGAATTTGTTTATGAACCTTGGGGCAATTTCACTTTTGGATTTAAGGAGGTGATACAGAGTCTCAATCATCTCAGTGAAGGAGAACAGTTTGCAGTGATGGATATAGGCATTCTCATGTGTTTGTCTTTCATCTCTTCTTACTAATCTGAGATATGACCCTTCATCTGTTCCCTTATATGGAGTGACTCTGGAAGTGAGATTTGGATCCTTTCTTTCTATCAAGTTCTTCTTGTTATCCAAGACCTCTTTGATCTCCCTTTCAGATTGCTGAGTTGTAACTCCAAAGTTGAACTCATGCAATGCTTGAATGGCTTCTCTGTGAGTTCTTCCTCTTTTAGGAACTTTCTTGACAGAAGGATCATCTTGCTGTGATGCAACCTGTGTTAGATGTGATTGAGAGGATAGCATGATGATTTCTTCTTCTTGTAATTCTCTCAATTCATCATCAGTGACACCAACTGCAGCAGCAAGATCCTCAGTGGTAGTGAAATCCTGGTGTCTCTCTTTGGCTTTAAGAACTTCTTCAATGGTTGAACCAAGAGCAGCAGCCAGTTCACTTAACTCTTTGAGATTCTCATCTTCTTGATTTAGCTCTTCCTCTCTTCTTTCTTCTTCTTCAATCTCCTCAGCAGTCATTATCTTCTTTCCTTTTCTTCTTGATGAACTGCTGGGAGTTGGTTGACTTGATTGAACTGGAGAGGAAGCTTGGACTGGTGGAGCTGTAGTGGAGGAGCTCTGCTTCCTTATGTTGAACATAGAGGACAAAGGCATTTCATCATCATCATCATCATCAGAATCCTCAGATGGTAGTTCAATTGGAGCACAGGATTCACCTTGCTTTGATTTCTTTGTCCTTCTAGCCATTTGCTTTAGCCTTCTCTTTGGCCTCTGCTCTTC
Organism: Pulicaria dysenterica; assembly: GCA_947179395.2. NCBI lineage: Eukaryota > Viridiplantae > Streptophyta > Magnoliopsida > Asterales > Asteraceae > Pulicaria > Pulicaria dysenterica. The sequence continues at coordinate 14,707,692 of OX359294.1, read as the reverse complement.
TTGAGCAGGTTGCTCCCCCTCAGATTTATTCTCCCCCTCAACAGCTGATCCTATTTCATCGGGGGTTGATGTATCCTCTTCTTGTAAAACTGACTTTGTCCTAACTGACTTCTCCCCCCTTTTTGTCATCATCAGAGGAAGGAAAAACAGCAGGCTTTGCAGGGGCATCAGGAATGGTGAAAGAATAAGGAGTTGGGGTAGGTGTAGAGGTAAGGGGTGGTATGGTTGAGGATGAAGGTAAGGCAGTGGGTATGGGAGGCTGAGTGAAAGGTGATGTTGAGTGTCTAAGGTGAGAGGGAATAGGAGAGAAAGAAGGAATGGAAGTTGAGATAAGAGGTTTTAGGCTGTTGATAGCTTCAGTGAGATTGGAGAATTCTCTCAGAGTATCACTGTGCCTTATCTTAGCAGAAAAGCTGGACCTATTTACCTCAGTATCAATGTCTTTTAGGAGAGAGGAAATAGTGAGAAGAGATTCAGGAATGGTAATGGAGATATCAGGGGGTGAGGGTCTAAGGGTTTTGAGTTGGGAAAGGAGATTGGAAATGGTATGGTTTAAGTTAGAAATGGTTTCGGCAGGTATAGGAGGGGAGGGTGTAGGAATAGGAGAAGAGGTTTGGTTTAGAAGTTGATCTAGTTTGGTAAGAATAGGGGAAAGATCAACAGGGGCAGGGGTGGGTTGGGGTTTGGGTTGGTTGGCTTTAAGTGACTCAATCTCATTGGTTAGGTGAGAGATTTGAGTTTCTGTTTGAGTTTGGAAAGAAGTAAAGGAGGCTTGAAGACTATCCATCTTTTGAGAGATAGATAATAAGGTTTGAAGTAGTTAGGGTGAGGGTTCAGAAGTAGTTAAGGAAATGGTTTGAGTTGGAATTGATTTAGATATTGAGCTTAGAACTGGAATGGATTGTGGTCCCTCACTTAGACCTTGGTTTATAGGCCTAAGATCACTGGGAGCAGAAATGGTACCCTGTACCAATGGCTGGTTTATGCCACTAGTATTGACAGGTAGTGCACTAGTATGTGTAAGAATTGAATCAAAAACATGTGCAAGTAAGTGAGTGTGAGTGAGGGTTGCACTCAAAGGGGTATCCCTTATTACAGTAGCAAGTTGTTGTGAACTTACTAGGGGATAGGCTTGACTCAATTGAGGTGTCGACACAGTATGACCTTGGGAGGAGGTCTGTCTTTCAATGGCATCACCCTGTTGGGAGGGTGACCCAGATTGCAGCAATCCCATATTTACAGATGTACCCTATTGTGAGGACACACCTACTGGTTGTAGGGTTATATCAACTTCCATGAGCTCCCCCTTAAAATAAGAGATAGCTATAGGAGTTGAGGTCAGAGGTGCAGTGTGCATTTCCTCTGAGATAAGTGCAGTATGCACCATCTCTATTGACCTTGTTTCTATTTGGGTTGCAAAGTGAGTAGAACTAGCAACTGTTGGGAGTTGACTAGAGCTTGGTAGTTGTGGGGGTGTTACAACTAGAGGTGAGGATGGGTTCTCATTGGTGGGGTCAACCAAATGAGTGTCCTCAGAGATTGAGAGTGTACCTGTGATGTGTCTTGTTTTGCTGATCTCAATGAGCTCCTCCAGCTTATCAGAGACCTCTTCATCATCAGAGACATCTTCATTTCCACTACTTGGTGCTCTATGAACAGAGTCACTTGATCCTTGTTGTTGATCAGGGTTGGGATAGGCAATAGTACCTCCAAGAGTTCTACTTGGAGAATCATCATCAGATTCTTCATCACTTTCATTAGTGCTTAGGTGTCCGGACCTCTTTGAAGTAGAGGAACTAGAGGGAAACATTTGCAATGGCATTCCATGTTGATTGGATGAAGTAGAACCAGATTGATAAGGCTCATCTCTCATGTAAAATCCACCAGCATCATCATTATGGCCATTACCACCATCACTGTCATCTAAATTTTCTCCTTCAAATATGGCTTCATCATGAGTAACAGATTGAGCCACTTCCTCAGTTACAACCTCAGGGGACTCAGAATCATGAGCCACTTCTTCTTCATGCACTTCCTCCTCATCATTATCATTAGCAATATCAATGAGCTCTTGCATCTGTGCAGTGATTGCTGGACCCTGATCTTCCCTTATCAGATGAAAGATCTTTTGACCCATTTGTGGTATGGTCATTGTGTCCAAAACAGCAGCAATCCCAGTGTATTGTTCCCATTGAAGATGATGAAGTACAAGTAAGCTTAGGTACCTGATATAGGGAACAATAGTTCTGGTGGATTTCTTTGCAGTGCCAAGAGTGATCTTGTCCACCATTTCCGAGAATATGACTTGAGCAAAGTCAATATTCCTCCCTGTGACCAAGGCGTGCAGAATCATCAGTTCTGTTTGATTCATTTGGTCAAAGCTTCCAGACTTATGGCCAAAGCACCGAGTGATTACACTTGCCAGATACTTCCATGGGTGTCCCAGCATAGACAACTTATATTGACCATGGGTGACAGCTTCATTGTAGCCAATCAGGGGTAAGACCTCCAAGACTTGATCCATTTGAGCAAAAGGTTGATATGGAGCTAAGTTGGGCAGAGAGATGGCTTGACGAAGAGTATTGATATTGATGTTGATGTTGATTGTGCCATTTAGACATGTACAGGTAATGAGTTCTTGATCCGTATGGTACCTTGCAGTGTACCACATCTCACCGACAATGTTTGGAAAGATGAAGAAAGGATGGGCAGAGAGACATGGAAACAGGGGATGAGCATTTATGAATGCTCCCTTTGGTTCGTATCCCTGGTTTGATTTATTTGTGGGAATTTCAGTGTTGATTATAAAGTTGTTTGGGCGAATGGTGATTTCTGAGTTTGGTGCAACGTTCTCACCAGCAATGGCAAGAGGAGTGGAAGCAGAGTTGAAAGTTACCATGATTACAGAGTGAAACAGTGTTAGCAACGAAGATTTAGGGTTTGAAAATTTGAGAGAGAAAGAGTATTTGGGAATTTTGAAAGCGTAAGAAATGAAGAACCGCTCAAAAAACTTTATATCTTCCTTGGAAACCTAAACTGTTACACAAATATTTTGCAAAAAGTAACTGTCACTTCTGCAAAAAGGTAATAGACGGAATAGATATTAAATACACAGACAATAAACGGACAAATAAACTAAATTAAATAACCTAGTAACACAATAAATACAAATGAGAAATTAATAAAATAGGTGTGGGGACACAATATTTTTGACTTTTGAAAATCATCAGCTGACAGACGAGAGTGTCAGCTGATCCATGTTGAGATAAAATAAGTGTTAGCTAATGAATGCACTTAGCTGAGCTTCTAAGTCTTAGCTGATGGTTTATCAGCTGAGGTATATTGTCAGCTGATGGTAAAATATGTAGAAGCTTAGATAAGTACTTCATTTCACACACAAATAAAATTATTTTCTCACACACAATTAACTACCTAAGAAAAGAATATATTACAAATTTAACATGCCAAGTTTGGATATTAGGAAGTTGAACCAAGACTCATCCAAAGGTTTTGTAAAAATGTCAGCTAATTGAACATCAGTGTTGATATAATGCATTGAAACTTTCTTTTTTTGCACATTATCTCTAAGAAAATGATGTCTGATTTCAATATGCTTAGTTTTTGAATGCAAAACAGGATTATTAGAGATAGATATAGCACTTGTGTTGTCACACAGAATTGGGGAGTTTTCAAATTGTAAGTCATAATCCAGTAGTTGATTTTGCAGCCATAGCAATTGAGCACAGCAGCTTCCAGCAGCAATGTATTCTGCCTCAGCTGTAGATGTTGAAACAGAGTTTTGTTTCTTGCTTGACCAGCTGACTAATCTTCCACCTAATAATTGACAACCCCCAGATGTACTCTTTCTGTCTAGTGTGCAACCTGCAAAGTCAGAATCAGTGTATCCAACTAACTCAAAATCAGAGTCTTGGGGTACCAAAGACCTAGATTAGGAGTTCCTTTGAGATACCTGAAAATTCTTTTAACTGCAGCTAAGTGAGATTCTTTGGGATCTGCTTGGTATCTAGCACAAAGACATGTAGAAAACATAATATCTGGTCTACTTGCAGTGAGGTACAAAAGAGACCCTATCATACCTCTATAAGCTGTAATGTTCACTGATTTACCATCAGTGTCCTTTCCAAGCTTTAAGGCAGTGGGCATGGGTGTTTTCATTGAAGAACAATTTTCAAACTCAAATTTATTAAGTAAGTCATTTACATACTTTGTTTGATGAATGAAAATTCCATCAACCTCTTGTTTAATTTGAAGACCTAGAAAATAGTTTAATTCACCCATCATACTCATTTGATAGTTATCAGACATGAGTTTGGAAAACTTTTTGCAAAGATCAATATTTGTAGACCCAAATATTATATCATGTACATAAATCTGTACAAGAATCACATCACCCTTGAATTTTCTTATAAATAAGGTGTTATCTATGCTTCCTCTTATAAATCCGTTATTGGTCAAAAAGGAAGAGAGGGTATCATACCAGGCTCTTGGAGCTTGCTTCAGACCATACAAAGCTTTGTTCAAGAAGTATACATGATCTGGTTTGCTTGTATCCTCAAAACCTGGAGGTTGTTTGACATACACCTCTTCTTTCAATTCACCATTTAGGAAGGCACTCTTAACATCTATTTGGAATACTTTGAAGTATTTGAAGGCAGCATAAGCAAGAAATAGTCTTATTGCTTCAAGTCTTGCAACAGGGGCAAAGGTTTCATCATAATCAATACCTTCTTCTTGACAATACCCCTGAGCGACTAATCTTGCCTTGTTTCTGATGATCAGCCCTTGTTCATCCATCTTGTTTCTGAATACCCACTTAGTGCCAATGATGGATTTGTCCTTTGGTCTTTGCACCAAAGTCCATACATTGTTTCTTGTGAATTCAGCCAATTCTTCTTGCATGGAATTTATCCAGTGAGGATCAGTTAGAGCTTCATATACCTTCTTTGGTTTAATCATAGAAACAAAACCTGTATATAAACAGAAGTTACAAGCTTTTGATCTTGTTAGTACAGGTGCTTCTATGTTACCTATGACCTGATCAATTGGATGATTTCTGAGGTCCTTGTAGGCATTTTGGATTCTGGGAGTTGAAAATCTTTAGTTTGGGTCAGCTGATGAGACTTCTGGTTGATCAGCTGACAGAATTTCTTGATTACAATCTGATGAGACTTCTACTGATGAGGGAATGTTTGATAAGGAATTAGAGTCCATTGATGTTGAATCATGGTTCCCTTCATTTAGTAAAAGTGTGGGTTGGTTTAGGATAGAATGTGCATAGGTATTTTGTAAGTTTGGAACAGGTTCATCTAAGTCATCTATGTCAGCTGATGAGATTGGATCAGCTGATAGGAGTGGATCAGCTGATACTGGAATGTTGTCTTCAGTATTCAGCAGATCATTAAATTCCTCACCTGTAGATGGATTAGTAGAACAGGAAGCAACAAAGTCATTTTCATTAAAACTTACATTGATTGATTCTTCTATGACCTTTGTTTTGATGTTGTAAATTCTGTAAGCTTTGGAGATCACAGAATATCCAACAAACACACCTTCATCAGCTTTTGGTGCAAATTTCTACAATTGATCCTTCTGGTTCAGAATGAAACACTGACACCCAAAGATGTGTAGAAAGCTGATGTTGGGCTTCCTTCACTTGAGCACTTCATAAGGAGTCTTGTTGTACCTCTTTATTATAAGAGATATGTTCTGAGTAAAACATGCACAACTGACAGCTTCAGCCCAGAAGTTGAATCCTAACCCACTCTCACACAGCATGGTTCTTGCAGCTTCAATCAAAGTTCTGTTTCTTCTTTCAGCTACACCGTTCTGTTGTGGAGTTCTTGGAGCAGAGAAGTTTTGAGATATTCCTTTCTCATCACAGAAACCTTCAAGAGTTTGATTTCTAAATTCAGTTCCATGATCACTTCTAAGCATCCTTACCAGATTGCCATTGAGCACTTCCATCTTTCTAATGAAGCTTATAATTTCTTCAGCAGCCTCACTCTTTGCTTTTAGGAAGATGACCCAAGTGTATCTTGAAAATTCATCATACATTACCAATGCATACTTACTTCCACCAATACTAGAAGTAGCAACAGGACCAAATAGATCCATGTGCAACATGTAGAAAGGTTCAGTAATGGAGAAGGCTTGCTTAGATGGAAACGAAGTCTTGTGCTGCTTTCCCTTCTCACAGGCAGAGCAAGGTTTAGGCTTAACATACGTCAGTGAAGGTAGTCCTGACACTAGTTCACCCTTGCTCAACTTGTTAATGTTTTTGAAGTTTATATGGGAAAGCCTTTTGTGCCATAACCAGTTTGTGTCAGTTACAGACTTGGTATACAAACAGGTTAACTTGGATGGATCACCAGAGGACATATCAAGAGTATATACATCCTTGGTTCTCTTTGCACAAATTATTGTTTTTCCTTCTTGATCTAAAATGGAACCACCTGTCTTTGTAAAGAGGACTTTATGATCACCATGACATAACTGACTTATGCTGATGAGATTATACTTAAGTCCTTTAACATATGATACCTTGGATAAAGTTAGGTTCCCATTATGAAGTTCTCCATAGCCTTTTGTTTGCTCACAATTATTATCACCAAAGGTTACTCTTGGACCTTTTTCCTTCTTGTAGTTACTAAGCAAAGCTTTACAACCTGTCATGGTCCTTGAACATCCACTGTCAAGATACCATGTGTTCAGACCCTGCATAGATGTGATTGAAAGAAGGTTAGTGAGATTTGGGCATCCACATTTAAGTGGACCCCTGTGGATTGCACCTAGCCATCCACTTTATATTAGGTTGTTTATGAATGAGAGAAACAACTGTGTTATCATAATCAGTCCGCTGTCTTGAGTTACCTTCTAGAGAACAATTACCTGCCTTATGTTCTTTGCTCCCACATTTATAACATTTTTGATTTTTGGAGCTTTTAACATGTTTTGATAATTGACTAAGAGATGTCTTAACTGTTTTCTGATGACTATGGGTCATCAGCTGACAGATTTCACCATTCAGCTGTTGCAGCTGATTCTGTAAACTAATAAGGTCTTTGTTTACAGTCACCTTAGGTTGACCCTTAGTTAAAATGAGTTTTTGATCAACTTTAGGTGTGGCAGACTTAGACTCTTTGTAAACAAAATGTCCTTTTCCCTTAGTTTCTCTTATTAAAAGAGTTTGAAGTGAAGTTTGATCAGCTAAACAAACAGAAGAGGATCTATGCTCAGCTGACAGGATATCAGCTGAGCAGTTATCATCTACTTTTTGATCAGCTGATGTAATATCATTAGCTAAGGAATTTTCAGTCAGCTGAGTTCCTAAATTTAATGTATCAGCTTTCAAGGTTTGACAATAGAGTGTCTCTTTGGTATCAACAAATGATTCCATTCCTTTACTTACTTCCTTTACACTTAAATTTTCAGTACTTTTGCTTTCTGTCAAGACAATAGAACTTGAACCAATTTTTGAAGAGGTTGAGTCTTTCAGCTGAGTACTTTTACTTTTGACAAATCTGTTAGTGATAATACTTTTTCCTTTTACAATCTTTTGAAAAGTAAGAGGTAAAATATCAGCTTTTTCTAAGATATTTATGTTCTTGCTAAAATCAACACAGTTAGCAGCTTGGGAATAATTTCCACCAATAATAGCTTGAACTTGTTTTGGAATCTGCTCATTGACACATTGAGTGGTCTTCTCAGCAGAAACACACCAAGATCTAACTACTTTTTGAAGGTCATTAAACTTTATTGTTGCTTCATTGGTTTCTTTTACCAAGATCTGATTAAGTATCTTTTGATTAGCTAAATCATCTTCCAGTTTTGTCATTTGTTTAAGTTTCTCATCTTTAAGACTTAATCTCTCTTTTAGTGATTCTATTTCTAATTTTAGCTTCTTTTCTCTTTGAATATTTGACTGAAACTCAACACACAGATAATCAAACATAGTGTTCTTTTCATTATCTTCATAGTTAATAAATTCTCCAACCTGATACATAGAAGAAGGATCCCAGTCAGGAGAAGTACAAGCTTTAGCAGCTTTCTTCATATCCTCATCAAAGGAACTTGTACTTGCTGTGTTGGCCATCAAACTGAACTGAGCTGTGAGGACCTCATCTTCATCACTTGAGAGATCTTCCTCAGCCCAATCTTCTTCTTCAGCAACCAGCACCCTGTTCTGAGCTTTCTTCTTCTTCTTGTCAAGGACAGCAGCAAGAAGCTTCTTATATTTGGCTTCATAATCAATCTTGCTGTTTGAGCTTGAGGAACCCTTGAAGCCTGTGTTTCCTTTGGACTTACATTCACTGGCATAGTGACCAGTCTTGCCACAAGAGAAACAACCTTCAGAAGCCTTTGGTTTTGACATGGCTCTTTCTCCTTTGAAGGGTTTCCTTTCAAACCTCTTGACACCCTTTCTTTTCAAGAAACGTTTGAACCTTTTAACCAACATGGTAGCCTGCTCAACAGCAGCTTCAATGCTGTCCATGTTCTCCAGAACTTCATCCCCATCAGCCACTTGCTCTTCATTTGAAGATTCCTCATCTTTCTCCTCATCACTGGACTCATCCACAATTGCAGCAAAACTCCTAGATCTTGTATCCTTAGATACAAGGGCAGTAGTTGGAGCTTTTGCAGCCTCCTTCGTATCCTTGGTAGAGAGTTTCCTTTGTTTCACTGATTGTTCATGATTCATAAGATTTCCATATAAACCAACCAGTGAAAGACCCTTGATTTTCTCACCATGTTTAAGCACAGTGATAAAATGATCCCAAGATTCTGGGAGAGAGTCTAGAAACTTGTTTACAAGTTCCTTATTGCTTTTGTGAACATCTGCCCTTCTTAAGTCATTAATGAGGCAGTTGAACTTGGTGTAAGTCTGAGTGAGACTTTCACCTTTATGAGCAAAGAAGAACTCATATTCTCTAATCAGAAGGAGTTTCTTGTTCTCCTGCACTTCTTCAGTGCCTTCATATGCAACAGTCAAAGTGTCTAGCATCTCTTTTGCAGATTTACAGTTAAGAACTTGATGATAGACATCATTTGGTAGTGCAGAGACTAAGGCTGTTCTTGCTTTAATATCAAGATTAACAAGCCTTTTGTCTTCATCAGACCACTGATTTATAGGTTTTATAATCAGTCTTTCAACAGCAGGAGCTTCATCAGTTGCTTCAATTACTTGGATAGTTGAGGAAGGAACATGAGGACCTTCAGTAACAGTTTTAAGCATCACATCATCAAGGCTTGACATATAGAGAAGAACTCTACTCTTCCAGAGAGAGAAGTTCTCTCCATAAAATATAGGACACCTTGTGAGTGAACCATTGTTAGAAGAACCATTAGAGGTAGCAACAGAAGTGGCCATTTTGTAGTGTGGGGTAGAAGCAGTTGAAGAGTAAGCAAAACAGATCTTAAATATGAATTATCTAGCCTGCTCTGATACCAGTTGTTGGTCCCGAATGGATACTACAACAACAAATGTTTGTAGAAGGGGGGGTTGAATACAAACTTTAGCAAATTAAAATTTAAGAGACACACGGTTTACTTTTATATAATTCTTATTGACGTTAATCAAGAATTACATGAACTAGATGCGGAAAATCTAAGTTCAATAAAAGGTGGCAACTAATTTTGTCTAACACATAGACAATGCTAATCTTAAACAACTAATGTCTAAGACGTTCAACACATGAACAAGTTTGTTACACTGAAAGTAAAATGCTAACTCTTCTAATTCTCAACTTATGAGATTTCAGTGTTTTTCAACGCATTCGCTTCGTTTGCATGTTTCCATGCATGAATATATATAAGCAAAGTGTGTCCGGGTTGATGAAGAGAGAAGGAGACAAAGGTACTTGGTTTAATAATATTATAAAAGATAAAGTTAGTGGGTGAAAAGGTAAGTTAACTTTATACACAAAGTGTGTAAAGTGAACATACTTTTCAGTAATGAGTATACCCACTATCTATTATAATATTATTAAATTACTACCTTTATGTCTTGAGAAAGTAACCTTATCCTTCCATGCTTGTGCTTTAATCGACACCATGCTTTCTGAAGATTTGACTTTACCAAGTATGGAGTTGCCAGCCATACTTAACATCATATCTTCGAGATCTTCTTTTCAAGAGTATCTTTCTCCTTTTCTAGGGGATAAAGATCTATCCTTTTTGTATCATTGTAGATCCAAAAAGTGCTAAGTACTTTTACAAAAGAAAGATCTAAGGCATACTAAGAACAACACATGTTCTGCCTTTGACTTTAAGAAAATATTACATAGAAAAGCTATTAACTGAGATATACAATAAAGACTCAGTTAACAGACACTGAACTACAAATATAATTTTGCTCAGCTAAGGATAAGTGTGAAAGACTCAGCTGAATAGACTTGCTCAGCTGATCAAATTGCTCAGCTGATAATACAAATCGTAGCAGCAGCTAATAAACTGATTAACTCAACTGTCAGCTGTTCCCAAGGGCTCAACTAATCATTTGAGTATAGTCAGCTTATAAAGAGAAGATTGGATAAGTAGGAAATACCTTATCTGACAGATGGAAGGCATCAGCTGATAACTTGTGATTGTGTCAGCTGATCCTTGACTGCTTAGCTGACCTTGAAATCTTCATCAGCTGATGGTTCTAGGCCATCAGCTGATCCAGTGTGATTCCTCAGCTGATGCTCTTTGACTGATCTTTTTTTCTCAGCTGATCTTTCTGAAGCTGGTCCTTTAACTGATACTCAGTGTTCAGCTGACACTATGATTCGTCAGCTGACATTTCTAACTTAGAAATTCTTTAAGTCTCAGATAGAAAAACAACACATGTTTTTCATCAATCTAAGTCCAAAACTGAATATATGGTTTTGTTAACATCAAATCCTATTTTACTTAATAGATAGGTTTGATTAAGGTTTGATATTGCTATCTCACCAACACAAGATCACTCTTCCCATATTTTTCTAAATTTTTTTTGAAAATGAAAATTTTGTTTGCATTTTAGTATGAACACAACTCAAAATGCAAATTTTGAATTTTGCATGTTTATATTTTGCATTCTGCATGTTTTTATTTTGCAATCTGTATTTTACGTTCTACGGTTCTATGTTTAAGTTATACGGATTTTGCATTCTGCATGTTTATATTTTGCATTTTTCGATTTTTGCATTCTGCATTTACATTAGTATGAACACAGCTCAAAATGCAAATTTTGCATTCTGCATGTTTATATTTTGCATTCTGCATGTTTATATTTTGCATTCTGCATGTTTATATTTTGCATTATGTATTTTACGTTCTACGGTTCTATGTTTACGTTATACGGATTTTGCATTCTGCATGTTCATATTTTGCGTTTTTCGTTTTTTGCATTCTGCATTTACATTAGTATGAATACAGCTCAAAATGCAAATTTTGCATTTTACATGTTTATATTTTGCATTCTGCATGTTTATATTTTGCATTATGCACATTTATATTTTGCATTCTGCATTTTACGTTCTACGGTTCTATGTTTACGTTCTACGGATTTTGCATTCTGCATGTTTTTTGTTTTTTGCATTTTGCATTTATAATGAACACAACTCAAAATGCAAATTGTACATTTAAAAAAAAAAGTTTCTGAAATATATCAAACCTGGTCTTGTTTGAAAGAGGACGAAAACTGAATCTAACGGTATAATTTTTTTTTAAATTCTTAAAAACGAACGAGTTATGATCATTTAAAGTAAATGAGGTTTTTTTTAAATAGTTGGGGGTTGCTTGGGATGGATGTGAGATGCCGATTTCTTTTTTTTTTTAATTTTCTTTTTTACCCCTAAACTATGTGCCATGTGTCAAGACCAGAGGAGGTTCTTTAGGTTCTATGTTTAAGGAAAATTCTTTATATAACCTTACCCTATATATATATATATATATATATATATATATATATATATATATATATATAAATGATCTTATTAGTTGAAATTTGATGAGACAAAGTTAAGTTTGTAAGATGTGTTCTAAATATAACTAAACAGAATTATGAGGCTTGATCAGACTTAACACTTATAGTGTTTCAGACTGAGCACAAGCTGAATATAAGCTGAGCACATATTCGATCAGTTTAGACTATATCTTAGTAAGATTATCAATGTGTTTGATAAGTTGTGTATGTCACCTAAGATATAGGTTGAGTATTCAGCCTGATGTGTTTCAAGCTGAGTGACTCAGCATATAGACTAAGTCAGCTCAACAGAGTTGCTAAATAAGTTCTAGCTAACTCTTATGACTTCTAAGGATGAGTTAATCATTATACGTGTTAGTACATGTTTGTTTTCGGGTTTGTTCTCGAAGAACTTAGCTTGATGAGTTTCAAGCTGAGTAACTCAGTCCGACTAAAGAAGTCAGTTTAAGAGAATTTAAATATGTTTTAAATTCATTTTATCTCTCTATATCTACTGCAAGGATAAGAAGATTCCATAATCAAGATTGAAGATTGAAGACTCAAGATAAGAAAATTCAATATTCAAAATTCCTGGTTATCCGTTAGTTTGTTAGCAGATTAGGATTAGTTTTAGTTTGTTAGGATCCGTAGGAACAAGATTATAAATACTTATCATCCTGATAAGTTTTGAGGTACGACTACATTCAACGGGTTATAGAGCCAAACTCAGTTTCACCTCAATCCATTGATCGTATGTGTTACGAATCTTGATTCACGGTTTGTCAGTTCAACGTGATCAAGAAACTCACAGAATGCCAATTTGTTCGTGTGTTCGAATCTTCACATCTGTTGTGAAGTTGGTAAGTATTCATTCTGTGATTAAATACTGTTTAGAGAGTCGTCCTGTATCTATAATCATAAGTTGATTATAGATAGCAAAGTTTGAGAGATTGAGAGATTTGATTTACATTAGGTGTTTACAAATCAAGTGTTGGTTACTTGATTATTATTATAATCATCTTCTTATTAATGAAAAGCAAAGTATTCGATTGTTTGTGGTTTGATGTGTGTTAACACTTTTTATTGATTTGTTTAATTTTCCACAGAAAGTGTATTCAACCCCCCTTCTACACATTACTTGCTTGTTGAAACTCTCACCAAGGACCAACAATATATATCTATATATATATATATATAGAGAGAGAGAGAGAGAAAGAGAGAGAGAGAGAAGAGAGAAGAGTGTGAGATTAAAAGCGACTTTCAACTATGGGTGGGGTAGGTAGTGAAATTTTTGTAAACCGCAACTACGGGATGGGTATCTAGTGTTAGGAACCGATACCAAACCGCAAACAGCAGGTATCCGTGTCAGGTCACGGGCATCCTAAAATTGAGCTGTACTTCATTTTTAAACAAGATCGGTTTCATAATAAAACAATAAACAATGATAGAAACAAGTAAATAATAATGAATAAATCATTGCAAGAAATCGAACACATCTTCGATGAAAGCTTCATAGAAACAAAAAATCGATATGATTGAAGTTGACACACTTGATCAATTTAAGTGTCTCCATGTTGAACTCTCGATCGTTGTAGACTTGCAATATTGAAGTAAACAAAGAATTAGGGAAGACTGCGTGGGCTACTAGAGGTAACTTATATAGTTTTGAGGAATTTAAGTATTCTAATGGTTTTGTTATTTCATATTAACAAATATATATATAATTTAAAAGCATACGTGGCGGGCGGGTATCCTCTATCAAAATTTAAAAACCGAACCCGCCCCTTGCTCAACGGGTACCTTACTTTTCGGGTTTTTTTGGTTACGGGTTTTAAAGGTATCGGTTTTTTCATTTTCGGTTCATACGGGGTAGGTCGGTTTTTGGGTTTTTTTTAACACCCCTACTTTCAAGATCGGGTAGAGAGAGGCGCGATGGAGGGGTGTGAAAATGAAACATAGAGGTAGGAGAGTTGTGTTCAATAAAATCAATGTAAGAAACATAGTCCTAGAGTTTTAATATGCAATCACAGGTGGTTCAGTATACAATCACATATGATTTGTAAAAACATCACATGTGAATTACGAAAATGTTCTTCCGCCCAAAATTTTTAGAATGCAATCTGGACTATTGATGTTATGATCCAAAGACTAAATTTAATCTTTTAAGACTATGAATTAAGTATGAACTAAAACGAACTGTTGTTTTATTTGGAAAAAGAAAACAAATCCAGACCCTTAAAAATCTTGATCTAATTGAATATAAATATACGATACGTCTAGTAGATAGATCTAAAAATAATTAAAAAATATCATGCATCTAGTATATTTATTACCTTTTTGTATCTTGTGTAATTTAAATGTTTATTTTTATGGTACTAGAGGAATTAAAGAATAAAGATAATTTTAACAATGTCTTGATTTTTGTATCCGTTCTCATTGTACTCCGTAAAAAGGATGTTTCCTCACATAACCTTACTCATGGAGTCATGGAACATATGTGTGGCAAACTAAGTTAGTTAATGACTAGGTGCCAAGCCCGTGTGAACACGGGCCTACAGTCTAGTGTTTATATATTTTGTACTTCTCTTCCGGGATTGTAATAAGGAGGGTTTTTTAGACAAATTCGATAGGAGATAGTTAGATTAGGCAAAAGATCAATCCACATTTTCAATATATACAGGCTTACAAATCCATCATCTAACAGTTCAGATATGTTACTAAACAGTCCAAAAAATTGTCCAAAAGCCGAAAGTTTGTGAATGCGTTATATTTGTTGTAGATGGTTAGATCGCCGCGACGGTGAATTTTACTTGTTGGCATTATAGGCTGTACGTGTCCAGTGTGAAGAAAAGTATAATATTTTCACCGAAATGTACGATCTCTTTGAAGTTCATCCATCCTGGTCCATCAAGAATCACATGGTCATCGATCTTTCCTGGCCTGTTCCTCTTAAGCGTAGTCATCCTCATCCACAAGTCCGTGTCACCATATATGATTCTGGCCTTCTTAAAACGCATTAGATTATAACGTTTTGCAAATGGAGCTGGAATAGTCTCTATTTAATATAAGTAATATGTTAATTTATATTTGTGAAGTTGTAAGAAATAAGCATGTAATATTGTTCTCTTGAGGGCATTGGCTGTTTTGACATACCAATCGTTTGTGTTTAAGAGCGCTGGCATCAATAACTTTTTCAAACACGTTCATATCAGTGCCCACATTTGGTATCCGCCCTCTTGGCCTCACAAGTCTTTCTGGGAATATCATAAGATCTGGAGATATTGTGAGATAAGGTAGATAAGGAGTAGTTATGTAGAGAATTATGGGGAAGTATTTAATTTGATTAAGTGTTAGAGTGCCAAAATAGAAAGAGAAATATTAATTACCTTCTGTATCAGGATAGACAATCTTGCTGTGTGTGTACAATTTCGTGGCATGAATGAGTGATTCACTCATGTAGAGTTGATTCATGTTAAAGACAGAAGCTTTCACGCCCGTGTAAACACATGCCAATATATAAGATTTTTGATATATGATTTTGTATCCTCTCATGCGAATCAAATCAACTTAATCAAGGTTTTGTCCGGTTTTATTGAAGGCAAACAGAGCTTCAAGTAACAAAATCATTTAGGAGTGGCAATTGCTGACCGTATAAGGTTTGCGTTGAAATGCTTGACCCGTTAGTGTAAAACATAATCTAGATAAAAGATTTGCAAGTCAATGCGATAGAATTGCAAAGTTCACTATTCTTAATCTTTAAGAAAACTACAAGGCAACAAATGACCACCAAGAGGCATATGATGTTCTATTCAGCAAGTCTGATTTAAGTAAATCATCTACAGAATCTACTGTTTTAACAGCTTGGATTACATGTTCATCATGTAACGAATCAAAAAGGGTTCTCGGGTGCAGACCGTTCAACTTATTATTAACAATGTTCAAATCTATCCCATCGGCTTCTTGAGGTAAAAGAAATTGTATATCTTGTGATGGTAACTCAGAGGAATAAGAACCCGCAATTAACTAAAACAATGTCTCTATTAATAGACCGCAAGAAGGAAAGACGACCAAATGATGATAATAAATATTAGATAGTCATTTACCAAGAATTATAAGAAATTTGTATATAATAAATATGTTTAAAACACCAGTATTTTAAATCATAAATAATGCAAGCAATATGAAGACTTTGATAATCTTCATAAACGACTAAAGAGTTAGATGTAACGCCGATCAGCTGGAAACAACGTTTTTAAAACCGGACTGGTCCGACCGGTTAACCGGGAACCGGACATGCCTACGGTTCAAAACTGAAAGGAAATCCGGATAAAAAAACCGCCCGGTTATGTGAAAACCGGAATAACCGGTTGAACCGGACTTACGACCAAACCGGAAACAGATTACTCATTTCTAATCATGAGTTTTTATGGGGCAAGGCCTTACTAATTGGCTTCCAAGATCCCTTTTTATATACATGATTTTCCTCATGAAGTTTTACTGCAATTCCGATGTGGGACACATGACATTCGTTGAATTAGTGCCACATCACCATTTCTACAATTTGCAATTGCTCATACTTGCATTTTTACCAATCAATAGGCATTGACACCTATGATACAATCAAATCTAAGCTATATAGGATATAGATAGATTGTTTCAAAAGATTGAAATTTAACAAAGAATTGGAATTAGCTGATAATCACATTATTATTTTAAAACCTGTAGCAATTTTAAAAAAAAAACTTTCTTAAAAATAGCAGAGAATTATATTATTATTTTAAAACTTGTATTTATTCAAATTTCATTCAATGATACCTCATTTTAATAAGAAATTTCAGAAAGATATCGAAGTTTAAACCATCCGTTTTGATGTACGCTCTTCAATT
This sequence comes from Pulicaria dysenterica, assembly GCA_947179395.2. NCBI lineage: Eukaryota > Viridiplantae > Streptophyta > Magnoliopsida > Asterales > Asteraceae > Pulicaria > Pulicaria dysenterica. Next base: position 14,690,859 of record OX359294.1, on the reverse strand, counting down.
TTAAGTCTTATATTAAATTTCTAATTCCTTTCTGATTGATATATGTGTGGTAATATGTTGAGACAAAGAAACAATATTTAATCATTAGTATCATGTATACATATATAATATAGACTTTGCTCATTAATTTATGCTTTCGTAGGCTTCAATGTTTAATACATAATACCAGTATATACAATTACACTATGAATTAACGAGTCTTATTATTTCAAATTTTGAGTAAATTAAATATGAAATTGCTAGAAACCTTGAAACATGGCGTTATGAAAAAAAAAAAAGATAATCACATCATTTTTTAAAACCTTTATTTATTCAAAGTTCATTCTAAAAGTACGTTACCTCAACCTACGGCTTCATTAGATGTATCGCCACTTATTCATGACGTATCCTTAGACATTACGGCTTAAGCTTAGAACATCAGACTTGATAAGTTATAATTTAAGTTGGACCATGTATGTCAAAATCTAAAGTTAACTTTAGAAGCTTACTATGAAATCTATGACTGTTTTTATTAATATTATATTGTCGTATATTTATTTATATTAATATAAATTGATGTCGTTGGATTATATATTTTAATTATAGTTAAAATTAGCTAATTTAAATATTATATATCCTAATTTTAAGATTAGTTTGTTAGTATGCATAAAAATTTTGAATTTTTATCTTCAAAACATAATTTGAATATTAATGAAGATAATCCTAAGTAATTAAAATATCATCCTAATTAATTTGAAGATTAGTTTGTTAGAAAATTCAATTTAAGGTATACTTAATTTGAAGATTAATTAGTATATACAAATTTGAAAATAATAAAAAATAATTAAAATATTTGTTTGAGAATTATATTAAAATAGTTGATAGGTTTTATAGCACCTCCTATGTGTCGATTCAAACTCAAACTGGTTGGAACCGACTCAAGGATGAAAACTAATTAATCATTCATAAAAGTTGAACTTAAATGACCAACCACCAAAAACCCTAAAGGGTTAGAATCTTTGTTTATCACAAGGTATATGTATAAATCGAAACATGTATGTATGTAAAACAATCAATAATAATATGAACATGACAAACAACAAGAACATTCATATTAATATAAGAACATATGATGTATAGAAACAATATACAAAACTTGTATATTTATACATATATATATATATATATATATATATATATATATATATATATATATATATATATATATATCGATCGGTACTAGTATATATTTAAAATATATACTCGATCATCAAACAAGAACAAGAAGAAGAATATGGGTATCATACCTTTTCTTGCCTTAGGGTTGCTCAAGTAATAATCCACCCGTGATGAGGAAAAACGAGATCCCGCTAGAAAGGTGAGCAAACCACGAACCTTGATCATACCGTCTTGATGATTGACCAAAAACCGAAAACCGGTTTTTAAGTGTTCTCGGCCGGCGGCTAAGAGAGGGAGAGGGAGAGGAGATGAGAGAATTTTTCTTTTTAATTCATAAACTTGAATTAATGGTTAACCTCAAATCCTTAACACTTAATCCCTATTTATACTAAAATAGGATTAGGATTAATTTAGGAAACATTCAAATATTTCCTAATCTTTATTTGAATAACTTAATCACCAAGATAACTTAATTAAATTTTATATATATATATATATATATATATATATATATATATATATATATATATATATATATATATATATATATATATATATATATATATATATATATATATATATATATGGCGTACAGCCATAAATATATGTTATATATATATAACTATTTTCCTTTATTATTATTAATTAATATTATCTAAACAAATAATTTAAACTTAAATTATTAATCTTATTAATTAACAATATATATTTATTTAACTAATAAATATATATTTTCTTATCAATTAATAACTTGGTAATTAATCCTCTCCGTAAGTTAAAACCATAACTTACTAACACTGGTTTATAACTAACAGTTATTAAACCGTTGTCCCACTTGTGGTTGTATTACTTCTCGGATTACATGCCCTCACAGGTGTGACCATTGAGTGTCTTATGGCATTGGACGTGGCATCAGGGTTCGACGGTTATGCACACAAATCCTTTCAGACTCCCACTTGTGCTCACCGTTAACCAGGGTACCTTGATGACACGGCCTAAGGAAACCTCTAGACAAGTCTTTAGGTTAACCAAACGATAAGAACTCTTATACCCAGGTGTGATAATAAATCCTTATAAAACAAACTGTTTTATAATTTATAAAACTAACTGTTTTATAATAAAACTTCATAAGAACCCCCTGTCTTATGATTGGGTATACTTTAGGCTTTTCCCTCTGCAGCACGACGTTTCGATTGTGAGTGTGAGCATGGTATGAGTCAACTCTGAACACTCAGAAACTTTTCTCGACTATCCGATTTCGACTGATGTGATAAACGACAAAGAACAAATCAGTTCGTTTGGGCATGGCCATGCACTTATACAGTCTAGATCAGTCAAGGGGCCCAGAAACATCTCTCCTAAAAAGGAGGTGCATATTGCCTCTCGCATACTTGCATTTGGCAACACGCTTTCCGCTGACACCAGATACGCCTGTTATAGCTACCCTGTTACGGCGTAGCGTTAGGTGCGATCTAAATGCAAGAAGTCCACGTATCCCAAACCAAATATCTTAGGGTTGAGGACAACCTATGTGAGGAATACCTTTGGCTCGTTAACCACGCGGTATTCTTCATGATGTCACTATCCAGTATTCATACCCTTATGAATACCTGTACATCCTTGGCCTACACTCCTGGTAGCTATCTTCAATCACTATGAATCTTCACCAAGGATTACAATGACGTTATTACCTGTTAGATTGTGTGCATAGATAGATAACATATATAATCGTGTCCAATACTATGTGACACTAAAGGATCGCACTGCTACACACCCAATTAGAACTTTATGGATTTTTACCTAGATGTGTGTAACAATAATTAATTAGTTTAATTAATTATTGAGAAGAAAAATAATAATAGCTATTTATTATTTAAAGAGGAGAAGTTAATATTTAGTTTAAATATTAACGGGACCAATTAGTTAATAGTTATTAATTAATTAGAAAGGTCAAAGCATATTTTCTGTAATTACTTAATAGTTTAATTAAAGCTGGCTTTAAATTAAACGGGCTTGGGCTTTAATAAGGATATCTATATATATATATATATATATATATATATATATATATATATATATATACCTTATTAACCTTAGAATCATTAACAAGTAATCACAAGTTAAGAAAAACCCTAAGCACTCCTCTCTCTCTCACTCTCTCTCTCTCTCTCTCTCTCTCTCTCTCTCTCGGCGACGTGGTGAAAACCGAACCACCAAGGGTGGTGGTCGGCGGCGACGCAACACACACACACACACACACACATTGGGGATCAAGGTTTAATCCTTAGGCGGTCTAGCAGCCCGTTCGAGGCGGTGCAGTAGCGGTGGATAACCTGCAGCAATCTAGGATTGAGGAAAAGTTTTGGTTTGCTCAAAGGTATAATTTTTATCCCTTACTCTGTATTAGTTCTTATATGAGTTAGATGAGATCACTGGAGGGGGTTTTGTTTTTTATTCCGTTGTGCATGTATGATATGTCTTTTACCCCACAAAACCCTTCATTATCTCCCTAATCGAGGTTCCTACCGAGATAGGTAGTCACGGACAAGATTTTGAATAAAAACTTTTATTCACGGATATTACCAAAACATATAAAATGTGTGAAGAGTAGTGAGATTAATAATTTACTCTCCATATTCACCCTCCTGGAATATATACAAAATTAATACTGGTCCATCGTCTCAATTCACCGCGTCTATTTGCGTTACTATGTTGGTTCAAGTGGACTTATCACGGATCACTTCTTGAAACATCAACATTACTATGAACTAAAAACAAGTATGCACTAACTAGTGCTCCCACTTATTTTTGCTAGGTGATTTGTTTTCCGCAAACCTTGAAAACAAGTCTAGTCTTTTTAATTTTATCATATTCCCTGAACTTGGAGAACTGGATTAACTCCTTGTTCCTGAATATATAAAATTATCCCGTAACTATACCTAGTTACATTGTAGATGTATAAAACTTTTCTATTCCAAGAAATAGACTAAAATAATAAACCTTTTGTTTACACTAACCCGCAAACAAAACTAGATACTTAGTGTATAAACACTTATCTAATATGTTGTTTATTATTTTCAACACTTAATTCTTTTATATATATTAATATTGGACATCGAATTCCAATATGTAATTATGACATCCTGGGACTAGTTCTAATACCTGGACCATTTTGAATCCTCAAAAACCCGTCATTAAAATTATATACGTTCTTGAAATTCAACAAGCTAATAAACACCGTGTTTATCCGAAACACTTGTTAGCTTCTACGCAAATATATATACATATATATTTCAATTTATCAAAACTTGACAAATACCTTTGCGTAGGTCAGTTGTTCCCACTGACTATTATGAAAACATAACATTACTTAAAATACCTTATTGACTTGGTCATGTCATATTGCAAGTGTTAAGAGCCCTCGTGATATCGTACCATCCTGTACGAATCTGCTCCTGAAACATGTCCCTCAACTGGCGGATCATGTCATAAGCCGATGTTTCCATCATGCTCATACACTATTGGCTGGGGTATTTCCCACCGGCTCCTAGACGACATACTGTGACACCCTCCTTACCGGCCTAGATTAATTAAGGTAATTAATTAATTAATCTGGAAATTAAATTGCTATGTGGATTAATTGTTTTAATTGTTGGGGTTGTGAAATTATTTTGTTTATTTTAGGTAAATAAATATCTTATAGATTTGGAGTGGGTATGGAGGGGGTATGGCCGGTTGGTGGTATACCCACTCCTCCCCCATGTTTTCTTTACTTGTTAAATTAGACATAAGTGTTGTGTGTGTGATTGTGTGCTCTCGGCCGAGAACATAAGAAGAAGAAGAAGGAAATCGAATACATTGTTCAATCCAATCATCTTGAAATGTTTAACATTATTAGAAGGTTAGAAATTCAGAACCATTATATTGATTGATGTTGATTTTCGGTTTTGAATAGATATATTTATATATGTGTGAATACCGATAGAATGATTGTATGATGAATTTATGATCTAGGATGTATGCATGCTAGTAATTGTTGCTTATTATGATCAATACATGCTTAGAATGATTCTGGAAAACATAGATGTATTGCATGCTTAAAATCAGATTGAAAAATCGAAGTTAGAATATTTTTGAATGTCTCGGTTTTCTTAATGATGAATCTGTCGGATTTTAAGTCTGATTGTATCGGTATTAGGTGAATACCGAGTTATTCTATCGGAATTGGTTGAAATCCGATAAGATCGAACTGTTTGCCTTAACTTTTTATCGGAATTAGTGAAAACCGATAAAATCTAGCGGGATTGATGTAAAACCGAGAAGAATGATCGGATTTGATAATTAACATTTGCTCGGAATCCTATTCTATCGGGATTGTGTATTTTTCTCGGGATTCATTCTATCGGATTGTGCCTTATTCATCGGAATTGATGTTTTCTCGGAATTGAAGTTTAATCGGATTGTTAATCCTCGGATTTGGCATTTCTCGGATTGTGCATTGTATCGGAATCTGATTATATCGGATTTGCCTTTGCTCGGGATTGTTTGATCGGATTTCATGTTTTATCGGATTTGACCTTATCCCGGATTTGGTTTCATCGGATTTGACTCTTTGAGGATTTAAAGATAAACATGAACTTATAACCTTAGCTTATGAAAGGAATGTATGAAATTACCTAAGCTAAGGAGTTGGATGAATTCCATGAATTACAGTAAGTAAAGAGTAATAGTGAATAATGGTATATTGTTTGATTATACATGAGTTGATATGTACTTGTGATTGTATGTACATATGTGTTTGATTATAGTATTGTGCTTATTGTGTTATTGATTAAGCAAATACTGATTGTTAGTTGTTTGTTCAGGTGGAGACAAAACTCAGTAGTAAGAAAAGACTGAGTTACCTGAACTTTTGAAGATATAGGTGAGTGGATATATATATCTTGGATGTATAAGATATATCAACTGATTGTTGCTCTTTGAGATGTATTCTCTTGTTGACTGTATATATACATGTGGTTTGGGAGATCAGTTTGGCGGTTGTTTTTAGCTGGGCCTTGGTTTAGGGATATACAGTGCTAGCATTCGTCTTGATAGCATTTGTTGTAATCAAGAGTTGCTTGTATTGTTGTCTGTTGTAACTAGGCTATCGGTAAACATATTCTTTGGCCGGCATTTGGTTGAAGGTCCCGCAAGACCGCCGGTTCTCTTGTTGTTTGAGCATTGTTGGTTTGGGCTTTATGCCTTGTATGTTTTTTATATCAATTCTCTCACTTAGCTTTGTGCTAATCCCCCATTGTTGAACTCTTTTACAGGATATTCCTGGTATGTTGAAGATAGAGGTGAAACTGGAATTATGGACTGATCTAACTCTGATATCTGTTTTGATTTTGTAAAGAGCCTGATTTTGTAGTAACACTGTTGTAGTTTTGTAAAGTTAACCAGAAAAGTTGTATTTACCATATTATATATATGTAATTATGTTATTAGCTTCCACGCGTATTATAAAGTTGTGTTTTAGAAAATACGGTGTTACACATACCACTTTCTCTCATGCCTGAGCACGATCTGAAGATTGCGCTCCTAGTTGAGAAAGTTAGGTCCGGCGAGTAATCCTTCTCAAGGATAGAATGGAGTAAGAGGTTAATAGTGTTGGATGCATTTGCCATCTACTATCTCAATTATGTAGTTCAATTAGTAATAAACAATAGACTTTGCTAATACAAATCGATAAAAACCCTTAAATGATAAGTATTAGCCCTATGATCCATATTTCACACACTTGACGCAAGGTTTAGGCACTTCCCGCCAAGTTATGCTATTTCTGGTATGTAACACCCTGTACCAATCGTACCTATCTGATACGACTCCTAGAACCTCGTAGAGTACTTAGACAAAATGTAGTATGTTTAACTCTACTCTAGTGCATTTTGGGCTGAGACTCCCGATTATCACCAAAATAGATCGCACCACCTAAGACAGTATGAATTCTGGCCGGGACTCCCGATTATCACAGAACCTTTCATACCCTTCCCGCAATGGTTTGAACCCAGATGCCCAAGGTTTGGGCACTTTTGACACCCAAGTACCGTTTAACAGCAAATGTGTACCATTAGGTGGGTAGCACACTGATCTAAGATTTTCTTTTATCCAAGTTTGAAAAACTTGATTTCCAGTTTTGTAAAACCATTTTAAAACTATCTGTTTTAAAATCCGTATATCTTAGTGTACCTTGAACTAGGTACACAATACGTCTTATGATAAAACCATCTTAAAACAAACTGTTTTAAAATACTGACACGACAATCATAAAATATTTAATTTTATAAAACTGTTGTCGTATTCCAATTTTACCATATACCGTGGTTTTACCTCTGATTAATAAAAACTATTATTAACCTCCTACTTTAATTTTATAGTCGCATAAAAAACATAAAAGTAAAGCACAACCACACAGATAATAAACTTGTTATAGTTTTGCCAACTATGTCCTAAGGGGTCAACTAAGGACAAACTAGACAAAACTTGATCCCGTGGCTTGATCTTGTGTTTAGTCACCTTGCTCCCACTAGCCTTGACACCTCCGGTCTTGACTCGAGCAATTCCATCTTCTTCCTCCATCTTTGAAAAACTCCATCTTGATAGATCTTCGTGCTTGGTTTCAGTTACAACAAACTAAACTAGAATACATGAAATCCTATTCTATTACTTTTACATTATAAAAGGGGTTGTAAGTGGCACGCAGGCCTCCCCAAAACCAAAAAGAAAAACAGAAAGGAAAAAACACAACCACAGGTCTAAGTTGGCAGAACCTATAACCTACATGTCCAACCAAAACTAGAATATACTGTTGACTTGTTTAAGTCAAGCATTTGTAGTTGACATGTATAAACTACAAATGCGACTTAAAGATACTAATGCGACTTTAGTATACAAGTCAAACCCATTCAACATTTATGTATAAATAATCAACCACGCATTACATATAAACAATAAATAATGCAAACAACATACATACATCCTTGATCTATTAACCTTTCTCGTTACCTCTCAATTAATTAAACTATTAATCGAGACGAGAAATATGACAAAAACTTTGTCATCCTTTTTAATCAATTATTTACTATTGGTATAAAAACTATTACACCAAATGTGTTTTAATCCAAAAACACATAATTGATTAAAATTGTCCTTGTTTTACTTTGTTCAACAATAATACACTATTACGGTTAAATATTATATTTTAATCCAAAAATATAATAATCCTTTTATTTTAACTTAACTAGTTAAAATAATCCTTTTAACCATAATTTGTATATATATACTAATTTTAAATACATAAAATTAATACATATATAATCTTGTATTATTTAACTATTTCGAAATTATGCGTCCTAAAAAATACAAACGATATTTATAACGCGAAGTCTATGGTCCAAGAGCCCGTTCTCGGTTTTAACCCGAACTGGGCCGAGAAGCCCATTAAATCCAGAATGACTTTATAAGCCCAATTTTAATAAATAAAAAAATTTAAGTTCTACAAATTATAAATAATTTAATTAAAGAACTAAACATAAATAACTTGGGCTTTAAAAAGAAAATTGGATTAAATAATTAACCGGGCCGACCCCAAACTGGGCCGATCCTCCCTGGGCTGCCGGTAAGGCTGGAAATTTCTGACCCGACACAAAACACGACTCGAACCTGACATGAAAAAAGTGACACGAACCCGAAATGGGTCAAAACTAGGTCGACACGAAGTTGACACGAAAATAAATGGGTTGGGTTAGGGTCAACCCGACAACTCGAAAGTGACCCGTATAAGGGTAAAACTAAAAAGTATAAAATTTTCTTTAATACTTAAAATTAAAATTTCAAAAAGGAGATTATGAATTCAAATGAAGGAATGACATTTTAGGCAATAAAATTCAATAAACAAAAGTATAAAACCTTGAAAAGCTAAAAACTTAAATAAACAATAAAAGATTTAAACCTAAACAATATTACATCATTTTGTTATTTGTTATTTTAACTATATTGTTTTGGATTTTTGATACTTTGACGTTTGTCAACTTTGTAAGATTTAGACCTAAACAATATCATAGTGATAATGATTTAAATCAAGACCTTTTGGAACCCACCCAACCCGATATTCCTTCTAAGAATACAACGGTAAAGAAGAAAAACGACTTGCTTTTTGAAATTGGATAATTTCCTTTAGATTATTTTAGTTCATGGTTTGTTCACTAGTTACCACTTTTGTATTAAAGCTATTAAATTGTATTGATATTCAATATTTTAATCACTAGTTAGTAGAGAAAATTGGAAATAGTCAAGGAATTCGAAATTTTTTGACGAAAACCGTACTCGAAAACCGAATTTGAAAACCGTAATCGAAAACCTTATTTCAAACCCAAAATAGAAAACCGTACCCGAAACCTGTATTTGAAAACCATAATCGAAAGTATAAAAATACTTTAGAACGAAATGGGTTGACACGAAACACGACCCGAACCCGACACGAAAAAAAGTGACACGACTCGAACCCGACACGAAAATAAAAGGGTCGAAATTGGGTCGACACGAAACTGACCCGAACCCTAACGACACGAACCCAATAACACGAACTCGACCCAAATTGCCAGCCTTAGCTGCCGGGCCGCCTCCTTCGTCCGTTACCACCTCTTGGCGACCGCTGCTGGGCCGCCGCCATGCTGGGGCTGCCGCCGGTGGTCCGGTGGCTTTTCCGGTGACTTTTCCGATTAAAAAAACGGAATAATAAATATGAACAATTATATATATATTGAATTTAAATCCTAGAAATCCTAATCCATTTAAAGTTTAAACTTTTCCTTTTTAAAACACAACTTGTTTTAAATAATTTAAACTTTAAACAACCTTATCAACATAACTTGTTGATAAGGACTAGGATTTCAACAAACTTTAAAGTCTATCCTTTAATCAAAACTTAAACTAGTTTCAATAAAAACTTTAAAATGACATTAATCCAAACTGATTAATATCTTTAATACAAGCATTAAAATCGATATATATACACACAAAGTCATATAAACGAAAAATAAACCTTTATAATTTTAATTCTTTAACCGGTTAAACCTAACTGATTTAACCTTACTGATTAGAGATTAAAACCACAAAACCATTAATATTCAAAACTAACTTTTTGAATAATAAACTGAGATTAACAAACTTGCTAATCCCTATTTTCGATCATATATATAAGAACAAGAACAAAATATATAATAGATCACATAACATACACATTGTGATAAACTGAGCCGAGGCTCTGATACCACTGATGGGTTTTATAGCACATCCTATGTGTCATACTGATTCAAACTCAAACTGGTTTGAACCGACTCAAGGATGAAAACTGATTAATCATTCATAAAAGCGGAACTTGAATGACTAACCACCCAAAAACCCTAAAGGGATAGAATCTTTGTTTATCACAAGGTATATGTATAAATCGAAACATGTATGTATGTAAAACAATCAATAATAATATGAACATGACAAACAACAAGAACATTCATATTAATATAAGAACATATGATGTATAGAAACAATATACAAAACTTGTATATTTATATATATATATATATATATATATATATATATATATATATATATATATATATATATATATATATATATCGATCGGTACTAGTATATATATAATATATACTCGATCATCAAACAAGAACAAGAAGAAGAATATGGGTATCATACATTTTCTTACCTTAGGGTTGCTCAAGTAATAATCCACCCGTGATGAGGAAAAACGAGATCCCGCTAGAAAGGTGAGCAAACCACGAACCTTGATCATACCGTCTTGATGATCGACCAAAAACCGAAAACCGGTTTTTGGGTGTTCTCGGCCGGCGGCTAAGAGAGGGAGAGGAGAGGAGAGGAGAGAATTTTTCTTTTTAATTCATAAACTTGAATTAATGGTTAACCTTAAATCCTTAACCCTTAATCCCTATTTATACTAAAATAGGATTAGGATTAATTTAGGAAACATTCAAATATTTCCTAATCTTTATTTGAATAACTTAATCACCAAGATAACTTAATTAAATTATATATATATAAAATATATATATATATATATATATATATATATATATATGGAAAGGATCGAATGTGAACGCTTGAAGTTTGCGAACGCTACGAACACCACAATGGCGGGACTTATTTTGGTTTATACGGCGGAGGTGCATGGAATTAATTTACAAAGGCGGCGTTGAATTTGCTTGGGAGGTGGAAACAATTACATCTAATTTGATACGTGTCTTGTTGGAATTAATTTAATTGCTTTTATTCTTTACAAATTTAGTTCTTCACTTCTCAAATCAAAGTAAAATATGATCTACACACTTTATTATGTACTAATTTTTTCTACTTTCTAATGGTTTGAATGAATAAATTTAATGTATTTTTTCCTTCATCCAATACAATATATACTATAATTGTTCTGATTATAATTTAATTAAAGATGGTGCATCTAGATGTAACAAAAATGATAAAGATGAGTAATCGTGTTTTAAGACAAGATGTACTCGTTATTTAAAATAAGAAACTATTGACTCCTACAAATAAGATGCGCTAGTTAACGGATAAAAAAAATATTGCATCTGATGCAACATTTTTATGAAATAACGGCATCCGTCTTAAAATGCACAACGGTAGAAACACTGCATTTAGTATAGTAGATACATTGCATCTATTATAAATATAGTTCAAAAAACTTGAATGACAGTCATTTGACAATTGTAAAAATATGATTTGCCTTTCAATATGACATTTTCATTAAATCAATATGTTTTATAGAAGCTTTTCAAAAAAATATGTTTTATAGAAGAAAAAATTAAATGCATAAAAATAAAATATTGCATCTAATGCACCATTTTTGTGAAATGACGAAATCACTGCATTTCGCTTAGAATCATTATATCTCGTATAAAAAATACTTCTATTAAAATTTATTGCATTTTAGTTGAAGTACTCGATTGTTCTTATTTAAAAAAAATCATTACATCTTGCATAAAAATAATGTATCTCAATAATTAAAAAAATCACTGCATCTAAAAACTAACGTATTAAAATTCATATTATAAAAATAAATGCATCCTAAATTTAAAAGAAAAGGAAAAAAGAAAAAAATAAAATATACAAATTAAGAAATATTAGCCGCAAATGTTGACTAACACTTAAAAGAAGTTGTGATTCACTTTGAAAAAATGTCGTTCGCAAAATCGTTCGCAATTATCAGCGTTCGTATTTGATGTCTTCACTATATATATATATATATATATATATATATATATATATATATATATATAGTGAAGACATATATATAGGGTGTGGTTAAACAAAGAACCTCCTTTAAACAAAGAACCTAAAGAACCTCCCTGGTAATGACATGTGGCACATTGTTTAGGGCAAAAAAGGAAATTAAAAAAAAAACAATCGGCGCCTACAGCACCCACAACCAAAACCCACAACAAACTTAAAAAAAAACCCAATTTACTTTAAATAATCATAACTCGTTCGTTCTTAACAATTTTAACATAAAAATTATACCGTTAGATTTAGTTTTTCGTCCTCTTTCAAACAAGACCGGACTTGATATATTTCTGAAACTTTTTTTTTTTGAAATGCAAAGTTTGCATTTTGAGGTGGGTTCATTCAAACTCAAAATGCAAAATCTGAAGTTTGCATTTTGAGCTGGGTTCATTCAAGCCCAAAATGCAAAATCTGTAGTTTGCATTTTGAGCTAGGTAATTCAAGCTTAAATGCAAAATCCGTAATTTGCATTTTGAGCGGGGTAATTCAAGCCTAAATGCAAAATCCGTAGTTTGCATTTTGAGCTGGGCAATTCAAGCCTAAATGCAAACTCCGTTGTTTGCATTTTGAGTTGGATTCATTCAAGCCTAAATGCAAAATCCGTAGTTTGCATTTTGAGTTGTGTTCATTGAAACCTAAATACAAAATGCAAAAAACGAAAACGTACATGCTGCCTAAATGCAAACAAAATTTTCATGTTAAAAAAATTTTAGAAAAATATGGGAAGAGTGATCTTGTTTGAAAGAGGATTAAAAAACTAAAAGATTGGTATAATTTTTTATTCAAATTCACAAAATTTAAAAAGTTATGACAATATATATTTATTTAACTAATAAATATATATTTTCTTGTCAATTAATAACTTGGTAAATAATCATCTCCGTAAGTTAAAACCATAACTTACTAATACTGGTTTATAACTAACAGTTATTAGACCGTTCTCCCACTTGTGGTTGCATTACTTCTCGGATTACATGCCCTCACAGGTGTGACCCTTGAGTGTCTTATGGCATTGGACGTGGCATCAGGGTTCGACGGTTATGCACAGAAATCCTTTCAGACTCCCACTTGTGATCACCGTCACCCTTGATGACACTGGCCTAAGGAAACCTCTAGACAAGTCCTTAGGTTAACCAAGCAATAAGAACTCTTATACCCAGGTGTGATAATAAATCCTTATAAAACAAACTATTTTATAATTTATAAAACTAACTGTTTTATAATAAAACTTCATAAGAACCCCCTGTCTTATAATTGGGTATACTTTAGGCTTTTACCTCTGCAGCACGACGTTTCGATTGTGAGTGTGAGCATGGTATGAGTCAACTCTGAACAATCACAAACTTTTCTCGACTATCCGATTTCGACTGATGTGATAAACGACAAAGAACAAATCAGTTGATTTGGGCATGGCCATGCACTTCTACAGTCTAGATCAGTCAAGGGGCCCAGAAACATCTCTCCTAAAAAGGAGGTGCAGAATGCCTCTCGCATACTTGCATTTGGCAAAACGCTTTCCGCTGACACCAGACACGCCCGTTATAGCTACCCTGTTACGGCGTAGCGTTAGGTGCGATCCAAATGCCAGAAGTCCACGCATCCCAAACCAAATATCTTAGGCTTGAGGACAACCTATGTGAGGAATACCTTTGACTTGTTGACCACGCGGTATTCTTCACGATGTCACTATCCAGTATTTACACCCGTGTGAATACCTGTACATCCTTGGCCTACACTCCTGGTAGCTATCTTCAATCACTATGAATCTTCACCAAGGATTACAATGAAGTTATTACCTCCCTAATCGAGGTTCCCACCAAGATAGGTAGTCACGGACAAGATTTTGAATAAAAACTTTTATTCACGGATATTACTAAAACATATAAAATGTGTGAAGAGTAATGGGATTAATAATGTACTCTCCATATTCACCCTCTTGGAATATATACAAAATTAATACTGGTCCATCGTTTCAATTCACCGCGTCTATTTGCGTTACTATGTTGGTTCAAGTGGACTTATCACGGATCACTTCTTGAAACATCAACATTACTATGAACTAAAAACAAGTATGCACTAACTAGTGCTCCCACTTATTTTTGCTAGGTGATTTGTTTTCCGCAAACCTTGAAAACAAGTCTAGTCTTTTTAATTTTATCATATTCCCTGAACTTGGAGAACTGGATTAACTCCTTGTTTCTGAATATATAAAATTATCCCGTAACTATACCTAGTTACATTGTAGATGTATAAAACTTTTCTATTCCAAGAAATAGACTAAAATAATAAACCTTTTGTTTACACTAACCCGCAAACAAAATTAGATACTTAGTGTATAAACACTTATTTAATATGCTGTTTATTATTTTCAACATTTAATTCTTTTATATATATTAATATTGGACATCGAATTCCAATATATAATTCTGACATCCTGGGACTAGTCCTAATACCTGGACCATTTTGAATCCTCAAAAACCCGTCATTAAAATTATATACGTTCTTGAAATTCAACAAGCTAATAAACACCGTGTTTATCCGAAACACTTGTTAGCTTCTACGCAAATATATATATATATATATATATATATATATATATATATATATATATATATATATATATATATATATATACATATATATTTCAATTTATCAAAACTTGAAAAATACCTTTGCGTAGGTCCGTTGTTCCCACTGACTATTATGAAAACATAACATTACTTAAAATACCTTATTGACTTGGTCAAACTTGACACAAAAATCAAAATACCGATTTTAAGTATAAATCTAAAACTTAGATTTTGAATAAGAATCTTAAAATCGACGAAATCTTAGACTTGGATTTTCTACATACCAACTATTTCCTATTACGGAAATTGGTTTCTCGAAACTTTACATGACTACAAGTATAACACTTGTACGGATTCTTATTTTAAACATGTGAGTACCCTTGATTATAATATCCATTATAATCATACTCATAAATGTTTTATCTTAAATACATTCCCAGAAATAATAACTATTATTTAAGTGTTTAACACTAGTTCAAAACTTGAACTTGTTTTCATAAATACTTATAATTACTCAATTAGATAAACCTTCTAATCAACAACATCAACCGTGTTGATTCAAGTAATTCCATAAGTTTAGTCGAACAATTAATATTAATATATCTCAATGGCAATACTTAATACATAGGATCAACCACTAACAAGTCAAAAACTTTGACTTGTTAGTTAACCTCTAGTCAAACTTGACTAGATATAAACATAAACCATGTGCAAGGATATGTCACTAAATAATTCATTAATATTTTAAAACAGTTTTGAAATAGAAAAATATTTTCAACTATGAATTATTAATATCCTTGTTTCTACACGTGAGATCCTTGCATTCTTGGCACCTTTCGCTTTCATTGACCTATTGCAATAAACGATTGCAAATGTCAAACACTACTTGAAAGCAAATACTGAAGTTAGTCACCGAAGTTACTTGTGGTGTTAGACTAAACACCAACTTCGTGACACTTCGGGCAGTTGACCTTGTACTGGCCAATCTCACCGTACTTAAAGCACCAATTCTTGGAATTTTGCTTTGTTCGGCTTAAATCCCCCAAGCAACGGTAAAACCAAATCCAATTCCGATTATGTCCAAATCCGATAGTACCAATTCCGATAGAATCAAATCCCGAGCAAAGGCACAATCCGAGAAAAGTTAAAATCCTATAAAGTCACAATCCGATGGAGTCACAATCCGATGAGTATCCAATACCGATATATTATTCAAATTCCGAGTAAATATGTTAAGGCAATTCAATGATATTTTAGTCGGATTCCGATACATGTTCAATTCCGAGAACTGTCCAATACCGATAAAATGGAATTCCGAGAAAGGAGTTAAGGTATTTCATAGTTAAAGTCATATATCTCGATATATGTTTGAATCCGATTAACAAGGATTCCGATAAAAGTGTTAGGGCCAAATCCGAAAAGGAATTGTCGGATTCCTATCTAATTCCGATAGAAACTATCGGATTCCTCCAATTCCGATCAAATATTATCGGATTTCATCTAATTCCGACAAATTCATCCCAAATCCGATTAATTCATGTATTCTTCCCCAATTTCAGTTTCTAACATAATTCATCACTGATTACTTGCATGTAAATGTTCTATGTTTCCAGTAATCATTCTAATCACTTAAAGGACACATAACAAACATAAAATCTAACATGCATACATCCTAAGTTCATCAAATCATTTATCAAGCTTCAATCGGAATTCATCATACATAATTAAAACCGAATATAATCTATCAATTAACAATTGAATCCAGTGTTCTAACCTTGTTAATTTTATGAAATCAGAAGTATAATTGCATTCAAGGTTCAAGATCAAATTCGTTGATTCTTTTCTTGTTTCTTGATTCACGGCCGAGAGCACAATCAAAACACACACACATACTAAATTGGGAGTTTGCATGTAATGTGAGATAATGGGGTATTGTTGGTGACTAATCACCCAAATTCGGCCAACACACACCCCCCCCCCCACTAACTAATAATAAATTTTAAATTAATTATCCAATAATATATTCAATTAAATGTCAAGTAAACAAAATAACAATTAATTCACATTGATTAAATTAAATCTCAAACTAAATTCAATTAATTACCTTAATATTCTGGGCCGGGTAAGAGGGTGTTACAAATCTCCCCCCCTTAAGAAGATTCCGTCCTCGGAATCTGATCGCTCTCGAACAAGGAAGGATATCTATTCCTCATGTCGGCTTCAGTTTCCCAAGTCAAATCCGAACCCAAGCTGTGTTTCCATTTAACTAATACCAACGGTATCTGTTTCTTTCTCAACTTTGTAACCTTCCGATCCAATAGTTCAACTGGTTCCTCTATCAATTTCTGATTAGTATCCACTCGAAGATCCTGTATTG
Organism: Pulicaria dysenterica; assembly: GCA_947179395.2. Taxonomy (NCBI): domain Eukaryota; kingdom Viridiplantae; phylum Streptophyta; class Magnoliopsida; order Asterales; family Asteraceae; genus Pulicaria; species Pulicaria dysenterica. The sequence goes on along the minus strand of OX359294.1, from coordinate 14,673,384 downwards.
GAAGAACCTGCGTCTCATCCTCTACATTACACTTACGAAGATAACACACGTTGAAAGTGTTATGAATTCCAGCTAACTCATCTGGTAGATCCAATGCAACAGTCTGATCGTTAACAACCCGTCTGATTATGAAAGGACCAATGTAACGGGGATCCAACTTACCGCGTTTACCAAATCTGATAACGCCCTTCCAAGGAGATACTTTTAAGTAAACCATTTCTCCTTCAACAAACGATACCGGTCGTCGACGCGGATCAGCATACATTTTCTTTCTATCCCTTGCAGCTTTTAACTTTTCCCGAGCAATTGCAACTTTATCAGCTGTCATTTGTACTATATCAGGTCCTGCAAATTGCTTTTCCCCAGCTTCTAACCAACAAGTCGGAGTTCTACAAGGATGACCATACAACATTTCATACGGAGGCATACCTATACTACTGTTATAAGAATTGTTATAAGCAAATTCCACCAAAGGCAGATGTGAATCCCATAAACCCCCAAATTCTAACACACAAGCCCTGAGCATATCTTCCAAAGTCTGAATGGTTCTTTCTGACTGACCATCTGTTTGCAGGTGATAGGCCGTACTCAAATTTACCCTGGATTCTAATTCTTGTTGCAGTCTGTTCCAGAAGTTAGATACGAACCTCGAGTCTCTGTCTGAAACAATAGATAGAGGCACCCCATGTCTAGACATTATCTCATCGATATACAATTGAGCCAGTTTGCTTAAAGAAGCAGTTTCAGCTGTAGCAAGGAAATGAGCACTCTTGGTTAATCTATCGACAATTACCCAAATCATATCATGACCTCGTTGAGTTCGTGGAAGTTTCGTTACAAAATCCATCGTTAAATGATCCCATTTCCACTCAGGTATCTCTAACTGTTTCAACGATCCATACGGTTTCTGATGTTCAGCTTTAACTTGAGCACAAATGTGGCACATCCCAACAAACTTGGCTATATCTGTTTTCATTGTAGGCCACCAATATCGAGTCTTTAAATCATGGTACATCTTCGTGCTACCTGGATGTATTGATAATCTGGACTTGTGAGCTTCATTCAGTATTCACTCCCTCAAATTACCAAACTTCGGTACCCAAACACGTGTATGATAAATCCTCAAACCACGCGAATCGGTAGTTAACTCTTGCTGACGTTTAATCATCAGTTCATCCTTTAAGTTCTCATCTTTCAAAGCTTCTAGCTGTGCAGCTACCAATTGATCCACTAAGTCAGACTTAATCTCCAATCGCATAAATTGTACAGTCTCCGTTGATCCTTTTCGGCTGAGTGCAACTGCAACTACATTCGCTTTACCCGGATGATACTGAATATCGCAATCGTAATCTTTGATCAGTTCTAACCAACGGCGTTGTCTCATATTTAACTCCTTTTGTGTAAACACATACTGTAAACTTTTATGGTCGGTGCAGATCGTACATTTAGTTCCATACAAATAGTGTCTCCACAGTTTTAAGACAAAAACTACTGCTGCCAACTCCAAATCATGAGTAGGGTAGTTTCGTTCATTTGGTTTCAACTGTCTCGAAGCATAAGCAATCACTTTGCCCCTTTGCATCAAAACACAACCCAAACCGGCGTGAGAAGCATCGCAATATACAACAAAATCCTCTAAACCCTCAGGCAACGAAGAACAGGCGCTTGACACAACAATTGTTTCAGAGTCTGAAAAGCATCCTCTTGAGTTGAACCCCATAGAAACGGAACATCCTTTCGAGTTAACTTAGTCAACGGACCAACCAACTTAGAGAAGTCTTTGATAAACCTGCGGTAATAACCTGCCAATCCTAGAAAACTCTTTATCTCTGTAGGTGTTTTCGGAGCACTCCAGTTCATCACTGCTTCGATCTTGTATGGATCCACTTTGATACCTTCTTGACAAATCACATGACCCAAAAACTGAACTTCACGTAACCAAAATTCGCACTTCGAAAGCTTGGCATATAACTTATGTTGTTTAAGAATCTCTAAAACTTGCCTCAAATGCTGATCATGCTCACCTTCTGTCTTTGAATACACCAAAATATCATCGATAAACACAATGACAAACTTGTCTAAGAAGGGTCGGCATACACGATTCATTAAATCGATAAATACTGCAGGCGCATTCGTCAAACCGAACGACATCACAAGAAATTCATAATGACCATACCGAGTACGAAAAGCAGTCTTTGGAATATCTTCTTCTGCTACCCTGACTTGATGATAACCCGATCTCAGATCAATCTTCGAGAAATAAGAAGCCCCTTGAAACTGATCAAACAAATCATCGATTCTGGGCAACGGATACTTATTCTTGACGGTTCTTTTGTTTAGATCTCTGTAGTCAATACACATAGGAAAAGTTCCATCCTTCTTCTTAATAAACAAAACTGGTGCTCCCCACGGCGAAGAACTCGGTCGGATAAACCCCTTATCGAGAAACTCCTGAATTGGTGTCATCATCTCTCGGATCTCGGAAGGAGCCAACCGATACGGAGCTTTCGCAATCGGCGAAGTACCAGGAATCAGATCTATCTTGTATTCAACATCCCGAACAGGAGGCAATCCCGGTAAATCATCTGGAAACACTTCCGGATACTCTGACACAACCCAAACATCAGAAACCGCTTTCTTTTCTTTCTTTGCATCGATTGCGTAGGCCAGGAAAGACACACACCCTTTAGCTAGAGATTTTCTAGCTTTCATATACGAGATGATTGGAAAAGAAGAAGAAGAAGATCTATCCCCATGAGCCACGACATGCGACCCGTCAGCCAAAGGAATAGTAATCAGTTTCTTGTGATACTAGCCCTATGGTGACTTAACCAATCCATGCCTAATACTAAGTCAAATCCCGGAATAGGCATCAGTAAGCAATCTACAGGCAGACTAGTACCATCAATATCTATTGAAACCCCAGTCACAGAAGAAGTTACAGGCACTAAATTACCGTCGGCTACCTCTACTTCTAAAGGAGATGCAATTACAGTAACAGGTAATTTCAGTTTGTCACATAAAGCTATAGACATGAAAGATCTATTGGCACCCGAATCAAATAACACATGAGCAGGCACAGAGTTTACAATAAACATACCCGTGATAACATCACTATTTTCTGTAGCCTCTGTAACCGTCATCTTAAAAGCTCTACCTTCCACAGAAGGTGCGGCTTTCCGTTTCTGCCCTGCAGACGATCCCCCAACAGATACTACCTCCTACCCCGTCCCTTTCGGCCTTGGCTTTGTGCAAGCCCCAGCTCTGTGGCCCTCCTCATGGCAGTTCCAGCAGACGTTTGTTTTGAACCTACAAGTAGATGGTTCGTGACCAAATCCACCGCATCGTAAACACCGTTTTGTCTGAGCTGTACAAGGACCGGTATGGCTAGAGTTACATAGTTTACACCATGGCTTATTCTGATACAAACCCGAACCCTTTGACTTCTGATCATTCCGATTCTGGTTACCCTGTCCTTTACCCTTGTTGCCACTTTGATTTCCACTGGATTTCTGAGACGATCCTTTCTCACGATTCATCCTCTCTCTTGCTTTCACATCACCCTCAGCAGCACTAGCAATTGTAAAAGCCTGTATTAGAGAAGTTTCCATCCGGGTGTTACCCCGATACTCAGGTAGTAAGGCTTGTACAAAATGATCTATTTGGGAAAGTTCATCCGGCACCCATTGTTTGGCAAATCTCAATTTCTCGTTAAACTTTGCAATCAGCTCATCTACTGACATCTTGTCTTCCTGAGCTAAATACATCAATTCCCGCTTCACCCTGGCCAGATCGTAAATGTTGCAGAATTGCTCGCAGAATTTTGCCTGGAATTGATCCCAAGTTATCGAGTTTACCACATCTCTGGACAGATGTGCAGTTAAAGAATCCCACCAGGTAGCAGCATGGCCTTTCAGCCTCTTTGTTGCAAATTTAACTCTATACACCTCTTCACAATTACAGGCATCCAATGCCTTGACTTTCTCCCTCAGCCAGTTCAGTGTATCAGTAGGGTTGGAGCTCCCAGTGTACTCCGGTGGCTGGCAATCCATGAAATCTTTAAACTGAGCCTTTGATCGAAAACCTCCCTGACTTGGATACCATGGGATAAAGAAATTTTGTTATGGTTGGTACTGTTGTTGGGATTGGTAAGGTTGAGACACAGGAGGCATAGACACAAACGGTAAGGTTCCAAATGGTGTTGGCACCGTGTTAAAAGGTGCAACAGAGTAGACCGTAAGTGGTATTGCCTGAGTGAATACTACTGAATCTCGAGGCATTTGGATAGTTTGGGTTGGCTGTGATGACTGAGTCTGTTGCTGTTGCTGTTCCAGTTCCTGAACCCTATCCCTTAATGATTGTAGAGTGTCTTCCAACTGTAGCACATATTCTTGCTGTTCAGACTCACCATTAAGAGAAGTTCCAGCCCGGTGTTGTTCATTAGCTGTAGTTGATGACTGGTTGTTCCTTCTGGGGGACGTAGGAGTAGTTGTCGGGTTCACGTTATCAGCCATTATCTATGTTATACACAACATCTCACCAATTGTTAGATATAATCCGTTAGTTAAAACACATTAACTACCCTCAAAGCTATTTTACTAAATACCCACCCTGGGAATACTGGACTGACCAGAGCCTTGGCTCGAGTATTGCACAAATTATTCATGCAAATCCTTAAACCAATGCTCTGATACCAACTTGTAACACTGTACTTTTTAAACATATAATTAAATCGCATGTGGAAGCTAAATACATATAATTAACTTAATTACATAATAGATACAAAAGATTATCTTGTTTTATACATCAAAACTTTTACAGTGTTAATCCAAAAACAGGCTCTTATCAAAAACTTGACATCAGAGTACGGTCTGTCCATATTCCCAGTCCAAGCTTCAAAGCTCACCAGAGTTAATCTGCGAAACAGTCTAGTAGGGAATTAGCACAAAGCTAAGTGAGGGAACCAATATCTAATCAAATACAAGGCAAACATGCCTAAACCAAATAGCTCATGAATCCCAGGAGAACCGGCGGTGTTGCAAGCACCTACAACCAAGGTCGCCCAAAACCAAGGTTTACCGATAACCTTGCTAAAATGGATAACAACACCAGCCTTCTTGGGTACAACATATGCACCACAAGATCTGATACGGTAAATCCCCCAAGCAATGGTTCAGACTAAACTGATCTCCAAATAACATGTATATACAATCCAAACAAGAGCATTCCAAATAGGATATCAAATCCTATATATCAAAAGATATAAACCCACTCACCAAAGTCTTCAAAGCTTTGGAGCACACTCGAGTGACTAATTCACTGAGTCTTCTCAGTCCCTGAGATTGAAGTAACCCAAGTCAGTATTCAATTCATAATACTGATCCAAAATAGATATCATATCTAACCATGTTAATCATATATGTATACATATGCATTTATATATATCATACATGAATTCCAAAAGATATACAAGTCCTGTTTATCTTCAAATCATTAATCCCGAGTAAATCTCAAATCTGCTTGAATTGAATCCCTAGTATAGGCCAAATACCGATAATCATCAATTCCGATAAAACCAAATCCAATTCCGATTATGTCCAAATCCGATAGTACCAATTCCGATAGAATCAAATCCCGAGCAAAGGCACAATCCGAGAAAAGTTAAAATCCGATAAAGTCACAATCCGATGAATATCCAATACCGATATATTATTCAAATTCCGAGTAAATATGTTAAGGCAATTCAATGATATTTTAGTCGGATTCCGATACATGTTCAATTCCGAGAATTGTCCAATATTGATAAAATGGAATTCCGAGAAAGGAGTTAAGGTATGATTTCATAGTTAAAGTCATATATCCCGATATATGTTTGAATCCGATGAACAAGGATTCTGATAAAAGAGTTGGGGCCAAATCCGAAAAGGAATTGTCGGATTCCTATCTAATTCCGATAGAAACTATCGGATTCCTCCAATTCCTATCAAATATTATCGGATTTCATCTAATTCTGACAAATTCATCCCAAATCCGATTAATTCATGTATTCTTCCCCAATTTCAGTTTCTAACATAATTCATCACTGATTACTAGCATGTAAATGTTCTATGTTTCCAGTCATCATTCTAATCACTTAAAGGACACATAACAAACATAAAATCTAACATGCATACATCCTAAGTTCATCAAATCATTTATCAAGCTTCAATCGGAATTCATCATACATAATTAAAACCGAATATAATCTATCAATTAACAATTGAATCCAGTGTTCTAACCTTGTTAATGTTATGAAATCAGAAGTATAATTGCATGCAAGGTTCAAGATCAAATTCGTTGATTCTTTTCTTGTTTCTTGATTCACGGCTGAGAGCACAATCAAAACACACACACACACACACACACACTAAATTGGGAGTTTACATGTAATCTGAGATAATGGGGTATTGTTGGTGACTAATCACCCAAATTCGGCCAACACCCCCCCCCCCCAACTAACTAATAATAAATTTTAAATTAATTATCCAATAATATATTCAATTAAATGTCAAGTAAACAAAATAACAATTAATTCACATTGATTAAATTAAATCTCAAACTAAATTCAATTAATTACCTTAATATTCTGGGCCGGGTAAGAGGGTGTTACAAATCTCCCCCCCTTAAGAAGATTCCGTCCTCGGAATCTGATCGCTCTCGAACAAGGAAGGATATCTATTCCTCATGTCGGCTTCAGTTTCCCAAGTCAAATCCGAACCCAAGCTGTGTTTCCATTTAACTAATACCAACGGTATCTGTTTCTTTCTCAACTTTGTAACCTTCCGATCCAATAGTTCAACTGGTTCCTCTATCAATTTCTGATTAGTATCCACTCGAAGATCCTGTATTGGAAGAACCTGCGTCTCATCCTCTACATTACACTTACGAAGATAACACACGTTGAAAGTGTTATGAATTCCAGCTAACTCATCTGGTAGATCCAATGCAACAGTCTGATCGTTAACAACCCGTCTGATTATGAAAGGACCAATGTAACGGGGATCCAACTTACCGCGTTTACCAAATCTGATAACGCCCTTCCAAGGAGATACTTTTAAGTAAACCATTTCTCCTTCAACAAACGATACCGGTCGTCGACGCGGATCAGCATACATTTTCTTTCTATCCCTTGCAGCTTTTAACTTTTCCCGAGCAATTGCAACTTTATCAGCTGTCATTTGTACTATATCAGGTCCTGCAAATTGCTTTTCCCCAGCTTCTAACCAACAAGTCGGAGTTCTACAAGGATGACCATACAACATTTCATACGGAGGCATACCTATACTACTGTTATAAGAATTGTTATAAGCAAATTCCACCAAAGGCAGATGTGAATCCCATAAACCCCCAAATTCTAACACACAAGCCCTGAGCATATCTTCCAAAGTCTGAATGGTTCTTTCTGACTGACCATCTGTTTGCAGGTGATAGGCCGTACTCAAATTTACCCTGGATTCTAATTCTTGTTGCAGTCTGTTCCAGAAGTTAGATACGAACCTCGAGTCTCTGTCTGAAACAATAGATAGAGGCACCCCATGTCTAGACACTATCTCATCGATATACAATTGAGCCAGTTTGCTTAAAGAAGCAGTTTCAGCTGTAGCAAGGAAATGAGCACTCTTGGTTAATCTATCGACAATTACCCAAATCATATCATGACCTCGTTGAGTTCGTGGAAGTTTCGTTACAAAATCCATCGTTAAATGATCCCATTTCCACTCAGGTATCTCTAACTGTTTCAACGATCCATACGGTTTCTGATGTTCAGCTTTAACTTGAGCACAAATGTGGCACATCCCAACAAACTTGGCTATATCTGTTTTCATTGTAGGCCACCAATATCGAGTCTTTAAATCATGGTACATCTTCGTGCTACCTGGATGTATTGATAATCTGGACTTGTGAGCTTCATTCAGTATTCACTCCCTCAAATTACCAAACTTCGGTACCCAAACACGTGTATGATAAATCCTCAAACCACGCGAATCGGTAGTTAACTCTTGCTGACGTTTAATCATCAGTTCATCCTTTAAGTTCTCATCTTTCAAAGCTTCTAGCTGTGCAGCTACCAATTGATCCACTAAGTCAGACTTAATCTCCAATCGCATAAATTGTACAGTCTCCGTTGATCCTTTTCGGCTGAGTGCAACTGCAACTACATTCGCTTTACCCGGATGATACTGAATATCGCAATCGTAATCTTTGATCAGTTCTAACCAACGGCGTTGTCTCATATTTAACTCCTTTTGTGTAAACACATACTGTAAACTTTTATGGTCGGTGCAGATCGTACATTTAGTTCCATACAAATAGTGTCTCCACAGTTTTAAGACAAAAACTACTGCTGCCAACTCCAAATCATGAGTAGGGTAGTTTCGTTCATTTGGTTTCAACTGTCTCGAAGCATAAGCAATCACTTTGCCCCTTTGCATCAAAACACAACCCAAACCGGCGTGAGAAGCATCGCAATATACAACAAAATCCTCTAAACCCTCAGGCAACGAAGAACAGGCGCTTGACACAACAATTGTTTCAGAGTCTGAAAAGCATCCTCTTGAGTTGAACCCCATAGAAACGGAACATCCTTTCGAGTTAACTTAGTCAACGGACCAGCCAACTTAGAGAAGTCTTTGATAAACCTGCGGTAATAACCTGCCAATCCTAGAAAACTCTTTATCTCTGTAGGTGTTTTCGGAGCACTCCAGTTCATCACTGCTTCGATCTTGTATGGATCCACTTTGATACCTTCTTGACAAATCACATGACCCAAAAACTGAACTTCACGTAACCAAAATTCGCACTTCGAAAGCTTGGCATATAACTTATGTTGTTTAAGAATCTCCAAAACTTGCCTCAAATGCTGATCATGCTCACCTTCTGTCTTTGAATACACCAAAATATCATCGATAAACACAATGACAAACTTGTCTAAGAAGGGTCGGCATACACGATTCATTAAATCGATAAATACTGCAGGCGCATTCGTCAAACCGAACGACATCACAAGAAATTCATAATGACCATACCGAGTACGAAAAGCAGTCTTTGGAATATCTTCTTCTGCTACCCTGACTTGATGATAACCCGATCTCAGATCAATCTTCGAGAAATAAGAAGCCCCTTGAAACTGATCAAACAAATCATCGATTCTGGGCAACGGATACTTATTCTTGACGGTTCTTTTGTTTAGATCTCTGTAGTCAATACACATAGGAAAAGTTCCATCCTTCTTCTTAATAAACAAAACTGGTGCTCCCCACGGCGAAGAACTCGGTCGGATAAACCCCTTATCGAGAAACTCCTGAATTGGTGTCATCATCTCTCGGATCTCGGAAGGAGCCAACCGATACGGAGCTTTCGCAATCGGCGAAGTACCAGGAATCAGATCTATCTTGTATTCAACATCCCGAACAGGAGGCAATCCCGGTAAATCATCTGGAAACACTTCCGGATACTCTGACACAACCCAAACATCAGAAACCGCTTTCTTTTCTTTCTTTGCATCGATTGCGTAGGCCAGGAAAGACACACACCCTTTAGCTAGAGATTTTCTAGCTTTCATATACGAGATGATTGGAAAAGAAGAAGAAGAAGATCTATCCCCATGAGCCACGACATGCGACCCGTCAGCCAAAGGAATAGTAATCAGTTTCTTGTGATACTAGCCCTATGGTGACTTAACCAATCCATGCCTAATACTAAGTCAAATCCCGGAATAGGCATCAGTAAGCAATCTACAGGCAGACTAGTACCATCAATATCTATTGAAACCCCAGTCACAGAAGAAGTTACAGGCACTAAATTACCGTCGGCTACCTCTACTTCTAAAGGAGATGCAATTACAGTAACAGGTAATTTCAGTTTGTCACATAAAGCTATAGACATGAAAGATCTATTGGCACCCGAATCAAATAACACATGAGCAGGCACAGAGTTTACAATAAACATACCCGTGATAACATCACTATTTTCTGTAGCCTCTGTAACCGTCATCTTAAAAGCTCTACCTTCCACAGAAGGTGCGGCTTTCCGTTTCTGCCCTGCAGACGATCCCCCAACAGATACTACCTCCTACCCCGTCCCTTTCGGCCTTGGCTTTGTGCAAGCCCCAGCTCTGTGGCCCTCCTCATGGCAGTTCCAGCAGACGTTTGTTTTGAACCTACAAGTAGATGGTTCGTGACCAAATCCACCGCATCGTAAACACCGTTTTGTCTGAGCTGTACAAGGACCGGTATGGCTAGAGTTACATAGTTTACACCATGGCTTATTCTGATACAAACCCGAACCCTTTGACTTCTGATCATTCCGATTCTGGTTACCCTGTCCTTTACCCTTGTTGCCACTTTGATTTCCACTGGATTTCTGAGACGATCCTTTCTCACGATTCATCCTCTCTCTTGCTTTCACATCACCCTCAGCAGCACTAGCAATTGTAAAAGCCTGTATTAGAGAAGTTTCCATCCGGGTGTTACCCCGATACTCAGGTAGTAAGGCTTGTACAAAATGATCTATTTGGGAAAGTTCATCCGGCACCCATTGTTTGGCAAATCTCAATTTCTCGTTAAACTTTGCAATCAGCTCATCTACTGACATCTTGTCTTCCTGAGCTAAATACATCAATTCCCGCTTCACCCTGGCCAGATCGTAAATGTTGCAGAATTGCTCGCAGAATTTTGCCTGGAATTGATCCCAAGTTATCGAGTTTACCACATCTCTGGACAGATGTGCAGTTAAAGAATCCCACCAGGTAGCAGCATGGCCTTTCAGCCTCTTTGTTGCAAATTTAACTCTATACACCTCTTCACAATTACAGGCATCCAATGCCTTGACTTTCTCCCTCAGCCAGTTCAGTGTATCAGTAGGGTTGGAGCTCCCAGTGTACTCCGGTGGCTGGCAATCCATGAAATCTTTAAACTGAGCCTTTGATCGAAAACCTCCCTGACTTGGATACCATGGGATAAAGAAATTTTGTTATGGTTGGTACTGTTGTTGGGATTGGTAAGGTTGAGACACAGGAGGCATAGACACAAACGGTAAGGTTCCAAATGGTGTTGGCACCGTGTTAAAAGGTGCAACAGAGTAGACCGTAAGTGGTATTGCCTGAGTGAATACTACTGAATCTCGAGGCATTTGGATAGTTTGGGTTGGCTGTGATGACTGAGTCTGTTGCTGTTGCTGTTCCAGTTCCTGAACCCTATCCCTTAATGATTGTAGAGTGTCTTCCAACTGTAGCACATATTCTTGCTGTTCAGACTCACCATTAAGAGAAGTTCCAGCCCGGTGTTGTTCATTAGCTGCAGTTGATGACTGGTTGTTCCTTCTGGGGGACGTAGGAGTAGTTGTCGGGTTCACGTTATCAGCCATTATCTATGTTATACACAACATCTCACCAATTGTTAGATATAATCCGTTAGTTAAAACACATTAACTACCCTCAAAGCTATTTTACTAAATACCCACCCTGGGAATACTGGACTGACCAGAGCCTTGGCTCGAGTATTGCACAAATTATTCATGCAAATCCTTAAACCAATGCTCTGATACCAACTTGTAACACTGTACTTTTTAAACATATAATTAAATCGCATGTGGAAGCTAAATACATATAATTAACTTAATTACATAATAGATACAAAAGATTATCTTGTTTTATACATCAAAACTTTTACAGTGTTAATCCAAAAACAGGCTCTTATCAAAAACTTGACATCAGAGTACGGTCTGTCCATATTCCCAGTCCAAGCTTCAAAGCTCACCAGAGTTAATCTGCGAAACAGTCTAGTAGGGAATTAGCACAAAGCTAAGTGAGGGAACCAATATCTAATCAAATACAAGGCAAACATGCCTAAACCAAATAGCTCATGAATCCCAGGAGAACCGGCGGTGTTGCAAGCACCTACAACCAAGGTCGCCCAAAACCAAGGTTTACCGATAACCTTGCTAAAATGGATAACAACACCAGCCTTCTTGGGTACAACATATGCACCACAAGATCTGATACGGTAAATCCCCCAAGCAATGGTTCAGACTAAACTGATCTCCAAATAACATGTATATACAATCCAAACAAGAGCATTCCAAATAGGATATCAAATCCTATATATCAAAAGATATAAACCCACTCACCAAAGTCTTCAAAGCTTTGGAGCACACTCGAGTGACTAATTCACTGAGTCTTCTCAGTCCCTGAGATTGAAGTAACCCAAGTCAGTATTCAATTCATAATACTGATCCAAAATAGATATCATATCTAACCATGTTAATCATATATGTATACATATGCATTTATATATATCATACATGAATTCCAAAAGATATACAAGTCCTGTTTATCTTCAAATCATTAATCCCGAGTAAATCTCAAATCTGCTTGAATTGAATCCCTAGTATAGGCCAAATACCGATAATCATCAATTCCGATAAAACCAAATCCAATTCCGATTATGTCCAAATCCGATAGTACCAATTCCGATAGAATCAAATCCCGAGCAAAGGCACAATCCGAGAAAAGTTAAAATCCGATAAAGTCACAATCCGATGAATATCCAATACCGATATATTATTCAAATTCCGAGTAAATATGTTAAGGCAATTCAATGATATTTTAGTCGGATTCCGATACATGTTCAATTCCGAGAATTGTCCAATATTGATAAAATGGAATTCCGAGAAAGGAGTTAAGGTATGATTTCATAGTTAAAGTCATATATCCCGATATATGTTTGAATCCGATGAACAAGGATTCTGATAAAAGAGTTGGGGCCAAATCCGAAAAGGAATTGTCGGATTCCTATCTAATTCCGATAGAAACTATCGGATTCCTCCAATTCCTATCAAATATTATCGGATTTCATCTAATTCTGACAAATTCATCCCAAATCCGATTAATTCATGTATTCTTCCCCAATTTCAGTTTCTAACATAATTCATCACTGATTACTAGCATGTAAATGTTCTATGTTTCCAGTCATCATTCTAATCACTTAAAGGACACATAACAAACATAAAATCTAACATGCATACATCCTAAGTTCATCAAATCATTTATCAAGCTTCAATCGGAATTCATCATACATAATTAAAACCGAATATAATCTATCAATTAACAATTGAATCCAGTGTTCTAACCTTGTTAATGTTATGAAATCAGAAGTATAATTGCATGCAAGGTTCAAGATCAAATTCGTTGATTCTTTTCTTGTTTCTTGATTCACGGCTGAGAGCACAATCAAAACACACACACACACACACACACACTAAATTGGGAGTTTACATGTAATCTGAGATAATGGGATATTGTTGGTGACTAATCACCCAAATTCGGCCAACACCCCCCCCCCCCCCAACTAACTAATAATAAATTTTAAATTAATTATCCAATAATATATTCAATTAAATGTCAAGTAAACAAAATAACAATTAATTCACATTGATTAAATTAAATCTCAAACTAAATTCAATTAATTACCTTAATATTCTAGGCCGGGTAAGAGGATATTACAGATGCGCCCCTTCCTCTTATTACTACTCCCCTTATCTGCCATGAGAATATTTTTGAACTTAGTACCCATATTAGACTTAACTATCTTGAGCATCGAATGAAGCTTAGCTATGGATTTCTCCATGTTGTTCATGTTGTAGTTGACTATGAAAGTCTTATAGTCATCAGACAACGAGTTAAGCATCATATCAGTTGCCAGCTGCAACGGTATTGGGTGTCCAAGCCTCTTTAGGTGGTTCATGACATGGGTACTAACCGAAGTACCCTTAGCCATCTTGCAAGTGTTAAGAGCCCTCGTGATATCGTACCATCCTGTACGAACCTGCTCCTGAATATTATATTTTAATCCAAAAATATAATAATCCTTTTATTTTAACTTAACTAGTTAAAATAATCCTTTTAACCATAATTTGTATATATATACTAATTTTAAATCAATAAAATTAATACATATATAATCTTGTATTATTTAACTATTTCGAAATTATGCGTCCTAAAAAATACAAACGGTATTTATAACACGAAGTCTATGGTCCAAGAGCCCGTTCTCGGTTTTAACCCTAACTGGGCTGAGAAGCCCATTAAATCCAGAATGACTTTATAAGCCCAATTTTAATAAATAAAAAAATTTAAGTTCTACAAATTATAAATAATTAAATTAAAGAACTAAACAAAAATAATTTGGGCTTTAAAAAGAAAATTGAATTAAATAATTAACCGGGCCGACCCCAAACTGGGCCAATCCTCCCTGGGCTGCCGGGCCGCCGCCTTGGTCCGTTACCACCTCTTGGCCACCGCTGCTAGGCCGCCGCCATGCTGGGGCAGCCGCCGGTAGTCCGTGGCTTATCCGGTGACTTTTTCGATTAAAAAAACGGAATAATAAATATGAACAATTATATATATATCGAATTTAAATCTTAGAAATCCTAATCCATTTAAAGTTCAAACTTTTCCCTTTTAAAACACAACTTGTTTTAAATAACTTAAACTTTAAACAACCTTATCAACATAACTTGTTGATAAGGACTTGGATTTCAACAAAGTTTAAAGTTTATCCTTTAATCAAAACTTAAACTAGTTTCGATAAAAACTTTAAAATAACATATTGATCCAAACTGATTAATATCTTTAATACAAGCATTAAAATCGATATATATATATATATATATATATATATACATACAAAGTCATATAAACGAAAAATAAACTTTTATGATTTTAATTCTTTAACCGGTTAAACCTAATTGATTTAACCTTACTAATTAGAGATTAAAACCACAAAACCATTAATATTCAAAACTAAGTGTTTGAATAATAAACTGAGATTAACAAACTTGTTAATCCCTATTTTCGATCATATATATAAGAACAAGAACAAAATATATAAGAGATCACATAACATATACATTGTGATAAACTGAGCCGAGGCTCTGATACCACTGATAGGTTTTATAGCACCTCCTATGTGTCATACTGATTCAAACTCAAACTGGTTTGAACCGACTCAAGGATGAAAACTGATTAATCATTCATAAAAGCGGAACTTGAATAACCAACCACCCAAAAACCCTAAAGGGTTAGAATCTTTGTTTATCACAAGGTATATGTATAAATCGAAACATGTATGTATGTAAAACAATCAATAATAATATGAACATGACAAACAACAAGAACATTCATATTAATATAAGAACATATGATGTATAGAAACAATATACAAAACTTGTATATTTATACATATATATATATATATATCGATTGGTACTAGTATATATATATATATATAATATACTCGATCATCAAACAAGAACAAGAAGAAGAATATGGGTATCATACCTTTTCTTACCTTAGGGTTGCGCAAATAATAATCCACCCGTGATGAGGAAAAACGAGATTCCGCTAGAAAGGTGAGTAAACCACGAACCTTGATCATACCGTCTTGATGATCGACCAAAAACCGATAACCGGTTTTTGGGTGTTCTCGGCCGGCGGCTAAGAGAGGGAGAGGAGAGGAGAGAATTTTTCTTTTTAATTCATAAACATGAATTATTGTTAATCTCAAATCCTTAACCCTTAGTCCCTATTTATACTAAAATAGTATTAGGATTAATTTAGGAAACATTCAAATATTTCCTAATCTTTATTTGAATAACTTAATCACCAAGATAACTTAATTAAATAATATATATATATATATATATATATATATATGGATATATATTTATATGGCGTACGGCCATAAATATATGTTATATATATATATAATTATTTTCCTTTATTATTATTAATTAATATTATCTAAACAAATAATTTAAACTTAAATTATTAATCTTATTAATTAACAATATATATTTATTTAACTAATAAATATATATTTTTTTGTCAATTAATAACTTGGTAATTAATCCTCTCCGTAAATTAAAACCATATTACTAACACTGGTTTATAACTAACACTATTTAAACCGTTCTCCCACTTGTGGTTGCATTACTTCTGGGATTACATGCCCTCACAGGTGTGACCCTTGAGTGTCTTATGGCATTGGACGTGGCATCAGAGTTCGACGGTTATGCACACAAATCCTTTCAATAGTTTGTTTCGTATTTAAGAAATTTTTATGACTTTTATTAAATAAATTACTAAAGTCATTTAATTTATAGTTATGATAAGCTGATTTAAATATTAGATATATAAATTTAAGATTAATTTGTTATTATGTATACTCATTTTTAAATATATTATATATTCTATGTATGTTTTACAATTTTATTTTTTATACATGTTAGTAATCTAAAAAACCTAAAGAAATTTAAAAATAACTTTCCTCGTGTTTATATACGGGTGTTAAAGCTAGTTTACATTTAAGGTACATATTAATTATTAAATTATTATGCCTAAGAATTGGTAAAATGGTTAAGCCTAACTAAATGATAAATTTGTAAAAGATAGTTAAAAGTAGGGGTATGTTCGGCCCTGGAACCGGACCGAACCGGTCCGGAACCGAAATAACCGGGAACCGAAATGGGTCAAAAGCTAGAACCGATAACCGGACCGATATAAGGGAACCGGTTCCGGTCTCGGTTCCGGTTATTAACCGGTTATTTCGGGTATAGAACCGGAATAACCGAAAAAAACCGAAAAAATTCTATGGAACCGGTTTCTATTGCATATCGCGTCTTCCAACTCTAAAATAAGTAGGAAATAAAACAAAGTTAAAAGTTAGTATACGGTTTGGTAATATGTAATTACAAGAAATTATTACCTTTGGCAACATCATCATCTTCTAGAATGTCTTCAAGTGTAGGAACCGAAAAAACCGGTAACGGGTGAATATTTTTTTAATTAAAGACAAATATAATACGTTTGTATTTGCTATTTTTACGTGTAAATTTTTACTAGTAACCAAACAATAAGTTAGATACAAAATAAGGTTATGTTTATCGTAGAAATTGACAATTAAACGGTTTAAGGGAAACAGTTCCGGTTATTACGGGTACGGAAAACTGGATAAGACCGAAAATTAATTTTGGAACCTGTTCAAGAGCGAGAATCGAAAATAACCGATAACCAGTGATTATTTTTGACACTAGCATATGACAAAAAATAATAGTTCGTTGACTTCTTTCTTACAAACAATAATCATTAACCATATCACAAATGATAATAGTTTAATAATCAACGATATTATCAAAAAGAATAGTTCATAGCCAACCCATATGACAAATACAAAATCACAAACCAACCGGTTCCGGTTCTAAGACCGAATTACCGGATAACCGGTGGAACCGGAACCGAAAGAACCGAAAACCGAAAATGAGATTTTAGGAGAACCGATAACCGGACTGAATATTACGGTTCCGGTTCCAACCGGTTACGGTTCCGGTTTGGTTCCGGTTCCGGTTCGGTTTTTCGGTCAAAAAGCTCATCCCTAGTTAAAAAGTATTGACCACATGAACAAACATCACATATTTTCTACACGTTTCATAATTGGTCAAGCTAATGAACCATTTGGTTCTAAATCGGTTTTATTTAATTGGAATATAAATTAAGGAATTGGAATTGTGGTTCTTCTATCGTCGCCATCATTCATTAGTTTTTTTAAACAGCGAAAATATGTTAGCGTGCTGCGTCTGCAATTACATCTATCATTCGTTAGTGGCCAGAGAATCATATTGATGTTGAATTATGAAGACAAATTGTTTAAAAAGATGAAAGATTTTAACATACTTTACATAAACACAATGTTTTAAAACCCGGGTCGACCCGTGACCCGGTTAGGAGACCGGGTCAATGTACACTGGATTTTTGGTAATTTCTGGCCCGCAATGACACGCCTGGGTTTATAGTTGACCCGGTTTGACCCGTTTTTATTTTTATTTTTTTAATTTTTTTTAAAACATAAAAGTTCAACAATTTAGTCATCTCGACAATCAACATATTGAAACCCTCACTCGACAAAAACCCAAAAAACGAGTTGTGAATCCTTCTTGATAGTCGACAACGACTCCTGTCCTTTGTCATCTCCAACATGAGATTGTCCTTCGAGTAGAAACCTCTATTGAGTTCACGTAACTCTCTCAATAAAATTTTCTTTTTATGCTTGATAGATTATGTAGATTGGTAATTGTTTCCAAGTTTATATATACACACATATGCATATATATATATATATATATATATATATATATATATATATATATATATATATATATATATATATATATATAGGGGAGGGTTCCATTGAGAACCGAATTTATTGCGAGAACCGCGAGAACCAATTTTAGCCGTTGATTTGATAAGTGGAATTCATGGATGGGGAGCGTGGGGGAATCAAGTGTGGCAGGGTGTATGTGAGGAATTCATGGGTGGACAATGACATTGAAAGAGAGGGAATTGGACGGCTCAGATTGGTTCTCGCGGTTCTCGCAATAAAAATGGTTCTCAATAGAACTTATTCCTATATATATATATATTTAATGTAATATCTTGAAAACCGGGTTAACCCGCCGGTTGAACCGGTTGATCCGTGATCCAGTGAGAAGACCAGGTCAACTAAAAACCCGGGTTTTAAAACATTGCATAAACATTTATGAATTTCTTCATAACACTAGTAATTTATTGTTTTTGATTTTCCATATTTAATAGAATATAAGATCTTAATAAGGTATTAGAATTGTTGGTTAATTTGTAATTATGATCCAATTTATACTATATGATTGTTTCAGTTACATACTCATATTGATAAGTTTGTAGATGAATTATTTGTACTATATGTTTTGTTACTATGTATAATAAAAATAGTTTAAAAACTCAGACATTAATAGTAGATAGCTTTGCCAAAATAAACAACATAATATGTGGTATAATAAAAACAAGTAAAAAAATTTGAGATTAGATCTTAAGTACAATATCCACATCGCGGAAGACACTAATGAAGCTAAGAGGTTCTGCTCACTATTTAAATAATGGTTTGAAGGAGATGACGGGACGAATTCATTCTCAGAGAATAGTGACTTCATTGAATTTGATGGCAGCCAATTCGTGTCGCTATCGAACATGGATGAAGAAGAGATGGAGGACACAACTCCGGCGACAATCCCGGTGAATAATCCGTTTGAAAATTCAAACGCTGGTGTCCGTGAAGGAGTCGAACAGGCGATGGGAAATCATATTGCCTCGAAGAACGCAGCAGACAAAGATCCATTGGAAATTGGTGTAGGCGAATTCAATCTTGAGAAGGGGGCAGCATGCGATGGTGAACCATTAATTGCTCCAGAGTCGTCTTCAAACAACCCAAGATAATAATAACACTGGTGTCTCATCTGGGCCTGTATCGTTGCGGAAAAAAAGAGGAAAAAAAGATTTTGGGCAGATCAAAACATCTCTTCCCCCTTAATTCCAAATCGGTTCTCAGACATATCTCGAAGCACAGAGCTCTAAAATCTTCTTCACTATTATCGACTTCTAAAAACACCTCCATTGATCTCAACAGGACAGTTGATTCATCAAACAAGGGCCATGGAATGCATTTTGAGGAAGAAGGCAGTAACAGTACAAACCCCTCGTCTTCACAGCAAAAAGGGGTTTCAAGTGAGATTAGGAACACTATGGAGATTGGCAATCTAGTGGGGTTTCAGATGGATGGATGTGAACAGGCACTTCGTACAATCATCTCGAAGTCTGGTGATGTACAGGAGTTATTCTGAAGATTTTATCCATCAATGCGAGGGGTATCGCCTCTGATCTCAAGCAGAATTGGATCAGAGGGATGTGAGAGGTAACAAAATTAATTTCCTTGGTGTACAAGAGTCCTTCTGTAGTGTTCCTGATATGAGTCTGATTTCTGCAATCTGGGGTAATATAGCTTTTGAATACGATTATGTTAATGTTATTGGTCGTTCTGGTGGTATTGTTTCTGTTTGGGACACTTCATGCTTCATGAAAATTGGGGGGCGTAAAGATGTCAATTTTCTGGCTACATGGGGTAAATGGATAGGGGTTGAGGGTCTGTGTGGTATCATCAATTCATATGCGCCACAGGACATTAAGGATAAAAAGATTTTATGGAGTAAAATATCTGATTTGATTAGATCAGAGTTCTCAATCAAATGGGTGGTTTTTGGAGATTTTTACGAAGTTAGAACTTGTGTTGAACGATTGGGGTCGGCTACTATCTTACCCAGACTTCACTCTGATCACTGCCCTATTGTTTTTCAAAGTGCTTCTTATGACTTTGGGGCATCGTATTTCAAATTCTTTAATACTTGGCTGTCGGATCCTAAGATCTGTGAGGTGGTCAAGAAAAGTTGGTCTCTTTCATGCCTCAATCCTAAGTTGTCGCATATGAAGTTGTTCATGGAGAAACTCAGGTTGGTAAAAAATCAAATTAAAGTTTGGAGGAATCATAATGGGCCAATACAGTAGGAAGTTTTGAAGGCTACCAAATTGAAACTTGATATCTTAGATCGGAAAGCAGAAAATGCCTCTTTGTCTTGTGTCGAAAGCAAAGAAAGACAAGACTGTTTCATCAAAATTATGGATGCTGAGAGGTCTAAAATACTCGATTTGAGACAAAGAGCAAGATTAAAATGGGCAGCCGAAGGGGATGAGAATTCGAGCTTTTTTCACGGGATTATTAACTCCAATCGGAGAAACAATTTTATTCATGGTGTTTTTGTTAACGGTGTTTGGATTTCGGATCCGAGTTGTATCAAAACGGAAGCCTTACAATTTTTCTCAAAAAAGTTCGTGGCTGACTCTCATATCCGACCTTCCTTTCGCAGCAGTAAGTTTTCGAGGCTCTCCTCGGATCAAAGTTCTTTTCTCGAAAAATCATTTACAGCAGAAGAAATTAAACAGGCAGTTTGGAGTTGCGCGTCCGAAAAAGCACCGGTCCGGATGGATTTACATTCGGATTCTTAAAAAATTTCTGGGAAACCATTGGAGATGATCTTATAAGAGCTGTGTTGCAATTTGAAGCTACGGCTTATTTTGACGCGGGCTGCAATTCGTCGATTGTTGCTCTTATCCCTAAGTCTGATACTCTGATTCTCCTATTTCTTTTAATGAATTTAGACCTATCTCCTTATTGAATTGTTTATACAAACTTGTTGCTAAATTGTTGGCAAACACGCTCAAAGTGGTGATTAGTAGTGTAATTGGTCAAGAACAAACGGTGTTTCTCGAAAAAAGGAGTATTCTTGACGGACCTTTTATTATCAATGAACTCATTTCGTGGGTGAAGAAAGAGAAGAAAAAATATTTCCTGTTTAAAGTGGACTTTAACAAAGCATTTGATTCTCTAAGATGGGACTTTTTGGAGGAAACAATGCTACAAATGAGTTTCGGGAAGAAATCGTGCTCATGGATTAATGGTTGTCTCTCATCTGCTATGGTCTCGATTTTAGTTAACGGCTCTCCTACTAAAGAATTCCGTATGGGTTCTGGTGTTCGCCAAGGAGACCCTCTAGCACCATTCCTTTTTATAATTGCGGCGGAAGCTTTAAACGTCGCAATTAAAGAGGCATGTATCCATTGTGTGTATCGGGGTGTTAGGCTGCCTAATAATGGCCCTGTTATCTCGCATATGCAATATGCAGATGATGTGATCTTTGTCGGGTAGTGGTCACTTATGTGTCTTAAAAATTTGATACGCATCCTTCGATGCTTCCATCTCTCGTCTGGTCTTAGAATTAATTTTGAAAAAAGTTCTTTGATTGGTATTGGTGTTCATGATGATGAAACGACATTTATGGCCTCTCAAATACATTGTAAGTCAGGGTCATTCCCGATCAAATATCTCGGAGTGCTTATTGGAGTATCTATGAACAAAGGAGTTTTTTGGGAACCCATTATTAATAAGTTTAGAAGAAAGCTCTCATCTTGGAAGGCTCGCAATCTCTCTTTTGGCGGTAGACTTATTTTGTTGAAATCAGTTCTAGGAAGCCTTGGATCGTATTTCTTCTCACTATACAAGGCTCCGGCGAAGGTGATTAACAAGCTTGAAAGCTTGAGACTTAATTTCTTCTGGGGAAGCCGTAATGGTGAGCGTAAGATTTCATGGATTGCTTGGGATACGGTGCTTTTAAACAAAAGGAAGGGAGGACTAGGGGTTGGGAGTCTTAGAGCATTAAATCTCGCATTACTTGCAAAATGGCTACGGCGTTTTAGGGTTGAAGAAAGCTCTATGTGGAAATCGGTGATCCAAGCCATTCATGGGCGATTTCTTTGGATAAACATAACCCCAAAGGATCCATCGCGGGGACTTGGAGGAGGAACATTCTAAAAACACATAAAACATTTGAGGAGGTCAATATTCCCCTACATTGTTGGTTTGAGCAGGGTGAAACACCGCATTCTTGGAAATGGGCTTTAGAACCCTCAGGCGAATTTGTCTGATCGCTTCGTAATGCTTTTGATTGCTTCTCATTAAAGTCAGCCAAGTATACACCTTTCGAGTGGGTTAGTTGGGCTCCATCTAAAGTGAACATTCTTGCTTGGAGACTCTTCCATAGGCGTTTGCCTACTGCTTCTAATCTTTTAAAACACGGAATTGTGTTGCAATCCAGTGTCTGTTCATTGTGTAAACAGGAAGAAGAAGTTGAGGATCATCTCTTTTTTGGATGTTGCATTTCCAGGAAGATTATTGAGGAGTTGCAGTCCTGGTGGAGTTGCGATGAAGTCCCTGCCCAGCAATCAGATTCGATATCCTCCCTCTTTTCTTGGGCCTCGATGATGCAATGGAAAGGAGATAAGAGAAAGGCGTTTATATGTTGTATTTATTCTTTCTTTTGGGTAGTATCGAAGGCAAGAAACGACTCCATATTTGTGGCAAAACCTCCTGCAAACGGTGTTGTTGTTGTTCTCACAGGTGCAGGCTCTATCGTTCTTCTGGATCAAGCAACGCTCTGGTGTTTTGGACTTTAAACATAAGTGGTTTGATTGGTGTATGTTTCCATTTTCTTGCTTTAGTTCTTAGCTGATTGTGTTGTTGTTTATGGACGATGTACCTGTTTTTGCAACGATTTGTTGCTTTTTTTTAAACAGTAAAAGAAGATTTACAAGGGGGAGCTTCGGCATTGTCATCTCCCCCACCAAACAAATCAAATACCATTATAAACCTCTAGCAAGATGCTAGATCAAATATACAATAATAGTCACATGATAGATTTTGGAGATGTGTTAGGTCGGGTGATGGCAATGCCGAAGCTCGTCGTGTCGTATCTCTTTTGCCGTAAAAAAAACGAAAATAGGCATCAATGTCGGCGATGGGTGTCGCTGATAGGTATCAATGTCACCGATCAATAAAACGCGACACGTATTGTTATTAAAAATAAAAAATAAAAAATAAAAGAGAAATGATATATCCTCCTAATTTTTGTTCCTACTTATCCTCCTACTCATTTGATCAAGACATGTGTCAAAATCAAGGGAGGAGATTAGGAAAGATAATTAATGGAGTACACATGTCATCTTGTGATGAGTAGGAGGATGAAGTAGGAACAAAAAGTAGGAGGATATTTAATTTCTCAAAATAAAAAATTCATGTCGCCGAAGAAAGGGAGTATGCCGTTGAGAGCTGCTGCCTGCCCTCGCCTATTTTCTTTCCCCATGTCGCCGATTTTTTTTTTAAAAACGTGCTTTAGTGAATTTTGGAAGGAAAATAATCTTTAGCTGTGTTCCTAAGTTTTTTAGGAATGAAAAGAAAAGATTTTGGAATGAAAATTATCTCTCATTTTCTTTCCTGATTTTCCTCCGAAAGTAGGGAAGATTTTGGAAGGAAACGAAAAAACACTTCAAGCTTCACATCTCCTCTCATTTTCCTTCGAACTCGGGAACACCAAATGACAAAAACATATTCCTTTCTCTTCTTTTCTTTTCTCTCGTTAATTTTCTATCCTTCTATTTTCTTTCCTCGTGTATAACTCTGGAACACAGTGTTAAATACCATATATACATATTATCTACACTAATATATCTACACTAATATACAACATGATATATAGAAACATTTAAAAAAAATACTAAGTATAATATTTTTTACATAACCAAGTATGAATTTATTATGTATCATGTGAAAAATAATAAGTATTTATAATTGTCTAGTTTTACGAACGTTTCGATATAAAATCTATTGGAAAAGAAATATTTAGAAAACTGGCAGTTTTTACTGTGCTCACTAAATTTCTTATATAAAATACAACTGAAACAAAAAAACTAATTATTTGAAATCGTCTCGTTTGTGAATTTTTCGATATAAAGTTTGTCGCAAATAATAATGATATGTATTATATAAAAGATAATAAACATTTGAAATTCGGCAATTTTTAAGTAGGTTTGAGTTGGATAATATTTCATACAACGAGATTATAGTTGGCGATAAAATTGAAATTTCGAAAAATCCGTCTCAAATTTTGACAAATCCGGTTGGGTTGGTTGTTGAACGGAGGTATTATTGCGTTGCGTAGTTGATTGTTGGGACGGGATCCTAAAACCGCCTCGCTTGTGCCCACTGTCACCACAACGAGAGCAGCGGGTAGGCAGTACCTGTTCTCACATTGACGGGATGTGTTTGAAAGTTTTGATATTCGAGGCTACCTTTTATTCATTGACGGTGTTTATAGAGGTATGAGATCAAAAGGTAACATCCAACGATTTTTGTTAGGGACTCAGTTTATACAACCACTATATGTAGCAAGATACGCTTCTTTAGTGAACTGCAATGATACCCAGCGACTTGCATTAGTAAGCCTTAGGTGACTCGCAACAACAATTGCGTGACCACAAGGCCAGTTGGAAAGTTCTCATTTACAACAGTCACAAGTCATTTATTCCGTATCAACGATATTTACGTTATATTTCTGATCAACAACCTGAAATCCGTAGTTTGTAATACCATTAACCTTCTAGGTTGAGCACTTCCTCATCCTTCCCCGCATCTTATTGCCCTCCCACGTCGTGACCTGGTGCTGGAGTTTCTCTATATTAATGGAAAAATAAACATAATAAAATGAACTACTCGTTTAGAATAGTTTCATCAAAATTCTTTACCTAGTGTCTTACGATGATTGTAGAACAAAGATTTGAACACTGGGTAGAAAGACATCAATAAACATGACCATAGGCAGTTTATGCACATGACGAGACATTGAATTCATGGACACGGCGCTGTTAGAGGTCATGATGTTGTATTTATTACTGGCGAAGCAGGATCTCGTCCACTTGCTCTTTTTAACGTCTTCAAGATAAGAAAAAACCGAAGGCACGACCCTACCAATCTTGCCATACCAGTATTGAAATTCAGGCATGGTGTAAGACCAAAATAAGAATACAATTTTTTATGATTTGCATTCCCTCATGTTTAGGTTTACTTGCAAATGACGATAACACAGGACATGGTACAAATTAGGAAAAATATTGCTTATGGCTATGTTAATGTAAGACCCATTTTCTCAATATTTAATAACTTAATATATATTTTACTTCTAACATATAAAATTTACCATTACACAAGTACCATTAGAACCATAGATATTAGTTAATAACAAAACACATATTAATCAATAGTTGGACAAAAGACTTGATTATTCTTTTTAGGAGTTATCCTGAATTAAGTAACTAAGGCCTTTCCCTTATCTCCACCTGAATTTCCTGTAAAGAATAAACATAACAACTTGTAAGCAATTACCTTAGTGAGCATACCACTAACTTTTACCATATCGTATAATAATTTTCATAACCAAGATCAATACATACACATATAACTCCATAAGATCATAGGAAGGATATAAAGCCTCCGTAATAGATACTAGAACTTAGTATCATATAAGTACTAACTTCCTTCCATAAACAAACTTGGTACCAAGTAATATTTTGATAATCAATCAACTCCATAATAAAATTAATTCATAACCATAACATTTGTTCACTTGAGTACATACAATTCACAAAACAAATCTATACATACAAAAGTAAAGGTTAAGCACTATACTCACAGTAATTTATAGTAGTCTGATTTAAGATCCTTAACTGGGTACTTCACGTAGCAATTCCTCTACCGTTCATGATAATTCCCTCGTTAACCTCTTGCAAACTGTCT
Organism: Pulicaria dysenterica; assembly: GCA_947179395.2. Lineage (NCBI taxonomy): Eukaryota > Viridiplantae > Streptophyta > Magnoliopsida > Asterales > Asteraceae > Pulicaria > Pulicaria dysenterica. Next base: position 14,647,246 of record OX359294.1, on the reverse strand, counting down.
TTCTGGGTCGTGTATCATGTTACATGGGTCGTGTGTCCTATAACTTACACGACCAGATTGATATACACAGCCGGTGTGACCTAGGGCCCTACACGGGTTGTGTACATCAAAACGGGCCATGTATCATCTACACGCCCTGGGCTACACGGGCTCCTTTAGGCTACACGGACCGTGTAGCCCATACATAAGCAGTGTTTCTGTTCGAGCTGATTGCTGTGTTCCACCATTTTTGATCCAATGATCGAATTTTCAGCTTATATGAGTGTTCCATACACTCAAACAACCGATGTGGTTGTTTATACATTAGAGTTCATCATTTACACACTTGAATCACACTAAACTACTATAATTACTCACTAATTAGCTAGCTATATGCATATTAAAGCTAAATAATTAATATACCTTACTTCAATTAGTTGTTTCTTTGATAAATCCTTAGTTCATAGCATATTTTGAAGTTAAGAGAAGAGTCAAGAATGTTCCAGCTCTTTGAAGATGATTTTTGTGTAATTAAAGTTATAAAATTATTTTAAATATATATATATATATATATATATATATATATATATATATATATATATATATATATATATACACACACACACACACTACATTGGCAGAATTCCAATTCTGCCCCTCTAGTTATGAAGAACTCGAATTTTACACATCTAGCCCCTCTCTAACAATCTTTATTGCATATAAGTACATATACACATATACACATTCATACATAAATACATACATACATACATACATATATATATATATATATATATATATATATATATATATATATATATATATAATACTTTAATTACTCGTACATATATTAGTTGATTAAAAGTAATATTTTCTAACCTCGGGGTGTTACAACTCTTTCCCACTTGGAAGATCTCGTCCCAGTAATCTATCACGTAAACAGTTCACGATAATTCTATATCATCTCCTCCTTAGGTTCCTACGTATAGTCCGAGTCCGTTTTGTGTTTCCACTACACTTTCACGATGTTCACCTGCTTATTGCGTAAACTTTTCACCTTCATTTCCAATATTGTTATGGGCTACTCTACATAGTTGAACTTTTCATCAATTATCACATCCTGCAGTGGAACAATTGTTGATTAGTCTACTAGACAATTATGAAGGTGGGACACATGAAAGGTATTGTGAATGTTTAACATATCTTCGGGGCTCTAGTCTGTATGCTACTTTTCCCACCCTTGCCAATTTCTTGAAAGTACCTATAAATCAAGGGTCAAGCTTGCCCCTTTTTTTGAATTTGATAACTCCTTCCATGGTGATACTTTCAATAATACGTAATCTCCGACTTGAAACTCTAATGGAGATCTCCCATTGTCTTCATAACTTTTCTGACGATCTTGAGCAGCTTTAAGTCTTCCGCGTATCTGTTGTATACACTATGTAGTCTGTTGTGCCAATTCTGTGTTTCCTAATTCTTTTTGAACCACTTCACCCCAGCAAACAGTGGTGCTGCATTTTCGGCCATATAACATCTCATAAAGTGGCATGTCAATACTTGAGTGGTAACTGTTATTATAAGAAAACTCCGCGAGTGGTATATACGTATCCCAGCTTCCATCGAAATCAATAATACACACCCTAAGCATATCGTCGAGTGTTTGAATTGTTCGTTCTTTTTGCCATCTGTTTATGGATGAAACACCATACTGAGATATAACTTAGTTCCCATATCCTCATGAAACTTACTCCAATATCTGGAATTGAAACGTGTATCTCTGTCTGAAACAATAGTAACTGCTACTCCATGTGTGGCTACAATTTTTTTTCATGTATACATTTTCCATCCTTTCAGAGGAAAAAGTCTCTTTAATTGAAATAAAATGAGCACTTTTTGTAAGTCTATCCACTACTACCCATATAGTATCATATCCCTGAGGAGTCTTTAGTAGTTTAGTAGTTAAATCCATTGTGACATGGTCCCATTTCCATACTGTAATGTCAAGTGGCTGTACTGGTGCTCAGTTTTCACTTGTAAGCAGCTTAGACATCTTTCCATATGTCTGGTTATATCACGTTTCATACCCGGCCACTAGTAATTCACTCTCATATCTCTATACATCTTTGTAGCTCCGGGATGGATTGACAGTTTGGAGTTATGAACCTCTTCAAGTAAAGCCTGTCGAGTATCTCCATAATTAGGAACCCAAACACGATTGTAATGGGTCAACTGATAGAATGTGTGAAAGGATAGTATACACGTGTCATCATATCCATGTACACTGTAAGTCACCAAAGGGTCACACAGTTGCACACTCAACTATTGAACCACGAAATAATACAATGTGTGTATAAGTGATAATTAATAGTTGATTAATTATCTGGAGAAATAATAAATGGACGTTTATTATTTAAAGGAAAGATTAAATATTAGTTAATATTTAATTATAATGTTTGGTTGGAAAAATATTAATTAATAGTTAATTAATTAATATTAAACCGAACTAGAGGGTTTGTTTTATCAATCGATCAAAGATATTGATCGCGGACCGGGCTTCAGGGTCCAAAGGCCTTAATCATATTAAATAAGTATTTAAAGGGATTACGACTTGCTTTTACCTAATCCTAATCATATTAGCAATTAGAAAAAAACAAAACACACACACACTCTATCTCCCTTTGCTCTCTTCGGCCGATAACACCACCACCACCAACTAGGCGGTGGTCAGCGGTGGACATAAGGCGGCGACCAGCAGTGGTCGGCAGCCCCCCTTTGGCGGACGACGGCGACGCCCTGTGGTGGCATCTTTCTCCGAAGATCGAACCTACGGCCCGAGCCACCCCTTGCGGCGGTCTAGCTATTGACCGCGGTCGATACAAACCAAAAGGCCGCCGGATTTTTGGTGGTTTATACACCCACGGGTATTGTTTCATGTAGGCGGTCTAGCCGTCTGTTCACGCGGTGCAGTAGCTGTGTATACTCCTCTAGCAGTTCAAGGCATATTCTTATACTAAGTTTAATACTGTTATGGACTTGTTTACATATTATATCTATTATATAATTATGATTGTTTGTTCTGTTTCCCCACTTGATTCAATTGTGATCTTGGGATGTGATTTATGATATTATTTTTCCATTGTGCTTGTTGTACTCTGTAAATCCCAACAGTGGTATCAGAGCCTCTTCTAAGCTTGGCGGGGAACAAGTTTAATCATAATTATATATTGTTTATATATGTGTGAAACTTATACTATGGTTAAGATCAGGTTTCTGATCTGATAAAGTTTTCAGCTTACTGCTTTAATATATATTTCATATATGAGTGAAACTTTAAGTTTTGGTTTAGGATCAAGTTTTGATTTTTTTACCAATTAAAGTTTCCAGTTTGCTGTTTATATATGTTTATAAATATTATCTGCGTGAAACTTGGTTTTTGGCCAAAAAGTCAAAGTTTTGATTTTTAGCCAATTAAAGTTTCTAGTTTATCTGTTATAATATTTATACATATAATATGTGTGAAACTTGTTTTTTGGCCAAAAGTCAAAGTTTTGACTTTTAACCAAACAAAGTTTCTAGTTTACATGTTTTATATATATATATATATATATATATATATATATATATATATATATATATCTTTATAAATTGTTTGAAACTTGAAGTTATTAAAAGTTCAAAGTTCTTGAATTTTTAAAATCAAGTTTTTAGCTTTATTATTATATATTTAATAATGTTGACGTTTAATCTATGCGGTGTTTTTGTTTTTATCCAATTTGAGATATATAACAAAAGACCCAGTTTAGGCGCAGTTTAGGCCCAGGTTGAATTAATGGAATTGACACAAGACCAGTTTTGTTTTGATAATTGGATTCAAGTTTTGAATCATCCCGGGATTATATATATGTATGATGTATGGTTATAATGCGTGTATTATTTATTTAATTTTTCGTTACGTGATTGGAATAAATATTATTGTTTATTAAGTCAAACGCCTAAAACCTAGTGGATCACCTTATGGTTGTTTTATTTTCTTGTTGTGGTTGATTACATTTATTATTTATCCGGTGTGGGGAGGCCTGCGTGCCACTTACAACCCCTATTCAATTTTGTGAAAGTATTAGTTTTAGCGGGCCTGCGTGCCTTTGAATTATTTTGTAATAGGGCACTAGTTTTATCAAAATTGTATAGGTTAGTTTGATATTTGTAAATGTAAAATTATAGGAGACGATCAAGCAAGACAAGAAGCAAGACAAGGAGAGAGGATGCCATGGATGCTGGAGCCCGTGTGAGCATCAAGTTTTTCCATGCTATGTGTGTTGTTTGTGATCCACTTAGGGTTTGACCACAGGGGTGCTTGATTTTAATCAAGTACCAGTAATGGTCAAAGGCATTATGTGTGTTGGTTTATTATTATTATTATTAATTGCGTGGTGAGGTCTATTTTGGTGATTCTCTGATGTGACGGGCCCAAAGTGCCCTTAAGAGGACTAAATATGTACGAATTACGTTTCATTCGATGTCCCACCAGAAATAGCATGGGGTCGGTGTTGTCGTGCCCAAACCGTGCACCGGCACGTGTGAAATATGGATCCTATTTTAAAATAATTTTATTTAAAGGGTTATAAATTATTTTAGAGGAATTAAAAACTGAAACGTTTTTTCTTGCTTTTTACCGGTAGATGTTAATTTTATTTGTTATACCGTTTTATTCACATGAGGAGTCTCTTAGTTTCATCATACAAAAGTGGAAGCTTTTACGTCCAAACTTTGCAGTTTGGAAGTTGCACTTTAGGAATATCCTAAGGGCACAGGGAAGGCTGTACACAGTAGATAAGTCACCTCTAGCACGACCCGATTATTCTGCTCAGGATGAAGAGTATGATACATATTATAAGAATCTATCTGATGAATCTGACGTCATGTCAATTCTGATACTCTCCACAGAATCTGAGTTTTTGGATGAACTCATTAGTAAGTCAACTTTTGAGGTCGTGCAAAGTCTAGAGGAGCGTTTCAAGAGCAGTGAGCGTTGTGGATGTTTTCTGCTTATGAAAGATATTCTTTCACAGGGGATGAAAGAAGGCCAGTCTCTAAGTGATCATCTCGTTAACATGAGAATGTTGTTTGATTGCTTAATGATTCTGGGGTCACAAGTAAGTGAACAAGAACTTGTGATGCTTTTGGTCGGGTCTCTAACAGATCACTATTAGGCAAAGGCAGTGGATAAGACCGGAAAACAGGAATCAACAGTAGTTGGTATGCATGAGTTTCTAATGTGCATGGATGAAAAGATGCACCCAGACTTCCCTGATGCAACAGTAGTTGAATCAATGGAAGAAGATAACAGGATTGATGAGCTACTAGACATTTGTTGCCCAGTTTGTGGTAGCAAGGATATTTGCGAGCATTCACTCAGCATTGATCAGCTGAACGTTGGTTCTACCAACGAGTCATGTATCTTTATGATAGATTGGTTAATTACTTCTTTTGAATCATGGGTACTCGATACCGGATGTGGTCATCACATTTGGAATCACTTGCAGGGATTCAAGAGAAGTAGGAAACTAAGGAAGGGGGACATGTATTGGGTTTTAGAGGGTACAATTCAAACTTGAGTTACACTGGTTCATACCATAACCTAACTAGTATGAACCAACTCAGAGTTGAAATCATAAACAATTATTATCTATAAAGCGGAACTAAAATAATAACACTAATCCTTAAAACCCTTTAGGATTAAGATCTTAGTTTTTAATAACAAGTGTGTATGGCATATGTATAAAAATCGATACATATGATCTTGTGTATATCCATATTTTCGAAAAAAACATATCATCATGATATTTAGGATTAGTTTAAACCATAATTAAGAACAATGTTCAACCATATCATGCAATCATATATTCATGTATGAAATCGATATATATATATATATACATATATATACATATATATATATATATATATATATATATATATATATATATATATATATATATATATATATATATATATATACATATACACACACACACACACACACGCACACCATCGATTTTCATATCATCAAGATAATTTCATGAGATGAAGTTTATACCTTGAATTGCTCAAAGAAGTCCACCCGTAATGAGGCACCACAAGGATCCGCTAGAAGGATTAAACCACAAGCATTTGTTCTTGATCTACTTGGTGAATGGATCACCAAAAACGAAACACCCCACCCTTGGGGTGTTCTTCGTCCGAACAAAGAGAGAGAGAGAGAGAGAGAGAGAGAGAGAGAGAGAGAGAGAGAGAGAGAGAGAGAGAGAGAGAGAGAGAGGAGGGAGAGAGTTATTTTGGTGCTTTTTAATTGTTAAACCTAATTAAGGTGTATAATCCTCCTATCTATAGATAACATTATTGTTATCTTTAAAAAGGAAACCTTGATTAATTACTTTATTATTATTAACACAAAATACATACATACATATATATATATATATATATATATATATATATATATATATATATATATATATATTCTTTTTGGCTGAATATATATATACATATATATACATATATATTTTGTTATTCCTTAATAATATTTAATTAGCATTAACCTTTTAAGATAATATCCAATGTATTAATCTTAAATATTAATAATTAACAATATATATTTATTAACTAATAAATATATATACTATATTGTTAATTAATCAATCTTGGTTATTTATAACTCTCTATACTATTTTATGACTAACTGTCATAAAACCCATCTCCAAAATGTGATTATATAACTTCTTGAATTACGTGTCATCACATGTGTGACCCTTGAGTGTCTTATGGCATTAAGCGTGTCATCAGGGTTCGACGGTTATGCACACAAATCCTATCAGACTCCCAATTGTGCTTACCGTCAACCAGTGTACCTCGATCATACTAGCCTAAGGGTACCTCTAGACAAGTCCTTAGGTTAACCAAGAAATAAGAACTTTTATACCCATGTGTGATAATTAAATCTTATAAAACAAATTGTTTTATAACTTATAAATTTAAATGTTTTATAGTATAATTTCATAAGAACCCCCTGTCTTATGATTTGGTATACTTTAGGCTTTTCCCTCTACATCCTGATGTTTCGATTGTGAGTGTGAGCATGGTTTGAGTCAACTCTGAACGCTCAGAACCATTTCTTCACTATCCTATTTTGACTGAGTAATAAAACGACAAAGAACAAATCAGTTCGTTTGGGCATGGCCATGTACTTCCACAATCTAGATCAATCAAGGGCCCCGGAAATATCTCTCCTTAAGAGGAGTTGCAGAATGCCTCTCACATATTTGTATTTGGCAATACGCTTTCCCTTGACACCAGATACGCCCGTTATGACTACCCAGTTACGGCGTAGCGTTAGGTGCGCTCCAAATGCCAGAAGTCCACGCATCCCAAACCAAATACCTTAGGCTTAAGGACAACCTATGTGATGAATACCTTTGACTCGAAGACCACGCGGTATTCTTCACGATGTCACTATCCAATATTCACACCCTTGGTGAACATCCGTACATCCTTGGCCTACACTCCTGATAGCTATTTTCAATCACTATGAATCTCCACCAAGGACTACAATGACGTTACTATCTCCCTAATCGAGGTTCCCACCAAGATAGGTAGTCATGGACAAGATTTTTGAATAATAATTCTTTATTCATGGATATTACCAAAACATACAAAATCTGTGAAGAGTAATAGCATTAATAATGTACTATCCATATTCACCCTTCTCGAATAAAGTACAGAATTAATGCTAATCCATCGTCTTAATTCACCGTGTCTATTTGTGTTACTATGTTGGTTCAAGTGGACTTATCACGGATCACTACTTGAAACCACAATATCACTATGAACTAAAAGCAAACATGGACTTAGCTAGTGCACCCACTTGCTTTGCTAGATGAGTTGTGTTTCCGCAAACCTTGAAAAACAATTACTAGTCTATCTAATTCAATCATATTCCCTGAACTTGGAGAACTGGACTAACTCCTTGTTCCTGAATATATAAAATTATCCCATAACTATACTTAGTTATATTGTAGATGTATAAATACATTTCTATCCCAAGTAATAAATTAAAATAATAAACCTTTTATTTACATTAACCTGTAAACAAAAATTAGATGTCTAGTGTAGAAACACTTATCTAATAAGCTGCTTATTATTTTCAACACTTAATTCATTTAGTATATTAATATCGGTGACATTGAATTTCAATATATAATTATAACATCTTGGGACAAGTCCATTTACCTGGACTTATTTTTAAATCCTCAAATATTCCCGTTATTAAAATCACACACACACACATACACACACACACACACACACACACACACACACACATATATATATATATATATATATATATATATATATATATATATATATATATATATATTCACCAAATCCGGTTATTTATTTAAACCGAATCTTTCGAAACTCAAATTTCATTACTCGTACACATTGAATTAAATTCTAACAACCTTAGAATACTAGTTTAGTATTGGAATAATTAAAACAATAGGCTTAGTAGGTTGCTTTGTAGTGTTTAAGTTAGGATTACATTTAGTTAATTATGCTAGATTGCCACAATTCACCAATTTATAATAAATCTTAAAAAATATATATATAATGTTACTATTATTTTCGGAATTTATATATATATATATTATAAGTAAAAAAAATTAAAATTTTATATAATATTTGATTTAGAGTTATAGATAATCTAATTTCCTAAATAAGAGGATTAATCTTATCACTATTTATATTAAATAACCTAACCCTAGCCCCCATCCCATATCTTTGGCCGATCCCTCCCTCTCTCCCACTTCTAATTGTCTACCTCCTCCCTCCCACTCCCCTTTGTCGTTTTCTTCAAGCCAAGAACAAGAACACAAGATTCAACTCCAAGTTTGAGGTTTAATCTTCGAAAGTCAAGGTAATCTTTAATTCTTCTCATCCTTATGACTCTCTCATGACATCTTCTCATCTCCTACCCATTCTACTCTTGAGTCTTTGGAAGCATAGTGAAAATCATCAAGGATGTGTCAAAAAAATGTTTTTATAAAAGGTATATGAGTTTTTGAAAGCAAAGTACATGTTCTTGATCTTTAAACAACCAAGTTTGATCACTGTTTTTCTGATCAGTGTATAGACCCGAGTTTGGACAGTCATTACGGAGTCTATACATGGAGGTTTTATTGAGATTTGTGATCTAAGACGTAGTATTTTGAGTCTAGTTTCTTCACATATAAGATTTGTAATTTTTGAAGGTCATTTGCTCGGTCAAAATAATTTTACCGTAGAGGTGCGCAAAACTGTCAGTATGTCCGGCAGATTTAAGGTCAAAGTTTTGATTTAAATATCCCTCTGAAACTTTGTGTTTTTGATCAAAAGTTTTACAACAGAATATTTGATGAGTTTAGGATTTTCTGTAAAATTTTCATAATTTTTAAAATTCGTTTAATATTTTTATAAAATTTATACATTCTGGTGCGCTTCAGCAGTTTACTTTCTGTCAGTAGTGGTTTCTCGTATTTATTAAAAATAGTTAACTTCAATGAATAATTCTGGATAAATTAATTAAATTCGTAGAAATACCCAATATACTGTGGTAAAATTTTGGGAATTTAAATCGAACCTTTATTATATTCTAAAAATCTCCAAAGTTGGCTTATCAAAACAGTAACTATGGAATTAGTGGCATTAGGGTATTTTAGCAACTACACAAGTCTTAGGACCACACTACGGTGATCAAATGTCTACACAAGTGACTTATAATACATGTATCTATTGTAGATCCCGTGCTAGACCCTTCGCAAGGCTAAGTGTTTGTGAAGAAACAAGGTGAGTTTCGTAGCCCCTTTTTCTTATATATTTTTGGGGGAAAATGGCACTCCATACATGTTTAAATTGTTTTCACACCATGTTAAACTTATTTGTTTTTTTGGGAAACACATTGGTTGCATGCTATCCAACTATGGGTTATTGAACCCTAGTTGAAGACAATTGAATGCTATCCAACTATGGGTTGTGAAACCTAGTTGACAACTACTTATATGCTATGACAACATTGACCCAACTTATGTTCCCGGCCGGCTATAGTATGTTGGAGGATATCACATTTTGAACCTTTAGGGTTCGGTTTTACATGCTACACCTCAATTGCTACCGAGCTGAGATGTTCGGTTATCTACAATGCTACTTATACACGTGATATGTTATCATTGTTGCAATTGACCCAACTCAATGCTATGTACGGTAATCTAGTATTTTCTTCAAAACCTGAGAACTCACTAACCTTTGTGTTGATATTGAATTTCAATATATAATTATAACATCCTGCGACAAGTCCATTTACCTGGACTTATTTTTAAATCCTCAAAAATTCCCGTTATTAAAATCAAACACACACACACACACACACACACACACATATATATATATATATATATAGTCATCAAATCTGGTTAGTTATTTAAACCGTATCGTTCGAAACTCAAATTTCATTACTCGTACACATTGAATTAAATTCTAAAAAACTTAGAATACTAGTTTAGTATTGGAATAATTAAAACAATAGGCTTAGTAGGTTGCTTTGTAGTGTTTAAGTTAGGATTACATTTAGTTAATTATGCTAGATTGTCACAATTTACCAATTTATAATAATTCTTAAAAAAATATATATAATGTTTCTATTATTTTCGGAATTTATATATACATATATATATATATATATATATATTATAAGTAAAAAAATTTAAATCGTAAATAATATTTGATTTAGAGATATAGATAATCTAGTTTCCTAAATAAGAGGATTAACCTTATCACTATTTAAATTAAATAACCTAACCCTAGCCCCCATCCCATATCTTTGGCCGATCCCTCCCTCTCTCCCTCTTCTAATCTCCTCCCTCCCACTCCCCTTTGTCGTTTTCTTCAAGCCAAGAACAAGAACACAAGATTCAACTCCAAGTTTGAGGTTTAATCTTCGAATGTCAAGGTAATCATTTAATTCTTCTCATCCTTATGACTCTCTCATGACATCTTCTCATCTCCTACCCATTCTACTCTTGAGTCTTTGGAAGCATAGTGAAAATCATAAAGGATGTGTCAAAAAAATGTTTTTATAAAAGGTATATGAGTTTTTGAAAGCAAAATACATGTTCTTGATCTTTAAACAACCAAGTTTGATCACTGTTTTTCTGATCAGTGTATAGACCCGAGTTTGGACAGTCATTACGGAGTTTATACATGGATTTTTTATTCGGATTTGGGGTCTAAGACGTAGTATTTTGAGTCTAGTTTCTTCACATATATAAGATTTGTAATTTTTGAAGGTCATTTGCTCGGTCAAAATAATTTTACCGTAGAGGTGCGCAAAACTGTCAGTATGTCCGGCAGATTTAAGGTCAAAGTTTTGATTTACAAATCCGTTTGAAAGTTTGTGTTTTTGATCAAAATTAATACAGAAGAATATTTGATGAGTTTAGGAGTTTCTGTAAAATTTTCATAATTTTTAGAATTTGTTTAGTACTTTTATAAAATTTATACATTCTGGTGCGCTTCAGCAGTTAACTTTATGTCACTAGTGGTTTCTCGTATTTATTAAAAATAGTTATCTTCGATGAATAATTCTGGATAAATTATGTTAATTAGTAAAAACACCCAACATTCTATGGTAAAATTTTGGGAATTTAAATTGAACTTTTAGTATATTCTAAAAATATCCAAACTTGGCTTATCAAAACAGTAACTATGGAATTAGTGGCATTAGGGTTTTTCATCAACTACACAAGTCTTAGGACCACACTAGGGTGATCAAATGTCTACACAAGTGACTTATAATACTTGTATCTATTGTAGATCCCGTGCTAGACCCTTTTCAAGGCTAAGTGTTTGTGAAGAAACAAGGTGAGTTTCGTAGCCCCTTTTTCTTATATATTTTTGGGGGAAAATGACACTCTATACATGTTTAAATTGTTTTCACACCGTGTTAAACTTATTTGTTTTTTGGGAAACACATTGGTTGCATGCTATCCAACTATGGGTTATTGAACCCTAGTTGAAGACAATTGAATGCTATCCAACTATGGGTTGTGAAACCTAGTTGACAACTATTTATATGCTATGACAACATTGACCCAACTTATGTTCCCGGCCGGCTATAGTATGTTGGAGGACAACACATTTTGATCCTTTGGGGTTCGGTTTTACATGCTACACCTCAATTGCTATCGAGCTGAGATGTTCGGTTATCTACTATGCTACTTATACACGTGATATGTTATTATTGTTGCAATTGACCCAACTCAATGCTATGTACGGTAATCTAGTATTTTATTCAAAACCTGCGAACTCACCAACTTTTGTGTTGACGTTTTAGAGTGTTCATTTTTAGGTAACGCTAATAATGCAACCTAAGGATGAGTAAAGGATTCTAGACAGGCCTTAGCATGACTTAACGCTATCAAGACTTAAATACACATATATCGTATTGTTTTCACATTAGACATTGATTATTATGGTTTTCGGGCTTGCATGCCCTGTATCACCTGCCCCGGGTTGTGGGGTTTACATTCGCGTATTTTCTATTATTACTTTTGTATTTGATGTCGTGAATACCGACCTTACAAGGCACAAGTCCACTCTTGTGTCGGGGAAACGTCGTGACACGTTGACTTGTTTGCATTTTAGTATTTCTCTATTAACATATCAATGTGTTATGACGATCCTCTCCGTCACACTTCGCGTTTCCGCCTTGGTGGGGTGTGACATATATATATATATATATATATATATATATATATATATATATATACTTAAAATTCAATAAACTAATAACCACTTTGTTTTATCAAAAACACTTATTAGTATCTACGCAACAATATATACATATACATATATATATATATATATGTTTATTGAAAAACAACAAAACTCCTTAGCGTAGGTCAATTGCTCCCACATACTAATATGAAAACATTGCATTACTTAAAACACCTTATTGACTTGGTCAAACTTGACACTTGAGTCATAATACTGATTTTAAGTATAAATCTAGAACTTAGATTTTGAATAAGAATCTTAAAGTTTATGAAACCTTAAACTTGGATTTTACACATATCCACTATGTCCTATTACGGAAATTTGGTTTCTAGAAACTTTATCTTACTACAAGTATAACACACTTGTATGGATTCTTATCAAAACATATGAATTCTCTTGATTATAATATCTATTATAATCATACTCATAAATATTTTATCCTTAAACACATTTCTAGAAATAATAACTATTATTTCAAGTGTTTAATACTAGTTCAAACCTTGAACTTGATTTCATAAATGCTTATAATTACTTGATTAGATAAACCTTCTAATGCACAACAACAACTGTGTTGTTTCAAGTAATTACATAAGTTTAGTCCAACAATTATAATATTAATATATTACTCAATGACTTCTTAGTTATCCTCTAGTTATACTTGATGAGATATAATCATAAACTACGCGCAAGGATATATCAACTAATAATTCATTAATGTTTTTAATAAGAAAGTCCTTAAAACCATTACATTATAAAATAAGAATTTAAAAGAAGCTAAGAATTATAGATATCCTTGTTCCGCACGTAGTATCCTCTTGCATTCCATGACATCCTTTTGCTTTTACTGACCTATTTGCAATAAACGATCGCAAAAAAAGTCAAAACACCACTTATATAATAAGTTGAAAGCAAAAAAATGAAGTTGGTCATCGAAGTTACCTGTGGAGTTTCCACCACCCTTGTGACGCTTCGGGCAGTTGACCTTATAGTGGCCAATTTCACCGTACTTGAAGCAACGGTTCTCGGCTCTTTCTTTATTCGGTTTAACTTTCTTGCCCTTGCCCTTGCCCTTGCCATTTGCCTTGGCCGTGGGTGTAGATGGTCCTGACTCGGTTTTACCCTTGCCTCTTCCGTTGCGCCCCTTCCTCTTCTTAGCAGCACTGTTATTCACCATAAGGATGTCCTTGGACTTATTACCTAGATTCGACTATTCTCTGTTAAGCATAGAATGCAGCTTGGCAATGGATTTCTCCATCTTGTTCATGTTATAGTTGACTATAAATGGCTTATAGTCGTCAGACACTGAGTTGAGAATCAAGTCCGTTGCTAGCTGCAACGGTACCGGGTGTCCAAGTCTTTCTAGGTGGTCCCAGTACCCTTTCATTTTCAAGACATGGGTACTAACCAAGTGCCTTTCGCCATCTTGCAAGTGTTAAGAGCCTTCGTGACATCGTAACGTTCTGAACGAGCCTACTCTTGAAACATGTCCCTCAGCTGACGGATCATGTCATAAGCTGATGTCTCCATCGTGCTTGTTAGCAACTCTGGATTCATCGTTGCAAGCATGAGGCAGCTTACATCTAGCGTGGCATTGACATGCTTTTGGTAAGCCTCCCTGATATCAGCTCTCGCATTCTTAGCTGGGGCATTTCCCACCGGCTCTTCTAGGACATACCACATTCTCTCATGCCTGAGTACAATCTGGAGATTGCGCTCCGAGTTGAGAAAGTTAGGTCCAGTGAGCTTATCCTTTTCGAGGATGGAACGGAGTGAGAGGTTGTTAGTGTTTGAAACGTTTGCCATCTACAATTTTAATTATGTAGTTCAATTAGTAACACATAAAAGACTTTGCTAAATACAAACTCATAAAAACCCTTAAATGATAAGTATTAGCCCTAGGATCCTTATTTCACACGTGTTGGTGAACGGTTTGGTCACGACAATACCAACCCCATGCTATTTCAGGTAGGTAGGTTCCTTTACCAATCGTATCTAACTTGATACGACTCTTAGACCTTGTAGAGATTTTTAGACAAAAATAATCTAAGTATGTTTATCTCTACACTAAGCGCATTTGGGCCCGTCACATCAAGAAATCACCAAAATAGACCGCACCACCTAGGACGAGGTAAACTCTGGCCCAGGGAATCGCAAAGTTTTTCACCACTTCTCTACATCGGTTTGAACCCTGGTATGCACGGTTTGGGCACGACAACATACCAAAGTACCGGGAGCAGGAAAGGTGTACCACTAGATGGGTAGCACTACTAGTCTAAGATTTTTGTAGGTTTTATCCAAGTATGAAAAACTAGATTCCGGTTTTGTAAAACCATTTTAAAACTATTGGTTTTAAAAAACATATATCTTAGTATACCTTAAACTAGGTACACAATACGTGTTATGATAAAATCATTTTGAACAAAACAAACTGTTTTAAAAAAATGTTGATACGACAATCATAAAATATAAAATTTTATAAAACAGCTATTGTATACCAATTTTATCATATAGCGTGGTTTTACCTCTGATTAATGAAATCCATTATTAAACTATTACTTTAGTTTTATAGTTGCATAATATCATAAAAATAAAGCACAACCACGCAGATAATAAATTGTTATAGTTTTGCCAACTATGTCCTAAGGACTAAGGACAACCTATACTAAATAGATCCTGTGGCTGGATCTAACGAATAATTTCCTTGCGCCCACTGGCCTTGAAACCTCTGGTCTTAACCCGAACAACTCCGTTTTGTTCCTCCGTCTTGAATAATCTTTCGTCTTTGGTTTTGGTTACAATAATCTAAAACTAGAATACATAAAGCTATTCTATTACAATTACATTATAGAAAGGGCTTGTAAGTGGCACGCAGGCCTCCCCAAAATCAAAAAGAAAAACAGAAAGGAAAATAACACAACCACAGGTCTATGTTGGCAAAACCTATAACATATATGTCTAACCACAACAAGAATATACTGTTGACTTGTTTAAGTCAAGCATTTGTAGTTGACATGTAGAAACTACAAAAGCGACTTAACGATACTAATGCGACTTAGTATATAAGTCAAACATTAATATATATAATCCAATATATAAATAAACAACCACGCATTAAATATATAAACAATAATGCAAGCATCATATATATAAAACCTTTTCTCATTTACTCTTAAATTAATTAAACTATTAATTGAGATGAGAATTTTTTTTGACAAAACTTGTCAACCCTTTTTAATCAATTTATAAACTAATGGTATAATAACTATTATACCAAATTTGTTTTAATTCAAAAACACTTAATTGATTAAAGAATTAGCCTTGTTAATATTGTCCAATAATAATACACCATTACCATTATGGTCAATTATTATATCTTAATCCAAAAATATAATAAAACTTATATTTAAACTTAACTAGTTAAAATAAAACCTTAACCATAATATATATATATATATATATATATATATATATATATATATATATATATATATATATATATTAATTTTAAGTCCGTAAAAGTAATATACATTTATATATTATCTTGTATCATTATTACTTAATCCGAATTATCCGTCCCAAGTATTTACCATCCGAGGCCTATGGGCCTAAGCCCATTCTCGGCATATCTTAATTGAGTCGTGAAGCCCATTAAGTCCATCAAGTCTATTAAGTCCATAAGCCCATTAAAATTAGCAAGTTCTTAAATTAACAATTGTGAACAATTTTATTTTAAGATTCATATAAAATAAAAAAAAACTTGGGCTTTCAACATGAGATAAACCAAGGAGCTATCCGGCCCGACCCAAACTGGGCCGAACTCTTCCTAGACTGCCAGGCCGCCACAAAGGGGCCTGGACTTGGGCCAAAACTGCTGCTGGGCCGAAGCCCAACTAGGTCGCTACCTGCCCATCGCGGTCTAGCTCTGGGCCGGCCGAGGCTTAGGCCGCAACCTAGCTGCTGGCCCATGGGCTGCCTACCACCGTCATGGGCTGCCACCTAGGGCCGCCGCTGCTGGGCTTCCTTCCGGTGGTCCATGGCGATTTCCGGTGACCCTTTTTCCGGTCAACATTTAATTTGGAAAAACATACATTTATATTCATATATCAAATATGTATATATTAAACAAGAAATTCTAATTTGTCTAAAATTTAAATTGAAAACATAAACTTGTTTTTATTAAACTTTAAATAAATTCTATCAACTAAAACTTGTTGATAAGATAATAGAATTTCAAATCCAGAAGTTTACCCTTTTAACCATAAAACTAAACTAGTTTTCGATTAAAAACTTCAAAATATCCATATCAACTTAACTGGTTTATATTTATTATATACATATAAGAATACACAAATATAAACCTTTGATAGTTTTAACCTTTTTAACCAGTTAAACCTAAGTGGTTTAATTTTTCTGATTAAAAATTAAGAACTATAAAAACATACAATATTAAACAATAAACTTAGATCGACATGATACACATCAATCCCTATATATCTAAAAATATAAAAAAAAATATATACATGAATCAATAAACTGTTCATAATTTTAATCTTTCAACATGTTAAACCTAACTGGTTTAAACCTAACTGGTTTAAACCTAACTGGTTTAGCCTTTCAGATAAAAAGTTTAAACTACAAATCTTATCCAAAAACCAATTGTTTTTTAACAAAGTAGGATTAACATGAACTTGTTAACCCTTTGTGTTTTTCGAAAATAATAATACACAATAATAACAATAATAATAACAGGTCATCCAACACACTGTGATAAACTGAGCCGAGGCTGTGATAGACTGATACCACTATTGGGTTTTAGAGAGTACAATTCAAACTTGAGTTACACTGATTCATAACCTAACTGGTATGAACTAACTCAGAGTTGAAATCATAAACAATTATTATTTATAAAGCGGAACTAAAATAATAACACTAATCCTTTAAACCCTAAAGGATTAAGATCTTAGTTTAATCACAAGTGTGTATGGCATATGTATAAAAATCGATACATATGATCTTGTGTATATCCATATTTTCGAAAAAACATATCATCATGATATTTAGGATTAGTTTAAACGATAATTAAGAACAATGTTCAACCATATCATGCAATCATATATTCATGTATGAAATCGATATATATATATATATATATATATATATATATATATATATATATATATATATATATATATATATATATATATATATATATATATATTATACTGTTTCCGCGTATGTGAATAATAACTGTTTAATTATACAATTCTGAGTTGGTTCAAACCAAGTTTGGTTGTGAATCAGGATAACTCAAGTATGAATTGTGTCCGGTAAAACCCAACAATATATATATATATTGTTGGGTTTTACCGGACACAATTCATACTTGAGTTATCCTGATTCACAACCAAACTTGGTTTGAACCAACTCAGAATTGTATAATTAAACAGTTATTATTCACATACGCGGAAATAGTATAATAATCTTAATCCTAAAACCCTAAAGGATTAAAACAGATCTTAGTTTACCACATGTGTATATATCTAATATATATGAAATCGAAAATCATGATCATAAGCATATACTCTTATGCGCAGAATGCATACAGGGCAAAACAGGATTGAATTAAACATAAAACTAAGCAGGCAATCAATCCCATTATCATATACTGGAAATCAATATATGTGTCAAACACATATCAAGTCCATCAATTTCACCATACATCACTAAGAACACATTAGATAAGAGTATACCTGAATTGTTCAAGCGTAATCCACCCGTGATGAGGTATCACAAGCACCTGCTAGAAAGGTTTAATCCACATTGATTTTTCACTTGATCCTTTGCACCAAGAATCACCAAAATCGACTACACCCTTGGGAAGGGTGCCTTCGGCCGTCAAACACAAGTAGAGAGAGAGGGAGTGAGTGATTTTTATTATGAATAAATCATTAACCCTAATTGTTATGGTTTAACTCCTATTTATAGATAACTTATCTAGTTATCTTTAATTAGGAAAACTTTTTGAACCATTTTATTATTAATATAAAATATATTAATATATATATATATATATATATATATATATATATATATATATATATATATATATATATATATATATATATATATATAATTCTTTAATATATATTTTATCCTCTTCAATAATAATAACATTTAGTAACAATAACCTTTTTAATTAATATCCAAGATATTAATCCAATAATCGACAATATATATTTATTAACTAATATATATATATATATATATATATATATATATATATATATATATATATATATATATATATACTTGTCAATTATATTTAACTTGGTTATTTTCCCAAGTCCCAATACTGGTTTATGACTAACTGTCATAGTACCCGTCTCCGAACCATGTGGATTTTCTTACTTGAATTACATACCCTCACAGGTGTGACCCTTGAGTGTCCTATGACATTGGGGGTATCATCAGGGTTCGATGGTTATGCACACAAATCCTATCAGACTCCCACTTGTGCTTACTATCAACCTATAGTCTTGATGATGGGTGCTTCTACACAAGTCCTTAGGGTAACCAAGAACATAAGAACTCTTATACCCAGGTGTGATAATCATATCCTTTATAAAACAAACTGTTTTATAATTTATAAAACTAACTGTTTTATAATCAAAACTTCATAAGAACCCCTTGTTTATGATCGGGTATACTTTAGGCTTTTCCCTCTTCATCGCGACATTTCGATTGTGAGTGTGAGCATGGAATGAGTCAACTCTGAACACTCAGAACCATTTCTCGACTATCCGACTTCGACTGAGTGATAAACGACAAAGACATATTAGTTCGTTTAGGCATGGCCATGCTCTTCTGTTGGGAAATTTGCTAAGTAATGGAAACTGTTGGACATGCAAAGGTAAAACTGTTAGAGGAAATTTTGTGAAAACTGTTAGAAGTAATTCTGGGAAAACATTTGCAAAACTGTTAAGTGAAGTATGGAAACAATTGTGACTAACAGTTGCTGTGAGCATTACAACTGTAAGTACAAAGTTCCGAACTGTTAGTTCAAGTGTTTACAACTGTTAGAAGACCTTGAAGAGAAGACTGTTAGAAGAAGACCAGAACTGTTTCATTCAACAAACAGTTTCGGTTGTTCATGGAAAATGCTATCTTTGTGGATTTGAAGTATATCTTTATCAAAATTGAAGATTATCAAGATTATCTCAGAAGATAGAAGATTACCTAACTGTCAACTTATCAAGGAGGATCAAGAGTCTATAAATACTCGATTAGAATATTGTTACTTTATATATATAGATCTCTTATTCGTATTGATTTGCATTCATTCGTATTGTTATTTACTTTCAGAATGTGTTTAGCCTCTAAGTTTCTTTTGAAACCTAAGAACAAATTGTGTTCTTCGTCTAACATAAGAAGTTAGATTGGAGGTGTAGATGAATATTGTAATCGTTATTGATTATTAATAAACATCTTTGTTTGGCAGTATTTTGTGTCTATTGATTGAATTGTTTTTGTGTTGAAAACCTTTATAATCAATTAAGTGTGATTCCGCAACTTCTTAATTGATTGTGATCAAAACTAAAGATTATCTTTTTAACAACTCTAATTCAAAAGATAATTCTTGTTATTTGGTATTAAGCAATATCCGATCCTGACAAGTGGTATCAGAGCCTTATCATTAAGGTTCCTTTGATCACCAATTGAAGGTTTTTGCACCAATCTGCTGTAGGTTCATTATTTAAAGTTTTTCTAAAGTTTAATTGTGTTTTTCAATCACCTTACTGCAATGGAGTCTGTTGGATCTTCTGACAACACTGGATCTGGGTCAAACATTCGTGTTCCCATGCTCAAACCAACTGATTTTGAGATGTGGAAACTAAGAATCAAGCAGCATGTCCAATTAATGGACTATGCTATTTGGGAAATCATAGAAAAGGACCCAATTACTACTGTTGATTTAGATGAAACAGGAAAACCAAAGAAGAAATCACCACCAAGAACAGATGCTGAAAAGAAAAAGAGGATGATTGAGATGAAAGCTCTTAGCATTCTTCAGATTGCTATTCCCAACGAATACCAGCATCAGTTTAATAAGTTTGATGATGCTCATGAACTGTGGAATGCATTAGAGAAGAGGTTTGCAGGGAATGCAAGTTCGAAAAGGAACCAAAGGGATATTCTGAAACAGGCTTATGAGAACTTTACTAGTGGGAAGAATGAGAGTATAACTCAAATCTTTGATAGGTTCAATAAGCTGGTTAGTCAACTTGAGAGTGCAAAGGTTAGACTAGAACAAGATGAGATCAATAGGAAGTTCCTTAGGTCCTTAGGTGAAGAGTGGACAGTTTATGCTGCACAATGGAGAACTAAGGATTCTCTGGAAGATATAGAGTTAGATGATCTTTACGACAGTTTGATTGTGATTGAGGGAGAGATAGAGGGAAAAAGAAAGTCTGTTACCCTTAGCCACAATGCTGCTCTCCTATCATCCTCAGGTATGGACTCAAACCATTCTTTAACTAATTCTATTGATGGTTGTTCAGGTACTAGTTTTGTTGTTGGACTAGATGTAAACACTCCTGATGTTGTGCTTGAAGCATTTCTTGCTAGTCATGCACATTCAAATCTCACCAATGAGGATCTTGAGCAAGTGCATCCAGATGATCTTGAGGAGATGGATCTCAAGTGGCAGATGGCTATGTTAACTGTCAGAGCCAAAAGATTCATCAAAAGAACTGGAAGGCAGAACATGAACTTCAGGGCTGATGGCAAGGCTGGGTTTGACAAATCAAAAGTTAGATGCTTCAAATGTCAACAGCTTGGCCACTTTGCAAGGGAATGCAGATCTGGTGGACAAGGCCAAAATCAAGGAGAAAGATCAAACCAAACTTCATCAGCATTGGTCTCACAAGAAGGCCATGGATTTGATTGGAGTGATCAAGCAGAGGAAGCCACTTACAACAAAGCATTGATGGCATTGACTGACTCCTCCATCAAACTGGATTCACCAGAATCAGAAAACATACAGGTATCTTCTAAACTCTGTCCAGGTGAATGTAGAGCCATTGTTAAAAGGTTTAGAGAGCACAACAAAAAGGTATGTGCTGCTCTAAGTAAAATGGAGGAGAGAAGGTATGAAACCAGTGCTGTTATTGAAAGCTTTGAAAAGAAAATAAAAGATTATCAGGCTAATGAACTGCAAATGGACTATGATAGAAAGTATCATAAGTGGGAAAAGGAGCAGCTTCAGGAAGAGATTGATAATCTTAAGAAAAAGCTGAGTGAGAAAGAAAGTAAGGTAGAAGAGTTAACCAAGAAGCTGGAAGGTGTAGACATAGATTTAAGTATGTTCAAAGAAACAAATCTTAAACTTGAAACCTTATTACAATCTCAAATCAGAGATAAGGTGAAAACAGGTTTAGGATACAAACAGACCTCACCTCCATACAATCATAATTACATAACTCCCATGTCTGATGTAGCTGATAGGTATGTCAACGAACCATTAGAAGCAGAGTTGAAGTCAGCTGATCCAAAATTTGAAAGTGAAGAAGAAGGAGTTGTGTATGAAGTGAGTGATGACAAGAATGAGGGAATTGTAAAGAAGGAAGAGCTTATTTCATTTGAAAATCACATCTGTTGTGAACCTACAACACCAAAATCCTCTTTACAACCTGTGATGTTTGTTAAAGCCTCCTCTGAACCATTCACCAGTGAAACAAAACCTTTCAAAGAAGTTTATTCTATAAACAGTTCCACTACTGTTGCAAACAGTCCCCAACATTACACTAACAGTTCCAAACAGAACCCAAACAGTTTTAAACCAAACATCTCAACTGTTAGTGTTAAGTCCAAAGGAAAATAGAACGTTGATGAATTTCAAGTTGAGAAGCCAAAGAAGGAAGCTTCATAAGCACAATCTCAATCCAAATATGTGAAAAGGCATACTGAAGTGCCTGTATGCACATGCAAACAACATGGTGTTCAGAAATTTCCTCCTTCAGCACCAGTGAGAGGAAATCAAAGAAATAGGAACCAGTTTTGGTCACAAAGAACTGGTGTACCTATTGTGAAAACCAAAAGGTGCTATATATGTGGGAGAGCAAATCACTTGGCTCACAACTGTTATCATAACCCACAGATCTATAGCACCCAGAAACCAAGTCACAGAAAACAGGCTAACAGTTCAACAATTGTTAAGCCAAAACAGACTAACAGTTCTACAGCTGTTAAATCAAAACCAGCTAACAGTTCTTCAACTGTTAAGTCAAAACCAAAAACTGTTGGTCTGGCTTGGGTGAAATTGCAGAAACAAACAGTTTCTGAAGAGGTTAAAACTGTTTTACAAAGTGACTCAACTGTTTTACCAAATTCAAAAACTGTTTGTTCAAAAGTCTCAACTGTTAATCACAACAGTTGGGAACCACATGTTCTCACCAAATACTCTTCACACAAAATAAAGAAGTCTAATTTAGATGAAATCAAGAAGAATCAAACTCTGTTTAAGTATTATGATTTGAATGGTGTACCCAAGACCTGTATGGCCTGGGTACTTCCTGCTACTAACTGATTTTTATTTGTGCAGAGCATTCATATGGCCGATCATGGATCAATTTGGCATGTGGATAGTGGATGCTCAAGGCACATGACTGGAAATACACACTGTTTGAAGGATTTCAAAAGAATCAATAGAGGATATGTAGCATTTGGAGGAAATGCTAAGGGAGGAAGAATCACAGGTAAAGGAGCTGTGGAGGCAGGTACACTTACTTTTAATGATGTTTTCTTTGTTGAACAACTTAAATACAATCTGTTAAGTGTATCTCAAATCTGTGACAATGGAAACAAAGTCTTGTTTACAGACACTGAATGCATTATCCTGTCAAAAGATTTTAAACTGGATGAAAAGGATGTTCTTTTAAGAACACCTAGAAAGGATAATGTATACTGTCTGGATACACAAAAAGTTGCTAAACAGAATGTATTAAGTTGTTTACTCTCAAAGGCATCTCATGATGAGTCTGCTATTTGGCATAGAAGGATGTGTCACATGAACTTTAAAACCATGAATCTGTTAGCTAAAAACAATCTGGTAAGAGGCTTGCCCCAAAAAGAATTCTCATGTGATGATCATTGTGTAGCCTATCTCAAAGTCAAGCAACACAAAACTTTGTATAAGCCCAAAGAAGTTTCTTCCATTACTACACCTTTACAACTGTTGCATATGGATCTTTTTGGTCCTACATCTGTGGTCAGTATAGGAAAGAAAGCCTACTGTTTAGTCATAGTTGATGACTTCACCAGATTTACTTGGGTTCAATTTCTTAGAACTAAAGATGAAACTGCTGAGTTAGTTAAGTATCTTATTCTTAGAATTGAAAATCAATCTGATTTGAAGGTGAAAGTCATTAGATCTGATAATGGTTCTGAGTTTAAGAACTATGAGTTAAACAACTTTTGTGAGGAAAAAGGAATTGCAAGACAGTTTAGTGCACCTAGGACTCCTCAACAGAATGGAGTGGCTGAGAGAAGGAATAGGACTTTGATAGAGGCTGCTAGATCCATGTTAGCTGATTCTAGGCTCCCAATGACTTTCTAGGCAGAAGCAGTGAACACTGCCTGCTGTGTTCAGAATAGAGTACAAATAGTCAAGTCCAAAGGGAAAACTCCTTATGAGTTGTTCCTTAAACGAAAACTTTTGATCAACTTCTTCAAACCATTTGGTTGTCCGTGCACTATCCTGAATACCAAATCACCATTAGGCAAGTTTGAGAGTAAAGCAGAAGAAGGATTCTTTGTAGGATATTCCATTCAGAGTAAAGCCTATAGAGTTTTTAACAATGTTACTAGGATCATAGAAGAGAGTATGAATGTCTCATTCAATGAGAATAGGATCAATATTGCAGGTAATGGTCCTGATTGGTTATTTGATATTGAAGCATTGTCTAAATCTCTTTCTTTTGAGTATTCTACAGAAACAGTTGCAGGTGTTCCTACAGCTGTTAGTGCAAATCCACAAACTGTCTCAAACAGTTCTGAAATTGTTAGCTCAAGTCCAACAACTGTTGGTGAAAACAAAGCCACTGAAGACTTTGTAGTGATTCCTTTGATTCAAAATGTTATTAGTCCAATGAATGATGATGCTGAACCTTCAAAGGACATGGAATCTCATGTTCCTCAACAACATACTGATTCTGAACATCAAACAGTTGTAGATCAGGGATGCAACTCTTCTGGGAATGATAGTGAATCTGAGACTGATTTGTCAAATTTAGGGAATGTACTGACTGAAGAAAACATCCCTACATCAAGAATTCACAAGAATCATCCAATAGAGCAGATCATTGGTGATCCATCCACTCCTGTTAGAACAAGAGCTATGCTGCAGAATGAAAATAGTGGTGTGGATCTTGAACAATTTGATGTAAATGCCTGCTTTCTATCTCAGATAGAACCAAAGAAAGTAGTAGAGGCTTTAAAAGACCCTTCATGGGTGGAAGCAATGCAAGAAGAGCTCTTAGAGTTTCAAATTCAGCAAGTTTGGAAGTTAGTTGAACTTCCAAGAGGCAAAAAAGCTATTGGCACCAAGTGGGTGTTCAGAAATAAGAAGGATGAGAGAGGGATTGTAATCAAGAACAAGGCTAGACTTGTTGCATAGGGTTATACACAAGAGGAAGGAATAGACTATGGTGATGTTTTTGCACCTGTTGCAAGGATAAAAGCAATCAGACTGTTCCTTGCCTTTGCAAGCTATAAAGGATTTAAGGTGTATCAAATGGATGTCAAGTCAGCTTTTCTCTATGGAACTATTGATGAGGAGGTATATGTGTGTCAACCACCTGGTTTTGAAGACTCAAAGTATCCTGATAGGGTATATAGGTTGGATAAAGCATTGTATGGATTGCATCAGGCTCCTAGAGCTTGGTATGAGACACTATCATCTTATCTGCTTGAGAATGGTTTTAAGAGAGGCACCATTGAAAGACATTGTTTACAAAGATTGTTAAAACAGAGATTTTGCTTGTTCAAATCTATGTTGATGATATAATCTTTGGATCCACTAATGACAGCCTGTGCAAGGAGTTTGAAGTCATCATGCATAAGAGATTTCAGATGAGTTCCATGGGAGAACTCACATTTTTCTTGGGATTACAAGTGAAGCAGAAGCCAACTGGTATATTTCTCAGTCAATCTAAGTATGTGAAAGACATTTTGGACAAGTTTGGCTATCAAGATGTGAAGCTGGCAAGCACTCCAATGGAAACATACAAACTGTTGGGAGCAGATCCTGAGGGGGAGGAAGTAGACATACATTTATACAGGTCTATGATAGGTTCTTTAATGTACTTAACTGCTTCTAGACCAGATATTATGTTTGCTGTGTGTGTTTGTGCCAGGTTTCAATGCAGTCCAAAGATGTCACACCTCTTTGCTGTAAAGAGAATCTTTAGATATCTCAAAGGCCAACCAAAACTGGGTCTTTGGTATCCTAATGATTCACCTTTTGATTTCGTGGCATACTCTGATAGTGACTATGGTGGAGCTAATGTGGACAGAAAATCAACCTCTGGAGGTTGCCAATTCTTTGGCTCAAGGTTGGTTTCATGGCAGTGCAAGAAACAAACAACAGTTTCAACTTCAACAGCTGAGGCTGAATATGTTGCTGCATCAAGCTGCTGTTCACAAGTGTTGTGGATCCAGAATCAACTTCTGGATTATGGTATGTCTTTCTTGAATACACCTATTTATGTTGACAACACAAGTGCTATTAGCATTGTCAACAATCCAGTGAAGCATTCTAAAACAAAGCAAATTGAGATTAGGTTTCACTTCATTAGAGATTGCAATGAGAAAAGGTTAATCCAAGTTATGAAAGTCCATACTGATGATCAGTTAGCTGATCTGTTCACTAAAGCTTTTGATGTGAGCAGGTTCAACTTTTTGATCTCCAATATTGGAATGATTAACATGGAATAATAGTTGTTTGTTTATCTATGTTTTCTCACTAACAGTTTGCAACTGTTAGTTTTATTGTCTAACAACTGTTTGAGTAAGTGTTCAGGGAACAGCTGTATGTGATACAACTAACAGTTTTCAACTGTTAGTATATGATGTTCCCAACTGTTAGACAAACAGAATGTTCATTTAAGGGGGAGTACTTCATTTCAATAATAGTTGACGTTTATTACAAAAACAGTTCTCAACTGTTAGCTCGTTATTTCCTTCAACTGTTAGTTTTGTTCAAAGGGTATTTTAGTCTTTGCAGAAACTCTGAGGAAGTTTGAATTGCATTTACTATTCGAAACATATATAAGCTATTTCTTCCTCACAGTTTCATTTACGCTTATTGAACTACGATCAAACGCTAAAACCCTAGAATTTTGCTCTCAAATCACAATGGCTCCCCTTTCGTTTGTCAAAGAGCACAACATGCTTGCCTTCCTTTCGAAACCTGCTGATCTCAATGCTTTTCATGACATGATTGACTAGCTCTCGATGTCAACTCTCAACACTGCTCTCAACATAAATCCAACCATCTACACTTCTCATATCTACCACTTTTGGAAACATGCTACACTCCGGGAAGCTGATGGAGTGCAATGGATTGATTCAAAGGTTGATGGTTTGGCTGTTTCAATCTCTGAGGATACCATACGCCAACATCTTCAACTCAATGATCGCAATGGTGAGTATTTTGATTCTGTCTCACTAGAATTTTTGCATGCTGAATTGGTAAAACTTGGGTATGAGGGCCCTGGGGGAAAGGGTATAAGGGACAATTTTGCGCACACTGGAAGTATCTGATTCATACTCTCCAGCAGTGTATCAGTCCCAAAAGAACGGGTTGGAATGAGTTTGGAAGCAACATTGCCTTGGCCTTGATCTGTCTGGCCAACAATCGTTGCTTCAATTTTTCAAAACTAATCTTTAACGACATGGTAAAGCATCTCGGGACCAAATATGGTCTCTTTTTGATGTATCCCAGATTTGTGCAAGTTTTGCTGAACTCTTTGTTGCCAAATCTCCGAAAACACAAGAGGGTCTTAATTCCCTCTGCTCATGTGACCTCCACATTGAGCAAGCTGATGCTAAATGGCAAGAGTTTCTCTGGTGCCATAACTCCACCACTCTCTGCAATGGTGGAGTTTCTTTCAAGAAACAGGGCTGCTAGAGTTGAGCATGAAGCCCCACTTATTGCTACACCTCCAACTCTAGAACCCACAACTCATGATACTCAAATATTCCCCTCTGCTACCTTGTCTCAAGCTACAACACAAGCCCCCACACTCATAACGTTTCAAAAGAAAAAGAGAACTGTTGGTGCTCCTTCCACCACCGTCTCCAATCCCCAAACTGTTAACCCTGCACAGATGCATTCACCTGTGCAGAATATCCAAAGGGAAACCCCAGTACTGTCTCCCAGGTACAATGAGGAGGTGATCACTCCACTAGAGGGTGATCATGTGGTTCTTGAGGCTGATACTACTTTTTCATCCGCAAGGGGTGAGCAGGGCAGTGTCAACATAGGTAAGACCTCAACCACGGCAACAGAGGCTGGTAAAACAGCTTCTGGAAATCCCCAGTACCATGAAAAAAGGGGTACTGGTGAGGGAACTCAAGGAGTGACCCACCAGTTTTATCTGCCGATGATATGTTCACAGTGGCAACACTGGCTGACATTGAGGCAAGTATGAAACTTAAAGCATTAACAAATCCAGAACTTGTACCATTTGTTGCTGCATTCCTCTATCTCAAGAAGAGGAACTTTCTACAAGACAAGCTTCTGGCCAAACATAATGAGTTAATCATAAAGCAAGATAAACAGATCAAATATTTGTCAGATACTTTGAAGAAGGCTACTGATGTCCTTCAAGTCCATGATCAAATGCTAAAAAAGTCTACAACTAGTGCAGGACCCCCTTCTCAAACGGTTCCAATCAAAAAGGGGGAGAAATCTTTAAAGCCAGTGGTGATTCAACAAACAGTTGCTGAAACAGTTGTGCAGACTGAACTAACAGGTGCACCAGATACACAAACAGTTGCAACTTCAGAAACAACAGTTGCTCCAGTTCAACAAACAGCTGCAAATGTTCAACCAGTTGAAGAAGAAGAAAGGTTGTCAACAGTGGATAGGGTGTTGATAAACAAGATGATTATGACATGAGACTATCCAACAACTGAGGTTTTCAAAGCATGGTCAAAGGTTAAGCGAAATCATCTGATTGAAATAGGTGCTCAAACTCTTAACATTAGGACATTCAAAATGGCTCAAAAGATAGATGATGGGTGGTTAGATGGTAAAGTTTCAAAACTGGAACCACTTGCACCTAAGCCCGGGTTTAAAGGCATTGCAATTATTGAAGGAAAGAAAGATGAAAGGATGCCCCCTGTGCTAGGTAAGGGAAAGGAGGTTGTGGTTGATATTCCTAAGCTAAAGCTCACCAAATAACAACAAGAAGAGCATGATCGTGAATTAGCACAAAGGCTGGATGCTGAGCTTAAGCAACAAGAACAGAAAGATCTTGAATTGGCTCAACAGCTTGCTGACGAATTTACTGCTGAAATAGATGAAGAAGAAAAGGCAAAGAAAGCTGGTAAGGGAGTCAAAAGAAAACGAGTTGTGAGGAAGAAAACAGTTCCATCTCCCAAGCCAGCAGCTGAAAAGAAAAAGCAAACAGCTCAACCTCAACTGTCTCAACAATCCCAAACAGTTCAAACAAAAGCTGGTATGGTTCAAACCATCCTTCATGACAGACTCAGGGTGGAGGTTAAAGAAAGAATTGATAAACTTGTGGCAGAGCAACTAGGCCAAAAATCCCACATTACTGAGTGGAGATTTGAATTTTTGAGGATTGAAACTGGGAAGAAAGGGGTGACCATTGTAAGAGAAGTAGAGCCAATAGAAAGCTATGCTAGCTTCTTGCATCTAATGGAGAGTGTAACCAGAAGGGATATACAAGAGATGTATGAGTATGGAACAAGTCACTATGGGGAAGCTGCTGAGATTGAGATCAAAGTTTTGATGAGGCACTTAACAAGTATATGCAATCCACTGGGAATAATGCCCATGTTGATAATTGATGAAGCCTTCCCAATAAGTTCTATGAAAGTATATGACAAGTCAAGAGTCTATCATATGGTGATGGGAAAGGGACAAACTCAGTGGTTTGATTTTGAATTTGTCGAGCATGGTAAAATAAAGCTTATTTATATGTTGAAAGCAAAGTTCTATGGCCCTGCTAACATGAAGGAAGATCTGATGAAGAGGGTGAAGGAAAGGTTGGAGCTCATAGAATCAAGTAAAAAGTAATTTTTCTTTTTATGTTTTGATCGTAACAGTTTGACTTTGCATAATTAATGTTAATATTTTCTTTGCTTATGTTAATTTTTCTATGGTTGAACCCTTAAAACAAACAACTTAAATGTATTGTTTAATACTTTAAGTTAGGGGGAGATTGTTGGAAAATTTGCTAAGTAATGGAAACTGTTGGACATGCAAAGGTAAAACTGTTAGAGGAAATTTTGTGAAAACTGTTTGAAAACTGTTAGAAGTAATTCTGGGAAAACAGTTGCAAAACTGTTACGTGAAGTATGGAAACAGTTGTGACTAACAGTTGCTGTGTGCATTACAACTGTAAGTACAAAGTTCAGAACTGTTAGTTCAAGTGTTTACAACTGTTAGAAGACCTTGAAGAGAAGACTGTTAGAAGAAGACCAGAACTGTTTCATTCAAGAAATAGTTTCGGTTGAGCTATTCATGGAAAATGCTATCTTTGTGGATTTGAAGTATATATTTATCAAAATTGAAGATTATCAAGATTATCTCAGAAGATAGAAGATTACCTAACTGTCAACTTATCAAGGAGGATCAAGAGTCTATAAATACTCGATTAGAATATTGTTACTTTATATATATATATATAGATCTCTTGTTCGTATTGATTTGCATTCATTCGTATTATTATTTACTTTCAGAAAGTGTTTAGCCTCTAAGTTTCTTTTGAAACCTAAGAACAAATTGTGTTCTTCGTCTAACATAAGAAGTTAGATTGGAGGTGTAGATGAATATTGTAATCGTTATTGATTATTAATAAACATATTTGTTTGGCAGTATTTTGTGTCTATTGATTGAATTGTTTTTGTGTTGAAAACCTTTATAATCAATTAAGTGTGATTCCGCAACTTCTTAATTGATTGTGATCAAAACTAAAGATTATCTTTTTAACAACTCTAATTGAAAAGATAATTCTTGTTATTTGGTATTAAGCAATATCCGATCCTGACATCTTCCACAGTCTACGTCAGTCAAGGGGCCCGGAAACATCTCTCCTGGAGAGGAGGTGCAGAATGCCTCTCGCATATCTGCATTTGGCAACACGCTTTCCGCTGATACCAGATACGCCCGTTATTACTACCCAGTTACGGCGTAGCGTTAGGTGCAATCCAAATACCAGAAGTCTACGCAACCCAAACCAAATACCTTAGGCTTGAGAACAACCTATGTGCCGAATACCTTTGACTTGTTAACCATGCGGTATTCTACACAATGTCACTACCCGATATTCACACCCTAGGTGAATACCCGTACATCCTTAGCCTACACCCCTGGTAGCTATCTTCAATCACTATGAATCTCCACCAAGGATTACAATGACGTTTTTATCTCCCTAATCGAGGTTCCCACCAAGATAGATAGTCACGGATAAGATTTTAAATGATAATCATATTATTCACGGATATTACCAAAACATACAAAATCTGTGACGAGTTATGGGATTAATAATGTACTCTCCATATTCACCCTCTTGGAATATAGTACATAGTTAATACTGATCCATCGTCTCAATTCACCGCATATATTTGTATTACTATGTTGGTTTAAGTGGACTTATCACGGATCACTTCTTGAAACCACAACATTACTATGAACTAAAAATAAGTATACATTAACTAGTGCTCCCACTCATTTTGCTATACAAACTGTTTTTCCGCAAACCCTGAAAAACAAGTCTTGTCTTTCTATTTTTATCACATCATATAAACTTGGAGAACTGGATTAAACTCTACGTTTCTAGATGTATAAAATTACCTCGTAACCACACTTGGTTACATTGTAGATGTATAGTTGCTTTTCTATTTCAAGAAATAGACTGAAATAATAAACCCTTTTGTTTACACCATCTTGTAAACAAAAATTATATCTCCAGTGTATAAACACATACATAATAATCTGTTTATTATTTCTAACACAAAACTCTTTTAATATGTTAATATTTGTGACATTGAATTTCAATATATAATTATGACCTCGTGGGACTAGTCCATTTACATGGACTTATTTTGTATCCACAAAACTCCCGTCACTAAAATTATATATGTCCTTGAAAAACAATAAGCTAGTAATTTCTGTGCTTCGCTAAGCACTTACTTGCTTCTACACGAATATACATATATGTATATTAATTTATCCAAAAACCCGATAATATCTTAGCGTAGGTCAATTGCTCCCACTGACTATTATGAAAAACATAGCATTACTTAAAATAACCTGTTGACTTGGTCAAACTTGATACAAAAGTCAAAACACTGATTTTAAGTACAAATCTACAACTTAGATTTTGAGTAAGAATCTTAAAGTTACCGAAACCTTAAACTTGGATTTTCTCTAATATCCACTATTTCTTATTACGGAAAATGGTTTCCAAACTTTACATTATCACAAGTATGAAAAACACTTGTATAGATTCTTACTTAAAACATGTGAGCTCTCCTTGATTATAATTCCTATCATAATCAAACTCACAAATGTTTTTTCCTTAAACACATCCTTAGAAAATAATTACTATAATTTTCTAGTGTTTAACTCTAGTTCAAGAACTTGAACTTGTTTTCATAGATAGTTACAATTACTTGATTAGATAGGCTTTCTAATATACATAACACAAGCTGTGTTATCTCAAGTAATTTCATAAGTCATAGTAAAGCAATCAATATTAATCACATTATTCAAAATGGCAACCAATGCAAAAAGACTAAAACACTAATAAGTCAAAACTTTGACTTGTTAGTCATCCTCTAGTCAACCTTGACTAGATATAATCACAGGGTGCGCGTAAGGATATATCAATCAATAATTCAAAATACTTTTAAAAGAAACAAGAGTCTCAAAAGTAGCCATTACATATTTTAAAACAACCAGTTCAAAATAAGTAAATATGAATTATAAATATCCTTCATCCGCACGCATCATCTTTTTAGCATCCTAAGGCATCCTTTGCTTTTTATTGCCCTATTTGCAATAAACGATCGTAAAAGTCAAAAACACCACTTACAAAAATAAGTTGAAAGCAAAAATACTGAAGTTAGTCAACGAAAGTACCTGTGGCGTCTCCGCCACCCTCGTGACGCTTCGGGCAATTGGCTTTGTAGTGGCCAACTTCACCGCACTTGAAGTACCGGTTCTCGGCCCTTGCTTTGTTCGGTTTAAACTTCTTGCCCTTGCCTTTGCCTTTGCCTTTGTCATTTCTCTTGGCCCTGGGTGCAGATGGTCCTGGCTCAGTTTTACCCTTACCCCTGCCACTGTGCCCCTTCCTCTTTTTAGCAGCTCCCGTCTCCACCACTAGGACATCCTTGGACTTATTACCCAGGTTTGACTCCGCTGTCTTAAGCATGGAATGCAACTCAGCAATGGATTTCTCCATGCTGTTCATGTTGTAGTTCACAATGAACGGCTTGTAGTCGTCCGACAGCGAGTTAAGAATTAGGTTCATTGCTAGATGCAATGGGACCGGGTGTCCAAGCCTTTCCAAATGGTCCATGTACCCTTTCATTTTCATGACGTGAATACTAACCAAAGTTCCATTTGCCATCTTGCAAGTGTTAAGAGCCTTAGTGTTGGTCCCTTAGTGAGAAGGTCAACAAGCAGGTAATGCGTAGAAGGGGGGTTGAATACACTTTGTGTGGAAATATGAACAAATCAATAAAAAGTGTTAACACACATCAAACCACAAGAATTGAATGCTTTGCTTTTCATTAATAAGAAGATGATTACAGACTCTATCAAGTAAGCAACACTTGATATGTAAACACCTAACGTACATCAAATCTCTCAAGTTTTGCTATCTATAATCAACTTATGATTATAAATACCGGACGACTCTATAAACGAGATTTAATCACAGATTGAAAACTTACCAATTTCACAACAAATGTGAATATCCGAACACACAAATAACTTGGCAATCTGTGAGTATCTTGATCACGTTGAACTGACAAACAATGAATCAAGATTCGTAACACATACGGTTTGAGGTGAAACTGAGTTATGGCTCTGTAACTCTTATAGTCGTAGTGGTCGTACCTCTAAACTTATCAGGAGATAAGTATTTATAATTCTGTTCCTACGGATCCTAACAAACTAGAACTAATCCTAATTTGCTAACTAACTAACGGATAACCCGGAATCTTGAATCTTGAATTTTCTTATCTTGA
This sequence comes from Pulicaria dysenterica, assembly GCA_947179395.2. NCBI lineage: Eukaryota > Viridiplantae > Streptophyta > Magnoliopsida > Asterales > Asteraceae > Pulicaria > Pulicaria dysenterica. The sequence continues at coordinate 14,612,893 of OX359294.1, read as the reverse complement.
GTCTTCAATCTTTAATCTTGATTCTGGAATCTTCTTATCCTTCCCGTAATTATAGAGAGATAAAAGATAAATTTAAAACATATTTAAATTTTCCTTAAACTGACTTCTTGCTCGGACTGAGTTACTCAACTTGAAACTCATCAAGATGAGTTCTTCAAGAACAAACTCGAAAACAAACATGAACTAACATGTATAATAATTAACTCATCATTAGAAGTCCTAAGAGTTAGCTAGAACTTATTTAGCAACTCTGTTGAGCTGACTCAGTATATATGCTTAGTCACTCAGCATGAAACACATCAGGCTGAATACTCAACCTATACCTTAGGTGACATGCACAACTTATCAAACACATTGATAATCTTACAAAGATATAGTCTAAGCTGATTGAACATATGCTCAACTTATATTCAGCTTATGCTCAGTCTGAAACACTGTATACGTTTAGTCTGATCAAGCCTCATAATTCTGTTTAAGTTATATTTAGAACACATCTTACAAACTTAACTTTGTCTCATCAAATCTTAACTGATGAGATCATTTTCCCAACAAACTCCCCCTATTTGATGATGACAAAACCATCAAACAGTTCTTAAGGTTGTTTAACAGAATTATGTTTTAAATCTCAAACTTATTAAGATTTTATTTCTGAACTTATCAAAAATTAATTAAACTTATCAATTATAAATAGAACACACCAACTTTAATGTTGAACAAACCAACCAAACATATAAATGAATAAGAACTAATCAGTTATTGATTCAAGCTGAACTTATCAGACGAATAATTATGAGCATATCATAACACAGTTGAACATATCAAACTAATACTTGTATTAATTGAACATATCAAAATACAAATGTTTGATCACTCAGATCATGCACACTTAGTGCTTACAAGAATTAGAACTAATCTAATATATACAATAGAACTAATCTATTCAGGATGCAGCTCTACAAACTCTTTAATCACCTTGTTGATTTCTTCAAGGATTTCTTGCAAATTACGCAAGTGTTGAAGCTGATCCTGTTGTGATCTTATTGCTCTGTTAATTCTGTATCTGAACCTTGCAATTTGTTTAGTATTTTCTACCAGTTGTCTCAGAGCAAACACTTGAGATACCCCACACGTATAGATACTTGCATCAGACTGGAAGCATTGTACACCATTTCTATCCAAGTACATGAATCCTTTCTGAGGCTTTTCCACATAGGTATTTTCTTTGATTTCCATGCCTTCAGGAATATTGAGACTGTACTTGTCTATATTTGCTAATCCAGCTGGCTTTGGTTGCTTCTTCTTTCCAATTTTTTGAAAAGAAGTCAGTAGGGTAGCTATCTCAGACCTGGGTATGATTTGCATCGCATCAGCTCTTGCAAGTAGCCTTAAGATTTCGTCTTTAACTTGATTCCTGGCAGAGGACTTTTCCATCTGCTTAATAAGTATAGCCACCTGCTTCCACTCTTCATATCCCAGTTTATGAAGTTGATTCAGCTCCAGAGAAGGCGTTTCACCATTTCTTAAGACAAACTCCATGATGATGATCCCTTGAACTAAACTCAACTTGAGTGAATCAATTTGAGAAGAGAAGTGAGTTCTTCTATAACACAGAGTTATATTCTCATCCTCTGGTTGATCCTGAACAGGAGGTTCTTCTACCTCCTCCTCATTGGACACAATAGGCAGTCTGAGTTTTGCTAGTTCCTCATTCTGCTTTCTAATTTGCTTAGCCAATGCATGTTCTCTTGCTTCTTTCTCTTCAGCTAACACAGCTTGAACATCCATTTGTCTTCTTCTTAACTCGTTGATTGACATCCCAAACTGGTCAGCATCTTCTTGTTCCATCCTTCTTACCGCCAACAGAGAAGCTCTTTGTCATCTTGTCTACAGAGTCTTCATCTAAGGCTGATTCACTAAGAATCATCTTTCTTCTTTTATGTTGAGGGGGTTCTGACTCATCTGAGCTGACCACTACTGGTCTCTTGCCTTTAGCTTTTTCATTCAGCTCAACTTCTATATCTATTTCTTTCTCCCCCTCAATCTGATCTGCTCCCTTTGCCAATAGTAATAAAGCTTCATCTTGACAAACTCATCTTCAGCCTTTTGAACATTCTCCACCTTTTTGTCATCATTAACAGGGTTTGAAGTCTGTCTTGCAGATAGGGCAGCAACCACAAATTTTAGCCTTAGCACCTCCTCATCCAGAGATTCGAGAATCATCAACATATCCTTTTTAGTTTGTTTTCTCTTGAGGTGCAATTTATCAAACTGACTTTTAAAGAAATTCATCAAATCGTCCAAGTCAGCTTGAGAGGGTTGGAACTTGGGTGCATCATCTAAGGGTTGGTGGATACCCTCAAACTCCTTTGCACCAGAGTTTGGACCCTGTGATTCACCTTGGTATGTAGATGAAACATTGACAGGTCGTGCATGGGGGTGTGAGAAGTGAAGAGAAGTAATAGGGCTCGAAAAGTGAAGTGTATGGGTAGGTTGTTGGCTTATAGGTTTGGAGGGAGGTGATTGACCCTGGGGATTGGTCATTCTTTCAAAGTTACCAGAGTGTGTCTGCTCAGGCACAGTAACAGGCTCTCTCATGGCTCTAGAGAGTGTGGGCTGAGTAGACACCACACCCGGCTTAGGCTTTAGGGTTGAAATGAGCCTCGAGGTTGAGACCTTAAGAGTAGGCATCTCCCCCTCAACTCCTGCCTGGGGAGGGATCAGTGTGATCTCAGATCCAGGATGCCTATAGGAGTGGCACCACCTTTGGTAGTTTTACGAGTATAGGTTGGATTTTCTCCCTGGTAACAGTGGGCACACTAGGGGTGGCTTCAGAGTGGAGTTTAATGGAAGGTGGAGGAGATAGGTTAGACTGGGTTTGGTTTACCACAGTCTTATCTCTAAATGATGATGGAGAAAAGTGAGAAGAAGTGGAGAGAGGAGGAGTGGTACCTTGTCTTGGTCTTGCAATGAATGCAGACAATGAAGATGACTTAGAACCAGAGGGAGCGGAAGGCTCAGCTTGAGCAGGTTGCTCAGCTCTATGATCTGGTTCAGCTCCAGATGCTCCCCCTTGATCCTACTCCTCAGCTTCCCTGTCAGAAGAAGCTCCCTCAACTATCCATCGCATTGGGTCACTCAGACCTTCCTGCTATGGGAAGATGTCATTGTTGAACATCTTTGAGCTGAGTGTTGGGGCAGGGAACACATCTTGTCCAGCTTCATAAAGTTGTTCTCCCAACTCAGCTTCCACCACCAGGGATAACTACCTTATGAATGGTACATGGAGATCCCTTGGTGTCTTCACCACTTGGGCTTTGAGCTCGTTGAAGATGAGCAGTGCATAGTCCAGATTTCTGGCATGATACATGTTGTAGAGCAGCTGCATCTCGAACTCATTCACCTGATCCAGGCCTCTAATCTTAGTTCCCAGTGAACAAACCACCGTAGAAACCATGAAGCCCCAACCAGTAGGAAAAGTGGCCTTCTTTATAACACCCTCAGTCTGCGGGTGACCAATGTTGGGTAGGAATGACCTTTCCACTTGCCTAGTAACAGCAGCTCCGAACACATCACTTGCAGGGAGTCGAAGAATTTCCCTTAGCCGCTGCACTGATAGGACAACTGTTCTAACCCCATTTAGAATAGTGCCTTTGATTTCTTCCCTGTTCTGGTCATACGTACAAGTGTACCAGAACTCTAAAAGATGTTGTGGAAAAATATGGAGTGGTGCGCCGGAGAAAGCGAATGCCAGGGGGCATTTACGAATGTAGTCCACCCACGCCTCATATCCTCTGCCTTGTTTCTGTGCTAGAATTGCAAGACAAGCCCGTTGATTGTTGATTCTGATCAACGCCACTCCATTGTTCTTAAACTGAGCACCTCGTACCATCTGATCACTGAGAACTAGAGTGATTCCATCCATTGATAAATTACACTGAGTAATTGTTGAGTTTGCACTGAGCAAATTAAGATTTGCATTTAGCGTTTGTAAAATCGCACTGAGCAATTTAGGGTTTTAATACGAACGGATGAACGCACAAAGCGAAAGAGGTGTTTGTGAAAGGTATGAGAAGATGAGAAGTTAGAATTGTAAGCGTAAACTTCTCTAAACCGGTTATGGTCGGTATATAGACCTTTCTGAGGAGAGAGAAAAGTTACCGTTGGAATCCCTTTTTATCCGTTACGCCGGAGAAATTACGGCTTGATATAACAGTAATAGGGTAGAAACACATCATCTTCCAACGGATAAATGTGTAAAATAATATTCTTGACTTACAAAAATATTATAAACACTGTTGTATTATACCAATACAGAATTGGCATAAAACGCGATTTGAGACTGACTCAAACTTACATTTTAACTGCACTGAGTAGTTAAAGTATGTTTGGAACGTACCAAACGTGTGAACCAATCACACAGCTTGAGTTAAGCGCATAACTCAAACTCAATGACACTTAGTTAAAAAGATTTATTCAGTTGGTTACTGCTTGAGACATACTTTAGCAGGTATTCAGTCTAGGGAGAAAACTTGCTCTTTCTTCTGAGTAGTTCTCCCCCTAGACTGAATACCTGCTAAAGTATGTCTCAAGCAGTAACCAACTGAATAAATCTTTATATCTCCCCCTCATGATGTCTAAACTGTTAGAGATATGCCCACTAATGTACGTACGCCATATAGACCGCTGCTGATGATGTATGGGCCTATTGGGTCATACACCGGGGTCAAACCAGACAGCAACTTAAGTTTAGGGACCAATTATGACAAAAGACAAAAGTTGACATCGCAGGCCGCGTTAGCGCCGCTAACTATAAAGGGTTAGCGCCGCTAAGTCCTAAAGGTTAGCGCCGCTACGGCTGCATGTACTTTGTGTCACATCCCTGGCAGGCCGCGTTAGCGCCGCTAACTTTAAGGGGTTAGCGCCGCTAAACCCTAAGAGTTAGCGCCGCTACGGCTGCATGGGCTTTATGTCAAATTACCTCCCAAGCTGGCCAATGCGAGTGTAACACCAAGAATCGCACTTTGGCCGGTTATAGGAGTTAAAAACGAATCTGGAGACATTTTGGGAGAAATGAGACTTCATTTGTTTTGAAGTTCCTTTTGCTCTCTCTCTCTAAACACAAACATTTCTTCTTTGATGCTACAAAAGATCAAGAGAAGGATGTAACAAGGTTTGTTCCAGAGTTTTTGGTCTCTCGTTGTTGCTGTCCCGGAGTGATATTCAAGTCGAAGTATCACAAGGCTTGCTAGCACTCGTGGTTTTGCTTGTTCCCGGGGTATACCTCAATAGAAAATCCGTGATTTCGTTCTTGGAGGATCATCACCTCGCCATCGGGAGAATTCTGGAGCTAAGGAGAAAGGTATAACCTCTTTCCTTTTCAAGTTGCATTTCTTGAACATAGAATTTGGTCCATTTGAGGGATTTCGTTTTATTTTATGCTTTGTTTGCTTGTACATTGGGCTATTATGTTTGTACCTTGCTTCCGCTGTGAGCCCACGAAATCCCAACAGTGGTATCAGAGCCACCTCTATGTTAGATCTGCACTTGGTGGCTTGAAAAATCCCGAAATCAAAATGGTTGTTTTCTGTTCGAACAGGGTTAGCGGCGCTAACCTCGGGTTAGCGGCGCTAACTAATAAATGTTAGCGGCGCTAACGCGTTGTAACAGTTTTATTTTTCAAAGTTAAAATCAGTTTTGGTCTCGGGAATTTTTAGCTTTTTTGTGATTCTGGAAATTTGTTCCAGTTTAGTGTTTGGTAATTTTGTTACCACCTTGTTTGGTTGGTTGTATGTGATAGATTTGAAATTGGTAACCTTGTCTTTGACCTTGTGGTTGACTTTGTGTGTTTGGATGCATTTGGTGATTTTTAATCACATGGGCTGTAATATTTATTAAAATTGTTATATTTGTAATAATATTGTGGCTTGCATGCCATTTCATTCATCCGTGTATTTGTACTAGATAAATAGGAAATTAGTGTGGCTTGTACGCCATTTCAATTTCTATTGTATTTGTTGTACAATTTGGATGAAAACACACAAGATGGAGTCGGAAGAAGATGGAGCGTGTCCATAGAAGCCGGTGAAGTCCATTGGTGATAGCGGTTCTAGTGGGAGCTCGCATTGAAGACCTTCCGTCCCTTAGTTGACCACGTTCTACCCGTTTTGGCTCACGGGAAGAACGCATAGGATTTTGGCAAGGGTTACCAATTTATTTCGTATATATGCGTGTGATGTGATGTGATTTTATTTTATTCTTGCATGGTTTGCTTAGGATTCGCATGCTAGAAATTTTTTTCGAAATTAATAAAATCACAAGAGATTTGGTAAAAATGGTTTACAACTCTCTCGCGCGCTCACATACAAGATTAACTCACCTAGTGAAAATAGGTTTTGTCACTAAACAAGTTAATCAGTAACCAAGCCGAAAACAAAAGCCCGTTTTCATAAAAACGTAAATCTTGCACCATCCAAAAGATGACACCACCCAAATCTAGTGAAGCATGGAGTGATTGTCGAGCTTAGCACGAGTTATTCCATGTGGATCTGTGTGGAAGGTGAGTGTGGGATCTTGAAATTATCGGTTGTCGAGCTTAGCACGAGCCGGTAGTTGTCGGGGTATCACCGTGTATCTTGTTGGACGATTTGCAATTACAAATTAGAATCCTTGAGTGATTGTCGAGCTTAGCACGAGTCAACCAAGAATTTTAATTTGGAATTGGTGCTAGTAGGGATCAAACATGCCAAACGACCGATGGTTGTCGTAGGATCCCGCAAGTGTCTAAGAGTTGCAATAGAGATTGCAATCGGTAAAGTGGTTATCGGCCTAAATAGCTCCATGAAGTGATCCGCGGCAACCCCGTCATGAATTGGAGTGAAATATGGTTCTTAGCCCTTGTTAAAATATTTTTCGAGACGATAAGGGTAATTATTTTAACGAGGATTCAAATCAAACTAACTAATTCGTGTACTCTACTTTAATATAGGATGTCGAATCAAAACCACAACACGTCGAATTTTTCACTTCGTATGATTCTACAAAGGGTGAAACTCACGGAAGTGAACTTTGTTGACTGGCTTAGGCAATTGAGAATTGTCCTACGTGCTGAGTCTAAGTTGCACATTCTTGAGGAACCCCTTCCTGAACTACCTGCTATCAATGCGGAATGGGCTATCCGATATGCGTATGAAAAGCGTGTTCGGGATACACACGATGTTGCTAGTCTCATGTTATCAAGTATGAGCTCGGAACTGCGAAAGCAATTTGAGCACATGACTGTGTATGACATGATAAACAAGCTGAAGGATGTTTTCCGACAGCAAGTTAGACAAGAACATTTTGAGTGTGTTAAAAGTTTAACCGGTTGTAAGATGCGGGAAGGCGGGAGTGTAAGTGCCCATGTTTTGAAGATGAAATCATACATGGACCAGATGGAGAGATTAGGCTTTCCTATAGGGAGGGAGCTTGGTGTGAATTTCATACTTCAGTCTCTGCCCGCCACATATGAAAAGTTTATAAAGGACTATCATATGCATGGAAAGGAAATATCTATAGATGAATTGCATGGAATGTTGAAGGTTGTAGAATCTAACATGTCCAAGCATGCATCATCTTCATTCACTCTTGTTTTTGGTTCTAAGGAACAACATAACATGAAGAAGAAGAAATCGATCCCATTAAAAGAAGAAGTTGGAGTTTCCAAGCTTGCTTCAAGTTTTGAGTCTATGGACATTGATGATGTGCCTAAAGAGACTCAACAAGGGGTGGTTTGCTACTTCTGCGGTAGATTTGGGGATTGGGGCCGTCATGCCTGCCCTTCGTGCCGAAAGGATATAAAACTTCTCAGACAAGAGAGAGTTAATTTTCCTACTTGAGGTACATTCATGATTATACTTCATTGCTATTCCTTATAAGCTGGGATGTTTACCCGAGCTATAAGACTCACGTTTGTCACAAATTTATTTTTGTTGCAAAGTGTAGGTCTATTCGTTGTAAAAAGGAAAAAGCTTGAAGAACCGGATCTCTGAAGAAGAAATTTTGTTAATTGTCTTCTACAAGAGAAATGGGAGGGTTGGTCTCGCCATTAAATCCGGATTTATTATTACTTTTGTTTGTTTGCCCTGCGTGGCAAGAACTACTTTAGTGTATGCTCCTTTGGAGATGATGGATGTTTTTGAATCTTGTATTTTATAAAGATTTTTCATTTTAATAGTTTCATTTCAAATTCGATCCATGTCTATGCTTTTGTGTTATTTTGACTATTTTAGTGCTTAAATACACATTTGATGACGATGGATATGACTTAGAATTGAAACAATTTTGAAAAATTATTTTGAGATGTTTTGTCAAAACTTATCCATATCATTGCATACATAAAGGCTCGTTATAAGTAATAAGGCAATCATGAACAATTGATTCTTAAATCCAAAAGTGGTTTGGATATGTTAGCTCTATGGCATAATCAAACTTAATCAAGTAAACAACATTTATATCGCTTAGATCCAAGTGGTTAGGATCTTTGTAAAAGTTTAGCCTCTGGCTAAATGAAAGATACAAATCTTGTTTATTGGAATAGGATGATTAATGAAATCCTTCACCAGTATTGGTAAGGAAGGATTGTGACTTGTTGGATATGATCATATTTGTGTGGATAATCCGTTCAAGTATGCCACAAAGAGTGACACTAGTGAAATTCTTCATCACTATCTTTATGGTAGTAGTTGAGAGAATGTTTACTACAGAAAAGGCTTATGTCTGAAACCTAGTGGTGTTCGGAACTAACCTAAAGAGAATTAAGAATCAATAAGGGCATATAGATATAAATTCTTAGATCTAGAATAGATGCTAAGTTTTCTTATCTATATTGGTTTAAACATAAAATGAATCATGGGTTTAACCCATAATTCGTTTTTCCGAAGAAACACATTTGCACATGGTGTTACTTTAAATAAAACCGGATATCTGTGTTGATGATCTGGTAAAAGGCAGGCCTAAAACATGTATTCAATGTGGTTGGTATACATTAATTTTATGAACCAAGTCCTCGATCTAAAACACAGCATTGTGGTCACTTAAGCATCGAATGAGATATTGACTAGAAAGAGTTCTTTGCTTGTCAATCTCATAACTTAAATTATCCAGTCTACATTCAGTGGGAGATGGATGAATTATAAGTTGATGCCTACATATTTAAGTAGTTCATCTGAGTTTTGGATAATTGTTTCTTGAACTTTTGGGAACCATGTTTGGTTGCGCAAAAGGGAAAGTACAATTTACAAAAGCATTCCAGTGGAAGAACGTAAAACTTAAATAAAAGACCTAATGTTGACACTAGCATTTAATCAGCATAGAGATGCTGGTAAAACCTAACAATATCCATTGCTTCTTTATATCTGATGGAAATCAAGAAGGTTGTTTAGATATGAGGTTGTCATATTTTACTAACAACAGCTTGATGGTAAATCATTGTGATGTTACCATTCATCGGAAACATAGTGGGACCCTGTGTTCACTAGTGAATAGAAGAAGATAATGGTGTAACCTATTTGCTGCATCCAAGTACTTGACTTGGGTTAATCCCACACCTAAGGTGTAATTCAAGAAGGGTGAAGGGACTAACATATATGCCATAATGGACAACTTCAAATACCGACTAGAGACAAAGTGTTTCATATTGATTTTATGGAAACAAGGTCTAGTGGTTATGTTGAAGATAATTTGGATAAAGTGTAATTTTGTTGTCACCTTGTGGAAACAAGTTTGCTCACATGGACAAAAGAGATCTGAATCCTTCATAGGATCAAGTTGAGGAAATACTTAAGGCATTTTCCGAGGGTCTCATTCATCCATAAAAACCAGATTAAGTCTGGATTAAGCGAAACATTGTTGTCACTATGGGGAAACAAGTAATCTCGCATGGAAATAAAAGGCCAAGATCCTTTGCAGGATTAAATTGAGGAAATGTTTGAATCATGTTCCGAGGCCTTATATATCCATTATGTCCAAATTGTGTTCATGACTAAGGTCAGCAAAACTTGCATCTTGTGGCTGTAATCCTGCTTTATGAGAAAGTCAAAGGAATGAGTTTTCTAGAAAGCGTAGATTAAGCCAAATACCCTTGTCAGGGCTAGTGGGAGCATCATGTGTTCCTAGTCAAATATGCTCTATGAAAATAATGTCCTAATTTAGGGTTGTTCTACAACCTAATGGTGGAATTGTTGTTCTATGAGTATAAATAGAAAATATGGAATCAAGTGGATTTTCTAATTCAAGAAGTACTGATGTATGTTCTTGATGTTCGACGAAAGTAGAATTGTCTTGAGTAAGTTATTACTGCAAGCAAATCTATGCTTATGAGACTGTCGATTTTATCGAAGTTTAGATTAATCAAGTATGTGGTATAGATACGACATTTAGACCTAAATGAGTGTCATCGACCCTATTGTGGACTTCGGTCACATTGAGGGTATGTCGACTCTGATAAACATGAGTGTCAATGACTCTATTGTGAACTTCGGTTACATTGAGAGTATGTCGACTCTGATAATCATAAGTGTCATTAATCCTATTGTTGACTTCTGTAACATTGAGGATATGATGACTATGATAACTTTGTAAATGATCTCTTTAATAAACACTTCGCTAGTGGTTTAATAAGAGAATACAAAAGAGTACAAAGGGATATCGGGTAAATGATCCCATAATTAAGCCATAGTCAAATACTAGTGGTGACTTTCATACTAGGTATAAAAGCATTGTTCATGCTTATGACCAGGCTTAAATATCGTTTTAGTATATGTTTGATTTACTTATAAGCTTTGGGAACGATACAGACAGTATTGTAATTTATGCTTGTTTCGATATGCGAGTGATTCGGTTACATTCATAAGACTTTACTGTGTTCCATCTTAGCATGTTTAACCACTTCCCAGAATGTTTATACATTCTAAAATTCCACAGTCAGTCATTCTTCAAGGGAAGGAAGTTTGAAATAAGGCTGAGGTTAGGTGTTGGTTATGCATTAATCAAGGATTGAATGCATGAAACGCAACAGTAACCTGTGCTTGAAAGGGGTTTCAAGTGACTGGAAGACCCACACCTGAGTTCACTTCATGGATCATGGTCACAAGTAACTCGGGATGATAATATCATTACGTCCTTCGACCCGAGATGTATGAATTGCCATAGCATGAAACTTTCTTACTTTGGTTATTTCAAAACGTAGTTCGTAACTGGCTATTATAAAGGGAATAGCTGGGTAAGACAAGGTTCATGTTATGGGATTGTACAGTCAACGGAATTTGTTCCTCCTGTATGAGAGATATCCCTGGGCCCCTCGATGATTGGGCGCTGACACCAAAATAAGCATGGCCATGTGCAAAGGAATATTGATTGAGAATCAGATATGTCCTTAAATTTTGGTCACCACCAATCTTGATCGAGAAACATAATCGTGAACGATCTGGATATTGACATATTAATCCATGTCTCGTGTTCACAAGGATATCGCGAACAAAAGGATGTTTGATCACTTATCTATAGGACCTCTACGTTTTATGTAGGTTATGGTTTTCTGCAAGGAAGCGGAACCCATACTGACTTGGGGGCATCGATGCTTTGCTAGAGGCCGCTCTTTGTCTGTGGTTACATGGGTACGGTGCATTATGTGCAAGTGGGAGTCTGTTAGAGATATGCCCACTAATGTACGTATGCCATATAGACCGCTGCTGATGATGTATGGGCCTATTGGGTCATACACCGGGGTCAAACCAGACAGCAACTTCAGTTTAGGGACCAATTATGACAAAAGACAAAAGTTGACATCGCAGGCCGCGTTAGCGCCGCTAACTATAAAGGGTTAGCGCCGCTAAGTCCTAAAGGTTAGCGCCGCTACGGCTGCATGTACTTTGTGTCACATCCCTGGCAGGCCGCGTTAGCGCCGCTAACTTTAAGGGGTTAGCGCCGCTAAACCCTAAGAGTTAGCGCCGCTACGGCTGCATGGGCTTTATGTCAAATTACCTCCCAAGCTGGCCAATGCGAGTGTAACACCAAGAATCGCACTTTGGCCGGTTATAGGAGTTAAAAACGAATCTGGAGACATTTTGGGAGAAATGAGACTTCATTTGTTTTGAAGTTCCTTTTGCTCTCTCTCTCTAAACACAAACATTTCTTCTTTGATGCTATAAAAGATCAAGAGAAGGATGTAACAAGGTTTGTTCCAGAGTTTTTGGTCTCTCGTTGTTGCTGTCCCGGAGTGATATTCAAGTCGAAGTATCACAAGGCTTGCTAGCACTCATGGTTTGGCTTGTTCCCGGGGTATACCTCAATAGAAAATCCGTGATTTCGTTCTTGGAGGATCATCACCTCGCCATCGGGAGAATTCTGGAGCTAAGGAGAAAGGTATAACCTCTTTCCTTTTCAAGTTGCATTTCTTGAACATAGAGTTTGGTCCATTTGAGGGATTTCGTTTTATTTTATGCTTTGTTTGCTTGTACATTGGGCTATTATGTTTGTACCTTGCTTCCGCTGTGAGCCCACGAAATCCCAACATAAAGTCTACTGGTCATCATGAAAAATGTTCAGTTGTGAAGTATCAGTCTATTAATTTCTACCACTAGTGAGCCAAAATGGATCGTTGAGGAGTGAATGTAGATCAGAAGTGAATACATCAACCAAATCGAAAATCTGAGAAGTCTCGTACAAGAGTATCAACCTAGTTCGGATCACAACAAGTGACAAAGAGAATGAAAGACAAGTGGATGCAAACGAACTTGGGACGGATAAGGATTCTATAGTAAGAAATAAGCGTTAAGGAACACAGGGAGCTGAAATCATATTCAAGCCTTTTCAACCTGTATGCCTATAGAAAAGGTGACTTTGAACACATAACGTGAACAGGGAGTCGGATACATCCTTATTCGAAAGCATACAAAAATCTATCAAACTCTTCGAAAACATGAAGTAAACGGATGTTGGTAAAGACAATCAAGTAACGATACAAGAATTCTGAAAGATAAGAATGACAAATGAGAATTCAGAACTGACTGATAAAAGACTACCAAGATTCTAAAGAAACAAGGAATGGATGACCAAAATCTGATTTTGAGACCAGATATTGGTGACACTAAGAAAGAAGAACCAAAAATCAGTTAGGAAAAGGCAGGATGACTAGACATAGGGTATTAGGAATTAAGTACATGGTAGTAATGACCCAAAGCTAACCCAAATCTAGAAACATCAGAATGATAACTGAAACTTTGAGAACTCCTGACTCAGTCAAAAATTCCAAACACTTGACTTAGAAATCAAGATGGCAACATAAATCAGTCAGAACGACGACGGGGGTTCGGGGGCAGCGCCCCTGATAGCGGGGTCCAAGGGGTGGCAACCCCTGGTGGGGTCCAAGGGGCAGAGCCCCTGGCTGGGGTCGAGCTGGGGTTGAAAATGAAGAATATCGCTATATCAGAAAATGCATTTCGGATGAAAAATTTGAAATTTTGAGTGGAAATTGCAAGTCTGAGAAACCTGTTTGGATCGCATGCGATTGGATCTACGCGATAGGATGCGATTGGATCTATGCGATTGGGTCTATGCGATTGGATATGATTGAATCGCGTGCGAATGGTTCAGGTTGAATCGCGTGCGAATGGATATGCGATTGACTAGATGCGGCTGATAGAAATTTGAATCGCATGCGATTGGATCCATTCCAGCTGATAGAGAACTTGTACTTAGCCAAATTCAACTTGATTGCATGCGATAGCCATGGATGCGGCTGATAGATCTGAGATGTCACTTTCAGATTTGTTGACTTTACTCTGAATAGTGTCTACCCACTTGTACCTGATGTGATCTTTACTTGTGCATGTTCCACACTCCAGCACCCATACCAGCACTTGATTTCACACACAAACACCAGTTTTTTGGTGTTTTTATCCTTTTTGAAATCAAAATCTCAGATCTACTTTCTTCTTTATTTTTCCAACTGTTCTTGATAAAATTTCAGAATCTTCATACTCGGTCAGATTAAAATCGATTTTCTTGTGGTTGATTCAAATAACATTTTCGACCATTTATCTTTTAAAATTTGAACCAAAACCACGTAAAAATGTTGCCTTCGTAGATGAAGCAATAAATTCAAGGCATGAACAATAAACCCGAGAAATCTTCGATTTTTCTGCCTTTTTCGTGTATAGAACAGTTGAGTTTACCTTTTTCGATCAAAGAACAGTAGATGTTGCTCAATTCTCCAACGATAACCCCTAATTTCAGATCATAAATAACATCTTGAGTTGAAAACCCGTATGATCAGCCCCTTTTTCTTCGATGAACAGCCCCTTTGATCTTCAAATCTGATTTGTTGATGATAACACCGATAGATCTTCACTCCTTTGGCTCTGATACCACTTGTTATTTTTTTTTACACCATAAGAATGTGATTAATGCCAAAGTCCACCAAATGACAACTAGTCATATGGTTTATATACCCCTAAGGGTATTTACATATTCAGTCCTTCTAGTTTGTACGTAGTACAAACGTCACCTAAATTCAATCTTCTATTCTATACAATATTTAATTCTAACAATCTCCCCCTTTGTATAGAAAATAGAAGATGTTGGTCTTTTCAGCTTCATATGATCTTTAATAATCTCCCCTTACAAATATGCAGATTTCTTGTTGCATTCTTTAGAAGCTTTTGGAAGACAAGACTTGAACTATTTCTTTTTTTTTTAATCTTCAGTCTTTGTTTGGATGTCTTCATAGTGTCTTCTCATCTTGAACATTAAGACTTTTTCAGTTTTAAGAATAGTCTTCACTTTGAGATCTTGATGAGAATTTGAATCTTTAAAGCACACAGTAACATCCTTTTTCTTCAGTCTTTTTGACTTGCACCAGTAACCTAAGGATTTTCAACCTTTGGTTGTATGAACGGTTTAGCTTGAAGTGGCTTTCAGCATAAACGATCTTAAGCCTTTAAGAAAAACAATTTAGGAAGAATAATTGATCTCTCCTCCTTGAATGAAGCTCAAGATCTGGTTTATTTCTTCAGAACTTGTTAAAATTTTCAATTAAGCACTTTCACTGTTCTGAACTTGAAATATTTTCTCCTTTGTTCTTTTCTTTGCTCCCCTTGACTTGACATTTGAATTTTCAAATTTAGCTTTCTATATCTCCCTCTCAACACATGAATCTTTTCTTCATCGATAAGCTCAAAATCAACTGAATTAGTAATTAAAAGTTTCTCCCCCTCATGATGACCAGGATTCCTCATGATGACCAGGATTCTTCATGAACATCATGTACATGAATTCTGTATTCGGCTTGATTTTGACCTGAATATATGAATACTTGAAGTTTGAATCCCCATCATGAGATTCAGTTGAATGATGTTTGAAGGTGTCACCACAATGATATAACAATTAAAGCATCAGAGACAGTTTTTATGGCACCGTCTCAAAGTTCCCGTGGTATAACACCAAGATCATATAGATTCTCGTTAACACAACAGTTAAAAAAACTGTTTGACCTACGTTCAGAACTGTCATAGCGTTGATTCTGGTAGGATTTTCATCTAATCATCGTGAATATCACATAAGATATCACTCCAAGATGTTCCGGTAGTCACGAAAGACTAGATATGCATTACAGATCCAACATGTGTCCTAAGAAATGAATTTTATATTTGAATAAGCTCTAGACTCGATAAGTGCATGAAAGAAGTTGGGGACCGGAGTAGCTGTCCTCCTCGTTTCAATATCAACAATCTCCAAGTGAGATGTCAATAGTAATGTGCTAATTCTCCGTGTGAAGTTGAAACAATCATCTTTTAAGAGATAATTGAGTAGCTGGGTGGGGTTAGTGCATTGCATCACTGGGTCCATGATGTCTATTTCAATACCAAATCTCAACTAATGAGATCCAGTTGCAGATGTGGTTAACCAGATGTATACTATTTGGTAAGGATCTTTCTTTTCTTTTGATCATGTCTCACCCACGGCTTACTAAATATTTTTCAACTTCTCCCTCAAACTCACTTTCTATATTGATGTATGTATCTCTGTTTTGTTCATACACAAGGACACTTTTATCATTTTCAAATGATATGAGATGATTTGTTCTTAGGAACCCAGATTAATTTGGTCTTTTGTTTAGAGACAACTGGATTTGTCATTTTTGGTTTGCTATGAATGGGTGTGGACTTGCCCGTTTATTTCACCTTCAAAACACACATAGTTTATTTCATGTAAGTGTGGCAATCCTTACATTTCCTTGTCTAGCACAAGGCTTATATACCTATAAGGTATATTTACAATAAGCACCCTTAACTATTGTTGAACTCCTATTCTATTACAATAATACAGTTCTAACAATCTCCCCCTTTGGAATGGAATAGGAGTTGTAGAATAAAATGAATAGGAGTCTTGATCTTTTCAGCATCTTGAGGGTCTTGTGCTTATTGTCTTGTATCGCTCCGGTAACCTAAAGCATTGATCGCCTTCGGTTATATAATCAATTTAGCATATAGAGATTTTCAGCATGTGGATCATTGAGCATTGATAGCATCAGCGGAAGCATAAAAGGATTCATCAACAGGAGAGAATATGTTTCTTACTCCCCCTAGAATCACAACCGGGGAAACCCTCCCCCTACAATGTAGCTCTCGAGCATTTAGGCAATTAACAGAAGCGTATAAGGATTCATCATCAGAGGAGAATATTTTGCTTACTCCTCCTAGAATCACAAACGGGGAACCCTCCCCCTACAATGTTGCTCTCGAGCATTTAGGCAATTAGCAGAAGCGTATAAGGATTCATCATCAGAGGAGAATATTTTGCTTACTCCTCCTAGAATCACAAACGGGGAACCCTCCCCCTACAATGTTGCTCTCGAGCATTTAGGCAATTAGCAGAAGCGTATAAGGATTCATCATCAGAGGAGAATATTTTGCTTACTCCTCCTAGAATCACAAACGGGGAACCCTCCCCCTACAATGTTGCTCTTGATCCTTGACAAAATTTGGGGCGAGAAAACCAAATTTTTTTTTTAACATTAGTCATTTCTGTTTAAGACAAACTCAAACTTGTGAACTCATTATTCAGCTTGACATGTTTTGCAGTTTATGAAAACTTATTTATAAACTGTGCACCCAGCTTAAGACACTTAGTCTTTGTCAATCTAAAACTCAAATTCTAGACACACAGCTAGAGGTTGAGTATACCCAATTCACTTAGCAGATACATAAACCTCTTTTCATCAAGTGGTTTTGTAAAGATATCTGCCAATTGATCATCAGTGGAGATAAATTTGATGTCAACTTTACCTTTTTCCACGATGTCCCAGATGAAGTGATGTCTAATTTCAATGTGCTTGGTTCTTGAGTGGAAGACTGGATTGTAAGTGATGGCTATAGCACTTTGGTTATCACAAAAGATAGGAGTTTTCTTGAAACTCATACCAAAGTCCTGAAGTTAATGTTGCATCCACAGGATTTGAGCACAACAGCTTCCTTCTGCAACATACTCAGCTTCAGCAGTTGAAGTAGCCACTGAGTTCTGTTTCTTACTAGTCCAGCTTACTAACTTCCCTCCAAGCATTTGACATCATCCGTTAGTTGATTTTCTATCTAACTTGCACCCAGCATAGTCAGCATCTGAAAAATCAACTAATTCAAATCCAGAGTCCTTTGGATACCAAAGGCCTAGATTTGGTGTACATTTAAGGTACGTAAAGATCCTTTTCACAGCTTGAAGATGTGATTCCTTAGAATCTGACTGATATCTTGCACAAACACATGTAGCAAACATGATATCAGGTCTACTAGCTGTCAAATAGAGTAGTGAACCAATCATTCCTCTATAGGTAGACTGACATACAGACTTACCATCTGAGTCCTTGCTCAGCTTGACAGCGGGTGACATGGGTATTTTCATGGTTGAACTTGAATCAAAACCATATTTCTTTATCAAATCAAAAACATACTTGTTTTGATTGATGAATATTCCATCAGGCTTTTGTTGAATTTGTAAGCCTAGGAAGTATGCCATCTCACCCATCATGCTCATCTTGTACTTTTGTGACATTATTTTGGAGAACCATTCACACAGAGATTCATTTGTAGAACCAAAAATAATGTCAACCACATAGATTTGTACAAGAATCACCTGTCCTTTACTCTTTTTAATAAAAAAGTGTCTTATCTATACTACCTCTGATAAAATCCATTGATAGTAGATAGTTGGACAGTGTATCATACCAAGCTCTTGGAGCTTGTTTAAGACCATACAAAGCCTTGTCTAACTTATAGACATGGTGTGGAAACTTTAAACTAACAAATCCAGGAGGTTGTTTCACATAGACTTCCTCCTGAAGTTTTCCATTTAGGAAAACACTCTTCACATCCATTTGATAGACTTTGAAGTCTTTATATGCTGCATAAGCTAGGAACAGCCTAATGGCTTCAATTCTAGCAACAGGGGCAAATGTCTCATCATAATCTATTCCGTCTTCTTGCTTATACCCTTGTGCTACCAGTCTTGCTTTGTTCCTAACTATCACTCCATCCTTGTCCATTTTGTTTCTATAGACCCACTTAGTTCCTATAATTGAGTGATATTTGGGGGCAGGGACAAGACTCCAGACTTTGTTTCTCTCAAACTTATTTAATTTCTCTTGCATAGCTTCTATCCAATCCTCATCCTCTATGGCTTCTTCAGTCTTCTTTGGTTCCATTTATGATAGGAAACCAAAGTAAGCAAGATAGTTTGCTGTAGCCTTTGATCTTGTCATTACTCTTTCTTGGACATTTCCAATTATTTGATCTTGAGGATGATCTTTGAGGAATTTAAATGTTGTGGTTGGAGAATCTGGTTCTGGATCTGAGTGATATTGAGAACTCTGAGGTGAACTAACATCCTCAGTCTCAATAGCAACATTGGCAACAAACTGATGATCACTAAGATCTTCAGTCTGAGTGATGTCAGCTCCAAAGGGATTGACGAACTCATCATCTTTCTCAGCTTGAGAGTCCCTTGGAGCTTGTGATGATTTCTTTGATGGACACACATCATCATCACTATCATCTCCCATGACATACATAGGATTTGATATATTGGTTTCCTCAGGCTTTTCAAGCTCACTCAGACTAACCGAGTCAGCTTGTCTTTTCTCAGCTTGATCAAAACTGTCTTCATCAAATGAGACATGAATTGATTCTTCTATAGTCTTTCTCCTGATGTTATACACTCTGTAAGACTTGGAGATTGAGGAATAACCAACAAATATTCCAGGATCAGCTTTAGGTTCCAACTTATGGAGCTGATCTCTTTGATTCAGCACATAGCATTTTGAACCAAACACATGGAAATAACCTATATTGGGCTTTCTAGATTTATACATCTCATATGCTGTTTTGCCATGTCATTTGACAATGATTGACCTATTTTGGGTATAACAGGCTGTACTGACAGCTTCATCCCAAAAATAAAGTTTCAATCCTGCCTGACATAGCATTGTTCTAGCAGCCTCATTTAAGGTTCTATTTCTCCTTTCAGCCACTCCATTTTGTTGAGGAGTTCTGACTGAGGAGAAGTTTTGTAATATTCCCTTTTGTTCACAAAAGCCTTCTAGGGTTGAGTTCCTGAACTGAGTCCCATGATCACTTCTGAGTTACTTTACAGACTTACCTTTCTGCAACTCTTCCTGTTTGATAAAATTTATTATCTCCAGGGCACCTTCACTTTTGGCTTTAAGGAATATTACCCAGCTGAATCGTAAGAACTCATCTACTATCACCAGTGTGTACTTCTTGCCACTTAGGCTAGGAGTACTTATGGGTCCAAACAGATCCATATGCAACATATGTAGTGGGTCTGTTATTGAAAATTTTTGCTTTGATTTAAAGGACCCTTTATGGTGTTTCGCTTGTTCACAAGCTAAACACAATTTTTCCTTGACAAATGTGATCTTTGGTAATTCAGAGACTAACTCTTTATTGGATAGCATATTTATATTTTTGAAATTTAAATACGATAATCTTTTATGCCATAACCAACTCACCTTAGGAATAGATTGGGAATACAAGCATGTTTCAGTATAGGGATCAGCAAAATTAAGATCAAGTACATACACATCTCTTTCTCTTTTAGCTATTAATACAGGCTTACCCTTAGCATTATATATAGTTCATGCTTTCTTCCTAAAAGTAACTATATTGTTTTCATCACACAACTGGCTGATACTGATCAGATTGTGTTTCAGACCCTTAACATATGCAACCTTCTGGAAAGTAACCTTGCCAGCATGCATATTCCCATAACCTTTAGTTCTTCCATGGGAGTTGTCACCAAAAGTTACTTTAGGACCTTCATCTTCCTGGAAATCACTGAGAAGTCCTTTCCACCCAGTCATGTGCCTTGAACATCCACTATCCAAGTACCATTTACTTGAACCTTGCACATGATATGAAAACTAAACACATTAGTTTTGTTTGGGAACCCACTTCTTGGTAGGTTCAGATGATGAGCAATTAGCATCTTCATCTTGTTGAACTGACTGTTCAGCTTGAGCAGGAGCTGAGTCATGTGTAGGCTGATCAGCCTGTTCTTGTTCAGGCCTTGTGATTACAGTGTCACAGTCCTTGGCCTCATGAACTCTACTTCTGCACTTGTAGCATCTCCTTCTTCCAATGATTACAGGAGGTAGAGTGTCTAATAATCCTTGTGAGAACTTGCTCTCAGTCTTAGGATTATATGTAGTGGATAACTTTTCAACTTTCTTTGCAAGTTGATTCATTTGATGCTCGTTGACTTTAGACTTACCTTTGTCAGATCTTTGTTTGTTATCCTTTTGATTTGAAGCTTGACCAACAAAATTCTTTTCCATGACTTTGTACTTACCTTTGACATGCTTTCTGGACTCAGCAGTTTCAACAGGTTTGGACTTACCACTGTTGATCTCCTTGGATTTCCAAGGTCCACAACTTTGGATTTACCATTGTTGAGATTTGACCTCTGACTTACAGTGGTCTTCCTATTCTTGTAACTTCTCTCTGAGCCAAATAGAGAATGTTATCTTTTGAAAGGATTTGGATTAAACCTTTCAATGACTGAAGTTCTTTGAATAGGCTGAGTGCCTAATATGTCCAGCACATACTTACCATGTTGTTTGGATGTTGAGCACTCATTACCATGATCTTTGGCCTTTACAAACATATTGTATTTCAGGTTTTGACCATGTTTCTTCTCTGAGGCTGACTTCTGAGACTCAATCAGTTGTGTATCCTCCTTAGAGTCTGTACTTGCTATCTTATCCTCATCAGCTGCATAGGCTACAGATTGATATTAACCTCCAAGTACATCTTGTATCTGTTTTGGAATTTGTTGGTTGATGCACTTTTCAACAAGCCTTGATGACTTACACCAAGATTCAGTAACCTTTTGAAGTTGGTCAGCTTTATTTTTGGCTTCCTGAAGTTCTTCACTTAGAAGTTTATTGATGTGCATTTGACATTCAAGATCACACTGTGCATTCTTACCAACATCAATGAGAGATTGATTTTTCTTAATCTCATTCTTCAGTTTAGCTATCTCAGCTTTGAGGTCCTTTTGAAACTTAAGGCCAGTCTTGAAATTATTTAACAGATAATCGAATGCAAGACCCTTTTCTTATCGGTGTAAGAGTTGAAATTACTAACCTTGTACATGGAAGCAGGATCCCAATCACTAAGTTTGCTGTTTTCCTCAGCTTCCTTCATGTTAGATTCAAAAGTTAACTCGGACAAACCATAATCTACTTCATCAATTTCAAACTCTTCATCTTCTTGAGCAATTAGACAAATATCATCATCATCTGAGGTAGATGATTCTGTATCCCAGGTTTCAGCGTAGAGTCCTTTGGCTTCTGGCTCTACTTTCTTGAGCTGAGTATATTTCTTTTTATACTTGTCATCTCTATAAGCATTCTTATCAGCAACTGATGCTGATTCTACCTTCTTTGATCTACACTCAGCAGCAATATGTCCCTTTTCTGACAGTTGAACCACACAACATTCTTGGGATCAAAGAAACTCTTCCCTTTGCCCCTGTCAGATCTTCCTCTTCCCCTTTGAGCTCTTCTCAAACGTCTGCCTAACATGGCCATCTGCTCAGTGATAGTCTGAACATCATCAGTATCACTTGAGTCTGAGTCTGAGTGGTCAGCTTGAGATTCTGACTCAGTCTCATATTCAACAACCAAGGCCTTGGAACCTTTCTTCTTTTTCTGTGCAACTAATGCAATATCAGCTTTATCCAAAGAATCCTTAAGTTGTTGTTGAGAAGTTCTTTTGTGCTCTGTGATCCATTCATGATTGAGCAAGAACCCAAAGATGGACTGTAGGTTATACATATGTAATGTTCCTCCAGCCCTTAGTGCTGTAGTTACTTCATTGAACCTTTCTGGTAACACATCCAAAAATTTCAGCACAAGTTCAGCTTCATCTTTCTTAACGCCTACACTTAGCAGGTCATTTATCAAGCAGTGAAACCTTGTGAACAAGTCAGGCAAGGTTTCATTCGTCTTTGAAAAGAAGTTTTCATAAGATCTAATCAGGTGACTCTTCTTTTACTGCTTGACCAGATCGGTGCCCTCATATGTAATACTTAGCGTATCCCATATCTCTTTTGCAGTTTCACACCCAGTCACTGTATGCAAGATCTCGTTGGTCAGGGCATTTGCCAGAACACTCTTTGTCTTGTCATCCAGATTGAACAGTTACCAGTCTTCATCTGTCTAGGATGCAACAGGCTTCTTTACTTCTTTTTCACTTCTGTCTGTTTTGTCAGCGGACGTATCACTGACAACAGCAGAAATCTTGGGGATTATCGGTCCTTTAGTGATGACATCGGACTTAGGAATGTCAATGGACTTGAGGAAAAGCATGGCTCTGAATTTTCACATAGGTTAGTCAGATCCATCAAAGATGGGACAGCCCTTAGCATACATCTGAGGAAAGTTTGATAAATTGTTGCTTGTAGACATTGCGTACTTTCTCAGAATCTTGAACTTTCAACTTATGAAATCGTTCAGCCTGCTCTGATACCAGTTGTTGGTCCCTTAGTGAGAAGGTCAACAAGCAAGTAATGTGTAGAAGGGGGGTTGAATACACTTTCTGCGGAAAATTGAACAAATTAATAAAAAGTGTTAACACACATCAAACCACAAGAATTGAATGCTTTGCTTTTCATTTATAAGAAGATGATTACAGACTCTATCAAGTAAGCAACACTTGATATGTAAACAGCTAATGTAAATCAAATCTCTCAATCTCTCAAACTTTGCTATCTATAATCAACTTATGATTATAGATACCAGACGACTCTCTAAGCAGGATTTAATCACAGATTGAAATCTTACCAATTTCACAACAAATGTGAATATTCGAACACACGAATAACTTGGCAATCTGTGAGTATCTTGATCACGTTGAACTGACAAACAATGAATCAAGATTCGTAACACATACGGTTTGAGGTGAAACTGAGTTATGGCTCTGCAACTCTTGTAGTCGTAGTAGTCGTACCTCTAAACTTATCAGGAGATAAATATTTATAATCATGTTCCTACGGATCCTAACAAACTAGAACTAATCCTAATTTGCTAACTAATTAATGGATAACCCGGAATCTTGAATCTTGAATCTTCTTATCTTGAGTCTTCAATCTTTAATCTTGATTCTGGAATCTTCTTATCCTTCCCATAGTTATAGAGAGATAAAAGATAAATTTAAAACATATTTAAATTTTCTTTAAACTGACTTCTTGCTCGGACTGAGTTACTCAGCTTGAAACTCATCAAGCTGAGTTCTTCAAGAACAAACTCGAAAACAAACATGAATTAACATGTAGAATAATTAACTCATCATTAGAAGTCCTAAGAGTTAGCTAGAACTTATTTAGCAACTCTGTTGAGCTGACTCAGTATATACGCTGAGTCACTCAGCTTGAAACACATCAGGCTGAATACTCAACCTATTCCTTAGGTGACATACACAGCTTATCAAACACATTGATAATCTTACTAAGATATAGTCTAAGCTGATCGAACATATGCTCAGCTTATATTCAACTTATGCTTAGTCTGAAACACTGTATGCATTCAGTCTGATCAAGCCTCATAATTATGTTTAAGTTATATTTAGAACACATCTTACAAACTTAACTTTGTCTCATCAAATCTTAACTGATGAGATCATTTTCCCAACACTTAGTGACATCGTAAAGTTCTGAACGAGACTGCTCTTGAAACATGTCCCTCAGCTGACGGATCATGCCATAGGCTGATGTATCCATCATTCTTGTCTGCAACTCTAGACTCATCGTTGCAAGCATGAGGCAGCTTACATCTAGCGCATCATTGATACGCTTCTGGTAAGCCTCCCTAACATCTGCCCTTGCATTATTGGCCAGGACATTTCCCACTGGTTCCTCTAGGACGTACCATTTCCTCTCATGCCTGAGCACGATCCACCGATTGCGCTACCAGTTGAGGAAATTAGGTCATGTGAGCTCATCCTTTTCTAGGATGGAGCGGAGTGAGAGGTTGTTTGTGTTGGTAATGTTTGCCATCTACAATTTTACCATGTAGTTCAATTAGTTACACAAATAAGACTTTACTAAATACAAATTCATAAAAACCCTTAAATAATTAAGTATTAGCCCTAGGATCCTTATTTCACACGTGTTGGTGCACGGTTTGGGCACGACAACACCAACCCCATGCTATATCAGGTAGGTAGGTTCCTTTACCAATCGTACCTAACTTGATATGACTCCTAGACCTTGTAGAGATTTTTAGATTAAATTATCTAAGTATGTTTATCTCTACACTAAACGCACTTTGGGCCCGTCACATAAGTGAATCACCAAAACAGACCGCCCCACCTAGGACTGGATGAACTCTGGCCCGTCACATCAGGGAATCACAAAGTCTTTCACCCCCTCCCCACAATGGTTTGAACCCCGGTGTGCACGGTTTGGGCACGTGATATATTCATAATTATACATGTTTTACACATCGAAAACCCTCGCATTTTATCCATAATCAAGGTGAATTGTACAAATTATTGTCTTAAATGCTTAATATTCACCATTGCAGGTAAAAAGGACTCAGAGAAAATATCAAGTGAAATGAATACAGAACTGAAGAAAAATAAAGAATTGCTGAAATCCGTGGAGCCTTGCGATCGCAAAGAACTGCCATGCGATCGCATGGTAGGCTGGGAATCTAGCTTTAAAACCTGGCATCGTCTGCATGTAGAGATGTCTTGTCAGCCGCCCAAAGTCACCCGATGCGATCGCATGGACATTGCATGCGATCGCAAAGACGCCCGTTTCAGCTCTATATAAACAGCTCTTCTGCAGTTCAACAGAGACATCAAGACAACACCAAAATCGAAGAAACAAGCTTCTCTCTGAAATTCTTTTCACTTCCAGATATACACACACACGTTTTAGCTTAGTTTTTACACACACACCACACACACACAGGTGTTTTTACACCTAGTTTATCATTTGGTGATAGTAAAACATCCCAAAGGTGTAGAAAACAAGTGGAGGTTCTGCTCACGTGTACAACTGGGGATAGCTTGGTATAATCTAAACCTTTCTATTCTTAATATGTATCCGAGTGTTGATCTCGTTGTTGTACTTGTAATCATGTGTAACTAAACTCTTTCACTTGGGCCAAGATGATTCTTGCCCAAATTATGGCAATATAAACCTTTTCTTGATGATTTGATACAAAAAAGTATGTTTTGATTGTTGTTATAATTGTGTTTAACCATGTTCTTATGTTAAATGTGTCCATGTTCATGTTTCATTAAATCTTTTACGTGAAAACATAAAGATTTCATCCCATGCATATTCAAAGGTGATGGTTTTCAATATCAAGATCTTGTGTAAGTTATTACTAGAAATGGTATAACAAAGCAAGGTTGTCATTCGAAAAGCATCTTTGGAACTTGTCTTTGATCATTTTGGATCATAACAATATTGGTCATGTTCATCATATTGTGATTTTACACAAACATAACATGTTAACGAAAGTTTAAGTGTTTAAGTTTATCATTCGATCATAACAACTATAAATGAATAAAAAGGATTGAAAAGATGTTTTTAAACATGTTAATGTTGAAATGAACTCCTAATGTCATTAAGAATCAGAGATCTACGATTCTATGTGCATGCTTACGTGTTCATGCTTTACATGTGTTAAGTATTAGAAATAGTACTTAAACACGATGATATCTGAAGGAAATAACGTAAGGCTCGATCTTAAATCCAACACACGCGGTTTGAGTCTTGTTGGGTTCATAACATCATAGTGTTCTTTTCTATCTACTTATAAATTTGATTGGCATTTCAGGTTGTACGTATTCAATCCTTGGTGCATAAAATGAATTTTGCTGTAAAAAGAAGTCATGCGACCGCATGGTGTCTCCATGCGATCACATGTCTTTGACATGCGATCGCATGTACCTTTGCGACCACATGTCTTTGACATGTGGCCGTATGCACCTTTATTCCAGTTCAGTTTGTTGTTTCTTTTATTTTAACCAATGTTTTAATCACTTTAACACCTTTCTTATGTTTTGAAGGCTATGAGACATATCATTTGACCAAGAGTGTATGGTTTGTAGCTGGATTTAAACATGGTTAGGTGGATCTGTGATTGTCTTTTGATTCTATGCTGACATGTTATATTTGATTGTAAATCTGAGTCTTGATTACTCGAGTGATGATTTACATGATAATATAACTTGTGAGTATTAGATAGAACAACATGCTGTGTGCTTTAATGTATTTTATCTAGTCATCAACATCTTAATCAAACTAAATATTGCCATAACTAGCCAATGATGATTCTGAAGCCTAAGTGATCTTTTATCTATTTATCTGCACGTCTGTTATTACTCTGATAGTGTAACTTGTTTCTTTAATTAGTTTAAATTCAAAAAGCTAAAAATCAATTGTTATTTAATTACCAAACAATAACGATGGTTGAATACTAGTAGCTGCCAAAATTATCCCTGTGGATCGATACTCGTTCTTACTCTTTCTATACTACTACTGACCAGGTCATACTTGCCTGAGTCGTGTGTAGTATTTATTTTGTAATTTCGTTTTATAAATTTAAAACATCCGTGTGAAAAAGCTTTTAATCATCTTAAAAATACTCGTACATGGGCTGCACACCAAGTTTTTGGCGCCGTTGCCGGGGATCCTTTTGGCAATATTAGAAAAAACCTAATTGTTGACTTTGTTTTTGTTTATTAATTCCTGTTATTTTAATTTCTGTTTTCTTATACTATGTGTATCTATTCTCAAACGCTAAAATTAAGGTATAAATTTTGTCAAGATTGTCTCAAGTCGTTTGAAGCTGAAATTGAACTCCTTACCCAAATGGCTTTAGCTACAGACAATCTAGATGACTTTGAATTAATTTTAGGTGAAATAAAATTTTGGCAACATGCAATAATGATAACTAACTGTAATATCAACTTTAATCTTAACATGCCCATCATTTAGTCGAATTACAGTTTTTATCTTTATTATTCCTTTCTATTATCTATTACTTGTTTAGTATTTAGCATACTTTAGTTTCCGTATTTCTTTTTATTCCCATTTCTTCTTTTTCTTTCCTTTCTCTTTTATGTGTATCTACACTGTTGAACTTCGAAAAAGAATTAAAGAATACCGCGAAAGAATTAAAAATTCCAAAATCCTTATAAAATCTTTCGAAGAAGCCTTGTTTTCCGAAACCAACCCCCAAGAAATCAAAAGATATAGAGATAGCATTGAACACGAACAAATCTTAATTTTTCTAAATCAAACTTTCATCCGGAGAACCATGTCACGTATTTTAACTTTTTAGGTTGTAAATATTTAATTTTTTTTTATTTATTATTTTCTTTTAAATTTCTTTCCTTTCACTTATGTGTGTATACACTGCTGAACTGCGAAGGAGGGTTAAGTTTCATCGCACACAGATAAAAAAATATGAATCCCTCATAAAATCTATCGAAGAATATTTGAAATCTGAAAACAACCCACAAGAAATCGAAAGATGGAGAGACGTTATTAGACAAAGACGTAACCTCATCTATCTCCACGAATGTTACATACAAACAATCTTGTCCCGTACTCTAACTTTTTGAATTTCTTTAGTCTTTTATTTTCTTTTAAAAATTTGTTTCGCTCATGTGTGTTCACGCAGAAAAATTTCGAAAATTAATCAAGTATTATCGTCACGAAATAAAAGTCTATAATCAGAGTATCGATGAACTTGAGATAAGAACAAAACACACCACCAACCAAGAGGAGTTGAGACAAATTCAGATCAATATCTCATTTTCCGAAGCTTTAGCTCAGATGCCAACGTATGCCAAGTTCCTTAAAGATCTGCTGAGTAATAAGAGAAAATTGGAAGACCTGTCAACTGTCATTCTTAGTGAAGAATGCTCAGCTATCTTACAAAATAAACTTCCAGTGAAGAGAACCGACCCAGGTAGCTTCACTATCCCGTGTGAAATAGGACAACTCTACGTTAATAATGCTCTAGCTGATTTAGGAGCAAGTATTAATCTCATGCCCTATTCCGTTTTTGCAAAGCTAGGTTTAGGTGAACCTACCCCAACAAAAATGTCTATTCAGCTAGCAGACCGATCTGTGAAATATCCACGGGGAACTTATGAAAATCTTTTAGTCAAAGTCGATAAATTTATCTTTCCTGTTGACTTTGTCATCCTTGACATGGATGAGGACAAAAATGTTCCTCTTATCTTAGGCCGACCATTTTTGGCTACTTCACGCGCTCTTATCGACGTTTGTAATGGCAAACTATCTCTTAGAGTAGCTGATCAAGTTGTTACTATTAATATTCAAAAATCCATGAAACAACCATTCACTCAAGATGATGCCTTTTATTGTGTTGATATCTTTGATCAATATCATCTTGATACAATTCCAATTTCTTCTGAAAAAGACGTGCTAGACACGCAAATCTTGGAGAAAGGCTCTTTTCCAAAGGACCTTACACAACTTGAGTTGTATCAATCAGACACTGATGTTATCCCTAAAGATGAATTAGTTTCTGAAACATACGAATCTATTGATGACGATAAGGTACCTCACTCTCAACCATCTATAATCGAGCCTCCATCACTTGAGTTAAAAGAACTCCCATCACATCTAGAATACGCTTTTCTAGATGATGATTCCAAATTACCTGTCATAATAGCTTCAGATCTCAGCTCTAATGAAAAAGAGAAGCTATTAACTGTGCTCAAGAAGCACAATACCGCCATTGCATGGAAGCTTTCTGACATAAAAGGAATTAATCCTTCTTTTTGTACACACAAAATCCACATGGAGGATAACCACAAGACAAGTGTGCAAAGACAGAGGCGATTAAATCCACATATGCAAGAAGTGGTTAAAAAAGAGATAATTAAACTCTTGGACGCGGGTATGATTTATCCGATATCTGATAGCCCTTGGGTTAGCCCTGTCCAAGTAGTTCCCAAGAAAGGAGGTATGACCGTGATCATAAATGATAAAAACGAGTTAATTCCCACTCGCACTGTAACCGGGTGGCGTGTTTGTATCGATTACAGAAAACTGAATGATGCAACTCGTAAAGATCACTTCCCACTCCCATTCATTGATCAAATGATTGAGAGACTGGCAGGTAACGCCTTCTATTGTTTTCTCGATGGTTTTTCTGGGTATTTCCAAATTTCAATCGCCCCAGAAGATCAAGAGAAAACCACATTCACTTGCCCCTATGGTACATTTGCCTTCAGACGAATGCCATTTAGCTTATGCAATGCCCCGACTACATTCCAGCGCTGCATGACAGCAATATTCCATGACATGATCGAAGAATGTGTCGAAGTATTCATGGATGACTTCTCTGTTTTCGGTAATACATTTGACACTTGTCTTCTCAATCTAGAAAAAATGCTGTGTAGATGCGAAACAACCAATCTCGCTCTTAATTGGGAAAAATGTCACTTTGTGGTTCGAGAAGGTATTGTTCTGGGACATAAGATTTCTAAATCAGGAATTGAGGTCGATCGTGCAAAAATCGATGTCATTTCTAAACTACCTCCCCCGACGAATGTCAAAGGCATTCGGAGTTTTCTTGGTCATGCCGGTTTTTATCGTCGTTTCATCAAAGACTTTTCAAAAATTTCACGGCCTATGACCCATCTCTTAGAAAAAGAAACTCCGTTTGTTTTTTCTCCTGAATGCAAG
Source organism: Pulicaria dysenterica (assembly GCA_947179395.2). Classification (NCBI taxonomy): domain Eukaryota; kingdom Viridiplantae; phylum Streptophyta; class Magnoliopsida; order Asterales; family Asteraceae; genus Pulicaria; species Pulicaria dysenterica. Next base: position 14,582,599 of record OX359294.1, on the reverse strand, counting down.
AAAGCATTCAACACCTTAAAAGAAAAACTCACTAACGCTCCAATTTTAACCAGCCCTGACTGGACTCTTCCATTCGAATTAATGTGCGACGCAAGTGATTTCGCTGTAGGTGCAGTTTTAGGTCAAAGAAAAGAAAATCGTTTTCATATGATTTATTATGCAAGTAAAACTCTGACAGACGCCCAGGAGAACTACACAGTAACAGAAAAAGAGTTACTGGCCGTCGTTTTTGCTTTCGATAAATTTCGGTCTTACCTAATTTTATCTAAAACTGTGGTTTTCACTGACCATTCTGCCTTGCGATTTTTGTTTTCAAAACGAGACGCAAAACCTCGCCTCATTAGATGGATACTCTTGTTACAAGAGTTTGATATCGAAATAAAAGATAAACGAGGTGCAGAAAATCTTGCTGCCGATCATCTTTCGCGTCTTGATAATCCAAACCTTGAAGTTCTGGATGAATATGCCATTCAGGATACATTCCCTGATGAGTTACTCTTAGCACTTCATAAACATGATAATGCCCCATGGTTTGCAGATTTTGTAAATTATTTAGCAGCAGGGGTATTAGAAAAAGGTCTCGCGCATCAGCAGAGGAAAAGATTATTTTCTCAGCTAAAATTCTATTTCTGGGAAGATCCCTATCTATTCAGGATAGGAGTCCACCAAATCATAAGATGATGCGTGACCGGTCAAGAAGCAATGGACATCCTCGAACACTGTCACTCAGGACCAATAGGAGGCCATCATGGACCTGTCACAACAGCTAAAAAAGTCCTTGATTCTGGTTTCTATTGGCCTACTCTATTTAGGGATGCCCGTGAATTTGTAAAATCTTGTGACCCTTGTAAAAAATCTGGAAACATCTCATCACGTAACGAGATGCCCCAAAACCCTATCCAAGTTTGTGAAATTTTCGATGTTTGGGGAATAGATTTTATGGGTCCTTTTCCAAATTCCCATGGGAACAAGTACATTCTTGTTGCAGTCGATTATTTTTCAAAATGGGCCGAAGTACAGGCCCTAACTACTAATGATGCACGAGTTGTATGTAAGTTTCTAAAAAGGTTATTTTCCCGTTTTAGAACTCCGAGAGCATTAATAAGCGATCGGGGTACTCACTTTTGCAATACACAGCTTGAAAAGGTATTAAAACGTTATGGGGTAACCCATAGGTTTTCAACTGCATACCATCCACAAACAAGTGGACAAGTTGAGGTAACTAATCGTGGTCTTAAGCGGATACTTGAAAGAACCGTTGGGAATAACCCAAAAGATTGGGCAGAAAAGCTAGACGATGCATTGTGGGCATTCAGAACCGCCTACAAAACGCCTATCGGAACCACACCTTATAAATTGGTTTACGGTAAAGCGTGTCGCCTTCCAGTTGAAATTGAGCATAAAGCTTATTGGGCGTTAAAAACCCTAAACCTTGATCCAAATATCTCAACAGAAAATCGTCTACTCCAGCTCAATGAATTGGAAGAATTAAGGTATCTTGCATACGATAATTCCTTGATGTACAAAGAAAAGACGAAAATATTCCATGATGCTCGCCTGAAGGACAAGAAATTCCAGGCTGGAGATCGTGTACTCTTATACAACTCTCGTCTTCGTCTTTTCCCAGGTAAATTAAAATCCAGATGGACGGGTCCTTTTACAGTACATACTGTGTATCCATATGGTGCTATTGATATCACTAACTCTGCAGGAGTAACATTTAAAGTCAATGGTCACCATCTCAAAAGGTATTTAGGAACCCCGCTCCAGGATGAACCATATGAAAACATAAAACTTCACCTCGCTGCACCTTAGCGAGTGTGTTTGGTCTTTTACCGGCAGACCTAAAAGAACTGGAGATGCTTTCTTCTACTTCTCTTACTCTACTATCTTGTCTTTCTCTACGCACAAACTTACCTTCTGAAATTCAGCGTGATATTGTCATGAGAGTAGAAAAAAGTATAAGGAGAGATCAAAATTATGCCAAATTCCATAGAGGCACTTCACTTTGTGCGGCTAAAAGGCGTGCAAAACATGTTGGGAAGTGTTGGAAATGTGGTGCTCTGATTCATGAGGGCGCTTGTAGGGATTGGCCAACTTATTCTCAATCAGAGTGTGCTAGTGCTCTTCAGGAAGATCCTGTTAAGCTAAAAGCCGAGAGGGTTTTCAGGTCTAATAGTAATGCTACAACAATGATTGATGACTTGGTTAGTCTCCGATTAAGCAAACTCGAGCCTAAGCCCCACTAGAAATCCCTAACGCATGCCTCATTTTACAACCGTATCACTCCTTATGTTTTCTAAATTCTATTCTCATTCAGTCTGGAGAGACAGGAAAACACTCCGCATTTCAACGCGTTAAAATGTTCGCTTACACACCGTACTAATAGTGTGTTACCTGTAAATACGTATGTAAATACGTATGTAAATACATTTCCTTTCCGTTTCCCTTCCGCGTAGTGTCGTTCCGTTTATTTTCCGTTTGTATAGTTGCTTTTTAATAAAACTCAAACTCTATCCCAAACAAGCACAAAGTATGAAAGAGTGTATCATAATCAATCCGTAAGGAGTAAGTATAAAAGTCGAAAATTTGAGCCTTACACGAATGAAAAATTCATTTTCTGAAAAGTTTAACTCATGCGACCGCATGGGTTAGGCATGCTATCGCATGGGTTTCCGCTTATATATACACCCCAATGCGACCGGAAGATCATCGCATACACGATCTCTCACTACTTTCTCTCTCTTGCGACTGTTCCGATCATCTTCTCCGGCGATTGAACCTTTTTCCGATCATCCACGCTCCATTTTCTTCGGGAAAGGTATCAAAATGCTCCTTACATCTCATAGATCATTCTTTAATGCTTAGATTTAAGTTTAGGTTGACTCATTTTGCGTATTCGTCGATCGAAAGAAACCCGAGCGTTTTGTCATCTGTAAATCGCGATCATGCGATCGCATGATCGACCTTTGCGACCGCAAGGGGTTTCGACTAAGAATCCTGTTTTACAACTTCTTTGCGACCGCATCGAAATACCATGCGATCGCATGTGTTCGAAATTAGGGTTTTTCAAATTTCACTGCCTTGCGACCGTATGTATACTACATGCGATCGCATGATGCTGTTTTACTGCTGTTTTTCGTTTTCAATCAAATCTTCGATTAAACCAACTTTGTTTCAAAATCCAGCAGTACAGAACAACTCGATATCGATCGATGAATCATTTTCACCATAGTTAGCACTCCTAACTTATATCTATCTATATATTCCAGTTATGTCTCGCAGACGACGACGTTCACCTGAGCCACCGACCATAGATCCACGTATTCTACCTAGAGTCCCAGCTCCTAATCCTGAGCCCGGGGCAGAACCCATCGAGCATCCAGGAGACGCTGCACTGCACCCCTACCTCCGCTTCGACTCAGATGAGGACCGTGAGGGTCGTGATTTTCTGTTAGAGCAGGCACGCAAGCATGGTTACGCGCACCTGAGATATTTGCGATGGGCTTCACTGAATACCGTTGGTCTTACTGCTAGAGCAGAGGCTCTTACCGGACCTCATTGGAGGCGGTTACTATCGATTGATAGCCGGGTATGTAGAGAGCTCACTATCGAGTTTTTATCCACCCTACACCTGGTTTCACCACTTACAGACTATGATAGACTGGATGCGTTGACATTCCGCCTTGCTGGAGCCGAGAGACAGTTATCTCTCCGGCAGTTTGCTTCTTATATGGGTCTATATACTGGAGATGAGCTACAGTCCCCTGCCTTCACCGAGGGTATTACCGACTTCCCCCAGGGACTATCTTACCAGGATGCTTGGGAAGAGATAGGGACTGAGCAATATGGTTCGCCCATTCCTAAGAGCAGCTCTATTCCGGATCCACTCTTTCGCATCCTGCATCGTGCTACTGCTTATTGCTTATCCGCACGCACAGACTCTTCTGTGGGTAACATCACCCACCGAGACTTATTTTATTTGTATTGCTTTGCACACCAGCAGCCCTGCCAGCTAGCCGTGTGCCTGGCTTAGCATTTGTTTACCATTAGTAGGCCACGTGTTACGCAGGCTGTTTATGGTGGTGGGTTTATTTATCACCTGGCTACGGGCATGGATTTATTGTCTCCAGAGGATCTAGCAGATCTTACTTTTACTGCCCCTGCCACTGCTATAGATATGGAGGTGTTAACACGGATGAGAGTAGTGGAGCTTGTTCAGAATATATATTTTCTGCTTGACCATGAGCGTCAAAGATGGGTACCATATGGACGAAGGATACTGGTTGATGATGATCATGATGATGATGATGAGGAAGAACGTGTACTTGAGGGCCAAGAAGAGGGCCACCACGTTGAGGATCGTGCTACTTCTCCTGATCAGACACACCACCTTAGGCCGGAGGTTATACCAGACAGGCAGCCGTACATCAGATACGGTTATGCGAGAGATCAGGGAGCACGCCTACATTCTTTAGAGAGTCATCTAAGGAGGATAGAGGATATCCAGCGACTTGAGTGCGAGCATGCAGAGCGTCACAGACAGTATGTGACCAGCATGTTGATCGATATTGCGGCAGCTTTGCCATCATCCAGCCGCACCCATGTTCCGCCTGAGCCTCCTCAGCAGCTTAGAGACTACTATACTGGGGCCAGTACTTCAGATACGCCACCACAGCCTCCGCCCCAATAGTAGTTAGGGATAGTTAGTTAGTTTTTGTTGTTTATTAGTAGTTTAATTTTGTTGTTTAGTTTTTGTGGTACTTTGTTTGATGTTTTGTACTTTATGTGATCTATCTGTAAACATCAAAACATTATGTACTTCTTTGTTTGATTATCTTGCCATATATAATTCTGTTACACTATCTTCTTATCACTTGTGGTTGAGTTTCTTGTTTTGCAAGTTTCACTCGGAATATACAGTTACATTTCAACAGAGTGCTGCTCAACTCAAGTGTGGGGAAGAAAATTCAGAACCTATACCACTTTTGAAAATCGGTTACTAACACCGATTCAGGGAGTTTTCATATCTCTTATCTTCCACTTATCAAACTACATCACTGTTTATATACATTGCCTGTACATTGAGGACAATGTACAATTTTAAGTGTGGGGAGGGGATATATATGCCTGCTATAGTCTTGTTCTCTTGAAAACTCTAAATGCTTGAAATAAATTTTGTCCTAAATTTTTCACAAATTTATATCATTTTTGACATGTTTAGATCCTTTCGCATAATAGATTATAAGTAAGTAACAATATGAGGACCTTGTCTTGTATAAACTTTCATGAAGTTAGCTTAGCACAAGTACTTGAGTTCTGCCTATTATTTGACTTCAATTGCACAAACCACACCTCGACAATATAATTCCTGAGCATTCGAGCCACAACATTTCAATTTCTTATTTAGCTCATGAAATTATCACATATATATGCAGATTGTGCTTTGATTACAGAACTTGCTCATAACTATGCATTTCGGAACCATGAACTAAACTATTGCACTTAAATGACAGAGGAATTTAGGATAACCCATTTTAGCCAATACACTTTTATTTTTAGCCAATTTTTATATATTTTCCCCTAGTTCACCACTTTGAGCCTTAGCTTTTCATTTCAAAACCCCAATATAAATACTTGTTTTAATTCAATCTTATTTTTAAAAATTTCAGAACCAATTTTATCGTTAACTGCTGTTATACAAAATTTTGTCAGATCTTCAGTTGATCATACACTGCTTTAGCGGGACATGAAATCCAAGTGTTCCTCTTAGAATCGTAATGATTATGTTGCATACTGCTGATTTGATCTCCAAAAAGATAGCTTAGAGAAAAACAAAACGCAAAAAACCAACAAAAAGAAAAAAAAAATAGAAAAGAAAAAAATATGAGAAGATCGGTTGTTTGATTAGCTGTTCCTTGGCTATTTTTGAAGCTTGTCATACATTGAGTAGTAGTTTTTTGTCAGTTATCCGGGTGTTGGCCATCACTCAGACTATTCTGATTCCACTACAGCTTGATGAACTGTATTTCACCAAAAATATGTTCAATTTCCTGTCCATACAAATACCTGTTATGATCCACAGAAACTATAGGATCTATAAGATTTCACCAATCCTAAGGATCCAAAGGATTAATGGTGAATCTAACACAAAAATACAGCAGCATTAATTTGGTTCCTGAATTTTGCTTTTGTCACCTTTATATCTTCCCATTCCTACCCTGAAAACCTTAGCCACGTTACAACCCAAATAAAGACCTCTTGATATTTGCATATGTTTATGTTAATTGGTGGAGATTTGATATGTGATCAAGCTTATGTTAATTTTAGCCACAAATCTTGCATTATTGCACTTATACACATACCATGATATACACGTTGAGTGTTTCAGTGACCACCTAGAGAGGCATGAAATCAGATGATAGTCTTGATTCAGGTGCACGTGCTAAGTTTGCTTTGATTTTCCATATCTTTCACATGAGAGTTTGTCCTTGTTGCTTTGCTTAAATATCTATTATACCTTTAGACCTTTTCATATCAGAAGTATATACTTTTGCATTAATTTAAGTCGATGGATATTTTAAGTTGCATAAGAGTTTGCTTGAGGACAAGCAAAGTTTAAGTGTGGGGAGATTGATATATTCATAATTATACATGTTTTACACATCGAAAACCCTCGCATTTTATCCATAATCAAGGTGAATTGTACAAATTATTGTCTTAAATGTTTAATATTCACCATTGCAGGTAAAAAGGACTCAAAGAGAAAATATCAAGTGAAATGAATACAGAACTGAAGAAAAATAAAGAATTGCTGAAATTCGTGGAGCCTTGCGATCGCAAAGAACTGCCATGCGATTGCATGGTAGGCTGGGAATCTAGCTTTAAAACCTGGCATCGTCTGCATGTAGAGATGTCTTGTCAGCCGCCCAAAGTCACCCCATGCGATCGCATGGACATTGCATGCGATCGCAAAGACGCCCGTTTCAGCTCAATATAAACAACTCTTCTGCAGTTCAACAGAGACATCAAGACAACACCAAAATCGAAGAAACAAGCTTCTCTCTGAAATTCTTTTCACTTCCAGATATACACACACACGTTTTAGCTTAGTTTTTACACACACACCACATACACAAAGGTGTTTTTACACCTAGTTTATCATTTGGTGATAGTAAAACATCCCAAAGGTGTAGAAAACAAGTGGAGGTTTTGCTCACGTGTACAACTGGGGATAGCTTGGTATAATCTAAACCTTTCTATTCTTAATATGTATCCGAGTGTTGATCTCGTTGTTGTACTTGTAATCATGTGTAACTAAACTCTTTCACTTGGGCCAAGATGATTCTTGGCCAAATTATGGCAATATAAACCTTTTCTTGATGATTTGATACAAAAAAGTATGTTTTGATTGTTGTTATAATTGTGTTTAACCATGTTCTTATGTTAAATGTGTCCATGTTCATGTTTCATTAAATCTTTTACGTGAAAACATAAAGATTTCATCCCATGCATATTCAAAGGTGATGGTTTTCAATATCAAGATCTTGTGTAAGTTATTACTAGAAATGGTATAACAAAGCAAGGTTGTCATTCGAAAAGCATCTTTGGAACTTGTCTTTGATCATTTTGGATCATAACAATATTGGTCATGTTCATCATATTGTGATTTTACACAAACTTAACATGTTAACGAAAGTTTAAGTGTTTAAGTTTATCATTCGATCATAACAACTATAAAAGAATAAAAAGGATTGAAAAGATGTTTTTAAACATGTTAATGTTGAAATGAACTCCTAATGTTATTAAGAATCAGAGATCTACGATTCTATGTGCATGCTTATGTGTTCATGCTTTACATGTGTTAAGTATTAGAAATAGTACTTAAACACGATGATATCTGAAGGAAATAACGTAAGGCTCGATCTTAAATCCAACACACGCGGTTTGAGTCTTGTTGGGTTCATAACATCATAGTGTTCTTTTCTATCTACTTATAACTTTGAATGGCATTTCACGTTGTACGTATTCAATCCTTGGTGCATAAAATGAATTCTGCTGTAAAAAGAAGTCATGCGACCGCATGGTGTCTCCATGCGATCGCATGATCTATGCGATCACATGTCTTTGACATGCGATCGCATGTACCTTTGCGACCACATGTCTTTGACATGTGGCCGTATGCACCTTTATTCCAGTTCAGTTTGTTGTTTCTTTTATTTTAACTAATGTTTTAATCACTTTAACACCTTTCTTATGTTTTGAAGGCTATGAGACATATCATTTGACCAAGAGTGTATGGTTTGTAGCTGGATTTAAACATGGTTAGGTGGATCTGTGATTGTCTTTTGATTATATGCTGACATGTTATATTTGATTGTAAATCTGAGTCTTGATAACTCGAGTGATGATTTACATGATAATATAACTTGTGAGTATTAGATAGAACAACATGCTGTGTGCTTTAATGTATTTTATCTAGTCATCAACATCTTAATCAAACTAAATATTGCCATAACTAGCCAATGATGATTCTGAAGCCTAAGTGATCTTTTATCTATTTATCTGCACGTCTGTTATTACTCTGATAGTGTAACTTGTTTCTTTAATTAATTTAAATTCAAAAAGCTAAAAATCAATTGTTATTTAATTACCAAACAATAACGATGGTTGAATACTAGTAGCTGCCAAAATTATCCCTGTGGATCGATACTCGTTCTTACTCTTTCTATACTACTACTGACCAGGTCATACTTGCCTGAGTCGTGTGTAGTATTTATTTTGTATTTTCGTTTTATAAATTTAAAACATCCGTGTGAAAAAGCTTTTAATCATCTTAAAAATACCCGTACGTGGGCTGCACACCAGCACGACAACACATGAAGGTACCGGGAGCAGGAAATGTGTACCATTAGATGGGTAGCACTACTGGTCTAAGATTTTCGTGGGTTTTATCCAAGTTTGAAAACTTGATTCCAGTTTTGTAAAACCATTTTAAAACTATCTGTGTTAAAACCCGTATGTATTAGTATACCTTGAACTAGGTACACAATACGTCTTATGATAAAACCCTTTTGAAAAACAAACTGTTTTAAAATGCTGATACGACAATCATAAAATATTAAAATTTTACAGTGCTGTTGTCGTATACCAATTTTATCATATATGTGGTTTCACCTCTTGATTTATAAAGACCATTATTAATCACTTACTTCAATTTTATAGTTGCATAAAAGTACATAAAATTAAAGCACAACCACACAGTTAATAATGTGTTATAGTTTTGCCAACTATATCCTAGGGGGTCAATTTAAGGGCAACTAAACTAGTTAGATCCCGTGGTTGGATCTAATGATAGATATTATTGCTCCCACTGGCCTTGACACCTCCGGTCTCAACCCGAGCAACTCCGTTTGATTCCTCCCTCTTGTAAAGTCCTTTGTCTTTGGTTTTGGTTACAACTTTCTATACTAGAAAAACACAAACCTTATGATTTTACAGTGCTGTTCAATCCTTATGATTTTCGAAAAAGCTTATACACAAATAATATCCAAAACATGATAATAACAAATATTCCAACACACTGTGATAAGCTGAGCCGAGGCTCTGATACCACTGTTGGGTTTTACAGGTCACAATTCATACTTGAGTTATCCTGATTAACAATCAAACTTGGTTTGAACCAACTCAGAATTGTATAATTAAACAGTTATTATTCACATAGGCGGAAACAGAATAATAATCTTAATCGTAAAACCCTAAAGGATTAAAACATATCTTAGTTTACCACATGTGTATATATCTAATATATATGAAATCGAAAATCATGATCACAGGCATATAGTCTTTTCCGAAAAATGTATACAGGGCAAAACAAGATTGAATTAAACATAAAACTAAGCATGCAATCAATCCCATTATCATATACTGGAAATCGATATATGTGTCAAACACATATCAAGTCCATCGATTTCACCATACATCACCAAGAACATAATAGATAAGAGTATACCTGAATTGCTCAAGCTTAATCCACCCGTGATGAGGTATTACAAGCACTTGCTAGAAAAGTTTAATCCACACTTGATTTTGCACTTGATCCCTTGCACCAAGAATCACCAAAATCGACTACACCCTTGGGAGGGGTGCCTTCGGCCGTAGAACACAAGGAGAGAGAGGGAGACAGTGATTTTTATTATTAATAAATCATTAACCCTAATTGTTATGGTTTAACTCCTATTTATAGATAACTTATCTAGTTATCTTTAATTAGGAAACCTTTTTAAACCATTTTATTATTAATATAAAATATATTAATCTATATATATATAAATCGACATTATATATATAATTCTTTAATATATTTTATCCTCTTTAATAATAATAACATTTAGTAACAATAACCTTTTTAACTAATATCCAAGATATTAATCCAATAATCGACAATATATATTTATTAACTAATAAATATATATATACTTGTCAATTATATTTAAACTAGTTCCCAACTCCCAACACTGGTTTATGACTAACTGTCATAATTCCCGTCTCCGAACCGTAAGGATTTTCTTACTTGAATTACATACCCTCATAGGTGTGACCATTGAGTGTCCTATGCCATTGGGCGTATCATCAGGGTTCGATGGTTATGCACACAAATCCTATCAAACTCCCACTTGTGCTTACTATCAACCTGCACTCTTGATGATACTGACCTAAGGGTGCTTCTAGACAAGTCCTTAGGGTAACCAAGCACATAAGAACTCTTATACCCAGGTGTGATAATCATATCCTTTATAAAATAAAATGTTTTATAATTTAAAAAACTAATTGTTTTATGATCAAAATTTCATAAGAACCACCTGTCTTATGATCGGGTATACTTTAGGCTTTTCCCTCTGCATCGCGACATTTCGATTGTGAGTGTGAGCATGGAACGAGTCAACTCTGAAGACTCAGAACCATTTCTTGACTATCCGACTTTGACTAAGTGATAAACGACAAAGAACATATCAGTTCGTTTGGTCATGTCCATGCACTTCCCCAGTCTACGTCAGTCAAGGGGCCCGGAAACATCTCTCCTGAAGAGGAGGTGCAGAATACCTCTCGCATATTTGCATTTGGCAACACGCTTTCCGTTGATACCAGATACGCCCGTTATTACTACCCAGTTACGGCGTAGCGTTAGGTGCGATCCAAATACCAGAAGTCTACGCATCCCAAACCAAATACCTTAGGCTTGAGTACAACCTATGCACCGAATACCTTTGACTTGTTAACCATGCGGTATTTTACACCATGTCACTATCCGAGATTCACACCCCAGGTGAATACCCGTACATCCTTGGCCTACACCCCTTGTAGCTATCTTCAATCATTATGAATCTCCACCAAGGATTACAAGGACGTTATTATCTCCCTAATCGAGGTTCCCACCTAGATAGGTAGTCAAAAATGTTACTATGTTCCTAGATTAATAAAAAAAGTAATCTCGTATGATTTATTAATAGACAGTGGTTTTACCTTTCAGTCGGTAGGAAAAACAATTTTGTGCTTTAAAGATGATTTATTTTATTTTAAAGCAAGTTAACAAAATGGTCTATATCAATAAATCTACAAGATGACAAGAAAATCTATCATATAAGAAACGGCTGCTTTTATGCAGAACCGAGTTCCAACAAAATCTGTGGAGAAAAGAAAGACACTGTTCGAGTTATGGACGGAAAAAAAGTCCAAATTATCTTTCATAATGATTTTGGGTTGTGAGGCGTTCGTTAAACGGTCGTTCTCGGATAAACTCAAACCAAATCAGACTAGTGTATCTTCGTGGGTTATCCTAAGGAAATCTTAGGGTACTATTTTTATAAACCCAATGAGAACAAAGTTTTTGTTGCTCAGTCAGGGACCTTTCTAGAAGATAAGTTTCTAAGTACAAAGGATTGTTGAATTCCAACCCGAGTCAGTGGTTGAGGTGGAAGTGAAAACACAAGACCTTCGCAGGTCCTGTAGGATTTGGACTGAGCCAAATAGATATCTTGGATTTCTAGTTGCTCAGGAAGAAGGGGATCTTCATGAACCCACATCCTACGAGGATGCTGTGTCAGGCAGTGAGTCTGAAAAATGGCTAGACGCCATGAAGGCAGAGATGCAATCCATGTATGACAACCAAGTTTGGGAGTTAGTAGAGTTGCCACAACACAGTAGAGCTGTTGGATGCAAATAGGTCTTCAAGAAGAATACAGACATGGAAGGAAATGTTCATACTGTTAAAGCTAGACTTGTTGCAAAAGGTTACACTCAGACTCATGGCATTGATTATGATGAAACCTTTTCGCCAGTAGCTATGCTCAAGTCTATAAGGATTCTTATGGCAATATCTGCATATTTCAATTATGAGATATGCAAATTGATGTCAAAACCGCTTTCCTTAACGGGACGGTTTTGAGGATTCCATGAATCTAGACAAAGTATACAAGTTGCTAAAATCCATTTATGGATTAAAGCAAGCATCTAGAAGCTGGAACTTGCATTTCGATGAGCGCATCAAAGAATTTTGTTTTACCAAAAGCGAGTTCGAGTCATGTGTTTACACGAAGTTCAGTGGGAGCGTAGCAATATTCCTGGTCCTGTATGTGGATGACATACTGATCATAGGAAACGATATACCAGCATTACAAGGAGTAAAATCCTAGTTAAGTAAATGTTTCCAGATGAAGGACCTAGGAGAAGCCGTATATATACTTGGTATAAGGATCTATAGAGATAGATCTAGGCGGCTAATCGGACTTAGTCAAAGTACATACATCGATAAAATGTTAAAACGCTTTAAGATGGAAAAATACAAGAAATGATTCATTCCAATGAGATCTGGCGTACCATTGAGCAAGGCTCAATGTCCTACTTATGCTTAGGCAGTAGGATCGATTATGTATACCATGCTATGTACTAGGCTCGATGTTGCTTACTCCATAAGTCTTACGAGTAGATATCAGCAAAATCCAGTTAAAGCCCATTGGGTGGATGTCAACAACATTCTCAAGTATTTGAGAAGGACAAAATAAATGTTCTTGGTCTTTGGAGGAAGCACGGATGATATCTGTATAACTGGTTACACATACGCGAACTTCCAGACAGACAGAGACGACTTTAAGTCACAATCAGGATTTGTCTTTACCCTAAACGAAGGAGTTGTATCTTGGAAAAGCCAGAAGCAAGATATAATAGCATATTCAACTACAGACGCTGAGTTTTTCAGTATTTAATTAAATTGTATGGATTGAATTTTATCTTTGGAATGCAGTACATGGGACCTAGCAACTAGTTTTTCAGTATTTAATTAAATTGTATGGATTGAATTTTAAGACTTATGATTATGTGTTGAACATTTCTGCGTGATGTAAATAGAAGGTTTAATATAATCATTTTAAATTTCTTCATTTTTAGCATATTTATCTATCCATGATATACAAGTCTTGATATATCAAAATTACTACGTAGTTACTTGATGCGGTGGGAGCCACATCAGGGAGATACTAACGCTATTATAAATACTTGATCTTTCTTCACTTTGCACTTACGCACATAACAAACATTGAAAGTTATACGAAAACCTAACAATTCGGGTGGTACTTCTAAGGATATTGTTTGCTCATTAACCTTCTTGGCTATAGATTCGTAAACTTTCATTACCAAATCTAAAGGAATTGATTACATACACTAACTTACCAACCTCATTTGCAGCCATTTTATTCTCTTAAGTATTCTGGTCAAACAAAACATATATAATCATACTTAGTACTCTTATCATACTTCATTAGCATAATAAGCAAATAAACAATAGCAAATCAGAAAATCAACACTCTATCACACACCCCATGACCTCCCGAGGAACACTAATCAATGGTCGGGCCTGGGTTTGAGACTGAATACTGTTACAAGTACCCAATTTACTCAAAGCTAGGCTCTAATACCAACTTGTAACATGGCATTTTGAAAACCAATTTTTTTTCTTTTAAAATAATAGTAATTCAAGAATCCAAACTTGTGGATCCGTTTGTAAAGTGGAATATGTAAAGTGGCTATAATTACAAACAAAAATCAGCCACGACATAATAAGTCTACTGTTGGTGTTACCGAAATTGTTCACCGACCATCACAAGAGAATACATACAAACATAAGTATCATGCAAAGTGTTTCTCCAAAATAACATAAACATTCAGCAAGCACCCAACTTTGACATCTATTCGTAACCTGCATCATGGGGAGAGTACCTGTTAGCAAATAAAAGCTAGTGAGCATAAGATAGCATAATCATCAATATAAGCATATCATATATCACATATCAATAACAATCATCACATAGTGCTATCCTAGCATCTCGTAATGAGCTGGCGTGGTCAGAAGGCATCATAAACTTGTTGGATAGCTAACTCGGTTCAACGCTCCTAATTAGGGAACTAAACACATCAACCGCACGGGTGGGTGAGCATACAGCGGTCCACCGTTGCGCTATGAAGCCAAAGACTCCATGGGATACAACAATCAGCTGATCCCTATAAATGCTCGAGGAACATTGGGTTTGCAAGACCCTAAAAACCTATCCAGGTACAGTTGACGCTGTCATCGACCCGCAGGCCTCAAGGCATCCCAGACCTCGTGCTGGCCTCGTTCAAGGACTATAAATAGCCCCACATCCAGATCCGATCACAAACACATAATTGACCCATTCAGGGTCACATAGCGCGCATACATATTCATATCATAATCATGATAAAGTTCTTACATGTTTCATGCATAATACATATCATTCCGTTGGTATCTCATACATGCAATGACATTAATTACCTTTCATTGAGTTATTGGTATATACTGATAATATGTAATATAATTATATTAATTCTTATGTTATCCGACACTCACCCGTAAAATTTAAAGCGAACAAATATAGTATTCGGGGTCCTCTTGATCCTCGGATGTACCTAACATTCCATTATATATATTTAGCATTCAAGTAATAAAGTACAATAACCAAGCTATTTCACAAACGGGTAAACACCCGATGTGTCTAACCTATGTAAACTATCTTAAAAATACATGTTCAACTAGCATATAACCTATCTACATGATTCATAACATGTGGAAACCAACTTGACATGCCTATGGTTCCTTAAAGTCAACTTCATGCTTTAAAGATTGTAATTTAACACATAAATGTACATATAAAGCATCCAACATCAAGCAAACTCTTTTATATCATATAATCATAACTCAATCTTTAAAAATGTAAGTTATCTGTAAAAAAATCTGCTCAAAACATAAAACTAGGTACAAAGCCCATTTTCAACCAAACGGGTCAAATAACCATAACTTTGACTCTAACAGATCGACACCAAAACGGCATTTCCACTTATAAGTGTTCTTGAAGATTTCTTGCCCAAAAACACAAACTTGAATTCTAGGGTTCTTGTAGAAATGGGTATATGATATATTGATAGTGTTCTCATGATTTGGTATGTTTAGTTGTAAGTATATCACTTATTAGTATCAATTTCATGGTTAATTTATGGGTTTATGATGATTGAAGCATAAAACTCCATTAATGGAGGTAGGAGATGAACTTAAGAATTGGGTCTTCTAGAAATTGATGTTAAAATGATTCCTAATATGTTGTTGATGTTACTTATATAAAGAACAGACTGTTGAACTTAATTTGCAGTTGAGATTTAAACTTGTTGAATTTCTTCTTTGATTCTCCTCCAATTGATCAAGAACACAAGATGAGCGAATGAAGTGTGTGTGTTTGTGTATGTACGTATGTGTGTGTCTGTATTTGATTGTAGGGATTTACATGGTACAATAAAACACAACGGAATATAAACTGCAAATCCCGTTCACAGGATCCCAACTAGATCAGGTGGGGAAACACGAACAATAATCATACAAAACAAATATATCATGAATTATATATGTCCCATATTAGTTATTATCTAAAGGATAGAAAATATACCCTGAAATTGTTGAAGGGGGATACACAACTACTGCACCCTTGAACTGGCTGCTAGACCGCATTTCAAACAATACCCCAAGAGAAAAGTCCTGCGTGTGTGTGTAAACCGCCAAAATCCGCCGGCTTTTGGCATCACCCTACCGCCGCCGAGAAGCGAAGCAGCCGTAAAGGGGCTGCCTCGGCCTAAGGCTCGATCACCGGAAATAGTGCCACCGCAGAACACCACCATCGTCCGCCGGAGGTGGCTGCCAACCACCGCAGGGCGCCGCTAAGTGACCGCCGTCAACCACCGATTCGGTGGTGGTGGGTTTCGGCCGAGAGAGAGAGAGAGAGAGGTGATTAGTTTTTGTAGCTTTTGTTTCTAATGAGGATTAACTTGAAATACTAGGTTTAATCCCATTTAAATATACACTTAAATGGATTTAGCCTTTGGACCTTAAGCCCGATCCATTTACCAACAACTTTGATCATTAGACAAAAACAACCCCTCTAGTTTAGTTAATATTAATTAATCAACTATTAATTAATATTTTTCCAACCAAACTTTATTAATTAAATATTTAACTAATATTTAATATTCTCTTTTTCCAATAATAAATATCTATTTATTATTTCTCTCTTTTTATATAATTAAACAACTATTAATTATAATCTTTACACGCATCGTATTATTTCTGGTTCATTAGTTGGGTGTGCAGTTGTGTGACCCTTTAGTGACTCATAATGTCCCTGGATGTGATGACACGTATATAGTATCCCTGCACACAATCTATCAAACTCCCACTTGTGCACGATAGTTACACTCCCTTGTCCATCACGGGCTTAAGGAGGTCCCCAGCCAGACACTTAGGTTGACCACGACTATAAGTTCTCTTATGTCCAGAGATTTTGTAATCACCTACTTGGATTACCCAGCTTCTCCTTTCGCATCACAATATCCCGTAATGTGGATTTCAGATATGGAGCACGTGATCTATTCTGAAAATCCAGATTATGTTTCTCGACTTCTGATATTGACTAACTGCAGTTACGGAGTTACCAAATGAGGTCCATCATTCTATCCGAGAGCGGCCACGTATTTCATTTAGTCTGAACCGTCAAGGGGCCATGAAATATCTCCTCTCTACAAGAGAAGGTGCAAATCCCATCTTGACTACTTGCATTTGAGCACACGTCTTCCGCTGCACCCAAATACGCCCATTATTGCTATCCAGTTACGGCGTAGCGTTAGAACGTTCCAAAGTACAAAAGTCCTCGTGCCCCAACCCAAACATCTCAGGTATAAGGATAACCAATCAGCTAACTCGTGTCGTAGGCTCCACGAAGTTAGACTGATGCGGATCACCTCCAACATTTGTACCCCTGACAAATATCTATAAAAACTTGGTCACATAACTTGTGTTGTTATTCTCTACCCGAATAATCCATCAAGTATTTATCCCGGATGTGGCTCACCACCACATCAGGTAGCTACGGAGTAATTTTGATATAGCAAGACTTGTATATCATGGATGAATAAATATGCTAAAAGTATAGAGATATTTAAAAGATTATATTAAACCTCCTATTTCCATCACTCAGAAATGTTTAATACACTCATGAAGTTTAAATCTCAATCCATATAATTTTAATTAAATACTGAAAAACTAGGTGCTACGTCCCATATACTGCATTCCTATGCAACTAAAATGTCTCTCATACTTTTATCTTGCTAGCGCATTCGTCAACGGATCAGCAACGTTGTCCTCTGTTGGTATCTTGCATATTCTCACATCTCCCCTTCCGACGATCTCTCGGATGATGTGATACTTTCTAAGTACGTGCCTGGTTCGCTGGTAATCTCTTGGTTCTTTTGCTTGCGCCAAAGCTCCCATGTTATCACATAATATATCAATCGGTCTAAAGATACTGGCAACAACTCTTAGATCCGAGATAAAATTCCGCAGCCAAACCGCTTCCTTTGCCACATCATTTGCCGCAATGTACTCAGCCACTATAGTTGAATCTGCTATAGTATCTTTCTTCTGGCTTTTCCAAGATACAACTCCACCGTTTAGGGTAAAAACAAACCCTGATTGCGACTTAAAGTCATCTCTGTTTGTCTGAAAGCTCGCATCTGTGTAACCAGTTACACTGATTTCATCCGTGCTTCCACCAAAGACCAAGAACATATCCTTTGTCCTTCTCAAATACTTGAGAATGTTCTTGACAGCCACCCAATGGGGTTCATTCGGATTTTGCTGGTATCTACTCGTAAGGCTTATGGAGTAAGCAACATAGGGCTTAGTACATACCATGGCATACATAATCGATCCTACTGCCAAAGCATAAGGAACCGATTTCTTCTCTTCTTGAGAAGTAGGGCATTGAGCCTTGCTTAATGGTATGACAGATCTCATAGGGATGAATCCTTTCTTGGAATCTTTCATCTTGAAGCGTTTTAACACTTTATCTATGTATGTACTTTGACTAAGTCCGATTAGCCGCCTAGATCTATCTCTATAGATCTTAATACCATGTATGCGGCTTCTCCTAGATCCTTCATCTGGAAACATTTACCTAACTAGGATTTAACTCCATGTAATGATGGTACATCGTTTCCTATGATCAGTATGTCATCCACACACAGGACCAGGAAGATTGCTACGCTCCCACTGAACTTCGTGTAAACACAGGACTCGAACTCGATTTTGGTAAAACTGTCAGGATCGGATATATTATATCAAATAACAAGAACTAACTTTTAAATAATAAATCAGAGTAATATAAAAGTTAATCTTTAACTATGATCACAATCAACTAAGAAGTTGCGGAATCACACTTAATTGATTAAAGAAGGTTTTAAGCAAAGATTAATTCAATCAAACAGTAGTTTTATTAACCAACCAGAATGATTACAAAAGCAAACTTCACCCCCAATCTAACTTATTCTGTTAGACGAAGAACACAGACTGTTCTTAGGTTTCAACAAGAAACTTAGAGGCTAAAACACTTTCAGAAATAAATAACAATAAGAACAAATGCTTTGAATAATGAGATCAAGTCGTCGTCATCAATTGATCATCTAATGAAGTATATATAGACTCTTGATCCTCCTTGAATTGTTGACAGTTAGGTAATCTTCTATCTTCTGAGATAATCTTGATAATCTTCAATGTATTTCGAGATATCTTCTAAGATAGGATTTTCCAAATATAGCTCAACAGAAACTGTTTAATGAACACAACAGTTCTTTAGTCTTCTAACAGTCTTCAGCTTCAAGGTCTTCTAACAGTTTTGACTTTGCCAACTAACAGTTCTGAACTTTTGAACTAACAGTTGTAAACCTTGCAGCAATTGTTAGTTACAACTGTTATCATATTTTCAACAAACAGTTTTAAACTGTTTCACCAACCTTTACCAAACAGTTCTCATTTTCATGCTCAATAACTTAGATTATTTCCCAACAATCTCCCCCTAACTTAAAGTATTGAATAATACATTTAAGTTGTTGGTTTGATCATAGACAAATTAATATAAGTAATGAGTCACATTTCTTCTAATCTCCTTTTGAATCTGTTCAGTAAGTCTTCCTTCTGTTTTGAGTCTCCATGGAATTTAGCTTTAATAAAATACTCCAGCTTAGTCTTGTGATGCCCAATGAAGTTCAAATCAAACCACTCATGCAATGTATTTCCCATTACCACGTAATATGTCCTTGATCTTGCATATACCTTCACTGCCTTTATGGGAAAAGCTTCCTCTGCTGTCAGTTTGGGCATAATCTTCAATGGGTTGCAAATGCTGGTAAGATATTCCATCAAAATCTTGATTCCTTCATTTGGGTCACTAAAGTGCTTAATTCCATATGTATACAATTCTTGTACATCTTCTGGTGAGATTCTTGTCATCATTTGTACAAAATTGTCATATACCTCAACAGATCCATCTTCCCTTGCAATAGTAATGCAATGTTTGTCATTTGCTTTTTCTTCAAACTTCCATTCAACAATATGAGACTTTTCACCTAATTCTTTTTCCAATTGGTCAATCCCTTGCTGAACGTCTACTGTCAGTTTATCTTTCAAAATTTTGTGAACCACAGCAGCTTTGTTTGAAGTGGGAAGTTTCTTGGTTGGCTTAACTGTAACTGTTTTATCTTTTATTACCCTTTTTCTTTTAACTCCCTTACCAGCAGCTTCCTTCTCCTTTTTCTCTTCTTCTTCTAACTCTTTTGTCATTTGAGCACCTATCTTTTTAGCTAGCTCAAAATCTGATTGTTCTTGCAATTCAAGCTCAGCATTCAATCTCTGTGCATATTCCCTATCCCGTTCTTCTTGCTGTTCTTTAGAAAGTTTCAGCTTGGGAATATCAACCATTACTTCCTTTCCTTTTAATGATACAGGGGGCATCTTTTCTTCTTTCTTTTCTTCTTTCTGTTTCTCAGCAAAAGCAATGCCTTTAAATCCTGCTTTAGGAGGAAGTGGTTCCAACTTCTTTACCTTTCCTTCTAGCCATCCATCATCGATCCTTTGAGCCATTTTAAATGTGCTGATGTTGAGAATTTGAGCACCTATTTCAATTAAGTAATTTTGTTTGACTTTGGACCATGATCTGAAAGCTTCAGTCGTTGGATAATCACCTTGCATAACCATTCTGTTAATCATCACTCTATCCACCGCTGATAACCTTTCTTCTTCAACTACAGCTGTTTGCACATCTTCAACAACAGTTTCATCAACTACAGCAACTGTTTCAACAACTTCAGCAGCAACTGTTGGCTCAATGGTTGCAACTGTTTGTTCAGTTGTAGCAACAACTGTTTGTTTATCCTGTGGAACTGTCTGTTTAACTCCTTCCTGCTTGGATTTTCTTTTTCCTTTAGCTTGAGCAGTTGAAGAGGTTTTCACCAAGGATTTGGGTTTAAGCAGCATCTCATGAGTATGAAGAACATTAGTTGCTTTCTTCAGATTCTCATCAAGAAAGTTCAGCTGCTTATCTTGCCTTATTAGCACCTCATTGTGAATTGCTACTACCTTGAGTACTTCAGTTGCCTTCTCCAACTTTTCAGTCAGTTCTTTTATCTTCTCATCTTGAGAAACTATCCTTTTGTTTTGAAGAGCAATCCTTTTCTTTAGGTGTATATGAGCAGCAAGGTAAGGTGCAAAGTTAGGATCCGTCAATGCATGTTGTTTCAGTCTAGTCTCAATGTCAGTTAGTGTTTCCACTGTGACCATATCATCGACATTTTTCACTGGTGGCTTACTCCCCTGAGTATCACCATCAGTACCCCTCTGTTCTTGGTTCTGGGGATTACCAGAAACTGTTTTACTAGTCTCTGTTGCCATGGTTGAGGTCTTAGCTATGTTAACACTGTCCTGTTTATCCCTTGCGGATAAAACAGTAGTGTCAGCCTCAAAGACCATATGATCACCCTCTTGAGGAATGATCACCTCCTCATTGTGCCTGGGAGACAGCACCAAAGGTTCCCTTTCGATATTCTGCACAGGTAAATGCACCGGTGCAGGGCTAACAGTTTGGGGTTCTCTAACTGTGGTGGAAGGAGCACCAACAGTTTTCCTCTTCTTTCTAAATATTTTTAGTGCAGGGGCTTGTGTTGTAGCTCTTTCAAAAGAAGCAGGTTGGAAATTTTGAGTATCTTGGACTGTGGGTTCCAGTGTTGGTGGTGTAGCAATACGATGGGTTTCATGCTCAACACTGGCAGTCCTGTTTCTTGACAGAAACTCCACCATTTCAGAGAGTGGAGGAGTTATGGCACCAGAGAAACTCTTGCCATTAATCAACAGTTTGCTCAAAGTGGAAGCCACATGAGCAGAGGGAATAATGACCCTCTTGTGTGTTTTCAGATTTGGCAACAAAAAGTTTAACAATACTTGCACAAATCGAGGATACATCAAAAAGAGACCATACTTGGTCCCTAGATGTTTTACCATGCCATTGAAAATTAATTTTGAGAAATTGAAGCAACGATTGTTGGCCAAACAGATTAAGGCCAAAGCAATGTTGCTTCCAAACTCGTTCCATCCTGTTCTTTTAGGACTAATGCACTGCTGGAGAGTATGGATTAAATACTTCCAGTGAGCACAAAATTGTCCCTTATAGAATGTACCCTTCCCTGAAGGACCCTCATACCCAAGCTTAACAAGCTCGGCATGCAAAAAATCTAGTGAAACTGAATCAGAATACTCACCCTCACTATCATTGAGTTGTAGAATTTGGCGAATGGTGTTCTCAGAGATTGAGACGGTCAACTCATCAATGGTAGAATCAATCCATTGCACGTCATCAGTTGTTCGAAGTTGAGCATGTTTCCAAAACTGATCAATGTAAGAAGTGTATATAGTAGGATTGATGGTGAGTGCAGTGTTGAGATCGGACAATGAGAGATAATCAATCATATCGTGAAACATGTGAAGATCATCAGGTTTTGAAAGAAAAGCAAGCATGTTATGTTCCTTGACGAATGGAAGGGGAGCCATGGCGATTTGATAGCAGAATTCTAGGGTTTTAGCGTTCAAACGAAGTTCAGTATGCGTAAAGAAACCTCTGAGGAGAGAATGGTTTATATATGTTTCGATTTTTGAACGTAATCCAAAGGCTTTCAAACTCCTGCAAAGACCAAAGCACCCTTTAAAAGCTTAACAGTTGACGGACAAAAATGAACTAACAGTTGAGAAACTGTTTTTACTAGCTTAACAGTTGACGGACAAAAATGAACTAACAGTTGAGAAACTGTTTTCATAAGATGTAACAACTGTTATTCAAAAGTTCACTCCCTTTTGTTTGATCATTTATATGAATTGACAGTTGTTTAGGATTTACAACTGTTCTTTATTTCTCGCCCTTAGTTGACGAATTTCTCCCCCTCAGTTGCACATGGACTTTGTCTAACAGTTGCCGAAGCCATATGCTAACAGTTGAAAAACTGTTAGTATTGATTGAAACAGACATGTGCAACTGTCAAACAAACTTTCGGCTCACATATATCAAATGCTGAAGCAATAAAAATAAAACATTAGAGAACACAGTCATCAACAGAAGATATATTTTATTCAAGATAATCACAATTGAGCTACAATAAGTTGAAAAGAAAAACAAAACAAAACTGTCTTGTACTATAGATCGAAACACAGCTTATAAGAACTGTCTTAACTCCTAGATCTACATATGACAAATGATTGATAACAGTTTGTATCATCAAATCTGAACTTTAAGGGAAGACAATCATCATCACATTCACATTCTTGCTCAAGACTGTCTTCGTTATTTAAGAATCGAGTTCAGAATAGCCTCTACAGTGCCACCATCGTCTTACTGAGAAGCCTGTCTTTAAAGAATGGTCATGTAATACACGAGCCATTGTTGGTACTGCTTATCTAATTGTGCAAGGCCGTCTCGTAGGTGTGGGAGAACAATGATCTACACCGTAAGTGTAGACAACTTTCTCCGTCAACTGTTGATAAGCCTTAGACAATTGTCAAAACATACTACCTACCAATGGGTGTGCAGTAGACCTTCTCATCTTATGCATCACCAGAGACGATTGTCATATTTTGCCTCGTGGGTGTGCAGTGGAACTAGTCATCTAAGACAGTGACTTCCACTGCCTCATCATCTGAGGCCCTCTGGTGGTTACGAGTATTATATCTTCGAACATTGAACCACACTACGGAGTTTGTAGTGCCTGCTAGGTTCAAGACGAATCTTAGACAACATGGTGTAGGCAATTCATGAAAGAGAGTGAAATTTTCAAAATCACCTCTTATACGAATATGATCAATTTGTTTATTTGGCCTACGTGGATCTGGATGTTGTGTCAAGGGAAACCTATCCCGATCATCATGCATCCTAAGAACACATGATGAGTGATGCCAAAGCTCATGCATTCTTACAAATGGGGCAGGGATGGTTACATAACTTTGTCTAACATTAATAACTTTGAGGGTTATTAGAAAAAGTTAGTATCCATTTGCAGAGAGAAGAGTGTGCAAATGTAGGTGTGATTTGTGAAGGATGGGTGCAAGACTATTTATAGAGAAACTAGGAGGCATTAATGTCCGTTAATAGCCATTAATGACCATTAATATCCAGTAATTTCCATTAATAGCATGCAGTGACTGGTCATATCAAATGCACTATAGAACAAGCAAAAGGACTTACCTTTATCAGTTTGGAACTGTTGATTCAAGAAAGTGAATTTACCTTTACCTCATAACAAGGACAGTCACGAGTGTGAAGAACTGTTTGTGAGACAGGTCAGCAGATATGTCCAAAACTGATGTGTGAAATTGCATTTCCCTCTCTGAATACTTAAAGGATAACAGTTGTTAGAAAACGTAACTAACAGTTGCAAACTGTTAGTGTGAAAAACATGAAATAATGAACAACTGTTAGTCCAAGTTAATCATTCCAATGTTGGAAATCAAAAAGTTGAATCTGCTCACATCAAAAGCTTTAGTGAACAAATCAGCTAATTGATCATCAGTATGAATTTTCATAACTTGGATTAATCTCTTTTCATTGCAGTCTCTTATGAAGTGAAATCTGATTTCAATGTGCTTGGTTTTAGAATGCTTCACTGGATTATTAACTATGCTAATAGCACTGGTGTTATCAACATAAATAGGAGTATTTAAGAAAGACAAACCATAATCCAGAAGCTGATTTTGGATCCATAATACTTGTGAACAGCAGCTTGATGCAGCAATGTATTCAGCCTCAGCTGTTGAAGTTGAAACTGTTGTTTGTTTCTTGCATTGCCATGAGACCAGCCTTGATCCAAAGAATTGACATCCTCCAGAGGTTGATTTTCTGTCCACATTGGCTCCACCATAGTCACTATCAGAATATGCCACCAAATCAAAAGGTGAATCTTTAGGATACCAAAGTCCCAATTTTGGTTGGCCTTTGAGATATCTAAAGATTCTCTTTACAGCAAACAGGTGTGACATCTTCGGACTGCATTGGAACCTGGCACAAACACAAACAGCAAACATTATATCAGGTCTAGAAGCAGTTAAGTACATTAATGAACCAATCATTGATCGATAGAGGTGTATATCAACATCCTCCCCCTCAGGATCTGCTCCCAACTGTTTGTGTGTTTCCATTGGAGTACTTGCCAGCTTCACATCTTGATAGCCAAACTTGTCCAATATGTCCTTGACATACTTAGATTGGCTTAGAAAAATACCAGTGGGCTTCTGTTTGACTTGTAATCCCAAGAAAAATGTGAGTTCACCCATTGAACTCATCTGAAATCTTTTGTGCATAATGACTTCAAATTCTTTGCACAAGCTGTCATTTGTGGATCCAAAGATTATATCATCAACATAGATTTGAACAAGCAAAATCTCTGTTTTAACAATCTTTGTAAACAATGTTTTGTCAATTGTGCCTCTCTTAAAACCATTCTCAAGGAGATAGGATGACAATGTCTCATACCAAGCTCGAGGAGCTTGATGTAGACCATATAGGGCTTTATCTAACCTATATACCTTGTCAGGGTACTTTGAGTCTTCAAAGCCAGGGGGTTGACACACATATACCTCCTCATCAATAGTGCCATATAGAAAAGCAGACTTGACATCCATTTGATACACCTTAAATCCTTTGAAGCTTGCAAAAGCAAGAAATATCCTAATGGCTTCAATCCTTGCAACAGGTGCAAAAACATCATCATAGTCTATTCCTTCCTCTTGTGTGTAGCCTTGTGCAACCAGTCTTGCTTTGTTCTTGATAACAATTCCTCTTTCATCTTTCTTGTTTCTGAACACCCACTTGGTGCCAATTACTCTTTTACCTCTTGGAAGCTCAACCAACTTCCAAACTTGCTGAATTTGAAATTGTAAGAGCTCCTCTTGCATTGCCTCTACCCATGAAGGATCTTTCAATGCCTCAATTGCTTTCTTTGGTTCTATTTGAGACAAAAAGCAAGCATTCACGTCAAATTGGGCAAGATCCATACCACTATTTTCATTTTGCAGCATATTTCTTGTTCTGATAGGAGTGGTTGGATTTCCAATTATTTGTGATATTGGATGAATCTTGTGAACTCTTGATGTAGGAATGTTTTCTTCAGTCAGTTCATCCCCTAGATTAGACAGATCAAACTCACATTCACTTGAATTTTCAGCGTTATCACACACTTGATCAGCAGAGTCAGTGTGATGTTGAGGATCATGGGATTCCATGTCCTTTAAAGATTCAGCATCCATCAATGGATCAACAGCGTTGGAGAACTCTTGTTGAAGCATAGGAATCACAACAAAGTCTTCAGTAACTTTGTTTGAACCAACAGTTGTTGGTTTTGAGCTAACAGTATCAAAACTGTTTGGGCTGGAGGAAGATGTTTGATGACTTTCACCAACAGTTGTTGGGGTACCTGTAGCTGTTTCAGTAGAATACTCAAAAGAAAGAGATTTAGACAATGCATCAATATCAAATAACCAATCAGGTCCATTACCTGCAATATTGATCCTATTTTCATTGAAAGAGATATTCATACTCTCTTCTATGATTCTAGTGACATTGTTAAAAACTCTATAAGCTTTACTTTGAGTGGAGTATCCTACAAAGAAACCTTCTTCAGCCTTACTCTCAAACTTGCCTAACTGTGACTTGGTATTAAGGATAGTGCACGGACAACCAAACGGTTTGAAGAAGTTGATTAAAGGTTTTCTCTTGAGAAACAACTCATAAGGAGTTTTCCCTTTGGACTTGACTACTTGTACTCTATTCTGAACATAGCAGGCAGTGTTCACTGCTTCTGCCCAGAATGTCATTGGAAGTCTAGAATCGGCTAACATTGACCTAGCAGCCTCTATCAAAGTCCTATTCCTTCTCTCAGCAACTCCATTCTGTTGGGGAGACCTAGGAGCACTAAACTGTCTTTCAATACCTTTACTTTCACAAAAACTGTTTAGCTCATAGTTCTTAAATTCAGAACCATTGTCAGATCTAATGACTTTCACCTTCAAATCAGATTGATTTTCAATTTTAAGAATAAGGGACTTAACTAACTCAGCTGTTTCATCCTTTGTTCTAAGAAATTGAACCCATGTGAACCTGGTGAAGTCATCAACTATGACTAAACAATATGCTTTCTTCCCTATACTCATCACAGATGTAGGACCAAAAAGGTCCATGTGTAACAATTGTAAAGGTGCAGTAATAGAAGAAACTTCTTTGGTCTTATAAGAAGTTTTGTGTTGCTTGCCTTTAAGACATGCCACACAATGATCATCACATGAGAACTCTTTTTGGGGCAAACCTCTTACCAAACTGTTTTTAGCTAACAAGTTCATGGTTTTAAAATTCATGTGACACATCCTTCTATGCCAAATGGCAGACTCATCATGAGATGCTTTGGAGAGTAAACAGCTTAACACATTCTGTTTAGCAATCTTTTGTGGATCAAGACAATATACATTATCTTTTCTAGGTGTTCTTAAAAGAACATCCTTCTCATTTAATTTAAAATCTTTTGAAAGAATAATGCATTCTGAATCTGTAAACAAAACTTTGTTTCCATTGTCACAGATTTGAGATACACTTAACAGATTGTACTTAAGCTGTTCAACAAAGAAAACATCATTAAATGTAAGTGTACCTGCCTCAACAGCTCCTTTACCTGTGATTTTTCCTCCCTTTGGATTTCCTCCAAATGCTACAAATCCTCCATTGATTCTTTTGAAATCCTTCAAACATTGTGGATTTCCAGTCATGTGCCTTGAGCATCCACTATCCACATGCCAGATAGATCCATGATTGGCCCTATGAATGCTCTGCACAAATAAAATCAGTTAGTAGCAGGAAGTACCCAGGCCATGCAGGTCTTGGGTACACCGTTCAAGTCATAATACTTAAACAGAGTTTGGTTCTTTTTGATTTCATCCAACTTAGATTTCTCTAATTTGTGTGATGAATACTTTGTAAGAACATGTGGTTTCCAACTGTTGTGATTAACAGTGGATACCTTTGAACAAACAGCTGGTGGAGTTGGTAAAACAGATGAATCAACTTGTGATTCCTTTTGATTTTCAGTTTGAAGAACAGTTTTACCTTCTCCAGAATCAGTTTGTTTTTGAATTTTCATCCAAGCCAAACCAGCAGTTTTTGGTTTTGCTAAAACAGTTTTGGAACTGTTAGTTGGTTTGGATGTAACAGTTTTAGAACTGTTTGCCAGTTTTGGCTTAACAGTTTTAGAACTGTTATTCTGTCTTTTGGGACTTTTGTTTTGAGTGCCATTGATCTGTGGGTTATAGTAACAGTCTTGAACTAAATGATTAGATCTTCCACAAATGTAGCACTTTTTGGTTTTTACAATAGGTAAACCAGTTCTTTGTGACCAGAATTGGTTCCTATTTCTTTGATTTCCTCTAACAGCTGCAGATTGAGGAAACTTTTGGACACCATGTTTTTGACATGTGCATGCAGGCACTTCAGTATGCCTTTTCTTAGATTTGGGTTTAGCCTGAGGTTTTGCAACTTCCTTCTTCTTCCTAGTATACACAACTTCACCAACTTTCTCCTTTCCTTTGGCTTTGGTACTAACAGTTGGGCTTTTTAGCTTAGAACTGTTTGGGTTCTTGTTGGAACTGTTAGTGTAAAGATGAGGACTATTTGTAACAGTTGTGGAACTGCTAATAGAGTTAACAGTTTTTGAGGATTTTGGCTCATTGGTGAGGGGTTCAGTGGATGCTTTTACAAACACCACAGGTTGTAAAGATGATTTTGTGGGAATGGGCTCACACAAGATGTGATTTTCATATGGAATACCTTCATCCTTCTTCACAACTTCCTCATTATCTTCAACACTTACTACTGACACAACTTCATCTTCATAACTCTCAAACTTTGGATCAGCTGACTTAAGTTCATCTTCCAAAGGTTCATTAACATATCTGTCAGCTACCTCAGACATTGGAGTTATGTAGTTTTGGTTGTATGGAGGTGGGGTTTGTTTGTATCCTAGGCCAGTTTTCACCTTGTCTCTCACTTGAGATTGTAGCAGAGTCTCAAGCTTAAGGTTTGCAGCCCTGAACATTCCAAGATCAATGTCCACACCCTCCAATTTCTTTGTGAGTTCATCCACCTTGCTTTCTTTTTCCACCAACTTCTTTTTCAGACTATCAATCTCATCTTGAAACTGCTCTTTCTCCCACTTATGATATTTTCT
This sequence comes from Pulicaria dysenterica, assembly GCA_947179395.2. Lineage (NCBI taxonomy): Eukaryota > Viridiplantae > Streptophyta > Magnoliopsida > Asterales > Asteraceae > Pulicaria > Pulicaria dysenterica. The sequence continues at coordinate 14,553,412 of OX359294.1, read as the reverse complement.
ATCATAGTCCATTTGCAGTTCATTAGCCTGATAGTCTTTAATTTTCTTTTCAAAATCTTCTATCACAGCAGTATACTCATACCTTCTCTCCTCCATTTTACTTAGAGCAGCACATACTTTCTTATTGTGCTCTCTAGATCTCTTAACAATAGCTCTACATTCACCAGGACATAGTTTAGAAGATACCTGTATGTCCTCAGATTCTGGAGAATCCATCTTGATGGAGGAGTCAGTCAATGCCATCAAAGCTTTGTTGCTGGTAGCCTCCTCTGCTTGATCACTCCAATCAAATCCATGGCCTTCTTGTGAGACCAATGCTGAGGAGGTATGGTTCTGAGTTTGCCTCTGACCTTGATTCTGAACTTGTCCACCAGATTTGCATTCTCTTGCAAAGTGGCCAAGTTGTTGACATTTGAAGCATCTAACCTTTGATTTGTCAAATCCAGCCTTGCCATCAGCTCTGAAGTTCATGTTTTGCCTTCCAGTTCTTTTAATGAATCGCTTGGCTCTAACGGTAAGCATGGCCATCTGCCATTTGAGATCCATTTCCTCAAGATCATCAGGGTGCACTTGTTCAAGATCCTCATTGGTGAGGGTTGAATGAGCATGGCTGGCAAGAAAAGCTTCAAGAACTGCATCTGGAGTATTCATATCTAGTCCAACACCAGAACTAGTACCTGCACCACTATCAAGAGAGTTAGTTAATGAATGGTTTGATTCCATACCTGAGGAAGATAGGAGAGCAGCATTATGACTAGGGATAGCAGTTTTTCTTTTTCCCTCTATCTCTCCCTCAAACACTATCAAACTATTATAGAGGTCATCTAACTCTATGTCTTCAAGAGTATCCTTGGTTCTCCATTGTGCAGCAAACACAGTCCATTCATCACCTAGAGACCTAAGAAATTTTCTATTTATCTCATCTTGATCAAGCCTAACCTTAGCACTCTCCAGTTGACTCACCAGTTTGTAAAACCTATCAAAGATTTGGGTGATACTCTCATTCTTCCCACTGGTGAAGTTCTCATAGGCTTGTTTAAGAAGATCTCTTTGGTTTCTCTTAGAACTAGCATTCCCAGCAAACCTCTTTTCCAGAGCATTCCAAAGTTCATGAGCATCATCAAATTTCTTGAATTGATGTTGATACTCATTGGGAATTGCAATCTGAAGGATGCTGAGGGCTTTCATCTCAATCATTCTACTTTTCTTTTCAGCATCTGTCTTTGGTGGTGGTTTCTTCTTTGGTTTTCCATTCTCATCCAGTTCAATGGTATTAGTAGGAACAGTTTCAATGATTTGCCAAACATCATAGTCCATTAGTTGGACATGCTGTTTAATTCTTAGTTTCCACATCTCAAAATCAGATGGTTTGAGCATGGGAACACGAATGTTAGACCCTGATCCACTGTTATCAGAAGAACCTCCCGAATCCATTGAAACAAATTGATTTAAAAGAAAAACAATTTGAAAAATAAAGCAAGGTAAAGCAAAGACCTTCAACTGGTGATCAAAGGAACCTTAATGATAAGGCTCTGATACCACTTGTCAGGATCGGATATATTATATCAAATAACAAGAACTAACTTTTAAATAATAAATCAGAGTAATATAAAAGTTAATCTTTAACTATGATCACAATCAACTAAGAAGTTGCGGAATCACACTTAATTGATTAAAGAAGGTTTTAAGCAAAGATTAATTCAATCAAACAGTAGTTTTATTAACCAACCAGAATGATTACAAAAGCAAACTTCACCCCCAATCTAACTTATTCTGTTAGACGAAGAACACAGACTGTTCTTAGGTTTCAACAAGAAACTTAGAGGCTAAAACACTTTCAGAAATAAATAACAATAAGAACAAATGCTTTGAATAATGAGATCAAGTCGTCGTCATCAATTGATCATCTAATGAAGTATATATAGACTCTTGATCCTCCTTGAATTGTTGACAGTTAGGTAATCTTCTATCTTCTGAGATAATCTTGATAATCTTCAATGTATTTCGAGATATCTTCTAAGATAGGATTTTCCAAATATAGCTCAACAGAAACTGTTTAATGAACACAACAGTTCTTTAGTCTTCTAACAGTCTTCAGCTTCAAGGTCTTCTAACAGTTTTGACTTTGCCAACTAACAGTTCTGAACTTTTGAACTAACAGTTGTAAACCTTGCAGCAATTGTTAGTTACAACTGTTATCATATTTTCAACAAACAGTTTTAAACTGTTTCACCAACCTTTACCAAACAGTTCTCATTTTCATGCTCAATAACTTAGATTATTTCCCAACAAAAACCAAACACCTTGATACGCTCATCAAAGTGCAAGTTCCAGCTTCTAGATGCTTGCTTTAATCCATAAATGGATTTTAGCAACTTGCATACTTTACCTGGATTCTTGGAATCCTCAAAACCTTCCGGTTGTGCCATATACACATCCTCTGTCAATTTCCCGTTAAGGAATGCGGTTTTGACATCCATTTGCCATATCTCATAATTGAAGTATGCAGATATGACCATAAGAATCCTAATAGACTTAAGTATGGCTACTGGCGAATAGGTTTCATCATAATCAATACCTTGAGTTTGAGTGTAACCTATTGCAACAAGCCTAACTTTAAAAGTATGCACATTTCCTTTCATGTAGGTCTTCTTCTTGAAGACCCACTTGCACCCAACAGATTTACTGTGTTGTGGCAAGTCTACTAACTCCCAAACTTGGTTGTCATACATGGATTGCATCTCTGCCTTCATGGCATCCAGCCATTTGTCAGACTTAATGCCCGACATAGCATCTCCGTAGGATGTGGGCTCATAAAGATCCCCTTCTTCCTGGGCAAATAGAAATCCAAGATATCTATCCGGCTCAGTCCGAATCCTACTGGATCTGCGAAGGTCTTATCGCTCCAAAATTACATTTACAAATATCAAACTAACCTATTACAATCTTGATAAACTAGTGCCCTATTACAAAATAATCAAAGGCACGCAGGCCCGCTAATATAGTACTTTTACAAAATTGAATAGGGGTTGTAAGCGGAACGCAGGCCTCCCCACACCAGATAAAAATAAATGTAAAACCAACCACAAACAATAACGAAAACAACCACAAGATGATCCACTTGGTTTTAGGCTTTTGGCATAAAAGTAATAAACAACCAATTACGTACTGAAAATTAAATAATAATAATACACGCATTATAAACCATCATACACATATATAATTCCGGGTAGATTCAAACTTGAATCTTTAACACCAAAACACAAACCTTGTTTTGTGTTAATCCTCAACATTTAACCTGGACCTCAAACTGGGCCTACAACTGGGCATTTTTGTTAAATATCTCAAACTAGATAAAAACAAAAATACCACAAGGTTAAACGTCAATATTATTAAATATATAATAATAAAGCTGGAAACTTGATTTAAAAATTCAAGAACTTCGAACTTTTAATAACCTCAAGTTTCAAACACAATTTATACACATTTAGATAAAATATGTAAACTGGAAACTTTATCTGGTTAAAAGTCAAAACTTTGACCTTTTACGAAAAACCAAAGTTTCTCACATAATAAATGTATAAATAATAAAAACAGATAGTCTGGAAACTTTAATCATTTAAAAGTCACAAACCTTGACCTTTGACCAAATACTAGGTTTCACATAGTCAATATATATATAAACAATATATATAAACTATAATCTGGAAACTTTAATGGTAAAAAGATCTAAACTTGATCCTTAAACCAAAAACAAAGTTTCACATATATATATATATATAATATATATTAATCAGGTAAAAGATCAGAAACTTGATCTTAACCACAGTACTAATTTTCACACATATATATACATAATATAAACTATGATCAACTTGTTCCCCACCGAGCCTAGAAGCAGGCTCTGATACCACTGTAGGGGATTTACAGGGTACAATAAAACACCGCGGAAAATAACTTGCAAATCCTGTTCCCAGGATCCCAACTGGATCAGGTGGGGAAACACGAACAATATTCATACAAAACATATATATCATGAATTATATATGTCTCATATCAGTTATTATCTAAAGGATAGAAAATATACCCTGAAACTGCTGAAGGGGGATATACAGCTACTGCACCCTTGAACTGGCTGCTAGACTGCCTTTCAAACAATACCCGAGAGAAAAGTCCCGCGTGTGTGTGTAAACCGCCAAAAGCCGCCGGCTTTTGGCCTCACCCTACCACCACCGAGAAGGGAAGCTACCGCAAAGGGTCTTCCTCGGCCTAAGGCTCGATCGCCAGAAATAGTGTCTCCGCATAGCACCACCGTCGTCCGCAAAAGGTGGCTCCCAACCACCGCAGGGCGCCGCCGATTGACCTCCGTCAACCACCGATTCGGTGATGGTGGGTTTCGGCCGAGAGAGAGAGCAAGAGAGAGAGAAGTGATTAGTTTTTGTAGCTTTTGTTTTTTAATGAGGATTAACTTGAAAAACTAGGTTTAATCCCATTTAAATATACATTTAAATGGATTAGGCCTTTAGACCTTAAGCCCAGTCCATTTACCAACAACTTTGATCATTAGACAAAAACAACCCCTCTAGTTTAGTTAATATTAATTAATATTTTTCAAACCAAACTTTATTTATTAAATATTTAACTAATATTTAATATTCTCTTTTTCCAATAATAAATATCTATTTATTATTTCTCTCTTTTTCTATAATTAAACTATTGTTAATTATAATCTTTACACGCATCGTATTATTTTTTGGTTTATTAGTTGTGTGTGTAGCTGTGTGACCCTTTAGTGACTCATTGTGTCAATGGATGTGATGACACGTGTACACTATCCCTGCACACAATCTATCATTGATAAGATGAGAACCAACCCTGGTTCTCATTTATCCTTATTTGGGTATTTTTGTTCCCCTTTTCAACTTACAACTTAATCCTTGTTTTCCCATTTTAACTAACGGGATATTTACGGAATCCTTATTCAAAACCGTTTACTAATATATAAATTTTATTATATTTTCGTTATTATTTTGATATCACCAATTCTTAATTATTTTTTTAATAATTTATTATTAACTTGCATATATAATTCTAATATTCATTATTAAATTCAAGATTCGAACGCACCAAGAGTATATACGACTAAGCCCTTATGAGGATGTTACATTTATATACATTACTTACAATAACATATTTAACTTCAGCTATTTCTACTTCAAGAGGTGCATCTTATTTAACAGGTGTGGAAGTAAAGTGTTTGCAAAAAGTAAAGGCAAAAAATGATTTACTTGCCCTTGAGTCAAAATCACCAAGGCATGTATGTTATTAATAGTAAAAGTATCTGCCACCACATCCATCTCTTTCTTTACTTCTTCTACCGTGAGTTAGAAGGCCGTGCCTTTTGCCCGAGGTATATATGGTTTCCTTTCCTTTCCTTCATTGATACACAGTGGTGGTAGAGGATTTATTGTCTTGCTTTCAGTAACTTGTGGATGAGGGCACCGTGCTTTTATATGACCCACTTGATAGCAATTAAAGCAAACCTTTATCGGATTCTTACAATCCTTGGTCGTATGCCCTTGTTTTCCACACTTGTAGCACCCCAAAGATCCCTTTCTGCACTCTCCCAGATGAATCTTTCCGCATTTACAACATGCAAGATGTTGTGCTTTCCCTCCCTTTTTGGGTGTTAAATTTGATTTCTTGTTCGGGATGTTAACATATTCACTCTTCCTTTTTTCTCCAATAATACCTTGACGAATTAACTCTTGCTCGCGTTTCCATGCAATATCCATCATATCATTAAGAGTATGACAAGTAGTAGTCGCTAAAACCTCACGTATGTTATCCCTAAGTATAGAGATATAACACTGCATCTTCATTTGTTCGGTTGTGACATACTCAGGACAAAAGCGAGCCATTTCTAAAAATTTTGTAATATCATCAACTGACTCTATAGTTTGCTTCAACTTATGGAATTCTCATGAAATTTTATCCACTCATGCTCTGGGGGCGAACTGCATCAAGAATAAGTCTTTGAATTGAGGCCTTGTCATTACCTCAATTTGCGCTTCTCCCTTTATTTGAACTAATAAGAACCACCTGTCTCTCGCCATACCCCGAGCAAGTTAGATGGATACATGACTTTTCTTTCAGGTAAACATCCACCGGTACAAAATGCTCCTGCAGTTTCTCTAGGCCATCTATATGTACATCCCGAAAGATTCTCAACCCTTCCTTCAGCTCTCCGTGCACCAATGTATTTTCCATGATAGTTTGTATTATTGCATCTATATTTTGATGTATAAATCCCTCCATTCTAGTAGACATTTGTTCAAACACCTGATTTATAATGTAAGGGATGTTCCCTTACAAGGCCTTACCTATCAATAGAAACAGCTTCTTTCATAGTTGGGTTCACACGTTCTCCTTGGGTGTCATCATGAAATGGGATTTCCTCAATAAACCTTACAAGTGATGTTGGGTTCTGTCTGGGTTTAGTTGAAGTTAAAATAATTACATATGATGGTGTTCCACCCTTTTCCCCCTAAGGTCGGTTTAGCGCAAATTTATTAACTGTATTGTTTCCCATTCCTTCCATTTCTTTGATATGAAATTTATAAATTTCAAGTATACAAACAGTATAACATATCCTTTCAATCTCTCTTATCCTTTAACCATATATCCTTTAGTTAACTATCTTTTCTTTTTATAATTAGATCACAGGACCCTTCATGATCTTGTTAAGTATGTGCATATACCATGTGTTTATGGGCCTATACTACTATAAACACACTATACTCTGCCCATTCTTAACTTAACCAGTAATAATTCCTGCTTCATAGTTAAATAACTAATACTTTATTACCAATACTATGATACACGGTTACATATATCTATTTCATATACAAATTTCAAATTATAAAGTTCCAATTTAACATTTCATTATATCTATTTTATACACTACTTATCTCATATTTCGCATATCATAGATTACACACACACACACACACACACACACACACACACACATATATATATATATATATATATATATATATATTCCTTGTCACATACTTAACACATTATACAATATATTCACATATTCCAAATTCTCATATTTACTTTCTAATATCATCGCAGAGCTCTATAATATGTATGTCAACTAAGTGTCCAGCCCCAGGGATAGCTCAACTTCAGTCTTAAACCATGGTTTAAGTTCAGGCATCACTACTTTAGTATGCTCAAATCCCTTAAACCTTGGCTCTGATATCAAGTTGTAAGACCCATTTTGTCAATATTTAAAAACTTAATATATATTTCACTTTTAACATATAAAATTTACCATTTACACAAAATTACTGTTAATGTACAATTAGAACCATAGATATTAGTTAACAACAAAACACATATCAATCCAAAGTTGGACAAAAGACATGATTCTTATTTTCAGGAGCTATCCAATATTAAGTAAATGGGGCCTTTTCATTGTCTCCACATGAACATCCTGTAAAGAATAAACACAACTTGTAAGCAATTAGCTTAGTGAGCATACTAGTAACTTTTACCATATCGTATAATAATTTGCATAACCAGGATCAATACATACATATATAACTCCATAAGATCATACGAATGATATAAAGCCTCCGTAATAGATATTAGAAGTCAATAACATATAAGCACTAACTTCCCTCCATAAAAACACTTGGTACCAAGTAATATCTTGATAATCAATCAACTCCATAATAAAATCAATTCATAACCATAACATTTGTTCACTTTAGCACATACAATTCACAAAACAAATCACTACATACATAAGTAAAGGTTAAGCAGTATACTCAAAGTAATTTATAGTAATCCAATTTAAGATCATTAACCGGGTACTTCACGTAGCAATTCCTCTCTTGTTCATGATAATTCCCTAGTTAACCTCTTGCAAACACCGCTTCACACGGCCATCTACCATGTTACATGGGTCGTGTATCCTATACCTTACACGTCCAGATTGATATACACAGCCGGTGTGTCCTATGGCCCTACACGGGTTGTGTACATCAAAACGCGCCGTGTATCATCTACACGCCCTAGGCTACACGGGCTCTTTGAGGCTACACGGGCCATGTAGCCCATACACAGGCAGTGTTGTTGTTCGAGCATACTGCTGTGTTTCACCATTTTTGATCCAAAGATCGAATTTCCAGCTTATATGAGTGTTTCATACACTCAAACAACCTATGTGGTTGTTTGAACACTAGACTTCATCGTTTACACACATGAATTATATTAAACTACTCTAATTACTCACTAATTAGCTAGCTATATGCATATTAAAGCTAAATAATTAACATACCTTACTTGAATTAGTTGTTTCTTTGATAAATCTTTAGGTCATAGCATATTTTGAAGTTAAGAGAAGGGTCAAGAATGTTCCAACTCATTGAAGATGATTTTTGTGTAATTAAAGTTATAAATTTCTTATTTCTATATATATGTACAAGGTTCTAACAAACGCGCCATGGCGGCGCCAAGGCGCGAGGCGCGACTCCAACGTTAAGAAACAGCCCTTGGTGGCGGGGTTAGTCATGGCGTAAAACAAGGCGGCATAAGGAGTGCCTTTACGCGCCAAATGGCGAGTTTTTTATAGCGTGGCATGCAAAAAAAAAAATTTTTAATTTTTTTTGACTTTTTTATATACATTTTGCGATCACGTGTATTGAACTTCTATAAATTTGTATTTTGTAATTTGTATATGTTACTTTGCTCCTAATTTGTGCAACTTTGTGTAATTTTTATATTAATATTGATAAATTGGATATAAATATTTATAAAATATATACAAAATTGCCGTCTTAAAAAACATCATGGCTCTCCATGGCTCCTAAAGCTTGAGGTTTGACCTCGCCGCCACGCCACGCCTTACGTTATTAAGAAACATGTATATGTATACACTACTTTGGCAGAATTCCAATTCTTCCCCCTCTAGTTATGCAGAACTCGAATTTTACACATCTAGCCCCTCTCGAACATTCCTTATTACATGTAAGTACATATACCGATATATATATATATATATATATATATATATATATATATATATATATATATATATATATATATATATATATATATTATTTTACCTTAGTTACTCGTGTAGATATTAGTTAATTAAAAGTAATATTCTCTAACCTCGGGGTGTTACAATCAATCGACGCAACCTTGTCAGAAAAATATGTATATGTCTCGTATGGGATGCATGATCACACTTTTTCAAGAAACCACGTCCACAAGTCTCCAGTAATTTTTTTTCCTATACCATATGTGATAGGAAGAATCACGTCACGTTGTTACTGTCCACTGCAACCGCCAGAAAGTTGGTGCCAAGGTATGTTCCTTTTAGATGGGTCGCGTCTACTATAATGACTAGGCGTAGGTGGTACGAGAAGCTTTGTAGCTGAAAAATAGTTTGCCTTGTATTAAGAAAATGTTTGTGTGTATGCCTTCAAAACTATAATTGGCAAAGGAGAGACAATAACATACTGCGGGTCCTAGAGTGACTAACAACATTTCAAAGTGGAAACTGTTATCCGTCGGTATTTATGTGTTTGTACACGGGTTTGCCAACTTGAGACAATGACAATAATCTAAAAATTCTGAGAAAGAACGGGAATATTTTCCATGCAATTGTTGTAAGGCGTGCGCTTTCCCCTTCCAAGCCTGTGAGTAAGTGATGTTACATTTGAATTGTTCATTCACGTCTCTTACTATATCACCTTCACGGACACGGCTTGGGTCTTGAAGATGAACCCTTTTATGATATTCACCAATACTTTCTTACCTGAGCAACTATTTTCGTCTTTCACGGTCATTACCATGAAACACGGATTATGTGTGCTTAAAATGTGTTTTGACTTAAGTTTCCACGCACAGTCTTTAGATATGCGTCTAACCTCGAACCTCATCTTGTTAGAATTCTTGACTTTGTATTCGAAGCACTCCTTAAGACATTTTATACCAAGCTAAAACTTAAAGCATCATTGGTATCAAAGATTTATCCTTCATAAATACTTGAGGATGAATTTTGGCCGGAAGAGGACGTAGATGATACGAGCACCTGGGACTCTGGAAGGGGTGGTCGTATGCCATTAAAGGTCATATACCTTGATACGGTAGGTTCTGGTATAGAAATTTGGGTCCGTTCTTCTTTTTCTTCTTCATCCTCTTCAGAATCACCTTGATCAAAAGCTGGTTCGGCAAACAGGTTATTGTCTATATTAAAAAACGGTGGTTTTTCAGTACTAACGATAAATTCAGTTGGAAATAGGGAGGATTTAGTTGGTATGGGTTGGTGTTGGAATGGACTATGTTTTTCAACATAGTCTACAAAGACATTGTAAAACGAGGCCGTATTAAGATGCACATATTGAGGTGTAGGATGATGACGTTCATGCTGAAACTGTTGTTCATATGCATAATTTTGAGTTGTCCTATCATAAAAGGTACACTTAACTATAAACAAAGTAATAGGATTATGGGATAAGGAGCTTAGGACATGGTCAATGAAAGCATTAATGTATTCTTCATCAATGTATACTAGGGAGTCGTATTGTAGATGTTGATGTAAGAACATAATCAGTTTATCAAACCCAAATTTTTCGGACAAGAATTGAAACATGCCCGTAAAGATTATCACTGCATGTACACGTGCAACATGTCTGATAACGTTGTTTAAACTATAATTATAAAATCCATTTACCAATTGCCACTCACCTCCAGTTAGATAGGAAATTTTCACTATTGGACGGAAGTGCTCATATTTTTTAGAACAACACTTATGTCAATAAAGAGAATATTTTGAGTTGATGAAAATATGTGATGGATATGTTCATATTGATAGAAAAAATAAAGTTCAATTAACACGTAGAATTTTAGAAAATTTAAAGTTGAATGCAACATGTCGTCTTTTACTAGCGAGAGTTCGTGACGGGTAGCATATTTCTGAAAATTTAAAGGTGATAACGGCAATAGAATGCAATATTTAAGTTAAAAATACAAAAGAAGTAATTAAAAAAGCAAATGATTTATTTTAAAGACATGGAAATAGAGATACTAATATATGTAAACATACGTGGATAGATACAAATAGCAAAAGTAACCATGGTATTTAACTTTCATCTCAATTTAAGTTAAACATACAATGATTTACTTATCAAAACTACACATACAACCTTTTTTCCATCAATCTTACGATTAACTTCACCCAACACCCAACACATGAAGACAAGCATGAGAGAGGGTGACATCCTGAATCCTTGCATTATTAAGATGGTTGAAATATTGCATCTCAATTTCAGTTAAATATCTTATTCTAGCAGTTAGAGCTTAAAGCTTATCAATTTTACTTGTACCTGCGCGTACAAAAATGTTGGAAACATTTCTTATTTCTTTTTTTCGATGTCTTGTTTGTTGAACATCTTCTGCGATGTATGTCCACAGCGGTCATTGGCTGTGACTCAATTTCGTGTGGTATTTTTTGCCCTTGTCTTGATCTATTTATGAAGCTATTAATGTGGTATTTGTTTACACTCAAAGTATGGAGAAATGGTTATATATATTTGAGTTTGTTGTTTGATTATAGTATAGTTCTTGAATTAAATTAAAAGTTGGCAAAATGCAACTGTTTGGTTTAGGTAAAAAAAGTACACTATGAAGAGTCAAATTTCACTGAAACTAAGATAATTAAACTGAATACATTACCTAAAAACAAAGAAAGGTACACGGACATTTATTACTGATGTTCGATTAATCTTTAAGTTAGACATAAAATATTTTTTGATGTAATAATATGGTCGATTTTCGCGAACAGGTCGTAAAACCCGAAAGAAGTGTATAAGTCTTTTTCGGACTTGACTTTTAGGAAATTTAGATACTTCACCTGTACCTCAGTCAAATTTCCAGCTCTACTTTATAAAGCGGCAATTTCTTAACTTTTCCCTGCACTTGCTTCACAGAATATATTTGCTAGCCGCAGCAACTCCACTTGATGATAATCCATTTCTTCTATATCTTTTGTAATTTCCTTTTGTATGTCAGAAGCTGTCATTGGTAGTAACTCATGTAATTTTGCTACTTGTTTACCTTTGTCTTGATTAATTTTTGAAATAATACTACAAAACAAGTTGAATACAGATAAGGTGTAATATGTCGTTTTTTATTGTTACCGTTGTGTTGTGACAAGTCATCTTTTATCGGAAAGATTCCTGACGGGTGGTAATTATTTGAAAATTTTAAGGTGATAGTGACAAGTTATCTTTTATCGCAGAGATTTCCTGAGAAGTGATAATTATCTGAAAAGTTAAAGGTGATGGTGACATGTCAACTTTTAGAGAATTCCGTGACGGGTGGTAATTATCTGAAAAATTAAAGGTGATGCTGACAAGTCATCTTTTACCGGAGAGATTCCCAGATGGGTGGTAATTATCTGAGAAATTAAAGGTGATGCTGACAAGTCATCTTTTATCGGAGAGATTCCCTGACGGGTGGTAATTATCCGAAAAATAAAAGGTGTTGGTGGCAAGTCATCTTTTATGGGAGAGATCCCCTAACTTGGTTAATTATATGAATTTTAAATGTGATGTTGACAAGTCATCTTTTATCGGAGAGATTCCCTGACGGGTGGTAATTATCTTAAAATTAAAGGTGATGGTGACAAGTCATATTTTATCGTAGAGATTTTGTGACTAGTGGTAATTATTTGAAAAACTAAAAGTGATGGTGACAAGTCGTCTTTTATTGGAGAGATTTTCTGACGCGTGGTAATTATCTGAAAAATAAGAGACGATGGTGACAAGTCATCTTTTATTGGAAAGATTCGTGACGTGTAGTAATTATCTAAATAAATAGAAGTGACGGTGATAATTCATCTTATGACAGGTAGTAATTTAATTGAAAAATTAAAGGTGATGGTGACAAGTCATCTTTTATCGCAGAGATTCCCTCATGGGTGGTAATTATCTAAAAAATAAAGGTGATGGTGACAAGTCATCTTTTATCATAGAGATTCCCTCATAGGTGGTAATTATCTAAAAAATTAAAGTTAATGGTGACAAGTCATCTTTTATTGGCGAGATTCCTTCACTTGTAGTGTATATATACATACATTTGAATCATAAATGGCAGGAGAAAAATTCATATAATAAACTACAAAATAATGGAGAGCGTGAAAAAAGAATGGCTAAAATTGAACATTATAATACTTCATTGTATGAGCAATACATGGAGATAAAACGTGATGAATAGGAGATAAAAGATTGATAATATAAGCTTTGAGCCACTGAATCTAGGGGAACACAAACACCCATAGCCTGAAGAGTCACAAACTATAGTTCCGCCCCCGTCATTGTATATGACTCAAAAAATTAATCACAAATTGATGGTCTGCAAATGGAATACCAACAGTTGAAGAATATGCTGGACAAGTTTGTAGAAGGTAGGGGTGAGCATGGGACCCGGTAGACCGGAAAAAAACCGACGAATCGAACCGTACGGGACCGAGACCGATCAGGACCGGGCCTGGTCGGTCCGGTCTTTGGTCCTTGTTTTTTATGGATTTCGGGTTTCGGTCCGGTCCGGTTTTGTTGATATAATGTATAAAACAACTAAAAGACTGAAAAAACCGACTAACCGAACTAGACCGGACCGAGACCGGTCCAGACCGGGACTAGTCGGTCCGGTCTTTGGTCCTAGTTTTTTCTACATTTCGGGTTTCAGTTCGGTCCGGTCTTTTTCGGTCCGGTCCAGTTTTTGAAACGATCTCACCCCTAGTAGAAGGCGAGAATGATGAACACATCGAGATGCCAGCTGTTAATTTGGGTGAACATCAGTACCCATGGAAGGAACGTTCTATTGCAAATAACGCAGAAGAGTACTACTTGAATGAGGATGTCAGTGTATCGACGGGGAACATCTACACGCCATCCTGCCATATCAAATTCTTAGATTATTTTATGTGCACGAGGCATTTCTTGGGTGTATTGTTCGGAAAAGAAGGGAATCCAAATTTGTGGGATGCGGTAAGTATTCAAAGTTTTATGAAACGAAAAATCTTTGTTATTTAATATACTTAGAAATATCTTTAACAACATGTGGACGCTTGGACTACATACACGTTGATGTACTTTAAGCATAAGGCTAGTACTAGTGTTGCACCAAAGACCCGGTTTACGATTATACCGGCAAGTTGTAAGAACGATCTCATGTCTGGAGATTGGTATGACATGCGAAAGTATGATAATCAAACATCAGACATACATCCTTTATTTAGGCAAGCAGATGTGGTATGTTATATATTATTTTCTATAAGTTGTAATTTCTATGAGTTACTCATCCTATACGTGTTGGACAAAACCATTCGTACATCTACTCATTAAATCTAAATGACGGTGTACAATTAACAATGTACAATAGCGAAATAGCGATTATAGAAACTCTATACGTGGATCTAGAAAACGATAATATTAGCTTGTCAAGTTTTTTCGTTAACTTTTTACGTGTCATTTAACTACTTTTGGGTAACCTCCAGACCATGTATAAACATAACGAAATGGGATATGGCAGAGGTTTGTCAACAAATTCGTACTTCAGGAAAATCTACTATGTTACTATGTATGTTTATATACCACTTTATTAGAAACCATTGTTTGGGAGATATTCACTTCAACCCAATAATCAAATCCATCTATTGAAATACATATGATTTGATTATAACAAAAACCTACATTCAGTAAAAGTTAGAATGATTTCAAACATGCGTTGTTTGAATCTGACTTGAAGAAATCAGTAAGTATGAAGTATTTGCTACGGATCAGCTAAGTACTGAGTATCACCCGAAGGACAACATCTGAGATCAGCCAAGGAGAAAAGACAAGTGTAGAAGACCGTCAGCTGAGCATTTACTATGATCAGTTGAGCAACAACTCTGATCAGCTGAGCAATGTGTTTGATCAGCTGAGCACTATAATCAATCATCTGAGCCTTATTCTTGTCAGCTAAGTAAGCATTTCAACTCTTAGTCTATTTTGTATAAGCTTATCACTATGAATGATCAACTGAGCATCTTTAATCAACTGATCATGTTGATCAGCTTATGAATTTTTCTTAGTATAATAGTTGATTAACTGAGCATTATATGATCGGCTGAGTAAACTTATATTTGCAGTTTAGTACATTTTGTCATCTGAGTAGCAAAGCTTATTATTTTTGTAAGTTGTTTACTTGAATTTACTCTTAAGTCAAAAGGCAAAGCATGTGTTGTTCTATTATGTCTTAGATATGTCTTTGTAAAAGTATAAAAACTTTTTGGATGAAGTACGAGACAAAAAATATCAATCTTATCCTCTGGAAAAGAAGAAATATACTTTAGAAAAAGAAGATTTAAAAGATATGTTCAGCAACTAAGTATGACTAGCAACTCTATACTTGGTAAAGTCAAATTTGAAGAAAGCATGAGTGTTGATAAAAGTACAAGCATGGGAAGAGAAGTTTAAACTTTCAAGACAAAAGGTATGGGATTTAATATTATTATATTGTGAGTGTGATGCATTTTTGTAGGAAAGTATAGTTACTTTATTCAATCATTGTTTAAGTAACTTTACCTTTTACCTACTAACTTTATAAATATAATATTATTTTTCTATGTCCTTTTTGTCCCCTTCCTTGTTTGCAAAGCCATATTCAGGCCTTCACAACATGTAGAAGACACGAATACACATCTACACAACTACAACACTTCGTAGAGTTATTTTAGAAGCAAGTTCAAGAGTTTAAGCAAGAACAAGTTTTTGGAATTAAGCAAATAGTGTGTATACAAACTCGTTCATGTTTGCACTTCATGTAAATTAGTTGTTTAGGAAAAGCTTAGTCTATGTGTTCAACTAATTAGTTGCAACCTTTTATTGTACATAAAATTTCTGCTTCTAGTACATGTAATTATTGATTCATAATTTATAAGAATTATATAAAAGTATAACCGTGTGTCTTTAATTTAAAGGCTAGAGTTTGTATTCAACTCCCCTTATACAAACATTTGTTTTGTAGTATCCATTCGGGACTAACAATCAGAGCAGATTATATAATTTATATCTAAATCTGTTTTGCTTACTCTTCAATTGCTTCTACTCCTCAGAAAATGGCCTAATCATCTATTGCTTCTACAAGTATGTCAATCACTATATCTTTAACAAGAGGCCCTATGTTTGATGCAAAATTTTTCTCTATGTGGGAAAGTGGAGCATATCTCTTTTGGTCTACTCTAGACATGCAAATGCTAGAGATTGTTACCACTGGACCCTATGTTCCTACTTCCTTTTTATTTGTTCTATTTCAATCATAAGGTGATACCTCTACAACTAAAATAATCATCACTAAGGTCGTGTATCTGTGGTCTGATGAATATAAGAGGCTGTTAACTTGGATGATAAAGCCGGATCAGCACTTGTCTCTACACTACCCAATGATATCTATGATCAAGTGCTCAACTACACTTCTACTAAAGAGATGTTAAATACACTCATAGTTGGATATGAAGGCACTGAAGAGGTTAAGGAGAATAAGAAGCTCCTCCTTAACAGAGAGTATGAATTCTTCTTTGCTCTTAAACGTGAGAGTCTTACACAAACATATACCATGTTTAATTGTCTTGTTAATGACTTAAGAAGGGCAGAGATAACCAAGAGCAACTTTTTCTTGGTCAACAAGTTTCTTGATTCTGTCCCTGAAACATGGGATCACTTTATCATTGTTTTAAGGCATGGTCAAAAGATTAGGAGAATGTCTCTGGTTGCTCTCTATGGTAATCTTCTTAACCATGAGCAATCGGCCAAACAAAGGAAGTTAGCTACCAAGGAGATGAAGGATGTTGTGAAAGATCCATCAACTTCCCTTGTATCTAAGGATACTAGGTTCAGGAGCTTTTTTGTTGTTGCTTTGGATTCAAGTGAAGAAGAAGAGGAAGAAGAGCAGGCTGGTGAGAAAGAGGAAGAAAGCTTGGAGAACATGGAGAGCCTGGAAGCTGTGTTTGAGCAAGCTGCCGTGTTGGTTCATAAGTTCAAACCTTTTAACAAGGGGAAAGGTGTCAAAAAATTCAGCAAGAGGTCATCAAGGGATAGCAAGTTCAAATCCTACTCAACTTTTGACGTCTTCACAGCCGAGTGATACTCTTATGGCAAGATTAGCCACATTTCTAGTGACTGTAAGTCCAGAGGTAACACAGGTTTCAAAGTTGTGCCCAAGTAGGAGAGGAAGGTGGACTATGGATCCAAGTACAAGATTCTTCTTATTGTTGTTCTTGACAAGAAGAAGAAGAAAGCCCAGGCTAAGGTGTTGATGGCTGAAGAAGAATATTGGGTTAAGGAGGATTTGTCTTAAGATGAAGGCGAGGTCATCACGGCTCAGCTTAGTTTAACGGCCAACATAGATAGTAGTAGTAGGTCCTTTCATGAGGATATGAAAAAGGTGTTAAAGCTTATACTACTAACAACTAGGATCCTTCTTCCATGTACTAGTTTGGTAAACTTGTAAGCTATGATGAGAATGAGAAGAACACTATGTTTGATTACTTGTGTGTTCATTTCAAATCTGTTATTCAAAGAGAAAAGAAGCTCAAAATAGAAATAAAAATCACTTCTGGAGAAATTAGCTCTTAAAGATAAAGAACTTAAACTAATGACATTGTTGAAAGATGAACTAGCTAATCAAAAGGTACTTAATGAGATCTTAGTGAAAGAAACTAGTGAAGCAACCAAGTTTAATGACATTCAAAAAGTAGTAAAATCTTGGTGTGTGTCTGCTGAAATCACCATTCAGTGTGTCAATGAGCATATACCGAAACAAGTCCAAGATATCATTGGTGGAAATTACTCCAAAGCTGCTAATGGTGTTGATTTTAATAAGAACATTAATATCTTGGACCAATCTGACATTTTACCACAAACCTTTTGATATTACCATATTTATATATACATTTTTAGCGATGTCTATTTTGTTTTAGCTTGTTATTGTTCGTAAATAAGTAAAAGATACTTAATTATCTTCATTTATTGATTGACAGGTTAAAAAGGCGGAAAACAAGAAGTTTTGAACAAATAGTGAAGAAAAGTTAAAAGTTTCAAAAAAGTTGTCAGCTCGACACAACATCACTATTTTGATCATATCTCACTCATACGAACTCGGATTGAGGTGATTCATGCGGTCACAAAAACTAGACTCACATGACTATAATTTTACTTCTATTGTCAAGTCGTGAAAGGAAAGTCCCAAAATCATGATTACATACAACAAATCTTCAATGTGTAGAGAGAGAGTTGAGAGAAACACCTTAAAGTGTGTGTTTTTGTATTAACCATATGCATAAACTCTCTTACCAATTACAAAGTCAAATACCTATATATACCTCTTACATTTTAAGTCATTTTGACCTTTAAGGTATATATCAAAATAAAGAAACATTACATAAACAAGATCTAAAACATGAATCTAACAATCTCCCCCTTTTTAGATCTTGAATTTTCTTCAATTAATCCTCTGATCAAGATTCCTCTGAAACTTTCTGATCTTTCTTCTTTCTGCACGTTTGGCTTCAAACATCTCTGTGACTTCAGTTAACCGACACCGCAAGTCATGTGGCATTGTGTCCTTTTCATTTAAAAGATGTTTGACAATTTGAAGTTTCCAGATATTCAATGAACCATCAGAGAATGCATTAAGCTCCTTGAATGTAACAAAGATTTTCTACTTTTTACTTTTTTCCATTATCTTTGAACCTGTGCACAAATGATGACTCCTCCAATCTCTGAACCATAGCTTAAACCCTAGCTCTGTTCTCCCCCTCATGACGATCTGGATCAGGATCTTGATCGTCATGTTTTCGCTTTGAAGACTCAGCAACATGTTTGCAAGTAGAATCTTTGTCCAATCTACCAATTCAAGTAGATCTGCATCCTCATTTGAATGTTCATGAACTGAAAGCAGCTTTGCATGTAGTTTTATCTTAAGATCATCAATTGATATGTCGTCATTCTGCCTTGCAAATACTTTGTCCAACTTGGCATTAATTTCAGAGTTTTGCTTCAACAATTGTGAATTTTGTAGACGAAGCTCGGCATTATCTTTCTTAACCTCCTCCAATGTTGCTTTGAACATTTCAAGAACCAATTTTAAATCAGCCTTGGAAACAAATTCCGTAGCCGACTCAGAAGGTGTAACATGTTCAGTACCGGGATCAAGTAGATTACCCGTTTTGACTGCAACAGTTTCAGAAATGAATCCCGTCGATGTTGAGCCACCTGCAGTCACAGCTGGAGTAACGTTGACCGTGGCAGGTTTTCCATTCAATCCTTGAGAATTGTCCTTAGGGGAAGTCTCTATGATAGTTTTGGCAGTTATATCACGTGATATACTGCTTTCAGTAACATGTGTAGCAATGTGTATAGAACGAATGTCAGATGACTGACGGCTAACGATGTGCTCAGATATATGTTCAGTGACGTGGAGAAGACTGTCACTTGCTTCAATATCAACATTCTCCGAATGAGAAACCGGTAGATTATGTGCTAGATCTCCGTGAGAAATTGAAACAGATTCCTTTTGAGAGGAACCTGAGTGGCTAGGAGGTATTTGTGCTTGCTCTATTGGGATGACAGAGACTTCTTCAATACCAGGCCGAAGCCCAGTAGTGGATGTGGTTTCCTGGCTTTTTGGGCTTAGGGATCTCTCAGCACTCACCTTTTATGTTCTCACTAACACACTCTCTATTTCTTTTTCAACCTCACATTCTGCTCCTACGCTTTTACGGACTGAGATATCACCATATAACTCCGCAGAATCAAAATCATTCAAATCAAAATCATCAGCTGTTTCTTGAAAGTATGTTGCCAACGATTGAGGAAACTGAACTGAATCATTAGTAAATAAAGAATCAAGCCCCTTAGTGAATGAAGTAGGTGTACCAAAAATTCTTTGACCCTAAACCCTAAACCCTCAGGTCCTAACTCCTGTTGTTGTGGAGATTTTGGGGATTCAATCAATTCAAGCCCAGAGTTCACAGACGTCTCTTGAGATTTAGCCAACTCAGTCAACTGAATATTTTCATCTGATTCGGTTTCTCCCTCACTATCTGAATCACCCTCACTTTCTTCACCACCCCTCTCGGATTTTTCACTCTGCTCTCCCCTGCCAGCTTCTCCCTGAGAAGACTGACTCCTAGCATCTTCTAAAGGGGAATAACCAACAAATATTCCGGGATTAGCTTTAGGTTCCAACTGTCTCCCATGACATACATAGGATTTGACATATTGGTTTCCTCAGGCTTTTCAAGCTCACTCAGACTAACCAAGTCAGCTTGTCTTTTGTCAGCTTGATCAAAATTATCTTCATCAAATGATACATGAATTAATTCTTCTATAGCCTTTCTCCTGGTGTTATACACTATGTATGATTCGGAGATTGAGGAATAACCAACAAATATTCCAGGATCAGCTTTAGGTTCCAACTTATGGAGCTGATCTCTTTGATTCAGCACATAGCATTTTGAACCTAAGACATGGAAATAACCTATATTGGGCTTTCTAGATTTATACATTTCATATGCAGTCTTGCCATGTATTTTGATAATGATTGACCTATTTGGGTATAACAGGCTGTACTGACAGCTTCATCCCAGAAATATAGTTTCAATCCTGCCTCACATAGCATAGTTCTAGCAGCCTCAATTAAGGTTCTATTTCTCTTCTCAGCAACTCCATTTTGTTGAGGAATTTTGACAGATGAGAAATTTTGTAATATTCCATTTTGTTCACAAAAGCCTTCAAGGGTTGAGTTTCTGAACTCAGTCCCATGATCACTTCTGAGTTGCTTTACAGACTTATCTTTCTGCAAATCTTCCTGTTTGATAAAACTTATTATCTCCAGCGCAACTTCACTTTTGGCTTTTAGGAATTTACCCAAGTGAATCGTGAGAACTCATCTACTATCACCAGTGTGTACTTTTTGCCACTTAGGCTTGGAGTACTTATGGGTCCAAACAAATCCATATGCATATGCAGCGGGTCTGTTATTGAAAAAAATTTCTTTGATTTAAAGGACCTTTTATGATGTTTTCCTTGTTCACAAGCTTAACACAATTTGTCCTTGACAAATGTGATCTTTGGTAATCCAGAGACTAACTATTTATTGGATAGCATATGTATATTTTTAAAATTTAAATGTGATAATCTTTTATGCCACAACCAACTCAGCTTAGGAACAGATTGGGAATACAAGCAGGTTTCAGTATAGGGATCAGCAGAATTAAGATCAAGTAGATACACATCTCTTTCTCTTTAGCTATAAGTACAGGCTTTCCCTTAGCATTATATATAGTTCTTGCTTTCTTCCTAAAAATAACAATGTTGTCTTCATCACACAATTGGCTAATACTAATCACATTGTGCTTAAGACCCTTGACATATGCAACCTTCTGGAAAGTAACTTTGCCAGCATGCATCTTCCCATAGCCTTTAGTTCTTCCATAGGAGTTATCACCAAATGTTACTTTAGGACCTTCGTCTTCCTGGAAATCACTAAGAAGTCTTTTCCACCCAGTCATGTGCCTTGAACATCCACTATCCAAGTACCATTTACTTGAACCCTTCACATGATATGAAAACTAAACACATTAGTTTTGTTTGGGAACCCACTTCTTGGTGCGTTCAGATGAAGAGCACTTAGCATCTTCATCTTATTGAACTGACTGTTCAGCTTGAGCAGGAGCTCAGTCCTGTGTAGGCTAATCAGCCTGTTCTTGTTCAGGCCTTGTGATTTCAACATCACATTCCTTAGACTCATGACCTCTACTTCTGCACTTGTATCATCTCCTTCTTACAATGATTACAGGAGGTAGAGTGTCTAGTAATCCTTGTGAGAACTTGCTCTCAGTCTTAGGATTATATGTAGTGGATAACTTTTCAACTTTCTTTCCAAGTTGATTCACTTGATGCTCACTGACTTTGGACTTACCTTTGTCAGATTTTTGTTTGTTATCCTTTTGATTAGAAGCTTGACCAACAAACTTCTTTTCCATGACTTTGGACATACCTTTGTCATGCTTTCTGGACTCACCAGTTTCAACAGGTTTAGACTTACCACCGTTGATTTCCTTGGACTTACCAAGATCCACAACTTTGGACTTACCATTGTTGTGATTTGACCTCTGACTTACAGTGGTCTTCCTATTCTTGTAACTTCTCTCTGAGCCAGATAGAGAATGTTGTCTTTTGAAAGAATTTGGGTTAAGCCTTTCTATGACTGAAGTTCTTTGAATAGTCTGAGTGCCTAATCTGTCCAGCACAGACTTACCATGCTGTTTCGATGTTGAGCACTCATCACCATGATCTTTGGCCTTTACAAACATATTGTATTTAAGGTTTTGACCATGTTTCTTCTCTGAGGCTGACTTCTGATACTCAATCAATTGTCTATCCTCCTCAGAGTCTGTACTTGTTATCTCATCCTCATCAGCTGCATAGGCTGCGGATTGATAGTCACCTCTAAGTACAACTTGTAGCTGTTTAGGGATTTGTTGGTTGATGCACTTTTCAGCAAGCCTTGATAACTTACACCAAGATTCAGTAACCTTTTAAAGTTGGCCAGCTTTATATTTGGCTTCCTGAAGTTCTTCACTTAGAAGTTTATTAATGTGTCTTTGACATTCAAGATCACACTGTGCTTTCTTACCAACATCAATGAGAGATTGATTTTCCTTAATCTCATTCTTCAGTTTAGCTATCTCAGCCTTGAGGTCCTTTTGAGATTTAAGGCCGGTCTTGAAATCATTTAACAAATAATCGAAGGCAAGACCCTTTTCTTCATCGGTGTAAGAGTTGAAATTACTAACCTTGTACATGGAGCAGGATCCCAATCACTAAGCTTGATGTTTTCCTCAGCTTCCTTCATGTCAGCTTCAAAAGTTGACTCAAACAAACCATAATCAACTTCATCAATTTCTAACTCTTCATCTTCTTGAGCCATTAGACAAATATCATCATCCGAGGTAGATGATTCTGTATCCCAAGTTTCAGCGTAAAGTCTTTTGTCTTCTGACTTTGCTTTCTTGAGCTAAGTATATTTCTTCTTATACTTATCAGCTCTGTAACCATTCTTATCAGCAACTGATGCTGATTCTTCCTTCTTTAATCTGTACTCAGCAGCAATATGTCCCTTCTTCTAACAGTTGAAGCACACAGCCTTCTTGGGATCAAAGGAACTCTTCCCTTTGCCCCTCTCAGGTCTTCCTCTTCCCCGTTGAGCTCTTCTCAAACGTCTGGCTAACATAGCCACCTAATCAGTGATAGTCTGAACATCATCAGTATCATCTGAGTCTGAGTCCGAGTGGTCAGCTTGAGATTCTGACTCAGTCTCAGATTCAACAACCAAGGCCTTGGAACCTTTCTTTTTTTTCTGTGCAACTAATGCAATATCTGCTTTATCCAAAGAATCCTTAAGTTGTTGTTGAGAAGTTCTCTTGTGCTCTGTGATCTGTTCATGATTGAGCAAGAACCCGTAGATGGACTGTAGGTTATACATATGTAGTGTTCCTCAAGCCCTCAGTGTTGTGGTTACTTCATTGAACCTTTCTGGTAACACATCCAGAAATTTCAGCACAAGTTCAGCTTCATCTTTCTTAACACCCACACTTAGCAGATCATTTATCAAGCAGTGAAACCTTGTGAACAAATAATGCAAGGTATCATTCTTCTTCGAAAAGAAGTTTTCATAAGATCTATTCAGATGACTCTTCTGTTGCTGCTTGACCAGATCAGTGCCCTCATATGTAATACTTAATGTATCCCAGATCTCTTTTGCAGTTTGACACCCAGTCACTGTATGCAAGATCTCATTGGTCAGGGCATTCGCCAGAACACTCTTTGCCTTGTCATCCAGATTGAACAGTTTCCGGTCTTCATCTGTCCAGGATGCAACAGGCTTCCTTACTTCTTTTTCACTTCTGTCTGTTTTGTCAGCGGACGTATCACTGAAAACAGCAGAAATCTTGGGGATGATTGGTCCTTTAGTAATGACATCGGACATGTTAGATTATGTGCAGAGATAGATAACATGTATCATCGTGTCCAATACTATGTGACACTAAAGGATTACACTGCTACACACTCAATTATAACCTTTTGGATTTTACCTGTTTGTGTATCACAATAATTAATAGTTTAATTACTTATTGAGAAAGAGAAAAATAATAAAAGTTATTTATTATTTAAAAAGGAGAAGTTAATATTTAGTTTAAATATTAACGGGACCAATTAATTAATAGTTATTAATTAATTAGAAAGGTCGAGGGTGTTTTCTGTAATTGATTAATAGTTTAATTAAAGTTGGGCTTTAATTAAACGGGCTTGGGTCTAATAAGGGTTTCTTATATAAACCTTATTTGACCTCATTAATCAATAAGTTAATCACATAAGAAAAGAAGATAACCCTAAGGCTCTCTCCCTCTCTCTCTCTTCTCGGCCGGCCCTCTCTCCCTCTCTAGGGGCTTTCGGCGGAGGCGCAAAGGCAACACCGAACCACCGAGCACGGTGGTTGGCGGCGGCGATACACATACACAGCGCGGGTGACGGTTTGATCCGAGGTTTAATCCTTAGGCGGTCTAGCAGCCAGTTCAAGGTGGTGTAGTAGCGGTGGATAACCTGCAGCTGTCTAGAGGTTTAAAGAAAAGTTTTGGTTTTCATCAAGGTATAATTTTTAATCCACTTCTTCTTCTAAGTTTTCTGTACGAGTTAGATGAGATCACTGGAGGAGGTTTTATTCCGCTGTGCATGTTATAATATGATTTTATACCCCACAAAACCCTTCAGTGGTATCAGAGCCACTTCTAACCTCGTAGGAGACTAGGTAGGATTCTTTTTATCATGATGAATAGTTTTTTCTTTTATCAAGGATTAACTTTTTTTTGTATATCCAAGTATTTTTGAAAATCAAGTTTTGATTTTTAAATGGATAATAAAAATTAGTTATGATAAAAGGATAAGGTTTAATTTTAAAAGTTATTATTTTTTTTTATTTCTTTGCGATGGATGTGGCCGGCGGCTGTTTAACCACCGCGGTCGGCGATGGCTTGCGACGGTCACCACCGAGGGCGACGGCGACGGTTGGCTTCGGCCAGCTGGTCGGCGTCGGCTGTCCATGCGAAGCCACCAGTTTGGTCGGCGGCGTAGGGTGGTCGGCAGCCAAGGAAACCGGCGGCGAAGGGAAGGTTAGGGCGGCCCAGCTGTGGCTCGAACCTACGGCCCAACCAACCGGCCCAGTTTGTGATTGGCCCATGGTTTCACTCTTTTGCCCAGTTTTTGAGACCTAAAGGCTATTTTAGTTTAGTTTGGGTTTGCACCTAACAGAATAAAAACTAAAAGAATTATTATAAGTTTTTTTTATAAAAACTTATAATTAAAAATTTCTTAATTTTAATCATGATTATTATTGTTATAATCAAGTATTGGTTAGAATTAATTAATTTTAGTTTTTCTATACGCATAACAATAATTGAATAATATAATGACTATTTAAACCAGATGATTTTAACAGTGTGTTAAGGTCAAGATTAATTCATCGGGATGTGATCATTAGAACCAGTTTTGTATGTATTTAGTTTTAATACATGTTTGGGATGTCATAGCCGAGCCCTAGACCTTGTGGATTGTTTATTTCTTGCACTTGTGGTTGTTTTGAATTTATTATTCTATGGTGTGGGGAGGCCTGCGTGCCTCTTACAACTCCTATTCTATTTTGTAAAAGTTTTAGATTAGCGGGCCTGCGTGCCTTTGAATATCTTGTACTTTTATATTTCTAGTTTTTAGAAAATATAGTAGAATAGATTTTTAGAATATATATATATATGGACGAAGGAGCAAGGAGCAAGGAGCAAAGAGAAGGATTGGATGCTGGAGCCAGTGGGAGCTTCAGAATGCCATGCCATGTGTGTTGTGTTTTTCCACTTAGGTTTTGACCGTCGGGTTTTTCGTGTGGTTCACGAAACCGACAATAGTTAAGGGCAAGGCTAAGGCATAGTTGTTTGTGGTTGTTTTATTTCTTTACATATTTTATATATGCGTGGTTGTGATTCTCACGATGAAATAAAACAAGGGTTTTAATAATAGTTAATTACTAAACAGATGTTTTTAAAGAAAACTAGCATTAAAGTTTTTCTCATCAAAAACTTGGAAATCCTTTTTAGAAAAATCTTAAATCAATGTGCTACCCACCTAATGGTACACCTTTCCTGTTAAACGGTACTCGGGTGTCGGAAGTGACCAAACCTTGGGCATTCGGGTTCAAACCATTGCGGGGGAGGGTGTGAAAGACTCTGCGATAATCGGGAGTCCCGGCCAGAGTTCACACTGTCTTAGGTGGTGCGATCTATTTTGGTGATAATCAGGAGTCCCAGCCCAAAATCACTAGCAAGTGGAAGCTTTCAGGTCTAAACTTTGTTGTTTGGAAGTTGCATCTGAAAAATGTTTTGGTTGCACAGAGAAAGCTTCACATTATTGAGACATTACCTCCAGAGCGACCAAGAGTAGATGCCCAGGATAGTGAGTATGACACTTACTATCAGTATCTGGATGACGAGTCTGACGTTATGTCAATTCTCATTCTCACAACATCATCCGAGTTTACGGATGATCTCCGTGAGAAGTCGTCTTATGAGGTCGTTCAAGGACTGGAGCAAAAGTTCAAGTATAGTGAACGGATATGTCGCATGCTATTGATGAGGGAAATTCTTTCAGCTAAGATGAAAGAAAGTCAGCCTATTAGCGATCATCTCATTAATATGAGAAGGCTCTTAGATTGCTATGAGAGTTTTGGGTCAAAATCAAAACCACATGAGCTAGTTATGCTTTTGTTCGGTTCATTGTCGGACTATTACCAGAAAAGAGTAATGTACGTCCTCGGTGATTTTGAGATGACTGTCGCAGGGTTGCACGAAATCCTTATGTGCATTAGCGATGAGTTGAACCCAAAGCAGCTAGAGTCAACAGTTGTGGACCCTATGCAGGAGGATGACTGGATGGAAGAATTTGGAGAAATTTGTTGCCCAGATTGTGGTAGCAAGGATTCATGCGAGCACTCACTCGACATAGAACAGCTGGACATTGGTTCGCCCAATGATACAGGTATCTTTATGATAGATTGTCTTATTACTTCTTATAAATCATGGGTATTGGATACCGGATGTGGTCATCACATATGCAATCATTTGCAGGGATTCAAGAGAAGTAAAAAGCTGAGACAAGGAGATATGGACCTGCGGGTAGGCGAAGGCTCCATGGTTGGTGCCGAAGATGTAGGAACATATTGTCTTAGTTTGCCCTCGGGCATGGTCTTAGAACTAGAACCTTGTTATTATGTTCCTAGACTTGTTAAAAATGTTATCTCGTTCAATTTGCTAATAGACCGTGGTTTTGCTTATGTTTTGAATGAAAAGGTTATTTCATGTTTTAAAAATGATATTTTCTTTTTCAAAGCTACTCCAGAAAACGGTCTATATACGCTAAATTTAGATAACAATAACATCTATCATATAAGTAAGAGATCCAAGAGTAACTATCAGACTTACCTCTGACATTGTCGTTTAGGACATATCAACGAGAAACGAATAGAGAAACTCCGAGATGATGGAATTCTAGAACCTTTTGAGTTGGAGTCATATGATATTTGCGAATCTTGTTTATCTGGTAAAATGACAAATAAACCTTTCAACAGTGAGAATGAAAGGGCCAGCGAGTTATTAGGGATTATACACACAGATGTGTGTGGACCCTTTACTCCAGAGGCTAGAGGAGGATACCGGTATTTCATAACCTTTACTGATGACTTCAGTAGGTTCGGTTATGTCTACCTCATGAGACTTAAATCTGAAAGTTTTGACAAGTTCAAACAGTTTCAGAATGAGGTACAAAATCAGCTGGACAAGAAGATAAAGTCGCTTCGATCGAATCGAGGTGGCGAATATCTGAGTCAGGAATTCGACGATCATTTGAAGAAATGTGGGATTGTTTCACAACTCACACCTCCGTATACACCTCAGATGAATGGTGTATCAGAAAGGAGGAATCATAAGGAGGAATCGTACACTGCTTGACATGGTACGATCAATGATGAGTCGAAGTTCACTACCATTGTCGTTTTGGGGACACGCACTCGAGACAGCGGCGTACATGCTGAACCGGGTTCCAACCAAATCGGTTGAAAAGACACCGTTCGAGGTATGGACGGGGAAAAAGCCCAAAATGTCTTTTCTGAAGGTTTGGGGATGTGAGGTGTATGTTAAGCGAACATTCACGGATAAACTCAATCCCAAATCAGATAAGTGTATCTTCGTGTGTTATCCCAAGGAAACCATGGGATACTATTTCTACAACCCAAATGAGAACAAAGTTTTTGTTGCTCGTAAAGGGGTATTCTTGGAGGAGAAGTTTCTTAACTCAGAAACTCCAAGAAAAGAAATAGAGCTTCAAGAAATTGAAGAGGAGGAGATTACACCACCACCGATAATTGAACCTGTAGTTCAACAGAGAATTGTTGAACCTCAACCCGAGTCTGTGGTTGAGGAAGAGGTGCAAACACAAGACCTTCGCAGGTCTAGTAGGCCTCGTAATGAGCCAGATAGGTATATGGGATTCCTAGTTGCTCAAGACGAAGGGGATCTTTTAGAACCCACTACCTACCAAGACGTTGCCTCAGGTTTAGAATATGAGAAATGGCTAGAAGCCATGAAGGCAGAGATGCAATCCATGTATGACAACCAAGTTTGGGAGTTAGTAGATTTGCCTCAACACAGTAAAGCTGTTCGGTGCAAATGGGTCTTCAAGAAAAAGACAGACATGGATGGAAAGGTGCATACTTTTAAAGCAAGGCTAGTGGCAAAAGGTTTCACGCAAACTCATGGTGTTGACTATGATAAAACTTTTTCCCCAATAGCAATGCTTAAGACTATTAGGATTCCCATGGCCATATCAGCATATTTTGATTATGAGATATGGCAGATGGATGTCAAAACCGCTTTCCTTAACGGGAGACTAACAGAGGATGTATACATGATACAACCGGATGGTTTTGCGGATCCAAAGAACCCTAATAAAGTATGCAAGTTGCTTAAGTCCATCTATGGACTGAAGCAAGCATCTAGAAGCTGGAACTTACACTTTGATGAGCGTATCAAAGAGTTTGGTTTTACCAAAAGTGAGTTCGAGTCGTGTGTTTACACTAAATTCAGTGGGAGCGCGGTAACCTTCCTAGTCTTGTATGTAGACGATATACTGTTAATAGGAAACAATATACCAGTATTACAAGGAGTAAAATCCTGGTTAGGTAAGTGTTTCCAGATGAAGGACTTGGGAGAAGCTGCTTATATACTGGGTATAAGGATCTATAGGAATAGATCTAAGCGGCTTATCGGACTTAGTCAAAGTACATATATTGACAAAGTCGTGAAAAGATTCAAGTGGATGAATCCAAGAAAGGATTTATTCCTATGCAATCTAGCGCGATTTTGAGTAAGGCTCAGTGTCCTGTGTCTAGTCAAGATCAGGATAAGATGAAATTGATACCATATGCCTCGGAAGTTGGTTCAATCATGTATGCCATGTTGTGTACTAGACCCGATGTTGCCTATTCTATCAGTGTCACGAGTAGATATCAGCAAAATCCTGGTGAAGCTCATTGGGTAGCCGTCAATAATATTCTCAAGTATCTGAGAAGGACGAAAGACATATTCCTAGTATATGGAGGTTTGATGGATGAGCTCAGTGTAACTGGTTACACTGATGCTAGTTTCCAAACCGACAGGGACGACTTCAGGTCACAGTCGGGATTTGTCTTTACCCTAAACGGAGGAGCCATATCTTGGAAGAGTCAGAAGCAAGATACAATAGCAGATTCTACTACAGAGGCAGAGTATATTGCGGCAAGTGATGTTGCCAGTATCTCTAGACCGGTCGATATATTCTGTGACAACTCAGGGGCTGTGGCACAAGCTAAAGAGCCTAGAGATCATCAGCGGACTAGACACGTACTCAGAAAATATCACCTCATCCGAGATATCATTGGAAGAGATGATATTAGATTGCAAAAGATACCGACGGACGACAACGTTGCTGACCCGTTGACGAAGCCGCTAGCTAGGGCTAGGCATGAGAGGCATGCGAGTTCTATAGAAATGCAGTACTTAGAACATAGCAGCTAGTTCATGTTTTTGATTATTATTACTATAGATGTAACTTGAGACTCTTTCATTATGTAACTACATTTCATGGGATTGAAATAGGAGGTTTTTACATAATTGTTTCTAGTTGTCTATTTTTAGCATGTTTAACCTATCCATGACAAGTCAAGTGATGAATTTTCTAAATGCCCGTAGCTACTTAATGTAGTGGGAGCTACATTAGGGAGGTAACGCTATTATGGATATTTGAAGATTTATTCGGGTATGAATAAAAGCACAAGGTTGTGACCAAATATTCATAGATATTTATCAGGGGATAAATATTGGGGTAATCCGCATCGAGTTTACTTCATGGAGCGTTAACATAAGTAAACTTGATAGGTTGTCCTTAGACCTGAGATATTTGGTTTGGGGCATGGTAACTTATGTACTTTAGCATGTTCTGACGTCACGCCGTAACAGGGTGATTATACGGGGCTTGTCTAGTTGCAGCGGAAGCCATGTGCACAAATTGCAAATAGTCAAGATGGGATTTGCACCTCCTTTTTAGGAGAGATATTTTCTGAGCTCCTCGACGTTTAAGACTACTGAAAATGCGTGGCCGCGCTCGGTTAGAATGATAGCTTTTCATTTGGTAAACCGTAACTGCAGAGTGTCGAAATCAGAGTCAAGAAAATCTGAGTATTTAATAAGATCCCTGCTCCATGTCAAATACTCACATTACGGAATATCGCGGTGCAAAAGGAAAAGCCTAGATAATCCAAGGCGTGGATTATGTCTCTAGATATAAGAGATCTCATAGTCTGGTTAACCTAAGCATCTGGCTAGGGACCTCCTTAGGCCAACGATGTACAAGGAGTGTTACTTATCTTGCACAAGTGGGAGTCTGTTAGATTATGTGCAGAGATAGATAACATGTATCATCGTGTCCAATACTATGTGACACTAAAGGATCACACTGCGAACCTTTTGGATTTTACCTGTTTGTGTATCACAATAATTAATAGTTTAATTAATTATGGAGAAAGAGAAAAATAATAAAAGTTATTTATTATTTAAAAAGGAGAAGTTAATATTTATTTTAAATATTAACGGGACCAATTAATTAATAGTTATTAATTAATTAGAAAGGTCGAGGGTATTTTCTGTAATTGATTAATAGTTTAATTAAAGTTGTGCTTTAATTAAACCGGCTTGGGCCTAATAAGTGTTTATTATATAAACCTTATTTGACCTCATTAATCATTAAGTCAATCACATAAGAAAAGAAGATAACCCTAAGGCTCTCTCCCTCTCTCTCTCTCTTCTCGGCCGGCCCTCTCTCCCTCTCTTGGAGCTTTCGGCGGCGGCGCAAAGGCAACACCGAACCACAGAGCACGGTGGTTGGCGGCGGTGATACACACACACACATCGCGGGTCACGGTTTGATCCAAGGTTTAATCCTTAGGCGGTGTAGCAGCCAGTTCAAGGTGGTGCAATAGCGGTGGATAACCTGCAGCTGTCTAGAGGTTTAAAGAAAAGTTTTGGTTTTCATCAAGGTATAATTTTTAATCCTCTTCTTCTTCTAAGTTTTTTTTACGAGTTAGATGAGATCACTGGAGGGGGTTTTATTCCGCTGTGCATGTTATAATATGTTTTTATACCCCAAAAAACCCTTCAGGACTTACGATTGTCAATGGACTTGAGAAAAAGCATGGCTCTGAATTTCCACATAGGATAGTCAGATCCATCAAAGATGGGACAACCCTTGGCAGACATCTGAGGAAAGTTTGAAGAATTGTTGCTTGTAGACATTGTGAACTTTCTCAGAATCTTGAACTTTCAACGTATGAAATTGTTCAGCCTGCTCTGATATCAGTTGTTGGTCCCCTGGTGAGAATAACAACAAGATACAGATGTGTAGAAAGGGGGTTGAATTCACTTTCTGCGGAAATTGAACAAATCAAAATAAAGTGTTACACATAGTATATCAAACCACAGTCGAATGCTTTGCTTTTCATTAATAAGAAGATGATTACAAACTCTATCAAGTAAGGAACACTTGATATGTAAACATCTAATATAAATCTCTCAATCTTTCAAACTTTTCTATCTATAATCAACTTATGATTATAGATACCGGACGACTCTCTAAACAGAATTTAATCACAGATTAAGAACTTACCAATTTCACAACTAATGTGAATATTCGAACACACGAATAGCTTGGCAATCTGTGAATATATTGATCACGTTGAACTAACAAACAGTGAATCAAGACTCGTAACACATACGATCAACAGGTTGAGATGAAACTGAGTTTGGCTCTGTAACTCGTTGAATGCAGTTGTACCTCTAAACTTATCAGGAGATAAGTATTTATAATCATGTTCCTACGGATCCTAACAAACTAGAACTAATCCTAATTTGCTAGCTAACTAACGGATAACCCAGAATCTTGAATCTTGAATCTTTTTATCTTGAGTCTTCAATCTTCAATCTTGATTCTGGAGTATTCTTATCTTTGCCGTAGATATAGAGAGTTAAAAGATAAATTTAAAACATATTTAAATTCTCTTAAACTGACTTCTTGCTCGGACTGAGTTACTCAGCTTGAAACTCATCAAGCTGAGTTCTTCGAGAACAGACTCGAAAACAAACATGGACTAACATGTATAAAAATTAACTCATCCTTAGAAGTCCTAAGAGTTAGCTAGAACTTATTTAGCAACTCAGTTGAGCTGACTCAGTATATACGCTGTGTCACTCAGCTTGAAACACATCAGGCTGAAAGCTCAATATATATCTTAGGTGACATACACAGCTTATCACACATAGTGATAATCTTACTAAGATATAGTATAAGTTGATCGAACATATGCTCAGCTTTTATTCAGCTTATGCTCAGTCTGAAACACTATAAGTGTTCAGTCTGATCAAGCCTCATAATTTTGTTTAAGTTATCTTTAGCACATCTTACAAACTTAACTTTGTCTCATCAAATCTTAACTAATGAGATCATTTTCTCAACAATTACACCAAAACTTCAAATCCCGTATGACTTTCAATTCCCGAATGGCACTTGTGCACAAAAACACACTTCCCGAATCTATATTCGGGAATTATAAACCCTAGAACACACCATCCGGGAAATCAATTTCCCGTATCTGAACTTTAAACCAAAACCAATTTCGATCAAAACAGTTTTAATCTTAAAATTGATTGAACATTTATGCCATATATAAGTAATCGATCATATACTAACACTTACATTTCAGAAAAATCAACCATAAAACTACCAAACAACACCAACAATGTCCGAAAGTTAAACCCGTAAACTAGATTACCTACAACCTAAAAAATGCAATTAAAAAACCAAAATCAATCCCAGAAAAACTCGATTAAACTATTAACGACACCCAACAAACAAGAATCACCAACAAAAATTACTTAAACAACCCCAATCAATCTAAAAAACGTATACAGAAACTTACGAGTCTAAAAACCACATGAAACACACATCAAACAGAGTATCAAGAAAAATCAGTAATACCTTTGAAATCACTTGAAGAAGATGAACTAACTCGATAATGACCAGAAGCAAAAACCAAGATTTGATCGATGTGAATTTGAGAGAATTTAAGTTTGAGTTTTTAGGAAAAACTGTATCTTATAAACTTCCCGGATCATTGTATTTATAGTTCATCTAATTCCCGCATGGGTTTGACCCATATCCACAAACCGGATTCAACCTAATTCCCGGATTATCCAAATACCGCATCTAATTCAAATTCTGGATCCTGAAATCCAGCATTTACTTCCCGAATAGACTTAATTCCCGCATGTCATTCAAACTCAAATCCCGGATGATCTAAAAACCGCATCTCTTCTTATGCTTGAAATTTTTTTCTCATAAACACAAATTTTCCAATTTTAAAAAAAAAACTCCCCATTGATACAAGCATAAAACTTTGTGAGCAAAACAAAATTGTTTTCAAGAAAAACATGATTTTAATTGTGATTACTAAGACTTCAACTATCTCCCCCTACAAGCATGCACTGTACAACAGAGTATGCTTGTATATTGTCAGTCACTCCCCCTTAACATTTGCACATCCTACAAGAAAACCAACCAAAGTGTAATACCAATTCCATATAAAATACAGAAATGAAAAGACAAAAAATATAAAAGACAAATAAAGAAAGAATGTGTTACAACGACAAATTCAACATGCCTAATTTAGACACTAACACATTGAAACGAGAATCGTCCAAAGGTTTAGTGAATATGTCATCTAATTGATTTTCCGGTGAAACATATTTTAACTCTATTAATTCCTTTTCCACATTATCTTTCAAGAAATAATAACGAATATCTATGTGCTTTGTGAGTCACACTTAAGAGGAATTTTATTGTAATGAAGACCAAAATCAGATAACTGAGTTCTCATCCACAAACACTGAGAACAACAGCTTGCCGCAGCCACATACTCTGCTTCTGCTGTAGATGTTGACATGCAGTTCTGCTTTTTTAAAGACCAACAAACTAACCTATCACCAAGGAAATGTGCACCTCCTGATGTGCTCTTTCGATCAATCATACAACCTGCGTAATCTGCATCTAAATACGCAATCAACTCAAATGATGAATCTCTTGGATACCATAATCCTAAGTCAGGTGTGCCTTTGAGATAACGCATAATTCGTTTGACAGCCAGCAAGTGTCATTCTTTAGGGTTTGCTTGAAAATGAGCACATAGACATGTTGAAAACATTATATCCGGTCTACTCGCCATCAAGTACAATAGTGACCCTATCATACCCCTATAAGTGTTTAAATTAACAGATTTTTCATTTAAAGCTAAACTAAGTTTAGTTTTTGAAGACATTGGAGTAGAAATTTGTGAACAGTCTTTCATGTCAAATTACTTTAACAGATCAAAGATATACTTTGACTTATTAATGAAAATGCCATGATCGAGTTGTTTGATTTGCAATCCGAGGAAAAAGTTTACTTCCCCCATCATGCTCATTTCAAATCGTTCCTTCATTGTGTTTGAAAACGCGTCACCATACTTCGGGTTCGTATAACCAAATATAATGTCGTCAACATATATTTGTACCAAGATATAATCATCACACATCTTCTTTTTGAATAAGGTCGTGTTAGTTTTGTCTTTCACATAGCCTTTGCTCAACAAAAAGTTAGACAATTTGTCATACCATGCCCGTGGAGCCTGTTTGAGACCATATAAAGCTTTATATAAAATGTAAACGTCATGTGGACATTTTGGATCAACAAAACCTTCGGGCTGAGACACGTAGACTTCTTCTTTCAACTTGCCATTAAGAAATGCCGTTTTGACATCCATTTGAAATACTTTAAAATTCTTAAAGGCAGCGAAGGCTAAAAATAATCGAATAGCCTCAATTCTCGCCACAGAAGCATAGGTTTCATCAAAATTGATACCTTCATGTTCGTTGTATCCCTTGGCAACCAGCCTTGCTTTGTTCCTCACAGCAATCCCGTCGGAATCTTTCTTATATTTAAAGATCCATTTTGTTCCAACCACCGACTTGCCCTCTCGTCGGGGTACTAATCTCCACACCTTCAGCCGTTCAAACTAATTCAATTCTTCTTGCATGGCTATAATCCAATCAGCGTCATCAAGAGCTTCAGAGACTCGAGTGGGTTCGATTTTTCTTAGAAAAGCAGAAAAATTACACCAGCGTCTAAATTACCAATCACTTGAGATTTGGGGTGACTACGCAACCAAATAGGTTCAGATTGTGCTTGAATGGGAGATACTTGAATATAATCCTCAAGATTAGGAACAGTTTCAGTCTCATCAACTACCTCATCATAAGTAGGATTTTGCTCAACCACTGGACTGTCATCAAAGAAATTAAT
Source organism: Pulicaria dysenterica (assembly GCA_947179395.2). Classification (NCBI taxonomy): domain Eukaryota; kingdom Viridiplantae; phylum Streptophyta; class Magnoliopsida; order Asterales; family Asteraceae; genus Pulicaria; species Pulicaria dysenterica. Next base: position 14,517,257 of record OX359294.1, on the reverse strand, counting down.
TGGATCTGTCTGAATAGGAGTATTTTGTATTGGAGTAGAGTGATCTGAACTTGATGACTGATTTACAGGTTTTGTAACAGTCACCGATTCTTCCTGAGAAGCGGGTACAGACCTGTCAGCAACAACGTCATTAAATTTATCGTTTTTGTAGAAAAATTCAAACAAAAATTCTAAATCTTCATTCGGAGACGAAACAGATGATTGGTGTTGTCTTTCAAAATTAGTTTTATGAATTGTTGAAGGTTCACCATTAAGTGACGAAAGATTTACCAGATCATCAAATGTGACATTCACAATTTCAACTATCACATTTGTTCATTTGTTTAAGATTCGAAAAGCCTTTTTATTTAACGAATAGCCAAGAAAAATTCCTTCATCTGCTTTTGGATCTAATTTTGAAAGACTTTGTGTTTGGTTCAGGACAGAACACCTATTACCAAATACATGAAAATATTTGATATTAGGTATAATGCCATTGCAGATTTCATAAGGTGTTTTATTGAAACAACGATGAATGATAGAACGATTTTAGGTATAGCAAGCTGTGTTGACTGCTTCAGCCCAAAATGATCTTGGAAGCTTTGAGTATTGTAACATCATCCTAGCTGCTTCAATCAAAGTACGATTTTTCCTTTCAACTACACCATTCTGCTCTGGAGTGTATGCAACAAAAAATTGATGTGAGATGCCAACAGATTCAAGAAACGAATCCAGAGTTTGATTCTTGAATTCTGATCCATTATCCGTGCGAATATATTTTACTGGCTTGTCTTTCTGATGTTGAAGAGACTTCAAGAACAAAATAATTTCCTTTGCTGCTTCACTCTTGTGTGCCAAACATTTAACCCATGTGTATCTTAAATAATCATCAACCATGACTAGAATGTATCTTTTGCCATTGCGAGATTGAACTCTCATTAGACCGCACAAATACATATGAATCAATTCCAGAGCTGCTGTCGAGGACGAAAATTGTTTAACCTTGTGCGAAACCCTTTTCATCTTACCTTCTTCACAGTCTTTGCACAAATGATCCTTTTCAAACTTTAACTTTGGAATACCTCGACTAAATTCCCAGTGACTAGCTTGTTAATATTCTTGAAATTCAAATGATATAATTTCTTGTGCCAAGACTGTTGGTCCCTTGGTGAGAATAACAACAAGCAACAGATGTGTAGAAGGGGGGTTGAATACACTTTCTGCAGAAATTGAACAAATCAAAATAAAGTGCTACACACAGTAAATCAAACCACAATCGAATGCTTTGCTTTTCATTAATAAGAAGATGATTACAGACTCTATCAAGTAAGCAACTCTTGATATGTAAACACCTAATATAAATCTCTCAATCTTTCAAACTTAGTTATCTATAATCAACTTATGATTGTAGATACTGACGACTCTCTAAACAGGATTTAATCACAGATTGAAAACTTACCAATCTCACAACTAATGTGAGTATTCGAATACACGAATAGCTTGGCAATCTATGAATATCTTGATCACGTTGAACTGACAAACAGTGATTCAAGAATCGTAACACATACGGTTGAGGTGAGGTATTTGGTTCTGCAACACTTAGTTGTAATCGTTGTTGTAGTCGTACCTCTAAACTTATCAGGAGATAAGTATTTATAATCCTATTCCTACGGTTCCTAACAAACTAAGACTCAGCCTAATTTGCTAACTAATTATCGGATAACTTGGAATCTTGAATCTTGAATCTTCTTATCTTAAGTCTTCAATCTTCAATCTTGATTCTGGAGTCTTCTTATCCTTCCCGCATATATAAAGAGTTAAAAAGATAAATTTAAAACATATTTAAATTCTCTTTAAACTGACTTCTTGCTCGGACTGAGTTACTCAGCTTGAAACTCATCAAGCTGAGTTCTTCGAGAACAAACTCAAAAACCAACATGAACTAACACGTATATTAATAAACTCATCCTCAGAAGTTCTAAGCGTTAGCTAGAACGTCTTTAGTAACTCTGTTGAGCTGACTCAGTATATAGCTTGAAAATCATCTAGCTGAAAGCTCAATATATCTTAGGTGAAACACACAGCTTATCAAACACATTGATAATCTTACTAAGATATAGTCTAAGCTGGTCGAACATATGCTCAGCTTGTACTCAGCTTATACTCAGTCTGAATCACTATAAGTGTTCAGTCTGACTAAGCTTCATAATTCTGTTTAAGTTGTATTTAGAACGTATCTTACAAACTTAACTTTGTCTCATCAAATCTAAACTGATGAAATCATTTTCCCAACAAACTCCCCCTATTTGATGATGACAAAACCATCAAACAGTTTTTAAGTTCGTTTAACAGAATTATGTTTTAAATCTTAAACTTATCAAGATTTTATATTTGAACTAATCAAATATCAATTGAACTTATCAATTTTAATTGAACTTATCAATTATAAGTGGAACGAACCAACTTTTAGTTGAACACACCAACTAAATACATTAATGAATAAGAACTAATCAATTATTCATTCAAGCTGAACTTATCAGACTAATAATTATGAACATATCATAACACAGTTGAACATATCAAACTTATACTTGTATTAATTGAACATATCATAATACAAAATTTTTGATCACGTAGATCATGCACACTTAGTGCTTACAAAATTATTATTAGAACTAATCTAATAATTACAAATAGAACTAATCTATTCAGGATGCAGCTCTTAAAACTCCTTGATTTCCTTGTTGATTTCTTGCAAATTAGGCAAGTGTTGAAGCTGATCCTTCTGTGATCTGATTGCTCTGTTTATTCTGTATCTGAACCTTGTAGTTTGTTCAGTATTTTCCACAATTTGTCTCAGATCAAACACTTGAGATACCCCACATGTGTATATGTTTGCATCAGACTGGAAGCATTGTTCTCCATTTCTATCCAGGTACATGAATCCTTTCTCAGGCTTTTCCACATAGGTGTTTTCTTTAAATTTCAAGCCTTCAGGAAGATTCAGAGTGTACTTATCTGCTTTTGCTAATCCAGCTGGCTTTTTCAACTTGTCCTTCCCCATTTTGTGAAAGGAAGTTAGTAGGGTTACAATCTCAGACCTGGGTATGAGTTTCATCTAATCAGCTCTTGCAAGTAGCCTAAAACAGTTCATCTTTAACTTGACTTCTGGCAGAGGACTTTTCCATTTGCTTGATAAGTACGGCCACTTGCTTCCATTCTTCATATCCCAGTTTATGCAGTTGACTCAGTTCTAGAGAGGGTGTTTCATCATTCCTTAAGACAAACTCTAGATTGATAATCCCTTGAACTGAACTCAACTTTAGTGTATTTATTTGAGAGGAGAAGTAGGTCCTTGTATAACACTGAGTTATGTCTTCCCCTTCAGGTTGCTCCTGGACAGGAAGCTCCTCTACTTTTTCCTTCTTGGGCACGATTGGCAGTATGAGTCTAGATAGCTCTTCATTCTACTTCTTGATCTGTTCAGCCCAAGCTCTTTCTCTTCTCTCTTTCTCATCTACTAACACAGCTTGAACATCCATTTGCCTTCTTCTTAATTCATTAATCGACATCCCAAGCTGGTCAGCATCCTCTTGTTCTAATCTTCTTATTGCCATCATTGAAGCTCTCTCTTGTAAGGTCATTTTATCCGCAGAGTCAATCATTTTTCTTCTTTTCTATTGAGGGGGTTCTGACTCTTCTGAGCTGACCACAACTGGTCTCTTTTCTTTTTCTTTTTCAGTCAGCTCAACATCTTTTTCTATACCTCTCTCCCCCTCAATCTGATCTGCTCCCTCTACCAATAGTAGTAGAGCTTCAGCTTTGACTGACTCGGCTTCAGCTTCTTGAACCTTCTCCCCCTTTTTTTCATCATCAATAGGGGTTGAAGTCTTTTGTTGTTGTAGGGCAGCAACCGCAGATTTTAATTATACCACCTCCTCATCTAGAGAATCCAAAATCATGATCATTTCCTTTTTGGTTTGCTTTCTCTTTAGGTGAAACTTTTCAAACTGACTTTTAAAGAAATTCATTAAATCGTCCAAGTCAGCCTGAGAAGGTTGGAATTCGGGTGCATCGTCTAAAGGTTGGTGTTACCCTCAAACTCATTTGCACCAGAGTTTGGACCCTGTGAATCATCTTGGTGTGAAGATGAAACATTGACAGTTCGTGCGTGTGTGTGTGAGAAGTAAAGAGAAGTAATGAGGCTCGAGACATGAAGTGTATGGGTCAGTGGTTGACTAATTGGTTCGGAGGGGGTGATTAACCCTGGGGATTGGTCATTTCTTCAATGTGACCTAAGTGTGTCTGCTTAGGCACAGTAATGGGATCTCCCATAGCACTGGAGAGTGTGGGCTGACTAGACACCACACCCGGCTTAGGATGTAGGGTTGAAATGAGCCTCGAGGTTGACACCTTAAGAGTAAACGTCTCCCCCTCAACTCCTGCCGGTGGAGGGATCAATGTGATCTCAGCTCCAGTGATGCCTTTAAGAGTGGCACAACCTATGGCAGTTTTCCTGGCGTAGGTTCGGATATTCTCCCTAGCAGCAGTGGGCATACTAGGGGTGGCTTCATAGTGGGAATGTAGATGGAATGAAGGTGGAGGAGATGGGTTAGACTGGGTTGGGTTTACCACAGCCTTATCTCCAAAAGTAGATGAAGAATAATGAGAAGAAAGAGAAAGTGGAGAGGTCTTACCAGAAGCAGCTTCAGTGTGTACTGGTTCAGCTTGAGTAGAGTGCTCAGCTTGAACCTCCGTGTCAGCTTGGGAAGCTCCCCCTTGAGTTGATTCCTCTTCTCCACTTTTGGAAGAAGCTACCTCAGCAATCAGGAGCATAGGTTCACTCAGACCCTCTTGCTCGGGGAAGATATCATTATTGAACATCTTGGGGCTGAGTGTAGGAAACAGGAACACATCCTAATCAGCTTCATAGAGTGTTGTCCCCAGCTCGGCTTCAAATGCCAAGGACAGGTACCTTATGAAAGGTACATGAAGATCCCTTGTGTTCTTCATCACTTGGACCCTGAGTTCATTGAAGATAATCGCATCATAATCCAGATTTCGCGCAAAATAGATGTTGTATAACAGCTGCATCTCGAACTCATTCACTTGGTCCAATCCTTCAACCTTAGTTCCTAGTAAACGAATCACTGTTGAAACCATGAAGCCCCAACTGGTTGGAAAGGTGGCCTTTTTTATTACACCCTCTGTCTGCGGGGGACCCATTCTGGGTAGAACTGACCTTGCCACCTGCCTCGTGACAGCAGGCTCGAACTCATCAGATTGAGGGAGTTGAAGAACATCCCTTAGCCGATGCACGGATAGGACCACTTTTCTATTGCCATTAAGAACAGTCCCTATAATTGCTCCCCTGTTCTGGTCATACGTACATGTGGACCAAAACTCCAGTAGATGTTGAGGAACAATATGGAGAGGTGCGCCACAGAAGGCGAATGCAAGGGGGCATTTACGGATGTAAGCCACCCAGACTTCATATCCTCTGCCTTATTTCCTTGGAGGAATTGCAAGACAGGCCTGTTGATTGTTGACTTTAAGCAACGACACTCGATTGTTCTTAAACTAAGCACCTTGAATCATTTGATCACCGAGAACTAACGTGATTCCATCCATTTTGGATTAATTACACTGAGTAATTTGTAATTCGCACTGAGTGGTTCAGAAACTGCACTTAGCAATTTAGAGTTTTGAACGAACGAATGCACTAAGCAATTAAGGTGTTTGCGAAAGGTATTTTAGAAGGTGAGAAGTCGGAGTTGTAAGCGTAAACTTCTCTAAACCGGCTATGATCGGTATATATACCTTTCTGAGGAGAGAGAAAAGTTACCGTTGTATTCCCCTTTTTATCCGTTACACCGAAAAAATTACGGCTTGATGTAACAGTGAGAGGGTTGAAACACATCATCTTCCAACGGATACAAGTTTAAAATAATATTAGTGACTTACACATATTATTAACACTGTTGTATTACACCAATACCGAATTAGTATAATACGCGATTTGAGACTGACTCAAATACGCAGAGACAGATGAATCAATAACACTTAGTAATTAAAACATGGTTTTGGACACACCAAGTCTGAGTAAACTTATTACCCAGTTTATGTCAAGCACTCAGCTTGATTCAAGCACTCAGCTTGAGTTTAGTACTCAGCTTGAGATTGATACTCAGCTTGAGCAGAGTATACAGCTCAGACTTAATGACACGGAGTCATTTTTGTTGGAGACTGGCCCAAGCATTTATATTAGCTACACTGAGTAGTTAAAACTTATGTGGAACCTACCAAACATGTGAACTCATCACACAGCTTGCGTTAAGCACATAGCTCAGACTCAATGACACTTAGTCATTTGTTCGAGACTAACTCAAACTAATATGTTAACCATACTGAGTAGTTAATAAAATGTTTGGAACTCACCAAACGTGTGAACTCATCATTCAGTATGATAGAATTTTCAGTTAATGAAGACTAATTCAGAAACTGTGCACTCAGCTTAAGACACTTAGTCTTTGTCAAACTGAAAACTCAGATTCTAGACACTTGGCTAGGGATTGAGCATACCCAATTCACTTAGCAGATACATAAACCTCTTCTCATCAAGTGGTTTAGTAAAGATATCCGCTAATTGGTCATCAGTGGAGATAAATTTAATGTCAACTTTACCTTTTTCCACGATATCCCTGATGAAGTGATGTCTAATCTCAATATGCTTGGTTCTTGAGTGGAAGACTGGATTGTAAGTTATGGCTATAGCACTTTGGTTATTACAGAAGATAGGAGTTTTCTTGAAACTCATACCAAAATCTTGAAGCTGATGCTGCATCCATAGGATTTGAGCACAACAGCTTCCTGCTGCAACATATTCAGCTTCAGCAGTTAAAGCACAACAGCTTCTGATGAAGATCTTTTCACCTTTAGTATTCTTGGAGATAACTCCTCGTTCACCCTTGAAGCTTTCATGCCCTTCATCAATTACAGTTAACTCTTCAAGCTTTTCTAAGTCTGGATGGCTCTGGTTAGGCTTTAAGAGATTGATTTTCCTGTAATTGTTCTCGGCTCCAAGTTACAGATCATGCTCCTCTATGAATTCCATCAGATTTCTCAAGTATCTCATCAAAGCAACTCTCCCAAATTCTTCTTTTGGCAACTTTCCTTTCTTCTAAGAAAGAGTGTCAAAGATAAAGCTAATGTCTTCAACTTTAACAAACCTAAGATCTGCTTCAGTGAGGAAATATGTTCGTATCTTCTTCTTTGTTGATCATCCATGTTCCGCAACACTGGAGGGATAACCTGTATTTGTTAGCTGCAAAAGATGTCTGAGATTCTTTCTTCAAGATTAGCAGCATTGATGAAATATGGTTTCCATATTGGTTGTTGGCCAGCACTTCTAGTAAACATGTTTCCTGCGTCAAGACCTGGATCCCCACGATACACTGGAGGAGCAGGTGGCACTATGAAGCTCTATGGCAGGGGCCATTCTGATTCTTGTCTAGCTTTCTCAGCTGCTTCTGTTTGTTTGTTTCTCTCTAAAATATCAGCAGCTGATTCACGGAATTGACCAGGAGGAGGAGGGAAAGTTTCATGAACTTCAATATTAATCCCACTAAGAACCCTGGACACGTCAAAGGTTGGTTTCTTTTGTTTACGCTTTCTCCTAGCTTCCCTTCTAGAAATTGCTTCCCTTTCTTTTCTTTTAAGTCTAAGTTCTTTTTCACTGGGAATATCATCAAATCTGTGGACAATTCTAGGAGAATCTGGACGTGTAGCAACCTCGACATATTCATCAATACCTATGAAGAGTCTTTCCATCTCAGAATCCTCAGTCTCCTCTTCTGGTTGAGCATAACTATCTTCCCCCACATGCCTTACAGGTGATGTGTGTATGGACTCATATAAATCTTCCATTTCTTCCTCTGAGTCACTAGACCAGTCAAACATCTCGGCATGGGACTGCTCTAAAGGTATTTCACCTTCTTCAAGATCACTTGGCATCTGTTCAGATTGTTGCTGAGGTACATAAAGTACAATTTGTTTTTCAGCATTTTCCTTTTGTTGTCGTTCATAAACTTCATCGGCCATATGTTGTTGTAGTTGACTCCTAGACCCAGCTAAACTTATACCTGCATATAGATATGAACTCAAATGCGGAACAGGTACAGTAGGAACCTGAGAGTGAGATGACTCCTTTGCAGGTACATTAGCAACCACAGAGAGAGATTTCATATACAGTCTTCTCCTCTTCTCCCCCTCAGGTTGATCATCCGGATCCTGATCATCCCGTCTCCTCTTATTCCCCTGAGCCTGAGCCTGAGCCTGACAAGTTTGTTCAAGGAGTGTCAGCCGGTCAGTAACCTTTGAAAGTGAAGTATAGAAACCTCTTGTGATCCCATTTATCTTGTTGTTTACATCTTCATGAAACTCTTGAAAGCCATCCATGGAGATTCCCGATGGACGCAGTTCGTTGCGAAGAGTAGTCAGAAGGTCTTGATCATGTGCAGATTCAGGCCTTTTCTCCAGAAGTCTAACGTACAACATGCTCTTTAAAGCATCTACTGACATAGTAGCAGGATCATATTGTAACTGTGGTTCTAGCACTGGAGGGCGAGCAGTAAGAAGTGCTTCAATTCTGTTCAGCTGATCGGCTTGGGCCTTGGAGGCTTGTTCTATCCTTTCCAACTTTTGATTTGTCATTTGCAGTTGTTGGTGGATTGGTGACACGGCTTGTTGAATATGTTGATGAAGTTCTACACGTGTAACAAACCCTGAATCACTAAGATGTCCGGTTGAGGTACCAGCCACAGAGGCAGGACCACCTACTGGAGCAGCAGGAATGTTGGCTCCAGCAGGATTTCCTTCCAATCCTCGAATGGGATCTAGAAAGGTACCACCTCTGGAAGTTGAGGAGACTTGTTGAGTTAACAAGCTCAGTGCATCAATGGTGATTCTGTGTTGTTCAAGATATACGGAGATCCGCGGTATATCAAGTCGTGTATCAAAAGGAGTCGAGGATGAGGGAGGCGGTCCTCTTTGTTCAATAACTCTAACACACGATTGGGGTTGACTTAGTGTGTGTGCTATAGCCCTGTGCAATGAAGACGGTGTCTGTTGAGAGGCACCATAGTAGCTAGGAGGGGTAGAAGCTTGCACGGGTGGGATAACCGCGACTTGTTCAATATGAGGCCCAACAATGTCAGGCCCCATAGTGGATGTGGCTTCCCGGCTTTCTTGGTGTAGGGGACCCTCTGCACTCACATTTTCTTGTCTCACCTCAACTCGTTCACTCAAACTCCTATCTTCTTCTTCACCGCTACCAATACCATATCCGGCATATTGATTGGGATCGAGTAAGGAATCAAGAGTGATAGAGCCAGCTTCGACAGATACATCAGGAGAAAGAGAAACAGCTGGGTTGTCATGGTCAGGAGCAATTATGGCGTTGCGAATGATAGGAATGGTAGTAGTTTGGGTAGGTGAAATTAACGGGATGACCAGACCTCCAGGTTGAGGAATGGGAGTAGTTTGAACGAGGTGAGTCTGGTTGGGAGAGGTAGTATGTGGGTCAGTAAGTTTCATGAAGGAGGGTGTGCTATCTGCTGGTTGTTCAATGGGTAGCTCGGGGGTGCCCAATGGAGATATAACGGATTCAAAAGCAGGGACACCTCCTGGATGGGAAGCAGACTCATCATGAGAAGATTCAGAACTGGATGACTCAAAAATGTCAAGACTAAGTTCTTCTAGTATAGCTTGGGTGCGGGTGGATTAAGAAAGAGATTGAACAATGGCTTGAATGGTGGCGGGATCATATGCATCCCCTCCCTCTCTAGTCTTATCACCTTCACCCTCTTCTCCACCCCTCTCAACATTTTCTCTCTGCTCTTCCCTCTCAGCATCTCCCATAGATGGCTGAGATCTAACCTCTACATCCTCACTGGGTACTACTCCTCCCTAGGCAGGTCTGGCCGGATCTGGCACGACCATGGGAGGTATTCCTACACTCTCCCTATAACTCTTAACAATATCATTCGGATCACAAAGGTCTAACAGAGAAATAGGAAATGGTTGAGGAATAGGTATGTTAGCTGGGGTAGCAGTTTTAATGAATGTAAAAATTTTAGGAGATACAGAAGGTAAACCTGACCGGTGAGGAATGTCCGGATATCGATCCATGATGTGTTGGAAAATCATGGGGATGAACCTCTGATAAGGCAGAAAGTTTCCCTCCTTCTTCTTTGCTGAGTTCTTCCTTAGCATTGTGGCTTTGAAATCTTGGAAGAACAGAAAGGCATAGTTCACATGAAGGTGAGTTGCAGACGCAACAAAGATTTGCAGTTGATGTTCAGTAGGATACTCATAGCCTGAATGCTTTGGAGTGAGACATCTTTGAAGTACAGTCATCAAGGTGTTATACTTGGGGTGTAAGTTGGTTCTTTGGAACTGATTCTTTCTTGTCAGCTCACCATCATACCTCATTCTCCTTATAGCTGCTAGACATGCTTCCTCATCGGGAATATCAACATAGGCTGTAGCTGGTGGTCTGCTGTTTGCTCTTGGGAGCCTGAAGATGTTCCTGAGACGGCTGACATATATTTCAATGGTATATTCGTCTATTTCAGCATGGATCATCTCCTGATTATCAGCATTGGTTTGGATTTCACAAGTCTTCCAGAATTGTTGGACATAAAGTTCAGGTACATGAGTGCCAGTAGTAGCAGGGTTAAAGGTCAACATATGGTGCAAAGGGTGGACTTTCAAAATCTCAGTGACTATAGGGTAAGTGGGATTTCTCAGTTTGGTGAGATCCGTATAGTGGTTATTTTCATGTGATTTGGAATTTAGGTACTCAGACCGAGGCATGATCTCCTCTGGGTCAACAATAGCTTGAGTCATCTTATCTGCACAGATAGGTAAAACATTTAAGTCACAGATAAAGAGATATATCAGTTGACCTCACTTAACTTTGAAATTGATTGGGAATGTGGTCAAAGTTAAGTGAATGAGTCAAGGTTGACTGTCATTGACCAAACTTATAGAGTTGAGAAAATTTGTTAAATCCTTAAGTTTGAAATTCCCATTGTGTACACGATGATTTTGTGTATAAAAAAGTTGTTTTAACACTTTGAAAATGTCAATTAGATAAGTACAAACAACTTTGTAATACTTGGGTGTGATCCAAAAATCATCATAACACCTATTTTTAGACCAAAAATGGAATTTATAGTGAAAACTCAAACACCCCAAGAACACGAAGAACACTTTTTGAGATTTGTGAAATATTTTTGCACCAAAGTGTTCCCCATGTGTTCAAATGTGCCATCGCAAGTTTAGTTTCACCAATTGAGTTAGTTTCGAATCCTAACAGTTCAACCAAAGTGTCGAAAACCCTTATCGCATGCGGAAGTTTGAAGCCCCAAAATTACAACTTAAAGTCGAAATTTCAAAATTATTACCCGTACAAGTTGTTACCTATATGATTAGGAGTATTTTGACACTAATATTGAAAATTTTGGCAGCGTAACGAGATAGTTCGAAAAATCAAGTAGCCAAGATTAAGAGTTTGAAATTTTTCGAATTTTGAATCGTATGAAGGAAGTTAACTGATGGGTAACTTATGTCAGTGAAAAAAGACACGTGTCAAGCGCCGATTGGCCCTCACAGTCGGTAAAAAACCCAGCTGATAGCCCATGCGAATGGCCTATACTTGTTGTTAAGCCAGCGATTTCCCCTTGTGAATGCAAATCGCATGCGATTGACTCACAGAATCCGGCTTATAGAACTCTTGAATCGCATGCGATTCACCTTTTGGTGACTGAATCGCATGCTATTGGATGGATTTGCACGCGATTAACCCTTTGGTTCCAATCGCGTGCGATTGAATAGTGTAAGATTGATATCAAGTTCTATTCAACCTTTGATGTTCTAATCGCATGCGATTAATGGTTTGATTACACTTGTTGTAATCCCATGCGATTGAACCAAGACTTAGAAAATTTTTGTTGAGTTCCAAGAAAGTCCATGCGATTGAAGCATAGTGTGCGATTGTTTGAAACTGAACCCAACATTTTGAAATTTTCTGAAATTTCAGAGTATCTGGATTGAGTGATTTGAAATTTTGAGTTTCCCAGATCTCTTGATTTGGTTATTTGTTTGACACACTCCCCCTTGACTCATGCATTTGGGAAATGAAAATTTATAAAACTTAGGCACTTGGTGTCAATTATTCTTCTCCCCCTACACTTGTGCAATATGTGTATGAATTTCTCCCCCTACAGATATGATACATGTGTATCACCAGAAACTCACTCCCCCTTGATAGTTGCATCATGAAGCTGCACAAAGAACAAACAGTGTAATACCTACTCTAAACAAAAATGAAAGAAAGGAAAAAAAATGGAGCAACAATATGTTATCTTTTCAAGTTTAGCATGCCTAACTTGGATACCAACTCAGTTAAGCGACTTTCATCTAATGGTTTGGTAAACAAGTCAGCAAGCTAATTTTCAGTAGGAACATACTGGAGCTCAACAAGACCTTTCTCTACGTTATCTTTTATGAAGTGATAACAGATATCAATGTGTTTAGTTTTAGAGTGGTGTACCGGATTGCAGGAGATAGCTATGGCAGACTGGGAATCGCATAGCAATGGAATGTTGTCATACCTTAGGCCAAAGTCTGATAACTGTGTGCGTATCCAAAGACTTTGTGAACAGCACATTGCAGCCGCAACATACTCAGCTTCAGCTGTAGAAGTGGATACGCAGTTTTGCTTCTTTGAGGCCCAACAGACTAAACGATCACCCAGGAAGTGGGCACTACCAGAGGTGCTTTTCCTATCTATCTTGCAACCGGCATAGTCAGCATCTGAGTAAGCATGAAGATCCAGATTTGAATCTTTGGGATACCACAGACCTAGATCCATAGACCCTTTTAGATATCTGAATATCCGCTTAACTACCAGAAGATGTGACTCTTTAGGATTCGCCTGGAATCTGGCACAGAGACAGGTAGAGAACATGATGTCCGGACGACTAGCAGTAAGATATAGTAACGATCCAATCATCCCACGGTAAGTTTTTAGATCGACAGGAGAGCCATCAAGATCTGCTGATAGTTGTGCCTTAGCAGCCATGGGTGTGGATATGGGTGTGCAGTTAATCATATCATACTTCGTTAGAAGATCTTTGATGTACTTGGATTGGCAAATAAAACTGCCATGACTTAACTGCTTCACCTGGAGTCCGAGAAAGAATGACATCTCCCCCATCATACTCATTTGAAATCTGTTTGCCATGATCTTGGCAAATTCTTCACTGTATTTCGGATTTTTAGACCCAAAAATGATATCGTCCACATAGATTTGAACTAAAATCTTGTCCCGGCCTTTGGTCTTTGTAAACAGAGTGGTATCAGTCTTTCCTTTTGAGTAGCCATCACCAATCAAATATTCAGATAAGAAATCATACCATGCACGTGGAGTTTGCTTTAACCCGTACAAGGCCTTATCTAAGATATAGACATAATTTGGATGTTTAGAGTTGATGAACCCCTCTAGTTGTGAGACATAGACTTTTTCTTTAAGTACACCATTAAGAAAAGCTGTATGCACGTCCATTTGAAAGACACGGAAGCTTCGGGAGGCTGCATATGCAAGAAATAGCCGTATAGCTTCAATACGAGCAACAGGGGCAAAAGTTTCATCATAGTCAATGCCCTCCTGTTGATTGTAGCCTTTAGCAACCAACCTAGATTTGTTACGAATAACCATTCCATCCGTATCCCTTTTGTTCTTGTAAACCCATTTAGTTCCTACAACAGATTTGCCATATGAAAGAGGAACTAATCGCCAGACTTTGAGACGATCAAATTGGTGTAATTCTTCCTGCATTGCAATTACCCAATCTGGATCAGCTAATGCTTCACAAGTCTTGGTGGGTTCAATGATGCTTAAGAAACCCGAGAATTGGCATTCGTTTGCTGTTGCTGATCTTGTTTAAATGCCAACTGAAGAATTTCCGATGATGTTCTTTTCAGAGTGATGTCTGGTCCACTTAATTTCATGTGAAGTGGAAGATGAAGGAATGAGATCTTGTAGGTGTCGTGCTTCTTCTTCATCTTCAGGAGAGAAATGTGGGTCTGAATCAAACACAGGAGGACTCTCCGGGTCAGGAATCTGAGAAGTCACAGGGGGACGAGTGACAGAAACAGAAGAGGAATCCTCAGCATAGAGATCTGCAAATGGATTCGTTTCAGTGACCGTAGGAGCTGTTATAGTAACACTTGTTAGTATGCCTGTGTTGTCCCTGTTGTCAGTTAAAACAGGAGAGGATTCAGATCTTAAGAAATCAAACATAAAGTCAAGATTAGTATTTGAACTGGACGGATTGTTTGATTCTTGATTTTGAAGTGCCCGTCCTGGACAGGTATGTTCAGAACCGTTTTCTGTTGATTTGGGTGGAAAATCAGTAACATTCAATGCGTCATCAAATGTTACATTGATACTTTCAACAATGCTCTTTGTTCGTTTATAAAAAACTCTATAGGCTTTGGACTCAGTAGAATAACCAAGGAAGATAGCATCATCAGCTTTTGGAGCAAATTTTCCTAAATTATCCTTGTCATTAAGTACAAAGCACCTATTACCAAAGACATGAAAGTATTTGATATTAGGTACTATGCCATTAGCCAGTTCGTATGGAGTTTTATAAAATCGTTTATTAATGAAAGAGCGGTTCTGCGTATAGCATGCAGTGCTGATTGCTTCAGCCCAAAAGGAAGGTGGGAGCCCAGAATATGATAGCATGGTTCGGGCAGCTTTAACCAGAGTTCTGTTTCTTCTTTCCACTATACCATTTTGTTGTGGTGTGTATGCAGCAGAGAACTGATGGTTGATCCCTACAAGGTCACAGAAGCTCGTCAGAGTATTGTTCTTAAATTCAGTTCCATTGTCTGCCCGGATAGAGACAACACTTTGACTGTGCTTGTTCTGCTGTTGCTTGATGAAGGAAATGATTATTGGAGTGGCTTCATCTTTTGATCGCAGAAACTTGACCCAAGTATATCTGGAGTAGTCATCCACCATGACTAGAATATACTTCTTCCCACTTTTGGACTGGATTCGCATAGGACCACAGAGATCCATGTGCAGGAGTTCCAAAGGCTTCGTAGTGCTAAATACTTGTTTAGATTTATGTGAATCCTTCTTTATCTTTCCCTTCTCACAATCTGCACACAGATGATCCTTCTTGAATCTTAACTTGGGAATGCCCCTCACCAAGTCTCCCGTGACAAGTTTGTTGATATTTTAAAAGTTCAGGTGAGAGTTTTATGTGTCATTGCCAAGTAAGATCCGTAGATGCTTCAGACAGTAGACACACTGAGGTAGGGGAGTCATACTTTTCAAAATCAATGGAATACAGGTTAGATTTTCTTGAACCTGCCAGCAACTCATCTCCATTTTCGGTTAAAACGGAACATTTGTTCTTTTTGAACACTACCTATAGGTCTTTATCACAGAACTGTCCAATGTTGAACAAATTATGACCCAACCCTTCAACATAAGAGACTTTCTTGATCTTTATGAGCTTCTTCTCTATGTCTCTGTACCCCATTATTGGTGCAACATTGTCGTTCCCAAAACGTACATTCCCGGAGTACTTAGGAACATAATTCTTGAGAAGACCTTTGTTGCCAGTCATATGTTTGGTACAACCGGAGTCCAGGTACCATAAGTGAGGCGCCTGCAAAAAGAGAGTAAAGCACGTTTAGGTCCCCATTTATGAATGGGTCCTTGAATGTTAGTTCCTACAAGTGAGTGAGTTGTGGTCATATTAATTTCAGAGGACGAAACTTCTAATGATATATTCTTAGGGACCCAAGTTTGCTTGATCTTCGGTTTAGAAGAAACAGATTTCGATATCATTGGTTTGTTCTGAAGTTTCGTGATCACTGTTGGTATGACAGTTGATGACGTCGTAGATTTAGGATTCGATCGAGTTGTGGAAGCGGTATGTTTGTGAATCCTTATTGGTGAGGAATTCTGAAGAATTGGTTTCAACCTAAGAACATCAACTGGTTTATGATGAACTGGTTTCTTTGGAGCAGTAGGTGGTATCACTCGTTGTGGTTGTGTCGGCTTGGGTTTGGAAGGTTTAGCATTTTTGGACGATTGATTGCATGAGTGTTTTTGGGAATGCAGGTGATGTTCATGAGCACTCCATGCCTTTTTGAATGCTTCATACCCTTTCCGTCTGTAAACTTCCAGTTCTTTGATTATCAGTAACCGTTTGGATCTATTTAAGCGTTTGAGTGCATGTGATTGACGAGTGGTGATCCACTGATGAATGATGTGTCCTTTTGAATTTAAAAAGGGGACACAAACTTGGTTAGAATAAAAATCAGTCCAATCAGCACATGGCTTAATGCCTAAAGATTTTCTCAATTGATCATAACAGCATTTAAATTCACAATGTCCATGAGTACAACCATCACTCATACAAAACATGGTAGAAGCAGTTTTGTCTTGTGAACAGGAATGATTACAAACAAAATCAAACATCAAAATATTTTCACAGACAAGTTTCAAATTCGAACACTTCCTAGTGGATCTAGGAATAACTCTTTGTCATGATGCATTTATTCGGCGCTCCTCGTCTCCAGGCTTCTTCACATCTGCAGTAGAGGGTAAAATATTAGAATTAAGTCGTGGTCGACTAGCTACAGCTCGTGATGATTCAGGTACTTCTTCGTGCACACGAGAACTATGATTAGAAGTGGAAAGTTGCTTTGGTTTGTAAATCTGTTTAAGTTTAAGATTTGTTACAGCAGTATTATTAACAGATTTTATTTGTTTGTTACATATTGAAGACTTAGTGGATGCATGAGTGGAATCATCAAGTTGTGAACCATAGAGAGAAAATGTGAATGGAGTAGGAGGTTGCATCTCTTCTTGGATCTTCTTGATTCTTTCTTTTAGGGAAAACTGTTTCCTGCATAATTCGTCTATGATCTTTTCATCATGAGCAAAAGACGTATTAAATCATTGTTGGAGGAGGTTGGTTTCTTGCACCAAAGAAGATGTATCTACGGAATGATCAAAGGTAGGAGGTTTGAATTCATCTTGAATGGCTTTGATAAGGTCATGTTGAACAAGGTGGGTAAAACAAAACTCCTGCAGGGTGTTGAATCTGTTTTGCAATTCCTTATGAGGAATGTATTCAACAGTGGGCTTTGGTGAAACTGGAGAGTAGAGTTCGTCATCAGTGTAAACAGAAGATGAGACATCTGTATCAGTTGATGATGTGAGACAGGTGAGGTATGAGTCATTAAGATCTGAGTAGTCAAATGAAATTTCAGTTCTGAGATTAAGAGTTTGTTTGACTTCTTCTTCGACACGTTCCTCTCCTTGTCCAATGAAAACCATTCGTTGTGTAAGGCCTTCTCTAAAAAGATCAGCAGTTGTTTGGAAGTAACCTTACTCAAAACATTTGTATGTTTGAATCCAAGCCCGTTGAATTTCCATCTGGAGAAAGGACGTTCCTTTTCTTTGTATTAAGAGATGGTCTTTTCACTTAGATCACGTTTGGACAGGAGATATTCAAGTTCATAGATTCTAGAGTAAAGAGTACTTAGTTCATTCCTAAGTTCATTTTTGAGAATTTCTGAATCCTTTTCAGCACATGCACATTCTGCTTTGAGATCTAGTATTGTGCTATTTGTTCTTTCAGTTATTTCTAAGAAATCAGATTCTCTCACAGCTAATTGAGTCTTAAGGCTAATTAACTCATTATCCAAATGTTTAATTACTGTTTGAGCCTCTTTATCTTTATTATGTGAAATATCTTCTAGAACTTGATTTCTATTGGTTAATTCTATTGTCTGATTTTCTAACTCTTTCATTCAGATTAATATGGTTTATATGTGTTCATGATTAAAACCCATATTATAGTTAGAGTTAGAAGATACCTTTTTGCTTTCCAGGTTCTCATCATCTGAGTCGGAGAGATCATCGCCATCATCATTCTCTCTACTTTCTCCATCATTACGAGCCATCAGACAGAACTGAGCATGATCCTCACCATCCAGATCACTGTCAGATTCCGTATCATCCAGGAACTGATCTTCTTCTATTAACAGCGCTTTCCCAGCCTGTCTTTGCTTGAACAGACAGTACTTATGCCGCTAGTATTCAGCATCTTTTGTTTTATTCAGTGGGCAGTTCCGGATTAAGTGCCCTGATCTTCCACAGTTGTAGCACTTGGTGTCAGTCTTCTTTTCCTCTTTCTTCTCCTCCCTCTGGTATCTTGGTTTTTCTAAAGGAGCAGCTCTTTCAGATCTTCTAGAGCCTGATGTGAATCGTTGTCTGTTGTTTGTCTTGCTGAAGTGGTTCTTGAAGTTCTTGTTGGCCACTGTAAGAGCTTGAAAGGCAGCTTCTATCAAATCATCATCATCATCATGGTCGGATTCACTGAGAACCACATGTTTTAGTTTCAGGGGTCTTGATGATGTTTCTCTAGAGGTCATGTCAGATACAACCAAGGCAAGAGGGTCAACAGTTAGTTGTTTAGGTTGAGACTGCGAGATTTCATCTTGATACTGGTTCAGGTTCTCAAAGATGTTATGGAAGGTAACAGATGTAAGATCTTTGTTGATCTCTTTGTACAGCCTGGCATAACCCTTCCATTCAGGACCTAGTGAATTAAGAAAAACACAGTTTAAATCAAGGTCAGTTCTGACAATCTGGTTAGATCTCATTTCATTTTGTAGTTTACAGAATCTGCCATATGTTTCAGAAAGCAGTTCATTTTCTCGAGCCTTAAAGTCATGATAGCTGTTGACTAGCTGAGTTCGTTTCATGTACTCTCCTTGCTCCGTGCCTTGAAGTTATTTCTTGATCTCATCCCAAATTTCCTTGGCTGTGCCCAAGCTGTCTATCTTGAGATAGATTTCTGATGAGAGGCCCTGCTTGAGGTAGTACTTGGCCAGTTTCTCAGCTTTCTTTGTTTCTCTTTCTGTAGTGGTCATCTCATCATGGGTCTTCTCTCTTTCATGTCTGTCAATGGCGGGGTTGTTGTCTGGATCTGCTTCGACTACCCTCATGAATTTGGTGTTCCCATTGTTGATGCATTCAATCATCTTGTCACCAACGAGGTCATTGTGTTCGAGGAAATCCATGAATCTCCCTTTGAATACATTGTATTCCCCTCGAAACAAAACAGGAGGTTTTGTATCGGTACCAATACACATCATTTCGTTTGTACTTGACATATTTAGAAATGATCGTTTACTTGTAGAGTGGTTTTATTGTTCGAAAAACTTTACCTAAAGTAAAGATTGTGATTAAACAAGCTTGAAGTAAGAGTGACTTGAAAATTGATTAAAGAACTAAGTCTTTTGAATTTCAATTTTGAATTAGATTTTATAAAAATTAAATTCAACTTTGAACTAAATAGACTTAAGGTAATTTAATTCACCTTTGAATTAGATCTAATTTAGATTAAATTCAATTATGAATTAGATTGTTTGATTAAGTTCAAATATTCTAGAGTTTTTTAAGTCAAGTCCAAAAGAGTCAATCACTTGTCTAAGTATAAGGAATGTCACTGTTTGGAATTTGTCTTATCGAGTGCGAATACGGATCAATCGAATGCGATTAGGTGAGTCATTGAAAACACAAGCAGAATGACTTCGTATTGGTGGTTAATCGAATACGAATCAATCCTGTTTCATCCAACACTTAGGAAATAAACTGTTAGTCCTGTCAATCGCATGCGATTGCCAATAGAGTGAATGAATAAGTCCTTCGAATAGCACAGATATGGGTCAAGAGATGAATCGCGTGTGATTAGAGTGAAACTTAGAAAAATTTTCAAAATCGCGTTCGATTCCTAAGGTTCGAGGCGGCTGATAGGAGTGTCCAAGGGTGAATCGCGTGCGATTAAAGTTTTAGAAAAAATTTCAATCGCGTGCGATTCCCAAGGTTTGAGCCGGCTGATAGGATTGTCCAAGGGTGAATCGCGTGTGATTACCTTGATGATCCGGCTGATAGAATATCAACACTTAAAAGTTTCTTGTGATGCTCTATAAGCCACACAAACCAATCACGTGTGATTGGGGATCCGGCTGATAGAGTATGATGTGTCCTTTTCAAATCAGATTGTCATACCCTGAATAGTGTCTAACCACTTGTACTTGATTGGTATGGCAAGTACTTGATTTTCCTTGTACAACACTTAAGCTATGAATAATTTATAATTAAATAAATTATAAAATACGATTTCTTCTTCTTCAGGTTGTACTTTCAGACCAAGAACACCTTAAATGCTTAAATACCCAGAAATTTTTATGTTGAAAAGTTGGGTATTTAATGACCTTCTTGACCTAAGGTATATAAAAACTCACACGGTTTATGTTTTTCTTCAAAGAAAGTTTTGTAAACTTTGTAAAAATATAGTAACAACCCAAAGGAAAGTTTAAAGAAGATATAGTTTATACCTTTAATAAGTTCTACCTTTAGAAGTCGTTTGATCTTGAGTTTTTCTTGAAGAAAGATGAAGTTTTTGAACCTTTGTGAAACCGAGAGCCTTTTCTTCTTGGAAGCTTGAAATCTTCGAGATTTTGTTGTCTCTTTCGAACAATCTCGAGCCAAAAACTAGTTTGGCTCTGATACCAATTGTTGGTCCCGTGTTTATACGGATGAAGCAATGCTAGATGTTTAGTGTGTGTTTGTTTGTGTATTCGGTTGAGAGAGATAGAGCCGAGATGTAGAGTGAACAACACAAACACAAGAGTTTGAATAATGCAAAGCTTAGTTGATAATGTGGGGGAAATGCCTTTAAATAGCATTTCCCCAACTTTGAGTAGTTTACATATTACACCCCTCTCTTTAATATTTCTAACACTTTGACTTGACAAAGCCAGGAGGTTGTTTCACATAGACTTCCTCCTGAAGTTTTCCATTTAGGAAAGCACTCTTCACATCCACTTGATAGACTTTGAATTCTTTATATGCTGCATAAGCCAGGAACAGCCTTATGGCTTCAATTCTAGCAACAGGGGCAAAGGTCTCATCATTGTCAATTCCTTCTTCTTGCTTATACCCTTGTGCTACCAGCCTGGCTTTGTTCCTAACTATCACTCCATCCTTGTCCATTTTATTTCTATAGACCCACTTAGTGCCTATAATTGAATGATATTTAAGGGCAGGGACAACGCTCCAGACCTTATTTCTTTTAAATTCATTCAATTCCTGTTGCATAGCTTCAATCCAATCCTCATCCTCTAAAGCTTCTTCAGTCCTCTTGGGTTCCATTTGAGATAGAAAACCAAAGTGGGCAGCATAGTTAGCTGTAGCCTTTGATCTGGTAATAACCCTTTCTTGGACATTTCCAATTATCTGATCTTGAGGATGGCCTTTGAGGAATTTGAATGTTGTAGTTGGAGAATCTGGTTCTGGATCTGAGTGATGTTGAGAGCCCTGAGGTGAACTTATCTCCTCAGTCTCAACAACAACATTGTCAACAGACTGATGATCACTGAGATCCTCAGTTTGAGTGACTTCAGCTCCAAAGGGGTTGATGAACTCATCATCCTTCTCAGCTTGAGAATACCTTGGAGCTTGTGATGATTTCTTTGATGAACACACATCATCATCACTATCATCTCCCATGACATACATAGGATTTGACATATTGGTTTCCTCGGGCCTTTCAAGCTCACTCAGACTGACCGAGTCAGCTTGTCTTTTCTCAGCTTGATCAAGACTGTCTTCATTAAATGAGACATGAATTGATTCTTCTATGGCCTTTCTCCTAGTGTTATACACTCTGTATGATTTGGAGATTGAGGGATAACCAACGAATATTCCAGGATTAGCTTTGGGTTCCAACTTATGGAGCTGATCTCTTTGATTCAGCATATAGCATTTTGAACCAAAGACATGAAAATAACCTATATTGGGCTTTCTAGACTTATACATCTCATATGATGTTTTACCATGTCTTTTGACAATGATTGATCTATTTTGAGTATAACAGGCTGTACTAACAGCTTCATCCCAGAAATAGAGTTTCAATCCTGCCTCACACAGCATTGTTCTAGCAGCCTCAATTAGGGTTCTATTTCTCCTCTCGGCAATACCATTTTGTTGGGGAGTTCCGACAGATGAGAAATTTTGTAATATTCCCTTTTGTTCACAGAAGTTTTCAAGGGTAGAGTTTCTGAACTCAGTCATATGATCACTTCTGAGTTGCTTTACAGACTTACCTTTCTGCAACTCTTCCTTTTTGATAAAAACTTATTATCTCCAGGGCAGCCTCACTTTTGGCTTTAAGGAATATTACCCAGGTGAATCGTGAGAACTCATCTACTATCACCAGTGTGTACTTCTTGCCACTTAGCCTTGGAGTACTTATGGGTCCAAACAGATCCATATGCAACATATGCAATGCGTCTATTCACTACTACAAATTGAACCTAGGGCAACATTGATAAAGTGTTACATTAGACACAATAAATGTTGCATTAGGGCTAGTGCAACACTTTACCAAGTGCTGCTTTAGATCGCGTTGCATTAGGTGTAAAGCAACACTTTTATTAGCATATGCAACACTTTTTAAAGCGTTGCATTGTTTTAGAAAATGCAACACCTTTTCAATGCAACACTTTTTATAATAATATGCAACACTTTTTTAATAATTCCATTTAGCTATAGCAACACTTTTCATTGTTAAATGCAACACTTTTTCATTTTTTTAGCATATAGCTGCAACACTTTTCATCATCTAATACAACACTTTATCTTTTTAACTAGATATATGCAACATCTTATTGTATAGAAGCAACACTTATAAAATTTAATTGCAACACTTTGAGAATTCATATGCAACACTCTTGCTCTCATTTTGACAATTTTGCATATTAATAATGACATTTTATATTGTTATGAACCATATAAACACGACAGTTGTCTAACAAAAGAAAATTTTATATAGAATGTCATATTGTACAAAATGTCATATTGTACATTGACAAATTTATCTAACAAAAAAACAAACTACAATGAAAGAATAGACAACATAAGAAGTTTTATTATTACTATCCTAAAAATATTGGAATCATCCTTGCAAATCTCCACTTGCATCTTTTCAGAAATAACCTAATACAACATAGCCTGGCCATAAGGAAATTGTTAAGAATATCGTTAGTTTTTTATATTTAAAATACAAAATAAAATCTAAAGGTGCATAGAACTATAAAACAAAAAGTTTGCATACCTGATCACACCAAACATAGACTACACCCGATGGTAAAATATCTTAATTCACTTTTAACATGTTCAAATATCATATGCTGTCGTCATCATCGGCAACCATCTTGTTCCTATCCGCTTCATTGAATCTATAATTTAAACACCAAATATAATTTATAATGTAAGTTGTTACCACATATTAAGATAAAGGTTAGCAGTAGTGAACAATTCATATACTAAAGATAAAGATTTTCATTACAAACTATATGTATAGCATCCAAATTTCTCTTTCTTAATGATTAAGACACCTGGAAGGAGCAAAATAGAAAATAACACAAGCTCAACCATTCAAAGCCTTGAAGCAACAAACCACAAACAATGACAAGGAAAACAATTGAATAAAAATAGTAAAGAAAACAACTACACCATCATCAAAGTGCGCATAAGTGCAAACCATCAAGCCTAATAAATATTTGCAGAAGAAAAGGAACCACCATAGATAAAAGAATACTTCCTAAAACTTTATAAAATTGCCACCACAACTAGCCCCACAACATGTTCGAATTAAAGTGAAAAAACAAGCCCTGTATGGTAACTACGTACACACTCTCACTCTTTTCATATATCCATCTTATCATTATTAATGAGCATAGCCTAAATTAAAATCAACGACCTAAAATTACAAACTTGAGGAAAATTATTATAGAATAGCATAATCATACACCTAAAAGTCATTATGTATCATACTTATATTGGCAAATAAAGAGGAATCAGCTATGTACGCAAAAAGAAATAACATAAATAACAATTTGCTTAGGTACCTTAAAAACAGCAAAAATAAATATCATCATTTGTATATGTTGCAATTAATAGAACTCCACTGGCAAGAAAAACGGTCTAAGAATTATATAACGTGTTCATAAGTTGGCTCACTAGTGCGATAAGAAATAAGTTAACAAAATGAAATGTGGAATGGTAATGACTAAGCATCAATCAATAGAACTCCATCTCATTTATCAATGGGCTAGTTAACAAACTAGATGGCTTCTAACACATTAGCATCATGCCGACATGATATAGTCTTTCAATTATAGTCCACCTTCGAGAATGAAACCGAGAAGATTGCCGAGAGAACTTTACTGTGCAACCAAAAAAAGTAACAACTCCTAATGTTCATTTAAAGACTAAACAACATTCCCTTGATCAAATTTTTTGCTTTTAGTTTGGATACATCAGCCTTCTTTTTATATGCTGTTCGAACCAGTTCGGCCCAAAACCCATAATCAAACAACTATAATTAATATAAGATTCATATATAAAGATTGAAACACTTACTTGAGGATTAGCTTCACAAAAATTGAATGCATCCCATTAATTCGTAGCTTAGTTCCAAAATCGA
Organism: Pulicaria dysenterica; assembly: GCA_947179395.2. Classification (NCBI taxonomy): domain Eukaryota; kingdom Viridiplantae; phylum Streptophyta; class Magnoliopsida; order Asterales; family Asteraceae; genus Pulicaria; species Pulicaria dysenterica. The sequence goes on along the minus strand of OX359294.1, from coordinate 14,492,616 downwards.
AATTTGCTACCCAAGAACAGTTCATCATCATCATTGATAACTTTCAAGTTCAAACCCCAACTAATACACAACCATTTTGTTTAATTCATGATCCTATGCATTCATAAACTTATCTAGATTCAATCCTAACAAGTTAACTGAATTTATAGCAAATTCTTCATCATAAAAATTTTTTGTTTGTTCTCGGCAGCCATTCACCATCGACACATTGCTTTCTTTAGTTTTGGTTTTCCTGCAATTCTCAACCATTTCTTTTAATTCTTGAAGCAATGAAATCCTAATCATTCCCAAGTCAATCCCTCCCATTTAATTAGATTTTAATCAATTTTACAATCCTCAAAACCACATAATTTTTCTCGGTTTACAACTCCACATCGACAGCCCCAAAATATTCAGATTTACACCCTATTGATCCATCTAAAGATGGTTTTTTACGAGTGAAAGATGAAGTAAGACACTAACCTGATGATCTACGATTGAGTCCCGACGATTGATGAAATTTTGGTTCTCTTCGTCGCCTCTTTCCTCGACCGAAGCTACACACGCACGCACAACACAGTACGAAATGGTGAGGTCGGTTGTGGGTTCTAGGGCACTGACCCATTTTAGTGTCTTTTCTTATTTACTTAGGCCCAACATCCTACTTATCTCTTAATTGAATAGCCTAATAATATAGTTAGAATACTAAGCCCAACATAGAAATGAGTATTGTCTATGAACGAGGGTTGTTTTACGCACTTTGTTGCTTATTTAATCTGATTATATTATCTTTGGTAATATTCAAAATGTGTTCTTTAACTTACTTTTTAAAAATATTTCATTCCTAATTGTCTAAAATTTAATAATCTTATTTAATTACCCATAAATAAAAATTAAACGTTAAGTATCCCAGTCCTAGTTAGTACTAAATTTCGAAATAAAGTTTTTCTTAATGTGATATGTATCATTAAAGTAAACAATAATAAAACCAATTTTAAAATTTGATTTCTTTTAATTTGATTACATAAAATTTGGTGAATTAGTTATATAACTAGTAGATAGCTTACCCGCGCTTCGCGTCAGGGATTAATCACTTTTCAATCGAGTTTGATAGATTATTTATGTACTATTATTTACTAAAAAACCAAAAAAATAGTATAATAGAGCTTAAACAACCCATTAAAAAACCATATATTATAAAAGTTAAAAAAAACAAAAATTTGTATATGCCATGAGTCGAACCCGGGGCAATTGTAAAATCTATCTTGTCCCTTGCCAGCACTGCTAGACTACTTTCTGAGTCCCTTTTAGAAGATAAGTATATATATCCGTTTTGCTTTTTAAGTATATAAAAGACAAAAAAAATTCCCTTATATTGTATGCTTATATAATTAGTTATTTAGTTATAGAATAAAAAGTAGTTTTAACAAACCAATATATTTATTTGGTTACGTTAAATTTAGTTTTTTTATTAAGATTTTCTTCAAACATTAATAATTTATGTTTTGAAATTATAAAATTTCAAATAATTTGGCATAAAAACAGCGTAATCTTAAAAATAAAAAATATTTGCTTATATTTAATATATATTAAAGAAATCTAACAAAAATGAGATAAAAAGGGGAAAGTGAATTTCCTAAATTACATTTCGAAATTCAAATCTAAAATTTTGAAATTTGAATTTTTTTTAATTTGGTTACGTAAAATTTGGTCAATTAGTTATAGAATAAAAAATAAATTTTAACAAACTAATCAATTAATTTGGTTAATTACATAAAATTTGGTCTTTTTTCTAAACTTTCTTCAAACATCAATAATTTATGTTTTGAAAATTTGAAATTAAAAAATTCGAATTTTTTGGCATAATAACAAAATCTTAAAAATCAGAAATATAACTATTAAATTAGCTATATTTAATATATATTAAAAACTCTAACAAAATATATATTTAAAAATATAACTATTAAATTAGCGTTGATTGAAATACATTTATGAACTTAATTCAAATACGTTTACATTTCAAATAAGGATAATAGTTTTAAAATGTTACATGTTTTACTAAACTTCGCAACACTTTGAAGTAAGTGTTGCTTTTTAAGTTTAACAATTGCAACACTACATAAAAATGTTGCATTTTTCTCTAATAGTTGCAACACTTTAATATAAATGTTGCATTTGAACCTTTACAAATGCAACATTTCTTTAAAGTGTTGCAATTTTAAATAAAAATTGCAACAGTTTCAAAAAAGTGTTGCATTAGATGGTCAAATGCAACACTTATTCTCAAAGTGTTGCTTTATTACCACTATTATGTAAAATGCAACAGTTTTTTGAAGTGTTGCTTTTAAAATGTTGCATTAGCCCCATTTTCTTGTAGTGATTATATAAAAATTTTGCTTTGATTTAAAGGACCCTTTCTGTTGTTTCGCTTGTTCACAAGCTGAACACAATTTGTCCTTGACAAATGTGATCTTTGGTAATCCAGAGAGTAACTCTTTATTGGATAGCATCTTTATATTTTTAAAATTCAAATGTGATTTTTTCTTTGATTTAAAGGACCCTGTATGATGTTTCCCTTGTTCACAAGCTGAGCACAATTTGTCTTTGACAAATGTGATTTTTGGTAATCCAGAGACTAACTCTTTATTGGATAGCATATTTATATATTTGAAATTTAAATGAGACAAACGTTTATGTCATAACCAACTCAGCTTAGGAACAGATTGGGAATACAAGCAGGTTTCAGTATAGGGATCAGCAGAGTTAAGATCAAGTAGATACACATCTCTTTCTCTTCTAGCTATTAATACAGGCTTTCCCTTAGCATTATATATAGTTCCTGCTTTCTTCCTAAAAGTAACTATATTGTCTTCATCACACAACTGGCTGATACTGATCAGATTGTGTTTAAGATCTTTAACATATGCAACCTTCTGGAAAGTCACCTTGCCAGCATGCATCTTCCCATAGCCTTTAGTTCTTCCATAGGAGTTGTCACCAAAAGTTACTTTAGGACCTTCATCTTCCTAGAAATCACTAAGAAGTCCTTTCCACCCAGTCATGTGCCTTGAGCATCCACTATCCAAGTACCATTTACTTGAACCCTGCACATGATATAAAACTAAACACATTAGTTTTGTTTGGGAACCCACTTCTTGGTGGGTTCAGATGAGGAGCACTTAGCATCTCCATCTTGTTGAACTAACTGTTCAGCTTGAGCAGGAGTTGAGTCCTGTGTAGGCTGATCAGCTTGTTCTTGTTTAGGCCTTGAGATTTCAACATCGCAATCCTTAGCCTCATGACCTCTACTTCTGCACTTGTAGCATCTCCTTCTTCCAATGATTACAGGAGGTAGAGTGTTCAATAACCCTTGTGAGAACTTGCTCTCAATCTTAGGATTATATGTAGTGGATAACTTTTCAACTTTCTTTGCAAGTTGATTTACTTGATGCTCACTGACTTTGGACTTACCTTTGTCAGATCGTTGTTCGTTATCCTTTTGATTAAAAGCTTGACCAACAAAATTCTTTTCCATGACCTTGGACTTACCTTTTTCATGCTTACTGGACTCACCAGTTTCAACAGGTTTGGACTTACCACTGTTGATCTTCTTGGACTTACCAAGATCTATAACTTTGGACATACCATTGTTGTGATTTGACCTCTGACTTACAGTGGTCTTCCTATTCTTGTAACTTCTCTCCGAGTCAGATAGAGAATGTTGTCTTTTGAAAGGATTTGGATTAAGCCTTTCTATGACTGAAGTTCTTTGAATAGGCTGAGTGCCTAATCTGTCCAGCACAGACTTACTATGATGTTTGGATGTTGAACATTCATTTCCATGATCTTTAGCTTTTACAAACATATTGTTTTTCAGATTTGGATCATGTCTTTTCTCTGAGGCTGCCTTCTAAGACTCAATCAGTTGTTTATCCTCCTCAGAATCTGTACTTGCTATCTCATCATCAGCTACATAAGTTGTTGTTTGATAGTCACCTCCAAGTACAGCTTGTACCTGTTTAGGAATTTGTTGGTTTATGCACTTTTCAGCAAGCTTTGATGACTTACACCAAGACTCGGTGACATTTTGAAGTTGGTTAGCTTTGACTTTAGCTTCCTAAAGTTCTTCACTTAGAAGTTTATTAATGTGTCTTTGACATTCAAGATCACACTGTGCTTTCTTACCTACATCAATGAGAGATTGATTTTCCTTAATCTCATTCTTTAGTTTAGCTATCTCAGCTTTGAGGTCCTTTTGAGACTTAAGGATGGTCTTGAAATCATTTAACAAATAGTCGAAGGCAAGACCCTTTTCTTCATCTGTGTAAGAGTTGAAATTACTAACCTTATACATGGAAGCAGGATCCCAATCACTGAGCTTGCTGTTTTTCTCAGCTTCCTTCATGTCAGCTTTAAAAGTTGACTCGGATAAACCATAATCTACTTCGTCAATTTCAAACTCTTCATCTTCTTAAGCCATTAGACATATATCATCATCTGAAGTAGATGATTCAGTATCCCAGGTTTCAGCATATAATCCTTTTGCGCTGGGTTTGTCTTCTGGCTTTCCTTTCTTGAGCTGATTATATTTCTTCTTGTATTTGTCAGCTCTGTAAGCATTCTTATCAGCAACTGATGTTGATTCTTCCCTCTTTAATCTGCACTCAGCAGCAATGTGTCCCTTCTTCTGACAGTTGAAGCACACAGCCTTCTTGGGATCAAAGGAACTCTTCCCTTTGCCCCTGTCAGATCTTCCTCTTCCCCGTTGAGCTCTTCTCAAACGTCTGGCTAGCATGGCCATCTGCTCTGTGATAGTCTGAACATCATCAGTATCACCTAAGTCTGAGTCTGAGTGGTTAGCTTGAGATTCTGACTCAGTCTCAGATTCAACAACTAATGCCTTGGAACTTTTCTATTTCTTCTGTGCAACTAATGCAATTTCTGCTTTATCCAAGGACTCCTTAAGTTGTTGTTGAGAAATTCTCTTGTGCTTTGTAATCTGCTCATGATTGAACAAGAACCCATAGATAGACTGTAGGTTGTACACATGCAGTGTTCCTCCAGCCCTCAGTGCTGTGGTTACTTCATTGAATCTTTCTGGTAACACATCCAGAAATTTCAGCACAAGTTCAGCCTCATCTTTCTTAACACCTACACTTAGAAGGTCATTTATCAAGCAGTGAAACCTTGTGAACAAATCAGGCAGGGTTTCATTTTTCTTTCAAAAGAAGTTTTCATAGGATCTGTTCAGATGACTCATCTTTTGCTACTTGACCAGATCAGTGCCCTCATATGTAACACTTAGTGTATCCCGGATCTCTTTTGCATTTTGACACCCAGTCACTGTATACAAAATCTCGTTATTCAGGGCATTTGCCAGAACACTCTTTGCCTTATCATCCAGATTGAACAGTTTCCAGTCTTCATCTGTCCAGGATGCAACAGGCTGCCTTACCTCTTTTTCACTCTTGTCTGTTTTATCAGCGGACGTATCACTGACAACAGCAGAGATCTTAGGGATAATTGGTCCTTTGATAATGACATCGGACATACGATTGTCAATAGACTTGAGGAACAACATGGCTCTGAATTTCCACATAGGATAGTCAAATCCATCATAAACGGGACTTTGGCAGACATCTGTGGAAAGTTTGAAGAATTGTTGCTTGTAGACATTGTAAACTTTCTCAGAATCTTGAACTTTCAACTTATGAAATCGTTCAGCCTGCTCTGATACCAGTTGTTGGTCCCTTGGTGAGAATAACAACAAGCAACAGATGTGTAGAAGGGGGGTTGAATACACTTTCTGCAGAAATTGAACAAATTAAAATAAAGTGTTACACACATTAAGCAACTCTTGATATGTAAACACCTAATATAAATCTCTCATTCTTTCAAACTTAGCTATCTATAATCAACTTATGATTATAGATACTGACGACTCTCTAAACAGGATTTAATTGTTGGGATTTCGTGGGCTCACAGCAGAAGCAAGGTACAAACAAAATAGCCCAATGTACAAGCAATCAAAGCATAAAAACCGAAATTCCTCAAATGGACCAAACTCTATGTTCAAGAAATGCAACAAGGAAAGGAAAGAGGTGGTTATACCTTTCTCCTTAGCTCCAGATATCTCAAACCGTGCTGATGATCCTCCAAGAACGAAAACCGGATCTTCTATTGGGATATACCCCGGGAACAAGCCAAACCACGAGTGCTAGCAAGCCTCTAGTGGTACTTCACCTTGAACACCACCTTTGGAACAGCAACTTGTGGACCAAACTTCTGGAAATCTCTCTTGATCATTACTCTCTTGGCCTTAGTAGCACCAAAGAGTGTGTGTGTGTTAGAGATAAAAAGAGAGGAAGAGTACCAAACAAAATGAACTCCCTTTTTCCTCTCTGGCTCCAGACTCGTGTTTTTACCTCTCTCAACCGGCCAAGCATCGAGAATAGGAAACTCCCATGCATTGGTTAGTTTTGGAGGTGGATATGACAAATGGTACTGGCAGGATTTAGCGGCGCTAACCATAAGTTAGCGGCGCTAACTCAAAAGAGTTAGCGGCGCTAACGGGGCCTGCCAGTGATTTGACACAAAGTACATGCAGCCGTAGCGGCGCTAACTTTTAGGACTTAGCGACGCTAACCCATAAAGTTAGCGGCACTAACGCGGCCTGCGATGTCAACTTTTGTCTTTTGTCATATTTGGTCCCTTAACTTAAGTTGCTGTCAGGTTTGGCCCCGGTGTATGACCCAATAGGCCCATACATCATCAGCAGTGGTCTATATGGCGTACGTACATTAGTGGCATATCTCTAACAGACTCCCACTTGCACATAATGCACCGTACCCATGTAACCACAGACAAAGAGCTGCCTCTAGCAAAGCATCGATGCCCCCAAGTCAGTATGGGTTCCGCCTCCTTGCAGAAAACCATAACCTACATAAAACGTAGAGGTCCTATAGATAAGTGATCAAACATCCTTTTGTTCGCGATATCCTTGTGAACACGAGACATGGATTAATATGTCAATCTCCAGATTTTTCACGATTATGTTTCTCGATCTATATTGGTGGTGACCAAAAATTTAAGGATATATCTGATTCTCAATCAATATTCCTTTACCCATGGCCATGCTTATTTTGGTGTCATCGCCCAATCATCGAGGGGCCCAGGGATATCTCTTATACAAGAGGAACAAATTCCGTTGACTGTACAACCCAATAGCATGAACCTTGTCCTACCCAGCTATTCCCTTTATAATAGCCAGTTACGAACTACGTTTTGAAATAGCCAAAGTAAGAAAGTTTCATGCTATAGCAATTCATACATCTCAGGTCGAAGGACGTAATGATATTATCATCCCGAGTTACTTGTGACCATGATCCATGAAGTGAACTCAGGTGTGGGACTTCCAGTCACTTGAAACTCCTTTCAAGCACAGGTTACTGTTGCGTTTCATGCATTCAATCCTTGATTAATGCATAACCAACACCTAACCTCAGCCTTATTTCAAACTTCCTTCCCTTGAAGAATGACTGACTGTGGAAATTTAGAATGTATAAACATTCTGGGAAGTGGTTAAACATGCTAAGATGGAACACAGTAAAGTATTATGAATGTAACCGTATCACACGCATATCGAAACAAGCATAAGTTACAATACTGTCTGTATCGTTCCCAAAACTTATAAGTAAATCAAACATTTACTAAAACGATATTCAAGCTTTGTCATAAGCATAAACAATGCTATAATACCTAGTATGAAATTCATCACTAGAATTTGACAACGGCTTAATTATGGGATCATCTACACGATATCCCTTTGTACTCTTGTGTATTCTTTTGTTAAACCACTTTCTAAGTGTTTATCAAAAGAGATCATACATAATATTATCATAGTCGTCATATCCTCAATGTTACCGAAGTCTACAATAGGATTAATGACACTTATGATTATTAGAGTCGACATACTCTCAATGTAACCAAAGTTCACAATAGAGTCACTGACACTCACTTTTAATAGAGTCGACATACCCTCAATGTTACCTGAGTACACAATAGGGTCAATGACACTCATTGAATTTTATATATCGTATCTATACCACATACTTAAATATCCAAAGCTTCGATTAAAATCGACAGTCTTATTTAATATAGATTGGCTTGCAGTAAAACTTACTCAAGACAACTCTATTTACGTCAAACATCAAGAACATACATCTGTATTTCTTGAATTTAGAATTCACTTGATTCCATGTTCATATTTATACTCTTGACAGAATAATTCTACCAATAGGTTGATAACAACCCTAAATTAGGACATTATTTTCATGGAGTATATTTTACTAGGAACACATGAAACTCCCACTAGCCCTGACAAGGGTATCTGGCTTAATCTATGCTTTCTAGAAAACTCATTCCTTTGACTTTCTCTTAAAGCAGGATCACAGCCACAAGATGCAAGTTTTGCTGACTTTAGTCATGGACATAACTTGGACATAATGGATATATAAGACCTTGGAACATGCTTCAAACATTTCCTCAACCTACCCCTACGAAGGATCTTGGCCTTTTATTTCCATGTGAACTTACTTGTTTCCCCAAAAGTGACAACAATGCTTCACATAACCCAGACTTAATCCGGATCATGTGTAAGAGCCTCGGAAAGTACCTTAAGCATTTCCTCAACTTAATCCTATGAAGGATTCAGGTCTCTTACGTCCATGTGAACCAACTTGTTTCCGCAAGGTGACAACAATATTTCACTTTTATTCAAGTTATCTTCAACATAGCCACTAGAACATGTTTCCATATAATCAACATGAAACACTTTGTCTCTAGTCGGTATTTGAAGTTGTCCATAATTGCATATATGTTAGTCCCTTCACCCTTCTTGGATGACACCATAGGTGTAGGATTAACCCAAGTCAAGTACTTGGATGCAACAAATGGGTTACATCTATTTATATCATTCCCTTCTTTTATTCACTAGTGAACACAGGGTCCCACTATGTTTCCGATGATTGGTAACATCACAATGATTTACCATCAAGTTGCTGCTGCTAAAATATGACAACATCATATCTAAACAGCCTTCTTGATTTCCATCAGATTTAAAGAAGCAATGGATATTGTCAGGTTTTACCAGCATCTCTATGCTGATTAAATGCTAGTGTCAACATTATGTCTCTTACTTAAGTTTTACGTTCTTCCACTGGAATGCTTTTGTAAATTGTCCTTTCCCTCTTGATCAACCAAACATGGTTCCTATAAGTTCAAGAAACAATTATCCAAAACTCAAATGAACTACTTAAATATATTGGCATCAACTTATAATTCATCCATCTCCCACTGAATTTAGACTGGATAATTTAATTTATGAGATTGACAAGCAAAGAACACTTTCTAGTCAATATTTCATTCGATGCTTAAGTGACCACAATGCTGTGTTTCAGATCGAGGACTTGGTTCATAAAATTAATGTATACCAATCACATTGAATACATGTTTTAGGCCTGCCTTTTACCAGATCATCAGCACTGATATCCGGTTTTCTTTAAAGTAACACCATGTGCAAACGTGTTTCTTCGAGAAATCGAACTATGAGTTAAACCCATGATTCATTTCATGTTTAAACCAATATAGATAAGAAAACTTAGCATCTATTCTAGATCTAAGAATTTATATCTATATGCCCTTATTGATTCTTAATTCTCTTTAGGTTAGTTCCGAACACCACTAGGTTCCAGACACAAGCCTTTTCTCTAGTAAACTTTCTCTCAACAACTACCATAAAGATAGTGATGAAGAATTTCACTAGTGTCACTCTTTGTGGCATACTTGAACGGATTATCCACACAAATGTGATCATATCCAACAAGTCACAATCCTTCCTACCAACACTGGTGAAGGATTTCTTAATCATCCTATTCCAATAAACAAGATTTGCATCTCTCATTTAGCCCGAGGCTTAACTTTTACAAAGATCCTAACCACATGGATCTAAGCAATGCAAATGTTGTTTACTTGGTCAAGTTTGATTATGCCATAGAGCTAATATATCCAAACCACTTTTGGATTTAAGAATCAATTGTTCATGATTGCTTTATTACTTATAACGAGCCTTTATGTATGCAATGATGTGGATAAGTTTTGATAAAATCATCTCAAAATAAATTTTCAAAATTGTTTCAATTCTAAGTCATATCCATCGTCATCAAATGTGTATTTGAGCACTAAAATAGTCAAAAATAACACATAAAGCATAGACATGGATTGAATTTGAAATGAAACTATCAATATGAAAAATCTTTTCATAAAATACTAGATACAAAAATATCCATCATCTTCGAAAGAACATACAATAAAGCAAGTCTAGCCACGCAGGGCATACTCAAAAGTAATAAATAATCCGGAATTAATGGCGAGACTTAAGACTCCCAATTCTCTTATAGAAGACAATCAACTAAATTTCTTCTTCAGAGATCCGGTTCTTCAAGCTCTTCCTTCTTGCAACGAACAGACCTACACTTTGTAACAAAATAAATTTGTGACAAACGTGAGTCTTATAGCTCGGGTAAACAACCCAGCTTATTAAGGAATAGCAATGAAGTAAAAATCATGAATGTACCTCAAGTAGAAAATTAACTCTCTCTTTTCTGAGAAGTTTTATATCCTCTCGTCACGAAGGGCAGGCATGACGGCCCCAATCCCCAAATCTACTGCAGAAGTAGCAAACCACCCCTTGTTGAGTCTCTTTAGGCACATCATCAATGTCCATAGACTCAAAACTTGAAGCAAGCTTGGATACTCCAACTTCTTCTTGTAATGGGATCAATTTCTTCTTCTTCATGTTATGTTGTTCCTTAGAACCAAGAACAAGAGTGGATGAGGATGATGCATGCTTGGACATGTTAGATTCTACAACCTTCAACATTCCATGCAATTCATCTATAGACATTTCCTTTCCATGCATATGATAGTCCTTTACAAACTTTTCATATGTGGCGGGCAGAGACTGAAGTATGAAATTCACACCAAGCTCCCTCCCTATAGGAAAACCTAATCTCTCCATCTGGTCCATGTATGATTTCATCTTCAAAACATGGGCACTTACACTCCTGCCTTCCCGCATCTTACAACCGGTTAGACTTTTAACACACTCAAAATGTTCTTGTCTAACTTGCTGTCGGAAAACATCCTTCAGCTTGTTAATCATGTCATACACAGTCATGTGCTTAAATTGCTTTCGCAGTTCCGAGCTCATACTTGATAACATGAGACAAGCAACATCGTGTGTATCCCGAACACGCTTTTCATACGCATATCAGATAGCCCATTCCGCATTGATAGCAGGTGGTTCACGAAGGGGTTCCTCAAGAATGTGCAACTTAGACTCGGCATGTAGGACAATTCTCAATTGCCTAAGCCAGTCAACAAAGTTCACTTCCGTGAGTTTCACCCTTTGTAGAATCATACGAAGTGAAAAATTCGACGTGTTGTGGTTTTGATTCGACATCCTATATTAAAGTAGAGTACAAGAATTAGTTAGTTTGAATTGAATCCTCGTTAAAATAATTACCCATATCGTCTCGAAAAATATTTTAACAAGGGCTAAGAACCATATTTCACTCCAATTCATGACGTGGTTGCCGCGGATCACTTCATGGAGCTATTTAGGCCGATAACCATTTTACCGATTGCAATCTCTATTGCAACTTTTAGACACTTGCGGGATCCTACGACAACCATCGGTCGTTTGGCATGTTTGATCCCTACTAGCACCAATTCCACATTAAAATTCTTGGTTGACTCGTGCTAAGTTCGACAATCACTCAAGGATTTTAATTTGCAATTGTAAATCGTCCAACAAGATACACGGTGATACCTCAACAACTACCGGCTCGTGCTAAGCTCGACAACCGATAATTTCAAGATCCCACACTCACCTTCCACACAGATCCACATGGAATAACTCATGCTAAGCTCGACAATCACTCCATGCTTCACTAGATTCGGGTGGTGTCATCTTTTGGATGGCGCAAGATTTACGTTTTTATGAAAACGGGCTTTTGTTTTCGGCTTGGTTACAGATTAACTTGTTTAGTGACAAAACCTATTTTCACTAGGTGAGTTAATCTTGTATGTGAGCGCGCGCGAGAGTTGTAAACCATTTTTACCAAATCTCTTGTGATTTTATTAATTTCGAAAAATTTTCTAGCATGCGAATCCTAAGCAAACCATGCAAGAATACAATAAAATAACATCACACGCATATATATGAAATAAATTGGTAACCCTTGCCATAAATCCTATGCGTTCTTCCCGTGAGCCAAAACGGGTCAACTAAGGGACGGAAGGTTTCAATGCGAGCTCCCACCAGAACCGCTATCTCCAATGGACTTTACCGGCTTCTATGGACACGATCCATCTCCTTTCGACTCCATCTTGTGTGTTTTCATCCAAATTGTACAACAAATACAATAGAAATTGAAATGGCATACAAGCCACAATAATTTCCTATTTATCTAGTACAAATACACGGATGAATGAAATGGCATGCAAGCCACAATATTATTACAAATATAACAATTTTAATAAATATTACAGCCCATATGTGATATTAAATCACCAAATTGCATCCAAACACACAAAGTCAACCACAAGGTCAAAGGCAAGGTTACCAATTTCAAATCTATCACATACAACTAACCAAACAAGATGGTAATAAAATTACCAAAACAAATCTGGAACAAAATTCCAGAATCACAAAAAGGCTAAAAATTCCCGAGACCAAAACTGATTTTAACTTTGAAACCAAAACTGTTACAGCGCGTTAGCACCGCTAACCCGAGGTTAGCGCCGCTAACCCTGTTCGAACAGAAAACAACCATTTTGATTTCGGGATTTTTCAAGCCACCAAGTGCAAATCTAACATAGAGGTGGCTCTGATACCACTGTTGGGATTTCGTGGGCTCACAGCGGAAGCAAGGTACAAACAAAATAGCCCAATGTACAAGCAATCAAAGCATAAAAACCGAAATCCCTCAAATGGACCAAACTCTATGTTCAAGAAATGCAACAAGGAAAGGAAAGAGGTGGTTATACCTTTCTCCTTAGCTCCAGATATCTCAAACCGTGGTGATGATCCTCCAAGAACGAAAACCGGATCTTCTATTAGGATATACCCCGGGAACAAGCCAAACCACGAGTGCTAGCAAGCCTCTAGTGGTACTTCACCTTGAACACCACCTTTGGAACAGCAACTTGTGGACCAAACTTCTGGAAATCTCTCTTGATCAATACTCTCTTGGCCTTAGTAGCACCAAAGAGTGTGTGTGTGTGTTAGAGAGAAAAAGAGAGGAAGAGTACCAAACAAAATGAACTCCCTTTTTCCTCTCTGGCTCCAGACTCGTGTTTTTACCTCTCACAACCGGCCAAGCATCGAGAATAGGAAACTCCCATGCATTGGTTAGTTTTGGAGGTGGATATGACAAATGGCACTGGCAGGATTTAGCGGCGCTAACCATAAGTTAGCGGTGCTAACGGGGCCTGCCAGTGATTTGACACAAAGTACATGCAGCCGTAGCGGCGCTAACTTTTAGGACTTAGCGACGCTAACCCATAAGTTAGCGGCGCTAACGCGGCTTGCGATGTCAACTTTTTTCTTTTGTCATATTTGGTCCCTTAACTTAAGTTGCTGTCAGGTTTGACCCCGGTGTATGACCCAATAGGCCCATACATCATCAGCAGCGGTGTATATGGCGTACGTACATTAGTGGGCATATCTCTAACATTAATCACAGATTTAAAACATACCAATCTCACAACTAATGTAATTATTCGAACACACGAATAGCTTGGCAATCTGTGAATATCTTAATCACGTTGAACAGACAAACAGTGATTCAAGAATCGTAACACATACGGTTGAGGTGAGGTATTTGGCTCTGCAACACTTAGTTGTAATCGTCGTTGTAGTCGCACCTCTAAACTTATCAGGAGATAAGTATTTATAATCCTGTTCCTACGGTTCCTAACAAACTAAGACTCAGCCTAATTTGCTAACTAACTATTGGATAACTCGGAATCTTGAATTTTGAATCTTCTTATCTTGAGTCTTCAATCTTCAATCTTGATTCTGGAGTCTTCTTATTCTTCCCGTAGATATAGAGAGTTAAAAAGATAAATTTAAAACATATTTAAATTCTCTTTAAACTGACTTCTTGCTCTGATTGAGCTACTCAGCTTAAAACTCATCAAGCTGAGTTCTTCGAGAACAAACTCGAAAACCAACATGAACTAACACGTATATTAATAAACTCATCCTCAGAAGTCCTAAGTGTTAGCTAGAACGTATTTAGCAACTCTGTTGAGCTAACTCAGTATATACGCTGAGTCACTCAGCTTGAAACTCATCAAGCTGAGAGCTCAATATATCTTAGGTGAAACACACAGCTTATCAAACACATTGATAATTTTATTAAGATATAGTCTAAGCTGGTCGAACATATGCTCAGCTTATACTCAGTCTGAATCACTATAAGTGTTCAGTCTGACTAAGCTTCATAATTCTGTTTAAGTTGTATTTAGAACTTATCTTACAAACTTAACTTTGTCTCATCAAATCTAAACTGATGAAATCATTTTCCCAACAAAGACCAATTCAGCTCTGACGACGCTTTAGACAGCAAACATACAGATGAACCTGCACCTTTTTCTAATAAGCAAATAGTGTAAAGATTTGACTTTCTGGAACCACTCAGAATCTCGGCACCATCCGCTGTGCGAAGTGTTGGTGCATAATTGTAAATCCCTAGTTCTTATCAATCCAATATATATACATGTTTACTTGAAATGTTTATTCAAATGTGTTTTGATTAATGGTTTGCATGTTTATACATTCTTAGTGATTCTATGTGATTATCTTAAGCTTACAAGTACTTAATCATGTGTTGATGTGTGTTTGGAAGTTTAAGTGTGTGTGAGAAATCACCACGTGCGAAGTCATGCTCACTACGTGCGTAGTGGAGCTCACTACGCACGTAGTGAGTAGGTCGGTTTAAATCTAATTAATTATTATTAAATTAACCAGTACGCACGTACTGGACTAGCTACGTGCGCAGTGAAGAGCATCACGTGCGTACTGAAGTTAATTACTCTATAAATACTTCTTAACCGCTTATTAGCGCGGGAATCGAGCGAGTAACCTACGTAATCGACGAATCAATCAAGTACTTTACGGGAACCATCGTAATTCACCTTATCTTACCTTAAGCCTACTAATTCGCAATCTTAGTGATAAATACGAAAATCAAGGGCAGCCTTAAGCATCTCTGTGTGAGTTCTTAGAGTGTGTTCTTGTTTCTACTCTGTGTGTTACTGTGTGCCGGACACCTAAACAGATCTTAGAATCCTTAGGAGGTTTGGGAAATAGAATTCCGCGCTATTTCTCATCCTAGATCAGTCCTAGCATTAGGGTGTTTTAGTTTAGTTTAGAACCCCGTCCCCCAGCCGGTCCTACAAAGTGGTATCAGAGCCTTGTGCTTTGATTGATCACTTTTCTTTAGGATTTCGGGATCTAGGTGTCGATTAGGCCTGTGTGTTTGTCCTTTTCGTCGTTTTTAAACCGGTTAGTAGGTCGAAAATAGGTCGTTTTGCGTTAAAAAGATCGTGTTTTTACGTTAACTGTTTGAGTTTTACTCGTGCGAAGTGATTCCCTGTGCGTGCGTAGTGATCCTTAGTGCGTGCGTAGTGTCGTAGATCATCTAGAATCTTCATCAAGCTGTGTGTTCATTCCGTGCGTAGTAGATATTCAACGCGTGCGTGGTAAATCCATTACGTGCGTGTTGAGTCTGTGTGATAATTTTTCCTTTAAAAATATTTTTAAGTACTCCGTGCGTAGTCGTTGCAATCCGTGCGTACTAGGTTGTCAGTTCGTGCGTATTACAGTCTGTGTGTTTTCGAGTCATTCCGTACGTAGGTCTTTAACTTCGTGCGTAGTGCGCTGTGATCGTGCGAAGTGTTCTTCGTTCCGTACGAAGTGTTCTAAAATGTCTGACATGAGTGCAATGGCTGCCAAACAAAAAATAACCGCATTAAGTAACTTAATAATGGACAATGAACAGGGAGGCATTAATAAAGTACCCCGACTACTAACCATGGAAGACTACCCATTTGGGAAACCAGGCTTACAAAGCTCCGGAAAGGAAACATCTGTGGAGGAATGAGGGTTCAATCTCACAAGTGGAGAACATTGAGATAGTTTCTGATGATGAGGATGAGGAGCCTGAGATACAAAGTCAGGGAGTTCGTGATCCCACTGGGGGAGAGGCTATCCCAGGAAGCCTAGAAGATATTAATGTTGATGATTTTTTCGAGGAAAGTGAGGAGGAGGAAAGTAGGAAAAGGAAGGAACAGGCTGCAGTCGATGAGCCAGAAAAGAAGAAGAAGAAGGTATACAAGTTCAAGCCGCTGGTTGCTTCTTCAGAAATCATTGTCAAACCATCCTCTGCAACCGCCGCTCCAGTCATCTCTGTCACTCAAGGTGCTGAGGGGTCCTCTCAGACCAGGTCACAGCTGCCTTCCCTAACCATGGAAGCAAACCTAAACAGACTCCAAGGCTACATGCTGGAGATGATCAAAGATGAAAGTAAAAGAAAGCTGGAGCTGGCAGAAGTCAAGCAGAGACTGATCGAGAAGGATGCTCAAATAGAAAATCTGCTAAAAAGGGATGCGCAGATGGAGGACTTGTTGAAAAGAGATGCTGAGAGGATTGAAAGCTTAGAGAAGAGTAATGAGGAAAGAGCATTGATAATCAGCGAGCTTGTCAAGAAGAATGAAACGATGGAGCATATCTTGCTTGAATATACCTCGGAGTTTAAAAAGTTGAAAGATAAAGTTGAGAAACAGGATGAGGAGGTCCTAAGATTGAAAGAGGCCACGGAGTCCGAACAAGCATACACTTACTCTGGCGATGAGCAAGATCCATTAATTGTTCAGCCATTGAAAGCTGATATTCCTCAGTCATCTCGTCTGCTGAGTGTTCAAGGGCAAATTGTTCCACAACATGAGTATGATGCAGAGGAAGGAGAAATACTTCCATTTCTGACAAAAGAACAAATTGCCGAACTTTTACAGATTCCTGTCGAAGATGTTATTCTAGAAGAGGTGGATGAAAGCTTTGTGCAACCATCTCAAGCTGAACAGGAACCTGTATTTGACACTGATGAGATTGAGATTGAGGATGAAACCGATCAACACTATCCTGGTCAACAAACAGACGACCTGCCTGACCTTGCCGATCTTTTCCGAAATGCAAATGCTGAAGAAGTCAACAAAAGAGCTGAAGTTAGAGAACAAGAAAATGTTGATTTTGATTTAGAAAAATATCTGGGTGATAGAAAATCTAAGCAAGAGGAAAGAGAAGCAAGACGTAAAAAGTATCAACGATTTATAGAACGTCAGGCAGGAAAAGAAAAAAGGTCTGAAAGCTCACCGGAGTATACCAAATTTTATCAGACTCTGGGCAAAAAGACGGATGGTGAGATTGTTGGTTGGTGCTACATGCCGGAATTCAATGTTTATGCAATCAAAAGAGAAAGGGGAGTTGAGTACTTCCAAAGGGCAAACGACATTCAAACATTGCCATTCTATGATATACGAAAACTCGCTCGCCTGCCTCTTCTGGATTGTGACGATAATAGCATGGCAAAATGGTTTGAGACGCTGGTAAAGCGTGAGGCTCAATTTGGATGGAAAAACATAAAGCCTTACATACCAGGGGTCAAGATCCATCCAACAAGGATTGATCTACTGACAGGGAGGAGATTCAAGATACTCAACTGTAAAGCTCCCCGTTGTATGAAAAAGTTGCCATTAAGAACCATGCCGACTGGGTGGAACGCTAGGTTCAAGTGGTGGTACTTCAACGAGAAGACAACGGAGGCAGTGATTGTTTTAGACGACAACCTGTCAGGTGGAGAAACTGTAAAGGTATTCGATCCTATGTGGATCAGAAATTTTGGTAAAGACGACATCACTGTTCTGTACTACAACCCAATTCTGTACAAGCATCAATATATGGAGTTAGCGTTGCAGTTTCAGAAAGTCGTCAGAATTTGTTTTGCATTTGACATCTATGCTGGATCTGAAGAAGTAAAGTCTACAACTGTGTGATAGCTAGATTGTCAGTTTTGTTTACTTTGTGTAAATTTTGCTTAGTGCAAGTTTTATGGATAGAACTAGGTCTTAGGGGGAGTTTGTTGGTGCATAATTGTAAATCCCTAGTTCTTATCAATCCAATATATATACATGTTTACTTGAAATGTTTATTCAAATGTGTTTTGATTAATGGTTTGCATGTTTATACATTCTTAGTGATTCTATGTGATTATCTTAAGCTTACAAGTACTTAATCATGTGTTGATGTGTGTTTGGAAGTTTAAGTGTGTGTGAGAAATCACCACGTGCGAAGTCATGCTCACTACGTGCGTAGTGGAGCTCACTACGCACGTAGTGAGTAGGTCGGTTTAAATCTAATTAATTATTATTAAATTAACCAGTACGCACGTACTGGACTAGCTACGTGCGCAGTGAAGAGCATCACGTGCGTACTGAAGTTAATTACTCTATAAATACTTCTTAACCGCTTATTAGCGCGGGAATCGAGCGAGTAACCTACGTAATCGACGAATCAATCAAGTACTTTACGGGAACCATCGTAATTGACCTTATCTTACCTTAAGCCTACTAATTCGCAATCTTAGTGATAAATACGAAAATCAAGGGCAGCCTTAAGCATCTCTGTGTGAGTTCTTAGAGTGTGTTCTTGTTTCTACTCTGTGTGTTACTGTGTGCCGGACACCTAAGCAGATCTTAGAATCCTTAGGAGGTTTGGGAAATAGAATTCCGCGCTATTTCTCATCCTAGATCAGTCCTAGCATTAGGGTGTTTTAGTTTAGTTTAGAACCCCGTCCCCCAGCCGGTCCTACACGAAGCGTACAAGATTTCTTCTGGAATAACACTTCCATATCCTTGTCACAGAATTGACCTATGCTGAACAGATTGTGACCTAAATCTTTCACATATGACACTTTCTCTATTTTCATATTACCATGCACAATGTCACCATGACCTAAAATTGGAGAAATCTGATCATTCCTGAATTTGACATTACGAGTGTACTTCCCCACATAATTCTTCAGAATACTTCTATTTCCCGTCATGTGCTTCGTGCAACCGGAATCCATGTACCAAAGGGTACTTTTCTGTGATCAAACAACAAAATAAACTCAGGTACCCATTTTGGAATGGGTCTAGGTTTGTGATTAGCATTCACAAAAACCGATTCAAAATTATTAAATTTCTTTGTAAATGTTTTCGGAAATGGTGAATGATTTTGTTGTTTAGTTTGAACTCTTGATTTGGATTTGATATTATGAGTGAACGAAGAATTATGAAATTCCAGATAATTCATTCGATGCATTCTTGAATATGAATTAAAATTCCTATTATGATTCGATGAGGGGGTTTGAAACGAATGTGAATTCTGCTTGTTTTAAGAATTCTGTGATGGTGATGTGGAATGTTGTGTAGGTGATTTGACTTTTTGTTTGACTGATTCAGCTTTTTGTGAAGCTTTCGTTGAATTATTAACAAAACAATTTGCTTTTTCAGATTTGTCAGAATGAACACGTGTTTCTTTTACAACCCAATTCAAAAATGAAGTACAAGCCTTTGGACAGTAATTGAAGTGAAATTTAGAGAAAACATTTTTCCTATTAAAAGATGAATGTTTTGGCTTCGTCGATTCAGATGACGGAGCTTCAAGTTTCACTTCCTGTGTTGCCTTGAACTTGTCTTCATGGTTATTCCTTGCTTTATTAACTCCTGTTTGTTTCACTTTCACCTCAGCCTTCTTTGTGTCCTGATGCTTTTGTGCAACCTTCTTTTGTTCATCTTTCGTCAATCTTGATTTAACTGCCCTCCTGAAAACATTCTTTCATTTTGCATGAACTGAGTTGGAATCAGTACTCGAATGTTGTGAACCAAAGTGATTATGAGTGGAATCATTATTACTTTTCTGTTCAGATTTGACAGTTTGACCTCTGTGAACTTTTTCTGAATTAGAAGAAGAACCTTCTTCAAAAACACTATCCTCATTACAAAAAACACTGCATTTATGATTCAAAAACTTTTGACATTCCTTTGGACATTCAGGATAAACAATCTTCGAATATATATGTTGCATCCTTTCCACTTTTTCTTAAAGAACCTATTTTTCACTTGTCAAAACCGAAATCTTTTGAGTTTGATCAACTTTATGATTCACTTTCTTCAAATTCTTCTCCAAATCATTTAACATTTGTTCCAATTGATTATCACCATCAATAATCTCTGAGGTGAGATTATGTTTTTCAAGTTGAAGATTTACAAAACACTTTTCTAACTCAACTCTTGAAAAAATCTTTTCAGCACATTTTGTTCAATTCATCCTTTAATTCCAAAATTGTCTTTTCTAACTTCTTTTTTATGACAGAAGTTTCGAAAATCACATCAACTTTTTCACTCAAAACTGTTTGCAATTCATTTATTTTTGCCAAAAGAATTTCTTTTTCAACCTTGAATCTCAGATTTTCAGGTTTTAAAGATTTTAAAACCTTCTCATTTTGAAAACGAGTTTCAGATGCAGCGGAATTGTGTAACTTTGTGATTAATTCTGAAATCGTTTCTTGTAGATTCAAGTTTTCCATTTCCAAACTTAGATTTTTCGTTATGCATGTTGTTTCCAAGATTTCGTGTCGTCTCTGCAGCTCCATATATGGAATGTAGACACGAGCAATTTTAGGAGCTTCACAATCATCCTCCTTCGGTGGAGGACCAACAAACTCAGTTGATAAACTCTGACTTTGAAATTGAGATTCTTGATTGGCATATGAGTCATTCAACTTTTGATAATCAAATTTGTTTTGCATTTTGTTCATGGTGCTTTTTTTAAATTCTTCCTCCCTCAAAACTTCTTCCTCACCAACAAATACCATATGTGCTGTCATTCCTAAATTCATTCTCTCCATCATATACAAGGATGTGCAATTCACTTTTGCAAGAAAGTCATCTTCATCATAGCCTAATCCTTTGTATTTGTTCTTTATGTCCGGTGCCAATTGTTCAAAAATCGAATGCCTTGTTGTCTTTTGTTTTCTAACAAGTTTTGCCATTTATTCAACTTTTGATTCCAATTTCACTTTTTATTTCTTGATAAAAAATGTTTGAATTAATTTTTGCAGTGATTTTGGCAACATTTAAATCATGAACTTTTAATTCTGTTTCAGCCTTTATCTTTGATAACTCCTCTTTGATTTTGATTTGAGATTGCAACTCAATGATTTTGGAATCGAGGTTAATTTTATCAGTATGAGTTGGATTTGATGCTTGTTTTAGCTTTAGTTTGATTATGTCCTCTTTTAACTTATGATTTTGATTTGTGAGATTATGAACATTTTCCACCAATGTTTGAATGAAGACATCATTCACATCCATTACCTTCTCCTCAGCATCTGACATTTCTAAAGGCTTTGGTGGACTCGGCTCTTCAAGCTCTTCATACTCAAACTCACTTTCTGTTTCATACCCGTCTTCTTCATCAAACCTTGCCATTAAACCCACATTTAGATTGTCATCATAAGCAGCATCATCTAATTCCACATGTTTCATCGAAAGTTCTTCAGCAAACACATTTACCAACTCATCATCACTTTCACCATCCTCTTCTTCAAAATCAAACTCTGCTACTTTGGCCATAAGCACCAGTTGTGCATGAACCAACTCATCTTCCTCACTGTTATCAGTATCTGACAAAAACTGATCTTCTTCCACCAGCAACACTCTTCCTGAGTTTTGTTTCTTTATCATATCAAGCTTTTCTTGATAATAATCAGCATCTCTGGTCTTTGGCAATTTGCAATCCTTTATAAAGTGACCAGTACCTTTGCAATTATAACACTTTCGCTTCTTAGCAGCTTCAAATTTTCTCTCATATTTCCTCTCCAAACGTTAACCGTCCTTTTTTGAGTCATCTTTCGTCCATTCCAATCTCCTCGAGTTTTCATTTTTCTAATCATATCTTCTTTGATACTCGTCACTCCTCCTATTACCATCCCTGCGTCGTGACCCAGAAGTATACCTCAAGTTGTTGTTGGTCTTATGCTTACCATACTTGTTGTTCAGCATTGTTGTCAAGTAGTTCATTGCTTGTACCACTTTATCACTATCAGATTCTTCATTTTCAGAATCCTCTTCCACAGACTCAACAACATGTTTCATTTTTACTGATCTGGATGACGAGGATTTTCTGTCAGCTACCACCAATGCCAGTGGATCAATGTTTTCTTTGGGAACACATGTGACCACCTCATCTTGATATTGATTTAATTCTTCAAAAATCATGTGATGCGTCACCTTGTTCAGATTCTTATTCATTTACTTGTACATATGAACATGTATTTTCCATTTTGAACCAAGTGAATTCAAGAACCAAACATTCTTAATGAGATTTAAAAAGTTATCAAACTGTTGATTTCTCAAATCGTTCAATAACTTGCAGAAACGACTATATTTCTCAGTTAAATTCTCATTCTCTTTTGCCTTGAAGTTATCAAAGGCATTAACCAAAGTTGTTTCTTTGATCTACACACCTGTCCCTTCCATTTGACTCTTAATCTCATCCCAGATTTCTTTGGCGGTTTCCATCCCACTAACTTTAATATAGAATTCTGCAGGCAGCCCATGCTTCAGATAATACTTGGCTTTCTCATCAGCTAAAGCTCGCTCCTTTTCTTTTGCATCATACTCATCAGGTGTCTTGAGGCTGTTAACACCTGCAATAGGAGAATTATGATGTGGGTCAGCTTCTATAATGAGCCTAAATTCTGCATTTCCATCTAAAATACTTTTCTTCATTAACGCTCCATATTTCTCATGATTATCTATAAAATCCATGAATCAGCCTTTTCACACATTGTATTCACCCCTATATAAAACAGGTGATTTGGTGTCAGACCCAAAAGACAAAGTTTCACTGTATGTACTCATGACTGAATCTTTAATCCTAAAAGATGTAAAGTTCTTGAATATTTCACTAAGTTCCAGCAAAAGCCGTATCTACCACAAACACCGGATCTTCAAAAACCGTATCAACTACAAAAACCGGATCTTCAAAAACCATATCTTAGAAACCAACTCAAAACCCGTATGTTAGAAACCAATTCAAAAACCGTATCCTCAGAAACCGAATGTTACAAAAACCGGATCTCAGAAACTAATTTCAAAAACCGTATCTTTAGAAACCGGATGTTGCAAAAACCGGATTTCAGAAACCGTATCCACAAATACTTGGCTTTAATTGAATGTTACAAAAATTCGATTTCACAAACCGGATATTCAACAAACCATATCTTCAGCTAACCGTATCTTTAACAAACCATATCTACAAATCACAAACCGTATCTTCACACTTGTCAACAAACCGGATCTAATTAGAATTACTGGATCAATTCAACCAACCACTTACCGGATCACTAACAAACCGAATCTCAGCATACCGGATGAAATTCAACACTTAGTCACAATCACCACAAAATCAAATTCCCGAATCTTTCAACCTACAATTCCCTAATTCCTGGATACTTTAAACCACAAAATCCAATTCCCAGATGAAATCCCGGATGATTATTGATTAAATCCCGGATGATTCTTGAGTCGAAAACCGGATCCTTAAAAAATTTACCATTTTCTTCGAATCTTTGATGATTTGTTGAATCTTTTTGCTCAATGACACTCACAATCTATCCATAAACATTTTCAATACAACAACTCAACCAAAAACTTCTATTTTGATGCTCAATTTCGACTTTTTCTTCAAGAACACCAAAACTCTAAAACTTCAAATTCAATCCTAAGATGATATCCAATTGATCTCGGACTAATCACAGTATATTCTATGTACTATTGCGAATCTAACACACTAATCAACATCCAAATTCATCAACATTCTCGAAACTATGATCCTTGATGTCGAAAAGTTCAAAACCCGTATAATCTTGATCTTTTTCTTGCTGGAATCTTCAATCAAGAACCTTAATCTAAAAGGATTAAGGCTCTGATACCAATTGAAAGTCCCAAAATCATGATTACATACAACAAATCTTCAATGTAGAGAGAGAGTTGAGAGAAACACCTTAAAGTATGTGTTTTTGTATTAACCATATGCATAAACTCTCTTACCAATTACAAAGTCAAATACCTATATATAGCTCTTACATTTTAAGTCATTTTGACCTTTGAGGTATATATCAAAATAAAGAAACATTACATAAACAAGATCTAAAACATGAATCTAACATGAAAAGACATTGACATGACGCGTTTCTTCACCAAACGTGCCCATTCTCGAATATAGACCGTTAAATTTTGAAAAGAAAGGATTACGCGAGTATTATGCGGAACGTGACTCGTTTTTAAAAAAAACGCGACGCGTTTGATTAGAATTGCCTTATCTATAGAAACAAACTTCCAGATCAGTTTTTGGGAGTTCTATCCGACTTTTACCACTATTACAACACTAAGAACACCCTAGAGGAGATCAAGGCATATTGGAGCATAAAGCTTGAAGATTTCATCATAGATATACAAGGGTTTGCTTATCCAATCATGTCTAGCTTAACTTCTTTGTGTTTATTTCGCTGTAATCTGAGAATTATGGGCTTAAGACCTGTAATCTCTGTTTAGACATGATTAATCTTGGATTTTGAGTTTGATTTCACTGATTTGGGTGACATAGTTTTATATATTTGTCATGTTTAGCTTTTTCAAAGATCCTTGCATGTTAAAATTTCTGACTTTATGATCTATTGCTAAGTTTTCATAGTTTAGATGACCATTCTATCTATGTTTGCTATAATTATGATTTGCTATGACTATTAGGATTCATGACTAGTGATTGACCAAATCTTACGGTTAGATTATGAAAGATTAAACTTTAATGTGTTAGCAATTGCATGTGATGACCAATCAATGTTAATTGATTGATTTTGTGACCAATACAAATCAATACATTAAGTCTTTCATTACACGAATCAAATTGACTAGTTATAGGAATAGTTAATGCCATGAACATTTGGTTAATGTTTCCATATTAATAGGCCTAGTGAGCCTGACTATGAGATCTAGACCATTTGAAAATCGGTATATGATTGCATGTTTGTCCATTGCACTTTCTTTGAAATCAACTAAATTGAAAAGAGCATTCTAAAAGTCTAAGTAGAGATACTTCACGTATTGATAGTTTGAAATCTAAAGTTTCTTGCTTTATTGGTTTTTTAGTCTCTAAACTTTTGTTTCATAAATTTCTAGTGTTAAAGTTAATTTGTTTATTGCTTTAGATTGGTTTAATCATAATTCCCCCTTTGATTGCTTTATTTGTATTTAGTTATTTATTAGTTAGTTTAATATATAATTATTTGAGTTAGATTCAAAATCATTCCCGTTCTCCAAGTGTTCGACACCAGTACTTATTTACTATACTACGATACGATTAGGTTCTCTTGACTATTTGTGTTGTAGTCGTACAAGATAAATCGGATTTTTTGAATTTAAATATGGTACGCTATACGCACATCACCTTTCACAAGGTTGTTAACTAGCCAAAGCACTATGATGATCAGAATTTTGAGGCTATTGAATGTTCGCATTTTGAAGAATACGAGCAACTGTTTCCCAAAGGAAAGTAATAACAGATTCATTTTGGAACTATGATATGATGGCATCAAATTCTGATCGCAACCCGGTCAAAAGACTTATGACAGCTATTTTTTTTCTGTGCGTTTACATACCTCTCACATCAGCGGTTATTAGGAGAAGGGAGTTGAGTTCCTGGTATACTTTTTTAAACTCCATAACATATGTAGTGAGAGACCGATCCTATTGTTCCCCACGATGAAAGGACTTACAAACATTATAAATTCTAGAAATATTGCTTTGTCCAGAATACAAGAAATCCAAGTACTCCGTTAAATCTTTTACATACTCATAATGACTAATCTAAGAGGTGACTGAAGAATTGATTGACTTCACAATTTGCAAAAATAAACGGGCATCATTTTGTAACCACAGCTTACGGGTGCCATCAGCAGGCGGGTTAGAAGTGAGACAATCATTTTATCCCATGCTTGTGAGATAAAGTCGAATGGTTTTGCTTCATTCAAAAATGTTTGAACCATCAAGTTTGTTATATGTGAGTCTAATGGAAACCGGAAGTATATCAGGTGCACCGATCCCACTACTAGGGGGGTTTGTCATCAAAATTTTCCATAATAATAGAAGCGATGAAATTAATTAATATCCAAACACGGCTAATCATATCACCAACAGTCTCATTCAGCTTAGAACGGTGCTTCAAAATAACAAATCTTTCAATTGAATACAAGACAATGACAAAACTGACTAAATATTACCTAGAATGAAGTCAGAGACACGAGTCGATGCTGGAGAAGGTTTGATGGGTAAATAATCATTTCAGCCAATAATCAAACCTGATCATTGAAATATGCAAGATTTGATGATTGTCAAAAATACACTTTCAGTTAGACTGAAGTTAAACATGTGTTGTTTAATTTGTGACTTACATGTTACAAACGATAGAGCAATGATAATGACTCGTTTCAGTAAAGCATTTCAGCATAATACAAAGGTAAAAGGCTTTGAAGCATTTAAGATGCATCAAAGACTTCAAAGCATTTCAAATGCGTAAAAGACTCAGAAGCCTTTGAGATGGGTAAAATTTCAAGCATCAGTTAAATACCTGTATGAAGGACACGTTGTTCACTGAAATACATCACTGAAGACAATATCTATTATGGATAGTCTTATGTACGATTCAATAAAAACCTTGTGTCACATTCATTTTAGTATCTCCAATAAAATAATGTAAAAGGTTGAACATGTGTTGTTCAACTATGTCCTTGATATTTCATTTGTAAAAGTATTAGTATATGTTTTGTATCTTCTGAAAGATAGAAACAAGATCAAGTTTTACCTGTGAAAAAAGATAAAGCTATCACTAATGAAAAGATCTCTAAGACATGTCAAGCACTAAAAAACAATTGGCAACTACATCTTTAGTGAAGACAAATCTTAAGAATTTTGGCAGACAAAAGAATGTTCAAAAAAGGAAGAGTTACAATCTAATCTAATATACTAATTAAAGGAAAAGGATTATGACATCATCATCATCTTTATTTAAATAAATTTGTATACAAATTACAACCTTCTATTTTACAAATTTTCTTAAAAACCCCCCCTCCAATTACCAATCGCAACCTCCTATTTACAATATATTACTTTTCTTATATCAAGAGTGATTATTCAAAATTTAAACTAGTTTTAGATACTAAAGTTTTTAAAATTTTCAAACTTTCCATATTTTTAGGTGATTAGTTTTGGTAAACATATAATATATAAAAGCAATATATGTTTATTATCCTACAATATATATGTAAATAGTAACATTAAGTCTAAAAACTTTCCAATGTCATTATCTATTAGTGAAAAACATGTATATGTTAAAACAATTAAAAATGTTTAAATCCACCACCACACTAGTTGAAATACTAATAGCTCATTATGTCATTTATCAGTTACTTTTCACATATGGATGTTTATTTACTGCAGGATCGTAACTATTGTAGCATTTTATATCTATAAACATTGATGCACTTTGACATCACACATGTTGCTCTGATTCTTCTTCATTTTGATAGCTATCAATTATGAAGAATTAACAACCCTCTTAATCAGCTTCAAAGAGACTTTTATTGGAACAATCTCTAACTCTTAGGGAGATAAAAGTGGTTAAAAAGTTCTACAGAAGACGAATATGTTTAGAATACGTTTTATACTAATATATACGTTTTAAAACTGTATTTTTTATACATGATAGTACTCTTAAGACCTAAAAAGTTTAAAATTGATTTTAACCATCCTCGTGTTAATACACGGGATGTTAAGCTAGTTCCAAGATAAAAGGATAAGATAAATAATATTATATTACCAATCGAAAGAATCTTTCACACCACTTGCCCATTTGTTTTATAATACTATTTATGTCCTTTATAACCATCATATCATCACGTAAAGAATCTTCCAAACCGTCGGCCAAGGATGTCTATAAATAGAAATGCAATTACAACATGCAAAACACACCTCGACTCTCATTGACCATCTACTCAACAAACTGAGCCAAAAGCTTCTAAGCAAGGCTAAGTTCATAGAGTTTACATTAATGGAATCAAACTTGTTCACTCGAAGGCGGTAATCATCACAAAACATGCCCATACGATCGCATGGACCTACCATGCGATCGCAAAGCATAATCACAAGACTTACGGTCAAAAGATTAACACTTGCGATCAACATCCGAATTTACGCAGCGCGACCCCATACATTTCCGCGGCGTGGAAGTCACAAATACCCTTGCGGTCGCAAGCACCTTCGCTTACGGTCGTATGGACCACAACACCCCCTTGCGATCGCAAGCACCATGCCATGCGACCGCAAGGACCCTCGTTACAGTGTTCTTCGACCCTGTTTCGCTACAGCTACGGTTTCTCGGGTTTTAACCCCTTTAATTCGACCAAAACTTATTTCTAAACGTTTATACACTTTACTTAATACCATTGGAAGCTTAAACACACATTTGACACAAAAACTAATCACAAACACACATTTAAATCCAACAAAATGGGTCTTTCACCATTACAACACAAAAACTAGGTTCAAGCTTCAAGAACACTTACTAGATTGATGATGACAGCTTTAAGGAACAGATTCTAGACTTGATTCCAGCTTACAACCCTTCTCAATTGATTTATCTTGAAATCTCTTCTTCAAAACTCCAAAGATTTAGTGTGTGTTTGTGTAAGTATGCTTGTATGTGTGTATTGTGTGTTTTTGGGTTTCACAGGGGATAAGAAGGAAGGCAGCCGACCTATGTGGTCAATTAATAAAACACGGGTATTTTGTTCCCCTTTCCAACTTACAACTTGTCACACTCTAACCCGTTTCAACTAACGAGGATATCTACGGAATCATTACGCGAAACCGTTTAACACTTCATAACTTTTACATATTAATCTCCACTTTCATATAACACCTCACATATCCACTTTGACTAACTAAACATAAGTAATCACTAAAATAGTTATTTACAGTCGAAGTACAACTACTAAAACACAAGGTACAATCCCACACTGTTAGGCCCTATTTTTAGGGTGTTACAAATCTACCCTCCTTAAAGAGGATTCCGTCCTCGGAATCCGATCACGATCTTACATTTAGTCACACATTACTACAATTAGTCAATAAGAGACCACATTTGTCACTGCCACAATTAGTCAACATGAAACCACAATTATCATTACCACAATTAGTCAATGTGAGGCCACAATTATCACTACCACAATTTGTCAATGCGAGCCACAATTAACACTAAAACAACTAATACTACACTTAATTTACTTCGAGTAACTGCAATTCTACACTACTTAAGAACACGTATACACTATAACTAATTTCATTGTTACTCCACACAGTTTCCATATAGGAACACCTCTACAGTTCACATCCACTACGATCACACACTTAACAAATCTCATCCATTTCAGTCTACATTTAAACAACGACTACAATCAACACGAGGATACCCAATACAACACTACACTTATTTCCACTAACTACAATTATCAACACTACATAAAAACACTTCTTTCATTTACAACCTCATTACCGAAATCTTTAAATCCTCATCTCCTGATACAACCAACTGTGTTCCTTTAATCACTACGTGCCAGCATCGTCCCAACTTTCTATTTCACAATCAACATTAGAGTATCTCACGAAGAGGGACTCAAACAAACAAAGCCTCTATCAAGCAACTTCTACCTTAGGGGTCTTAATTAACACAGACAATCACAGTTTACCACTCAAAGGTCATGAACACGAATAAACAATTATCTTCACAATCAATAACACACATGTTAGTTAAAACTAATAAAGGAGAATAACCGTAATCATGTTACCGGCACTCTCGGCCTCCTCTGCTGTCATCTAAACCGATCACCCCTTTGCACGGAAAGCCCCCTTTCTGTGCCCTGTCTTAGAACCCCCAACTCCAGTATCTTGCTTTGTTGGGCAATCACTAATTCGGTGCCCCAGCTTGTGGCAACTATAGCAAACATTTTCTTTACAATTGCATTCAACTGCTGTATGCCCTACCGTTCCACATTTTAAACATCTCGTAGTAGCTTTAGAACATTCTCCAACGTGATAGGCGCGGCACGACGAACACCAAAAACCGTCAAACCTCAGTTTCTTCAGGGAATCAAACTCTCTACCCTCAGTAGACGGTTGAGACTTCCTCTTTCCACTTCCATCTACTTGATCTTCCTTGCACTGGAAACGATCCCCATCAATTTGTCGGGCTATCTCGAAAGCCCGGTCCATAGTGGTAGCAACTCTCACATGAGCACGGTAATCTAGTGGTGGCATGTTCACGAATTTCCTCATCTTGGCTTTCTCGTCAGCCAACAGGTGTGGAATAAACCTTACCTTATCTGTGAAAGCATGGATAAGGTCTTCAACCGTTTGTCTCCCTTGCAGAGACTGTTGAATTCGCTCTCCATCTTTTCTAGATCATAATCGGTGCAATACTTTGTCTTCACTTTCTCGCAGAATTGCTCCCAAGTCATAGCAGCAATTACTTCCTCGCTGAGTGTATCTTCCACCGTATCCCACCAGTCCAACGCTTTACCTTTTAGCATCCGTACCGCGTACTTGACACGGTACTCAGGTTCACAGTCACAGGATTTAAAGACTTGATCCATTTCTCGCAACCAACGTATAGTAGCAGAGGGATCATCACTACCCTCGTAAATCTTCGGTCCACAAGTCAGAAACATTTTATACGAACAACGTTCTTGTCTTTCCTTTCTAATTGTCTCAAACAATAACTCCTTAATTACCCGAAGCTCCTCCTTAGTTACCCGGAGCTCTTCTTTGGTCACCCGAAGCTCTTCCTCAATACGTCCGATGTATGCTTCCTGATCCGGAATACGCCTCGGACCCTCCACACTATTTTGAGAAGACTCATCCTCTACTTTATGAGGAACACGCAAAGCCTCATCCTCCATTTGCTTCAGATCTTCTTCAGTCGTAGCCCTTCGGTTCGACATTCTAACTTAACTTACAATAAACACAAAAGCAACACTTAACACACCACTTACATGTCAACTACTAACACTACCAGCTAGTTTATCACATACCACAGTCACATAACGCTCACATTCACCCCAATTACCCCAACGGGAACACTTAACGATGATCGGGCCCAAGTTTGAGATCGAATACTCTTCCAAGTATCCAATTCCCTCAAACTTAGGCTCTGATACCTAATTGTAACACCGGGTTTCACGAGCTTAAAATTAGCGCCAATTTAAACTTTTTAAGTATCATTATCAAAAGATCGCAGCGGAAACAAACAACTGATTACAAAATATTAGTATTGATACCGGCTTGATGAGAAACATATCAAAATACATCAAGTCCCAACACTGCCAGTGTTACCAACTAGACACCGACCACCGAAACATGAAAATTAACTACAAGCGTTCCCAAAAGATATGTACAAAAATACCCACGAGTGTACCCAGCTCACCAGGCCCATAATCACTAACCTGCAAAAAGGGAAATTCATACACCGGTTAGCTACACTAGCTAGTGAGTACAGATTTCACATAAATATCAATAAGCATGGTTTCACATTTCAAGTACGGCACACAAGCTAGTCTACCACATAGTGGTGCGCCGACAAGTCAGCAGGGTCATGTCTCGCGGGGGAGCCAGCCCAGCTCAACGACCCAAACTGGGGAATCAGTCACAACCAACCGTACGGGTGGGGAAGCGAACAGCAGTCCACCCGGCACGTTAAAGAGCCACATGGATCCTAGCCATAAGCCAAGACCCTCATAACTCACGCCAAGAACCTCAATCCTCAACTTACCACAATTCCCACACTTACCGCAATTTCCACACTTACCGCAATTTCCACACTTACCACAATTCACACACAAACACGTTTGACTAATAACCACATTAACTCGTAACCACATTTTCCGGATAATCTCTATCATTTTCAATAACATGCTAGCATTTCATAAATAACACATATTACATCACATCAATTCACATCTAACAATTCACATACAACTTACCTCACGGCACGCTAGTTCATATAATATCGCCTCTAGCATATCACATCTTAGACATGTAAAACAATACAAACAACACATAGCCGTAACTACAGTTAGTCATACTTACTGATCTTTATGGGAAACCGGTACTCACCTTAAGCTCACAATAAGTTAACACAACGATCAGCGTCTTCCGGCTTCTCTCGAACACCTAACACAATAGATTCAAACTTGATTACTAACTAACGACAACTAACACAGCTTAAATCATAATTCTGCACAAACTTTCACACTGGACCCCTGCTTGCGATCGCAAGCAGTAACCATGCGGTCGCAAGGGTCCCCCCCCAACACACCGAAGCTTACGATCGCAAGGGACTCACCATACGATCGTAAGAATGGTTCTTATGGTGTTTACGATCGCAAGTTATGTACCTGCGCTCGTAAACCTCATTTCCTTCGCTCGAAGTCAATAATCATCACAAAACATGCCCATACGATCGCATGGACCTACCATGCGATCGCAAAGCATAATCACAAGACTTACGGTCAAAAGATTAACACTTGCGATCAACATCCGAATTTACGCGGCGCGACCCCATACATTTCCGCGGCGCGGAAGTCACAAATACCCTTGCGGTCGCAAGCACCTTCGCTTACGGTCGCATGGACCACAACACCCCCTTGCGATCGCAAGCACCATGCCATGCGACCGCAAGGACCCTCGTTACAGTGTTCTTCGACCCTGTTTCGCTACAGCTACGGTTTCTCGGGTTTTAACCCCTTTAATTCGACCAAAACTTATTTCTAAACGTTTATACACTTTACTTAATACCATTGGAAGCTTAAACACACATTTGACACAAAAACTAATCACAAACACACATTTAAATCCAACAAAATGGGTCTTTCACCATTACAACACAAAAACTAGGTTCAAGCTTCAAGAACACTTACTAGATTGATGATGACAGCTTTAAGGAACAGATTCTAGACTTGATTCCAGCTTACAACCCTTCTCAATTGATTTATCTTGAAATCTCTTCTTCAAAACTCCAAAGATTTAGTGTGTGTATGTGTAAGTATGCTTGTATGTGTGTATTGTGTGTTTTTGGGTTTCACAGGGGATAAGAAGGAAGGCAGCCGACCTATGTGGTCAATTAATAAAACACGGGTATTTTGTTCCCCTTTCCAACTTACAACTTGTCACACTCTAACCCGTTTCAACTAACGAGGATATCTACGGAATCATTACGCGAAACCGTTTAACACTTCATAACTTTTACATATTAATCTCCACTTTCATATAACACCTCACATATCCACTTTGACTAACTAAACATAAGTAATCACTAAAATAGTTATTTACAGTCGAAGTACAACTACTAAAACACAAGGTACAATCCCACACTGCTAGGCCCTATTTTTAGGGTGTTACAGGAATGGTGGAAAAAGTCGTATGAATGATAGCCAAATCAATTAGAATGAAATATATATATATATATATATATATATATATATATATATAGTTGCTAAAAACTGCGCGGACGAGCCGCGTCCATGTACCAGACGCGTTGCGATCCTCCCTTTTATCCCATTCTCATCGCTCGTTCGAATTTTGAACATTTTGTCTTTATCAATTTCGTCGCATCACGATTATTACACCGTTACGTCGTGATCGTGCATTTCTACAAGATGATCCTAAAAGTGAAATCGTAGTCCTGTGAGTCTAGTTTCCGTGGCCTTATGATTCATCTCAATCCGAGTTCGCATGAGTGAGATATGATCAAAACAGTGGAGATGTGTCGGAGCTGACAACTTTTTTCATTTTCTTCAATTTCCCTCGTTTAAGCTTCAAATGTCTTCAACTCTCGTACTTTAAACCTAAAAATGATAAACAAGATAAAAAGTACCTTTTTGACATATTTTGAACAATATTAGGCTAAAAATACTCGGATATCGCGTATAATACATAGCTAAAAACAACGATATCAATAATATAAATGATTTCATGATATGAAGGATAAATGATGGGGAAGTATCATATTTCAGTTCAAACAGTATTTGTTCTATTGAAGAATCTAATATTTATTTATTTTTATTACTATATATATATATATATATATATTTATTTATTTATTTATTTATTTTTTTGTGGACCTCACTAAAATAACAAAATGGACACCTCTTGGGCTTTCATAACACTAAGAAAATTAATATGTAGTTACAAATAAACAAAGATCGAAGAAAGGCCCATGAAATTTAAAAAAGAAATACCTACCACCTATAACCATTCCAACGGCGATTCCCCAATCTCAACCTACATTATCGTCAACCTAACGGCGACGGTGTGAGGCTGTGCCGGCGTGACTACGTGAGTTGTACGTTCGACGGACGACGATTCCACCGACCGTTCCCCGTGAATTGTGTCGCCGACTCGCCGCCATCTGCCATCGACACCACCACCGTTAAGGATCAAGGATGGAAGCCTGGAACTTTGAAGACTGATTAGTGAAGTTGGAAACTCGGAAAGTCAGCCGTCACCCTTCAAATCTTCGATCAAAAAAGCAATTTGGAAAAAAATAAGAGTTAATTGCATTTTTGGTCCTGTGGTTTACATAAAATTGCACATTTGGTCCTTAGGATTCATTAATTACAAGATTCATCCTTATGGTTTACATTTTGTTTCAATGTTAGTCCAAATTCACTTAAAAAGACTAAAATGCCCCTCTGTCCTTAATTTATTCTTTTATCTCTTTAAATATTGTTGTTAAATAATTAAATAATACATAATTATTATTAAAAAACTAAAAAATAATTATAAGAAATACCCTCCCCCTTCCCCACGTCTCTCTAGCCCCCTTTCCTCTCTCTTTCTCTCTCCAGTACTTCACACCGCCACCACCTACCAGCCTGCCACCTCCGCCTTCTCTCCGGTGAGTATCCTCCTTGCGACCCCCTCCGATGAACACCCTCTCTCCACCACATTCAAGATCTATTTTCCCTCTCCTATCTCTGTGAATATCACTCTTGATATGTTCTAAATCGATAACCATATATGAACAAGGTGTGAAGAATGGAAACCCTAGGTTGAATTGTAAACCCAAATGAACAAATCAGAAATCGTAGATTATGGAAACCCTTGATCTACTCGTATGTTCCTCGATTATTTTTTCGAGGTGGTGTTTATGGTGGTGGTGGTGGAGATGTTTAGGGTTTTTAGATCGAAGATGGTTTAGGTGGTGTCTCAGGGCGGTGCTTTAGGTTTAGGTGGCCAGTGATGGATGACGGTGGTCTAAGGCGGTGGCGGGTGATGGATTTAGGGGAAAAGATTAGGTATTTAGGTCTAGGAGACAACGAAGATGGTGGTGTGTAAGCAAGTTGGGTATTTGGGTTAAGTACATTGTCACCTTCTCCGGCAAAGAGGATGTGGTGGGTTGCGGTTGTTACAGGGTGAATTGGTGAACCATCCGTGACCTCCATCACCAGAGAAGACTACAACCATCGTCATTGTTAGTCCTTGATAACAAGTGATTCAAGTATGTTGTAGGATAGATGAAGGTTTTCGTATGTAAACTAGAGAGAATATGAATTTACACCATAGAAAACACCTAGTTTATTAAGCATTATGCTCAAAACCTTAACTATTACAATAGTCATATCCCTAAATATACTCCAAGAGTATATTACATAGAAACTCCTATTTCTATACAATTTATGAATTTACATTCTCCCCATTTGTATTGAAATAGGAGTGTAAACGCCGGTAACCTAAGGATTTTTTAATCTTTCTATCTATCTTCCTTAGATTATATAAGCAGTTTTGGATGTAGCGATTTTCACCATAAGCATCAGTCTGGAACAATGTTTAATCTTGAGCATCTGACAGCGGAAGCATAAACGCTTTTAATGTGTTGGGAAGAAACTTCTTTTTGTGTCCCCCTAGAATGTAGCTCAAAATGTTCCCATGTCTTCATAAGTCTGATAATCTTGACTCCCCCTAGACATGATGTAGACTGATGTTCCTTTCTCTCTCTCCCCCTTGAGTAGACACAATAATTTTTCAATATGTTCTTTTACTCCCCCTCAACAACTGAATCAACAATGTAAAATTTCTTCACTTTTTATTATCCCCCTCATGATGATTATAACACTTTATGAGCATCATGCATAAAAGACATCACCATTAGATTCAGTTGTAACAAACATGAAACAGGGTTGGGGAGGATCCTACATATCAAGTCAAAATAATCTTCAAACATTCCGTAACTTGAATAGATACTCGAACCACTCTGATCATTGAGGAGTGTTAATGATTTGATCTGAATTCTTGAAGATTTATAACTTTGTGTTGGATGTAATATGATATTGGAGAATAATGTTGTCAAGTAAGTCTCCCAATACCGTATAATCAACCTTGACCGGTTCATATCACTAAAGCTTTGAGAACTCCTGACTCAGGCAAAAAATTCAAACACTTGAGTCAAAACACCGACGAGAGTTTGGGGCAGCGCCCCTGATAGCGGGGTCCAAGGGGCAGAGCCCCTTTTGAAATTGAAGAATATTGCTATGGCAAAAATGATCAAAAATCTCAAAAATCTTGAAAAATGAGTGAAAAACCGGATGATCATATTGTGTGTAAAACCGGATGATCAAAAAACCGGATGAGTGAAAACCGTAAGATCAAAAACCGGATGAACACTTAGGTGGTTTTATGAAAACCGGGTGAAGACTTATGCTCAGAAAACCGGATGACTCAAATCCTTAGTCACAAACCGGATGTCACAGAAACCGGATGTGTGAAACCTTATGCTCAAAACCGGACATGTCAAAAACCGGATACTTTTATGCGGTTTTTCATAAAATCAATCACTTTTATGCGGTATTTGCAGAAATCCCGCATGATTCAAAGTAGAATCCCGGATGCTTCATGTCTGAAATCCCGCATGCTTCAAAATTCGACCCGCTCAGATTCAAAAATTCTTCAAATTTGCATGAATCAGAATATTTCTTGCCCAGATCACTTCGCCTATCAATAACAATCAATCCTATATCAAATTTGCTAATAAACAACAACAAATTGATATCAAATTAGGCGATTTTCTTCAAAACCCGTTTTTCACAAAACATACTAAAATCTTCGATTTGCTTGCTGTTTTGTAGTTAATTTGATCTCGTTCACTCCAGAATGATTCTAACATGATAATCGAGCATCAATCAACCATAATCTTCACCAAAATCTCAAAAATTGATGAAAACCCAAAAATCTCAAAATGTGTTCTTGGTTTTCTTCAAATTCTTCAAAAATCTTGAACTTGTATGTTGAATTCATAATCAAATCACACTCCCTTGGCTCTGATACCACTTGTTAGTCCTTGATAACAAGTGATTCAAGTATGTTGTAGGATAGATCAAGGTTTTCATATGTAAACTAGAGAGAATATGAATTTACACCATAGAAAACACCTAGTTTATTAAGCATTATGCTCAAAACCTTAACTATTACAATAGTCATATCCCTATATATACCCCATGAGTATATTACATAGAAACTCCTATTTCTATACAATTTATGAATTTACAGTCATCGCCGGCTGCCGCATCGCCACCATCCTCGAACCTCATCACCACCATCTCTCTCTCTCTCTTTGTATGTCATTTTGAGTTTTGATAATGGGTTTCTCATCTGGTTCAGATTCTTGGTTCGTATCTAATTTTGATTCTTGATTCTTGGTTCATAACTTATTTTGATTCTTGGCACATATCTGATTTTGGTTCTTGTTTCATAGATTCTTGACCACAGATCTGTCTCAGTATCAGTTTGTTTTGATTCTTGAGCGTTGGTTCAGATCGATGATTTGTTATGTGTTTTTATTTTGGTTCTTGACGTGGGTGGTGGTGGTGGTGGACGGCAGTGGACTATGGTGTTGGAACACGGTATGGAGCAAAACACAGCGGAAGCAAAAACAAAAGTTTCAAAAACCGTACAAAAACGGGTCCATACATGTTCCAAAGTGATAATATTCTACAAAAACTCAAATTGCAACTTAAAGAACAAAGAGGGACAGAAAGTACCTCCTTACCATGGCTCAAAACGGCTGTAGCAAATGCGGGATCGGGATAAACGAGAGATCCAAGAGTATCTCCTCTATTGCTAGTTCACACCAAGGCTAGCTTGACCCCCGTATGCTAGTACTCCTTCACGCAAACGTCCACAATGACTTCGCGTTTCTGGAACAGCCTATATCGATCTTCTCTTGCAACAAAATACTCACACAACACTCAAGAAGCTCACCCTTAGTGTAGCATGTATGTGTATTATCAAGAAGCCAAGAGAGAAATCTTAGAGAGAGAGAGAGAGAGCTAGTCTCATGCATGTTCTCACTTCTGTCCAGACCACAAAGACCCCTTTAGGCCGGATTAGAAGTTAAATTCTATTGGACCACAAGATGGCCCAATCAGAAATCACGATTTCATGCAGACAGACCTTCACGGCCTCTCACGGCCCGTGAAGAGCCCGTGAAGACTAAATGCGCCACGACCGGCCATAGTCCTTCACGGCCCGTGCCGCGTTCGAGTGACTCGTGAGGGCGTCTCCTTCACGACCCCTCCATGACCTCTTCACGACCCGTGAAGACTCCACGAGCCGTGTAAAGGTCATTGAGCCATTCGTGAGGGCAGTGGGCTTCACGACCCGTGGAGCATCCCTCACGGCCGTGAAGCCCCAAAATCAAACAATTTGATTTTTGGACCTTCTCTCTTTATCAATAAGCTGTCGGGATCAATCCTTGGTGTGTGACCCAATAGGCTCGCACTTCATCAACAGTAACACCAATGTACTTGTGTCAGTGGGCATTCTCCAACAGACTCCCACTTGCACATGACACAACGTACCCAGAGGTATCACAGACAAGGAGCGGCCTCTAGCAAGGCATCCCTGCCCCCAAGTCAGTACGAGGTATGTCATCCCATAGAAAAGTACCACTTCACAACCAAAGGTTTGAAATGGCCCTAGATAAGTGATCAACCATCCTTTTGTTCACGATATCCATGTAAAGACGAGACATGGTACTAAGTCATTCTCAGTCCTTCACGATTATGTTTCTCGATCGAGATTGGTGGTGACCAAAATATACAAGTTGCAATCGATTACCCAAATCATTGCACACTCGAGCACGGCCATGCATTTTGGTGTCAGCGTCCAATCATCGAGGGGCCCATGGATATCTCTCTAAACAGAGGAACAAATTCCTTTGACTACATTGCCCACCACAGTGATCATACTCTGATCAGCTACTCCCTTTATAACAGCCAGTTACGGACTGCGTTTGAAAGCAACTAGAGCAAAGCAAACCAAAGTGATGCAGACACATGCATCTCTAGTATGAGGATGAACTGATATTATCATCCTGAATCACTCATGACAAGTACCACAAAGTGAATTCAGGTGTGGGTCGTCCAGTCACTTAAAACCCCTTTCAAGTACAGGCGAAGTATTGCGTCCCTGTGTCCCAATCACCATTGGACACTTGACCAATCACTTCCCTCAGCCTTCATTCAGACTTCCTTCCCTTGAAGAATGACTGGTTGTGGACATTTAGAATGCAAAAACATTCAGGGAAGAGGTAAAACATGCAAAGTTGGAACACAATAAGGCTAACTGAGAGTACCCGCTACACGCGCATTACCAAACCCCTTTGATAATCGATACAAGCAGAAGCACAATATTGCTTAATGTTCCCAAAGATAAAGCATATCAAAACTTTGACTAAAACATACTCAAACCAAGTTCATGCAGACCTTAGTATGACATTCATCACTAGACTGCCACTATAGCTCAGTAAACAGATCACCATCCACGATGCTATCCGTGTGTACTCTGACATTGATCATATCCCTACTGCAACCAACCACTTCCAAAGTGTGCGTTGATGGGATTTCGATCATTTGTTCAAGCCGTTATACCTTCATTGTTTCAAAAGAACCCAATAAGGTAAACAACGCTCGGGTCTCAAATTTAATGTGCATAAGTCATCGT
The DNA here is from genome assembly GCA_947179395.2 of Pulicaria dysenterica. NCBI lineage: Eukaryota > Viridiplantae > Streptophyta > Magnoliopsida > Asterales > Asteraceae > Pulicaria > Pulicaria dysenterica. Next base: position 14,452,296 of record OX359294.1, on the reverse strand, counting down.
ACCCTCGTAGTTTTCACAAAGATCTCTATAGAGTTAGCGATGCTTGAATCTCATTGATCATTTCCCTACTACAACCAACCACTTCTAAAGTGTGCGTTGATGGGATTTTGATCATTTTGTCCAAGCAGTTATACATTCATTGTTTCAAAGGAACCCAATAAGGTAAACAATGCTTGATTCACAAATTTTAGTGTCTATAAGCCATCGTACTCTCATTGCCTCAAAAGAACCCAATAGAGTCAACGACGCTTTAAGACACACGTAAATTAACAACACCATATTAAAAAGGATTACAAACCCCAATAAAGATTGACGGTTATCCTTTCAAGTAGAAGCTATCACAAGAGTAGCAACTCACTTTAAGCTTCTTTTAATTACACACCACAAGAACATATACTTATATTTATTGTATTCCATAAACTTCTATGAATATCCCATATTTATTATGGACGCATAATTCTTAATTTACACTTGTTGCCAAGCTAAATCAAGACATTATCTCCAAAACAAAATATGTGCTAGACATACCAAATAGAATTATGACAGCGCTCCCACTAGCTCTGGCATCTATCCAAGTTTCATCATTGCTTACTGAAAACTCAAACACTTGATTTTCTTAGCAAAAATTCCAAAACTTAGATTTACTCTGAGTCCAAAAGGACTCCATATTTGTAGACTTCATAAGAACACTCAGGATGTAAGAGACCCTCGGACAGTGTTGTGAACACTTCCTCATAAAATTCCTATAACGGAATGCGGTCCTTGCATCATACTGCCATAACACGGCATAAGCATCCCCTTAAACTTCAACATAACTACTGAGAGAATGTCTTCATATGATTCCTACCCAATGGTCAATCATCATGAAACCAATTCCTTCCAGTCAGTATTTGAAGTTAATTACAAATTAATCCATGCAGATCTCATTCCCAAAAAATCTATTTACACCATCAGGTCAAAACCTAGGTGTTAGATTAACCAAGTTCAAAACTTGAAAATCCAGCATGGAATATATCTTATGTTATTACACTTTTCTTCTTAGCAGACTCAAAAGGGCCCACTACAGCTTCCGGTAGTTGATGCATACAACACGTATCATCAATAAATCATCGTCCTCAGATATAATAAATTATACTCTTCTGGTCTTATGACGACTCTTACCAGACATATGAAGAAGTAATAACTTTATGCCAGATACTCCAACATAGCCATGTTGAGTTCCAATCATTTCTGATTGAATGCTAGTGCCAACATCAGGTCTTTTATTTAAATCTCACGTTCTTCCACAGGAATGCTTCAGTTGTTCATTTCCCTTTTCGAGCAACCTAACCTGGTTCTCAAAAGGATATGAAATGAATATCTAAAACCTAGAAGAACTATTTAAATACATTAGCATCCTTTAAGTTCATCCATCTCCCACTAAATGTAGACTGGATAACTCTGATCTATGAGATAGACAAGCAAAGAACACTTTCTAATCGAATCTCCTTAGATGCTAACTTGACCATCTTTGTTGATTTAAAACAAGAACATTGCCCGTCACTACTCAAGTACACCTATCAAGCAGGTTACTTAAGTTTAATCCATCAAGACGGAACCATAACCAATATGTTCCATTCCTCCACTTAGCGATCCATGTAAAAACATGTATCCAAGGAGAAGTGAATTATGAGGCAACCTCACAATTCTTATGATGGTTTAGAAATTTAGAATGTAGATGCTCAACATCTCACAAGATTTGAGTATCTTTATTCCCTTTTGCCCTCTTCATCTTAAATTTGTTAAGGGTGTGTCTTGAACACCTCTCAGGTTTTAGACATTTGTCTAATAAATTAGACTTACCCATTCCTTCTACCATCATCGGTAAAGGTAACAAATCACATATAGTTAATCCTTATGATTTTGCTTGAACGGCCTTTACACCAACGTGCAAACGAAATCCAACAAGCTTTTATTCCTCTCACATTCACAAGTGAAGGATGTCTTAGTTATTTAGCCTTATAAGCAAGATTTGCAATCAACAATTGACCCAAAGTCAAAAGTTTCCAAGTTCCTAACCACATGGAGCTTAGTGATGCTAGTCTTGTTTATATGGTTAAATCAACCATTTCATAAGGATAACAATTCAATAATCATTCATAATCATTCCATTACTTCTTAAGCAAAACTTATTGCAAATGCCACGACATGAATAGACTTTGAAATAAAACTCGAAACCCCCAATAACTTAATTCAAAGTAATATTCATCGTCATCAAAGGCAAATAAGATACAATGCTTCTTGCCACGCAGGGCGTAAGACAAAGATCTAAATGAAGTAATAGTTTAGCTGGATGGAATGGCAAGACTCCTCTTCTAATCCTTCTAGTTAGGGACAACTACCATGTTTCCCTCTTTAAGTTCCAGCTCTCCATGCATCCATTACCTACTTCTGATTAACACCTGCACTTTGCAACAAACAAGTTTGTGACAAACGTGAGCGTTTTGACTAGAGTTCAAAACCCAGTCGTTAGAAGTAGAAGATCAATGGAGTTTGATCATGAATGTACCTGAAGATGAGCTAACGTTCTTCCGCTTTAGGATACTTAGCTCTTCCAGGCACTTAGGGCAGGCGTGACGGCGCCAATTTCCAATTTCTCCGCAAAAGTAGCAAACTACCCCATGTGGAACATCACCTTGAGGCACAATCTCATTGTCCTCAGACTCCACAATTACGGATAGCCTAGTCACACTAGACTTTCCTTTTGAGGTCAGTTTCTCCTTCTTGCTTACTTGTTTCCTAGTAGCCATAGTGGATGTGGACGAGACACGATCCTTCTTAACCATGTAAGACTGAACAGCCTTCAGCATGTTTTGAAGTTCGATCAAGGATTTTTCCAAATTGTCTTTGTGAAAGTTCTTGACAAACTTCTCATAAGACGCGGGAAGGGACTGGAGGATCATATCCACCACAATCTCCCTCCCTATTGGAAGTCCAAGTCTCTCCAATTGGTCCATGTATCCCTTCATCATAAGGAAATGGACATTTACATCCTCACCTTCCTGCATCCTACAACCAACCAAAGCCTTTATACACTCAAACCGTTCTTGTCTAACCTGTTGCGGGAACATGTCCTTTAGCCGGTTTATCATGTCATACGCACTCAATTGCTCAAGCTGCTGACGCAACTCAAAGCTCATAGTCGATAACATGAGACAAGAAATATCTTATGTATCTCTAACACGCTTCTCAAAAGCGTATCGAGTGGCCCAGTTCGCGTTGGTAGCAGGTGGCTCCGGAAAGGGTTCCTCAAGGATGTGCAACTTTGATTCGTGACGGAGGACAATCCTCAATACACGATACCAGTCAGCGAAGTTCACTCCTATGAGTCTCTCCCTTTCTAGGAATAATCGAAGTTTAAAGTTTGGTGTGGTGTCGTTAATATTTGCCATCTATAAAAGAGTACACGTTTTAGTTAGTTTCGATATTATCCTCATTAAAATAATTACCCAGCTGATTAAGAAAACCAAATTATCTTAACAAGGGCTAAGAACCTCAAAGTACCCCAATCCATGACGGGTTTGCCGTGGATCACTTCATGGAGCTACTTAGGCCGGTAAACGCTTTACCAATTGCAATCCGAGATTACAACTCTTAGACACTTGCGGGATCCTAGGTACTCAAAGCACCCATTTGGCATGTTTGATCCCTTCTCTCACCGATTCCTCATTAATCCGCTTTGATAGCTCGGTATGGGCACGACAACTATCAAGGCGTCTTAAATCTTGGAATTGTAAATCGACCGTCAAGATACACGGTGGTACTCTAGCCCAATGGCCGGCTCGGCTAAGCTCGACAACCGACCCTTGCGAGTTGCCACACGCACCTTCCACACAGTTACACAAAACCGATCTCGGCTAAGCTCGACGACCGATCTTGTTTCACTAGATTTAGGTGGTGTCATCTTACGGGAGGCGAGTGATTTACATTTGATAAAAACGGGATTTTGTTTTTAAAGTGGTCTTGTGGCGCGCGAGATTTGTAAACCAATTCAAAACTCTTGGTTTTATTATTTTGAAAAGTTTTCAAGCGAGCGAAGAAACTAAACAACCACGCAATAAACTAAACAAAACAACAACCACGCACAAGTAATATCCAGTAACATGCCCCTAAACCCTATGCGCTTTCCCCGTGAGCCAAACGAGGAAAGCAAGGCCAAACTAAGGACACAGCCACTTGGCCCAGCTGGAAGTGCTCCCACTGAATCCGTCATCTCCAATGAACCTCCGGATCCACCATAGCCGAGATGTCTCCTCCACGACTCTCGATGGTTGTCTTCGGTCTTCTTTTACAAATACATACAAATATTTGAAAAGAAACGGCGTGCAAGCCGCGAAATGCTAATCTAAGCTAATCTAACAATTACAAAGAAAAGCAACCGGCATGCAAGCCAAAATCAAGTACAAAATACAAGACTGAATAAATTTAATTAATACAAACCAATTGTGGTACAAACCACCAAATGAATGAATAATTAAACACAACCAAACAACCAACACATAGGTCTAATGGGCAAGGCGTTACCGGATCAAACAACAAACCACAAACAACAACAACACGGTGTGCCACAACAAAACCGTGTGAAATGTATCTCGATTAAGATTGTTCAAACCTAGCAAAACACTCAAGGCACAAAGTGAACAATCCTTGTACATATGCATTAGTACCCCAAACACTTTGAGCATACATATTCATATATACACAATACAAGTATATGCATGTGTGCATTTCATGCCAAAAATCACCCAATACATATAAATGTACGAATCAAGACACATATGGGGCTTTTCCAACACCCAAACACTTTGGACAGATTCTGGAAAAACAGAATCGCAAGGAGCTAAAACCGAAAATATTTTTCTTTTACCAAAAGGACAAAAACACTGTTCACAACGTCTTTCACGGCCCAGAAGCCTTCACGGCCTTTCACGGTCCGTGAAGCCCTTGAACTCCACGACTCTGACACAGTGAAAAACCTTCATGACCAACACCCCACGTAACTGGTCGTGAGCCTTCACGATCGTGAAGAAAAATCTTCACGAGACAGGTCGTAAGCCATCACGACCGTGAAGTAAAAACCTTCATGATACTGGTCGTGAGACTTCACGACCGTGAAGAATAATCCTTCACGACCCGTGAAGACATTCTGGACAGAATGTCCATTTTCGGTTTTCAAGCCAAGAAAGTGCAATTTGTTTGTAGATTTGGCTCTGATACTACTGTTGGAACACGGTATGGAGCAAAACACAGCGGAAGCAAAAACAAAAGTTTCAAAAACCGTACAAAAACGGGTCCATACATGTTCCAAAGTGATAATATTCTACAAAAACTCAAATTGCAACTTAAAGAACAAAGAGGGACAGAAAGTACCTCCTTACCATGGCTCAAAACGGCTGTAGCAAATGTGGGATCGGGATAAACGAGAGATCCAAGAGTATCTCCTCTATTGCTAGTCCACACCAAGGCTAGCTCGACCCCCGTATGCTAGTACTCCTTCACGCAAACGTCCACAATGACTTCGCATTTCTGGAACAGCCTATATCGATCTTCTCTTGCAACAAAATACTCACACAACACTCAAGAAGCTCACCCTTAGTGTAGCATGTATGTGTATTATCAAGAAGCCAAGAGAGAAATCTTAGAGAGAGAGAGAGCTAGTCTCATGCATGTTCTCACTTCTGTCTTAGAAGTTAAATTCTATTGGACCACAAGATGGCCCAATCAGAAATCACGATTTCATGCAGAAAGACCTTCACGGCCTCTCACGGCCCGTGAAGACTAAATGCGCCACGATCGGCCATAGTCCTTCACGGTCCGTGCCGCGTTCGAGTGACTCGTGAGGGCGTCTCCTTCACGACCCCTCCACGACCTCTTTACGACCCGTGAAGACTCCAAGAGCCGTGTAAAGGTCATTGAGCCATTCGTGAGGGCAGTGGGCTTCATGACCCGTGGAGCATCCCTCACGGCCGTGAAGCCCCAAAATCAAACATTTTGATTTTTAGACCTTCTCTCTTTATCAATAAGCTGTCGGGATCAATCCTTGGTGTGTGACCCAATAGGCTCGCACTTCATCAGCAGTAACACCAATGTACTTGTGTCAGTGGGCATTCTCCAACATATGGTAGACGGCGGGGAGCCGGTGGTAGGTGACGGGAAGTCGGTGGTAGACGGCGGTGACGAGAAGTCAGTGGTAGACGAAGGTATAATTGTTATTAGGTGAATAGGAGAAAATGAGTATAATTGTTAATTAATTCTTATTATACAATAATTAGTCACTTATTATTATTTAATTAATATATTAATAATATTAAAATGAATAAAACTTTAAAACAAAAGAATAAATTAAGGACATAGGGGCATTTTAGTCTTTTTAAGTGGATTTGGACTAACATTGAAACAAAATGTAAACTATAAGGATGAATCTCGTAATTAATGAAGCCTAAGGATCAAATGTGCAATTTTATGTAAACCACAGGGACCAAAAATGTAATTAACTCAAAAAATAAAGACATGTCTTGAAAGAATGGAAGCACAAGATAAGGAATAAAGGATTGGAAATGTGACTGGCTTTGAACTTTAAAGTAATAGTGTGGAAACAGTAAAAAGTGAGTTTTTTTTTTGAACAGTAAATTAGTGGGCCGGGTTCGCAGTGACATCCATACGGGCAGTATGCGAACCCCGAGCCACTCACCATGAGGGATTAAACCCTCCTCCGTTATCTACAGAGACCACCACTATGAAGAATAATACCTCTACCAATTTTTTTAAGGAAACCACCATCCCTAAGACTTGAACCCAAGACTTTGAGGATGTTGTAAAACCCAGGTACCACTAGGACAAGTCCTAGATGGTAACAGTAAAAAGTGAGTTGGCTTTCACTTCTGGCTTTGCATATACTAAGTAAAGCTACAAACTTATTATTTTTTATATCTGAAAGAAAAGACAAAAGTGGTGAGTGTATTTTGAATTCTTATGTATAGTTTAATGGATATAGTAGTCTAGGCTAATATTTATATATTGTTGTTTCATTTATCTTATTATCTTAAGTATATTTGAATTAGATTAGTTTATACATTTGTATTGATTATACTTAATTATGTCTTGTTTTTTAATACTTTAGTTCTTTATGTTTAATAAATAAGTTAAAATGTTGATGTTGTTTAAAAAAATTGGTGAATCTAGTTCAACTCGTATTCTTGAGACAAAGGATGCTGATAAAGCAAATCTTAAAAAACAATGAGCAACAAATTTCTTCAAATTATATGAGAGTTGATCTTAATTCACTTCCTGCCGATCCAGGACAACGACCAAGTATGGAACTTTATGATATATGAATTGAAGATATATATGTTGATTTTTTGTTGGTAATAATAATGTCTTCGCCTTGTATCATACTACCCAACCCGTAAAAAAAAACTATCTTTGACCCGTCATCTTTCAACCGACTTATTTTGTTAAATAATTGTGTTGGACCCCAATATATTTTAATCCTAGAGTCTCCACTTTGTGGTTTTCCAAACCACAAATTAACTTTAAAGGTTGATGTGTTTATAATATTACTTTGTAATCTTTAACAGTCCAAGTGCCTCAGCAACAGAATAAATTACAAGTTACCCGAGTTGGTGCAAATGTGGTTAAAGCAAAAGCTATTTTAGGTAATAATGTTGGTCACATTACTCACGTTTCAAATTGAAGTTAATTCCATCATATCCTAAAATACCATTTAAGTTCTAACGAACACAATTTTCTCTTCTGATTTGCTTTGTAATGACAATAAATATGGTCAACTGTCATATAATGTTAGATTGTTTTTTAGACAACCTATTTTCTGTCATTGACATTTATATGTGACGGTATCTATAGTGAAGAATGAGGATGGTTTAAAAGTTCTAATTTACCATGAATAATGTAACTATACTAATAAATTGATAAATGTTGTTTATAAATAGATCCTACAAAAAATATAATGATCATGTTTACCTATTTCTATGTTATATATGAATTTCTGAATTCTATCATATTTACCTATTTTTAAAATATTTTATATTCTATATATATTTTATAATTATACTTTTTTATATATGTCGTCTTAAAAACAATTAATAAAAATTAAAATTAATTTTATCTTTGTATTTATACTTAGAAACCCATTTTGCAACTCCATCGTTTTTATATAACGGAAATGGACCATCATGTGTGAGGTGAGATAAACGAACAAGACTATGGGGGCGTTATCATCATCTTTCCCTCTTATCCTCCGATGTATTCTCCGGCGTCCACCGGCGTCCGCCGTCACCCATATTTCCCCCATCAACCCTTCTTTGTTTTTCAAAACTAGATCCCTCGCAGTCTCTCTCCTTCCCATCTCTCGCAATTCACTCTCTACACTCAGTCCTCGATCCCTTTCTCTCTCCACCGCTGTCCAAACCGACATCCCCGTCTCCGATGACGCCCAAAGCGACGTGGAGTCGGAAACGAGTGTCGAAGATAATCTTCCGACCGAGACTGAACCCGAAAACCCTGTAGACGCTAGAATTTCGAGCGCACATAAGGAGATGATGTCCAAATTGAAAGGTATGAGTGTGAAAGAGAAGAAAGAGTTGGGTTCTTACGCCAATAGTTTGGGGAAAAAGCTTAAATCTCAACAGGTTGGGAAGTCCGGGGTTACCGATTCCGTCGCCATAGCGTTGGTTGAAACCCTAGAAGCCAACGAGCTTCTCAAGGTATCATTCTATTGCTGGTAGCTTACCTGTTCATATGATTATGTGCTTACTGATTACTTAATTGCCAAATCGTGTGTTCGAGTTCCAGTGTTATTCAGTGTTGAATTTGGAAGATAACTTGATGATTTAGTTCTAGGCTTATAAATTTCAAGAATATTTAATGCAACTTGAGTTTAGTGTTCAGGTTTTCAGTGGAGGTGTAAACGAGTCCAGCCAGACACTTATCAAGCCGGGTTCTTTTAGGCTTTTAAGTTTTTTAAGCTCGAGCACGGATCGTTTAGAGCTTATGATGTTGAGCTCGAGCTTGGCTCGTTTAAGATTTATGAAGCTCGGGCTGGCTTGTTTACGCTCGTTTAAAATGATATATATATATATATATATATATATATATATATAAATATTGAAAAATAAACATATAAAATATAAATTATATTATATATGGAGCTCGTTTAGGCTCACGAGCTTAAACGAGTCCTCTCTTTGGAGCTCAAGTTCAGCTTGTTTGTTTAATGAGCTTTAATCTAGGCTCGAGCTCATTAAGGCTAACGATCTGAGCTCGAATAGTTCGTGAGTAGCTCGCCTCATTTACATCCCTAGTTTTCAGGTCTATGCATCGGTAAAAAGCCCCAATTCAACCTGGAAGGTTTAGGGTCTGAAGATTGTTCAAGATTTACATTAACTTTAAAAATTCTAATTTAACCTAAATTTCAATTGGTTTCTCTGTGTACAAATGGTTAAGGGTGTTGAGCAATAAGCACATTAGGGTTGTAGACTTATACAGATGAAGAAATTTGAGAGGAAACTGAAAAATGGGTTGTTGTGAAGTTTCTTTTTTGAAAAGAAATGAGTGGAAATGGAAGGATCTGGAGGTGAAGTTTAGCTTAATTTGTCTTTCAATCTTTTTCTTCCAAAAGTGAGAGGATTTTGGAAGGGAAGGATTCCCTTTCCTTTCTTTTTCTCCACAACAATAACAATACCCAATCCCGCAGCAGCGGGATATGGGGGAGGTGAAATGTAGACAATCGTACCTCTACCCGTAGGTAGAGAGATTGCTTCCTGAAAGCTGAAATAGACCTCCGGCAGCGTACAACAGAAATCAATAAATACATAGATATAGGTAGAAAAACGACACGCACACCCACTATCACACACAAAAAAGTAAGAATAAATTAATAAAAATATAAATAAATATAAAATACAAATATATATAGATAAATATTTACTCCCTAGAAAGTTGGAACACTTATAAAGTAAAGACTAAAAGTCCAAAAACTAAAAAAAAACGGAAGGATGAATTTCCTTTCTTTTTCTCTTCCTTTTAAACTTGAGAACATAATGTGTAGGTCCAAGAAATCATGTATCAAACAATGATTGAAGCAATAATCAACACAATGATAAATCTCTAATATGTGGATGAACGAACGTGAGAGAGATTAGAGACTTTGTATGTACGAAATGATTAAAGCTTAAATTATTAGGGTTTGTAGACATGTATTTTTACCCCTTGAACCATATACTTAGAACTAATGTCTTAAGCAATAACAAACTGTAATAGAATATATTGAACACAACTGTAGGGACCTAATACAACGTATGAGAATATATGTTCATGAATGTTTAACCGAAATGGTATAAAATGACCTTATAGGTTGGTTCATGTTACATGTTGTAAACAATTGCCATAACATAATGATATGTGACAAATCTTCACATAAATCGTATTCAAATATGTGAGTTGTGTTCAATAAAGTCCATGTAAAAACATAGTCCTAAAATTTTAATATGCAATCACAGGTGATTCAGTATACAATCGCATGTGATTTGTAAAAGCATCACATGTGAATTACTAAAATGCCATCCGCCCAAAATTTTAAAATGCAATCTGGATCATTGATGTCATGATCCAAAGGCTAAAATTAGTCCTTAGGACTATGAATTAAGTATGAACTATATTGAACATTCTTCTCAAATATGTATACAAACTTGGCTAACTCTTTAATTTTTACCCTCTTTCTGATAGCTTTCTGTAATTGTAATTGTTAACATATGTCTGCTTCTAAATATTTTTTCCAGCAGTTTACAGTTACTTGGCGACCCCGTATTTAGATTTTAACTTCTGATCTTTAGACTAGCTTACAAGGGTTTTATGTCAAACGGGCATGTTTCGAGCTTGTGTTTTCTATATATTTCCCCCCTTCTTTTAGTTTATTTGTGCATTATATATCTTTATTTTTAACAACAGAAACATGTAAAAACAGCTTAAAATTCATAACAACTGTCCTGGTGAACTAGACGATGTGGTGAGTCAATTAGAGGAAGCCACTGGTTCAGTTGTGGTTGGTCGAATCGGTCGAACCGTTATCATTTACAGGCCGAGTCTAACAAAACTGAAAGCCGAAGAGAAAAAGAAACAGGCTATGAAGGTTTTCCTCAAGAGAAGAGCCGCATATAAATCATCTTACCAGGTTTAGACATATTCGGCTATTCGCCTTTTTGGTTCTCAGTATTCATTTAAGGGGAAATGATAGATACAGCTAACATCACCTAACTTAGGTGATGTTGCTCTCACATATTACTTAAATGAAGGGTACTAAGGTCATTTAAGTGTTTTAATGATTTAAGTGATATATGAGAGCAATATCACCTAAGTTAGGTGATGTTAGCTGCATGTATCATTTCCACTTCATTTAAATGCAAACCATGTTCATATACCTGCAAACAGGACCCGTGTACTCAGAAAGTTCGGTTTTTTTGAAATGCAGGGGAGAATGCAGAGTAGAGGACAATCGGGGACACAGTCTGATCGAAGACGAGATTTTAGGAAGTCTGGAACTTAAATATTTCATAAGGTAATGGGTACATGTGTTCATGCACAAATTACAACTTGTGTTGCGGATTATCCGTGGCGAGAAGTCGTGTGTTTCAACGAAGAATCAGATTTAGAAAGAGACATTTAGAAGGACTTGATGGGAAACCTTTTGTGTTCATGACTTCTTTTTAGAATCAAAAGAAGCTAGTTGAATGTAAACTGTAAAATTTTGGATAATTTCTTGTCAAAATGTGGCAAGTTTAGAACATAAAGGGAATGAAGATTTTATAATTGTTTGAACAAAGATGACATTATCTCAACAAATGAACATAAACCCTAATCCTACTTCTTACTTTACAGTTTTTGTTTTGTGAAATTGGAACTCACAAAACTCACAATCTCGAGGAACATCTTAATAAGTAACTAGAACTCGCAAAACTCACAACCTCGAGAAACATCTTAATGAACTGTTCTGTGTAGCTGGAATTGGCAAAACTCACAACCTCGAGGAACATCTTAATGAACTTTTCTGTATAACTGAAACTGGCAAAACTCACTACCTCGAGGAACATCTTAATGAACTGTTTTCAGTGTAACCTGGAACTCGCAAAACTCACAACCTCGAGGAAAATCTTAGTGAACTGTTCAGTGGAACTGGAACTCGCAAAACTCACAACCGCGAGGAACATCTTAAAGAACAGAATTGAGTGAGTGAAGAAAAACATAAGTATGATATTGTTATAGTTTGGTAAAATGCATAGCAATGGAAAAGAGATCAAACAAAGATTTCTGAAAGGCGTAGTTTGGTAAATACATTGAAGTAATTTTTGTTTTAGATTTGGTAGGGTGAATAAACAATATTTTGAGTATTTATTTGTAAATAGATTTAGTATATTCTTTTATTATTTCTTTCAGCTTATTTTTTACTTACAAGATCAACACGAGTGTCAAAATCTATGGATGAGATGAGTAAAGAAAATTAGTAGATTCTACATGTTACCTCGTAATGAGTAAGACGATAAAGTGTGAAGAAATATCATTTTTTATTTGTAAATTAATTGATACGAATATATTATTATCAGTTTTTTTTAAAAGCAGGAATTTTATTAGGATAAATAATAAAAAAAGGGAAGGATGGGCTACAAGGAGAAGCCCATTGAAATCCTAACCCAAGAAAATTATCCACCATCGAATACAGTCATACACCACTCAAACAACAATAGACAAAAATCCTTATCAATTGAAGATGGTGCTCCAGCACTCCCACCAAACTGGAACAGCTTAAATCGATGTTGAATGCAGGGAAAGATGTCTTCCTCTTTAAACTTAGCTCTGTCCAAATTGCTTGCATGATTCATTTATTTCTCCATTTCCAGATCGACCATATAGAAGAAAAGCAAATCGCCTTAAATATTTTATTTAGAGTTGCATTACCAATATTAATATTCAAATCATGGATGATGTCTATCACCGTGAGATCTCTAAACGAAATCTCCCACCAGCTAAGAATTCTCCGCCAGATTAATTTTACAAAGCAACATTCACCTGATTTTCCTCCATTAAGTCACAAATGTCACACCAGCTTAGATTCGATAAGGATCCCCCTTTTAAGAATGTTACCTTTAGTTGGGAGAGCATCTAGGAACATTCTCCATACCGTAATATTAACCTTTATCGGTACCAAGCTATTCCAACAATCTCCAATTCAGTCTTTGAATCCCGTTAGTAGAGGAGATCCTGTCCGGCACAACACATAAGTTGATTGACTCCAATGCGAATAAGCGCATGATTTGGTCTTTAAGCTTCACTCTATCACGACACATGACTAAATTAAATCTTCAGATTTAATTTAATATTTAACTGTTGATCTATAGTCAAATGTACAGATAATTTAGTTTCTACATTACAGCCTAGTCTATTGTATCTAGTAAATGAGTTGCTAGTTTTAGCTCCTAAATAGTTTCCTAGTTTGTTGTACATATCGGCTATATAGCCCGGTCTGTGTAAATCAATTCAGCAACTGAGAAATATATTTTTCCATATATATCCTAATACCTTTTATGGTATCAGACCAGTAACTGTCTAAAGAGCCGATCCCTCTTCTCTGTTCCTCTTCCTCTACGCTTCCGATGGCACCTTAAACCACAATCCAAATCACTGTTGCAACCCATTTTCCAATCAGACTCAACGCCAACAACTTCCAGGTTTGGCACCGTCAAGTTGAATCAACCCTAATCGGGCATGAGCTTGATGCGTTTATCAACAGCAATCAACAGCCACCGAAACAACTTCGCGATGACAAAGATGGTCTCAAACCAAACCCGGAATATCTCCCCTGGTATCGTCAAGATCCAATAATAATCAGTGCTATACTCGGCTGCTGTTCGGATTCCATTCAACCTTTAATTTCATTAGCCACCACATCACGAGATGCCTGGCAACGACTCAACGCCAAAGGTACCCGTTCAATATCTGAATATCTCCAGGACATGAGAGCCATTGCTGATGATTTGGCACTTGCACAAAGTCCTATTACGGAAGAAGACTTGTTGGTTTATATATTATCACAACTTGGTGATGAATATGGTACCATTGTTGCTGCTATCAAAGTGCGTGAAACACCACTATCTTACTCAGAATTATTTGATAAATTAACTGATTTTGAGCGAGCCCTTAACGAACAAACTGCAGCCTCCGAATATGTGGTAACCACTGCAAATTACACAGCAAAACAGTCCAATCGACAACCCGGGCGATCTGATGGCTTCAACCAGCAACGTAGTACTAATAATCGCTTCTTCAATCAACAACGTAACTCTACCAATCGAGCTCAATGGTCAGCTTCAGCCTCTGGTGGAAATCGACAGAATAGCTCCAGTTTATATTGTCAATTTTGTAATATTCCAGGCCACATGACTCGTGATTGTCGTAAGCTATCAAGGTTTTTACGAGGCAACAATATTATTGTTAATACCTCTCAACCAAATGCTCCAGTGGCCAATGTCACCACAACTGGCTCACCTTCTGTTTCATCAACTTGGTTGTTTGATAGTGGTGCTTCAAACCATGTCACGGGTGATCGCTCAACACCTCACAATGCCTCGGACTATGGCGGACCCGATGAAATCATTTTGGGAATGGTAACACTTTAAATTTTTCACAGATTGGTTCTAAGCACGTTGACACACCACTCAAGACTCTAAATTTACCTCATGTGCTATGTGCTCCACATTTACAAAGGAATCTTATTTCTGTGGCTAATTATGCAAGACTAACCGGGTTTCTGTTGAACTTTTTTGCCTCTTATTTATTTGTGAAGGATCTACGCACGGGGGGGGGGGGGGGGGGGGGGGGGGGGGGGGGGGCACCTAATGCGGGGGGAGAACTTTGAAGATGTGTACTATGCCAAGCTACCATCCAAGTTACCATCCATATCGCAACTCAATGTTATTACCAAAGTCTCACCTCTTCAATGGCATCACACCTTGGGTCATCCATCTGCCAAAGTTTTCAAGTCCCTTCTTTCAAACTTAGGCCTTAGTTCTAATCTTTCTGATATGCATTGTCCATCTTGTTCAATTAATAAAAGTCATAAATTGCCTTTTGGTTCCAATTCCTTTGTTGTTAGAAAACCGTTACAATTGATATACTCTGATGTGTGGGGCCCGGTCCAAAGTTCTATTGATCATTTCAAATATTATGTGATCTTTGTAGACTACTTTTCAAAATACGTGTGGCTCTATCCGATGAAAAAGAAATTTGATGGCGCTACTTTATTTCCTCAATTCAAACTACTAGTTGAAAAGTTTTTCCAAACATCGCTTATCTCTATCTTTAGTGATAATGGTGGAGAATATGTAGGTCTTCTACCCTTCCTAAAAACACATGGTATTTCTCACTACACCACTCCACCCCATACACCTGAGCAGATTGGTGTTGCTGAACGGCGTCTTAGACACATAGTTGAAACGGGTCTCGCTCTCCTGCACCATGCTAAGCTACCCTTAATCTTCTTGTCTCATGCGTTTCAAACGGCTTTTTATCTAACAATAGGCTGCCCACACCTATTCTCAACAACCACACTCCCTACCAACAACTCTTTGGTCAACCTCCTAATTACACCAATGGCTGCGTTATGTGATCTTTGTAGACTACTTTTCAAAATACGTGTGGCTCTATCCGATGAAAAAGAAATCTGATGTCGCTACTTTATTTTCTCAATTCAAACTACTAGTTGAAAAGTTTTTCCAAACATCGCTTATCTCTATCTCTAGTGATAATGGTGGAGAATATGTAGGTCTTTTACTCTTCCTAAAAACACATGGTATTTCTCACTACACCACTCCACCCCATACACCTGAGCAGATTGGTGTTGCTGAACGGCGTCTTAGACACATAGTTGAAACGGGTCTCGCTCTCCTGCACCATGCTAAGCTACCCTTAATCTTCTTGTCTCATGTGTTTCAAACGGCTTTTTATCTAACAATAGGCTGCCCACACCTATTCTCAACAACCACACTCCCTACCAACAACCCTTTGGTTGCTTGTGCTACCCATGGCTGCGTCCTTACACCAACTCCAAGCTTCAACCACGTTCTACTCCCTGCCTCTTTCTTAGGTATTCCGTCTCTAAATCAGCCTACAAATGTTATGATCCGACTAGCCATCGATTGTTTCACTCACGTCATGTTCAGTTTGTTGAAAGTCACTTCCCCTCCCAAACCGACTCCTCTACACTCTTGCCTACACCTGCCGACTTCATGATGACCCGTCCCTTGTCATGTCAACCGCACCCCATTCCTCAATCCTCTTCAACCACCATAGACACTAACACTACCAATTCTACCCACCACCCAACTTCTCCATTCCATCATATCTCTTCTTCACCTCTTCCCTCCACCGGTACTACTCCAACTTCTAGCCCCACTTAATCGCCACTAAAACCTCCGTCTACCTTTCGTCTAACCTACTCCCGGCGCAAAACAAAGCCTGCATCACCTGCACAACCGTTTACCTCTCCTCTCTCTTCAACTTTACCCTAACCCTCTCTCTTCCCCCTTGCCATCCCAAAACCCATCCATACAGCCTTCCTCCCCTATTGTCTCTCCTACCCCCATCAACTTCTCCATCCACCGACACTACTACACCTCTTTTAACCCCACCACCCGTGCGCACCAGAAAACAAAATTTCAAATATTTCAACGATTCATTCATCAACACCACAACTCTTCACCCAATACCTTCTACCATTGAACCTTATACACATAACCAAGCTCTTAAAGACCCCAAGTGGCTCCAAGCAATGGACCACGTGACAACCACAATCCAATTGGTTGTAAATGGGTCTTTCGGGTTAAATGCAATCCAGATGGTACAGTTTCCAAATACAAGGCCGTTTGGTTGCTAAAGGCTTCCTCCAACAGCATGGGAAGGATTACTCTGATACTTTCAACCTAGTTTCCAAACCTGTGACCATTCGAGTCGTTCTATCTCTAGCCCTTTCTCACAACTGGACTCTACACCAGCTTGATGTGAACAATGCATTCCTTCATGGGACTCTCCATGAGGAAGTCTTCATGACTCAACCACCAGGATTTACTCATCCTCAATTTCCCACCCATGTTTGTAAACTCATAAAATCCCTCTATGGCTTGAAACAAGCACCACGGGCATTGTACATGGAACTGACATCCTTTCTTCTCACCTATGGTTTTCGAAAGTCACAAGCTGATGCGTCTCTTCTTATCTATAATCATGATAGTATCCGGTGCTTTTTATGGTCTATGTTGATGACATTATTCTCACACGTAACAACAATGCCTTTCTTGATTAATTCATTAATACCTTAGCAAACCGTTTCTCCATTAAAAACTTGGGCCCTCTACATCATTTTCTTGGCATTGAAGTTATCCCTACCACAAATGGTCTTTTTCTATCCCAACATCTTTCGTATGAATGGTGCTAAAGATGTGGCTACTCCACTACACTCTTCTATAGCTCTCAACCCCATGGACGGGTCACCGAGTGTTGATCCAACACCATATCGGAAGCTAGTGGGTTCCTTGCAATATTTAGCCTTCACACGACCTGGTGTATCCTTTGCTGTTAATCGATTAGCTCAATTTATGCATTCTCCCTCAGAGATTCATTGGTAGGCATTAAAAACGCTATTTAAAGGGTACAATACACCATGGGCTATTTCTTAAACGAGGTTCCTCTCTTGACCTCAAAGCCTTCTCTGATTCTGATTGGGGAGGTATCTTGAATGGAGGACGTTCTACTATTTCTTACATAATATATTTGGGCTCCAACATCATTTCATGGAAATCTGCTCGTCAAAAGTATGTTTCTAGATCATACACTGAGGCATAATACAAAGCTTTAGCAAATGCAGCAGCTGAGGTATCATGGGTCCAACACTTGCTCACTGATCTTGGTGTAAAGCAGTCCTCACCACCTACACTTTTCTAGTAATAATACATGTGCCACTTATCTATGCGTTAACCCGCTTTATCATTCTCGCATGAAATACGTGGCCTTGGATTATCACTTTGTCCGAGAAAAAGTAGCTGATGGTTCAATAAAAGTTCTTCACATAAACTCAAACGATCAGCTTGCAGATGCTCTTAACAAGCCCCTTGGTAGTAGCGCGTTCCTTCGTTTACGTTCCAAGATTGGAGTCTCCAATGGATCCTCCATCTTGCGGGGGCATATCACGACACATGACTAAATTAAATCTTTAGATTTAATTTAATTTTTAATTGTTGATATATAGTCAAATGTACAGCTAATTTAGTTCCTACATTACAACCTAGTCTATTGTAGCTAGTAAATGAGTTGCTAGTTTTAGCTCCTAAATAGTTTCCTAGTTTGTTGTACATATCGGCTATATAGCCTGGTCTGTGTAAATCAATTCAGCAACTGAGAAATATATTTTTCATATATATCCTAATACCTTTTGTAAATTCATATATTGTATAGAAATAGGAGAATCTATATAATATACTCATGGAGTATATATAGGGATATGACATATTGTAATCCCTAAGGTTTTGGGCATAATGAATAAATGAACTATGTGTTTTTCATGGTGTAAACCATATTCTCTCTAGTTCAACATGCAAACCTTCAATCTATCCTACATATTACTTGAATCACTTGTTATAATGGGACTAACAAGTGGTATCAGAGCCAAAGGAGTGAAGATTTTATTCTGAATTCAGCAACAAAAGTCGAATTTTTGAAGATTCTTGAAGAAAAAGTGACTTACGGCCTTGAGATTGAAACTGAAGATCTGATGGATTAAATCTGTGGATTTGTGGTTGTTTGGAAAGGAAATCATCAAAGAAACCTTCGTGGATTAACATTGGGTTGAATCTAACATCAGATTTGGAGTTGTATTGATTTTTGAGTTTTCGAAGTTCTTGACAAATTTGATCGATTTGGCTTGTTTGATCGATGTTAATGATAATAGATGATATAGAAGTGTAAATCGGGGGTAGGCAAAGTGATCTGGACAAGAAATTATCAGATTTGTGCAAAATTCGAGATTTTTTGAATCTGAGCGGGTAAGATCTTGAAGCTGTCGGAATTCCAGGTTTGAAGGTGTCGGATTTGCCCTTTGAATCAGTCGGTATTGCTGAATTCCGAGAATAATTTGGTCGGAATTGTCAAATACCGAGAAGAAATATGTCGGTATTGCTATAATCCGAGAAGAAATATGTCGGTATTGCTATAATCCGTGAAAAAATATGTCGGTATTGCTATAATTCTGAGTAGAATTGGTTGGTATTGCTATAATCCGAGAAAATTTTATCGGATTTTAAACTTTCTCGGGATTCAACTTTCTCGGAATTGGTTGTTGACCGGAATTGGTGATTTTACTCGGAATTCATATTTTCTCGGATTTCATTATCGGATTTCATATTTTCTCGGTATTCAACTTTCTCGGTATTGCTATATTTTCTCAGGATTCTATAGTTTCTCGGTATTCTCTATTTTCTCGGGATTCTCTATTTTATCGGAATTCTCTCAGTGCTCAGAATTGTCAATTTTATCGGTATTCAAGATCACCTGAATTTACACTCATTTTTCAAATTTTTAAGATTTCTGATCATTTTTGCCACAGCATTATTCTTCATTTTCAAAAATTTTCAAGCTCGACCCCAGCCAGGGGCTCTGCCCCTTGGACCCCGCCAGGGGTTGCCACCCCTTGGACCCCGCCAGGGGTTGCCACCCCCGCCAGGGGTTGCCACCCCTTGGACCCCGCTATCAGGGGCGCTGCCCCCGAACCCCCGTCGTCGTTGTTGTGACTGAATTATCTTTTCACCTTGATTCATAAGTCATGTGTTTGGATTTTTTGGCTGAGTCAGGAGTTCTCAAAGTTTCAGTTATCATTATGATGTTTCTAGATTCGGGTCATATTCTGTTTTCCCGTGAACCATGTGTTTAAGAGTCTAGTACCCTTATGTCTAGTCATCCGGTGCTTTCCTAACTGGTTTTTGGGTCTTCTTTCTTAGTGTCACCAATTTTTGGTCTCAAAACCAGATTTTTGGCCATCCATCCCTTGTTTCTTTTGAATCTTGGTTATCTTTTATCAGTCATTTCTGACGTCCCAGTGAAATTATTTGAAGAATTGACCGACACCAAATTACTTCAGGTTTTTGAGAGGATTTTGATTTACATGCGCGCTTGCTCACGTGCATATCAATCCGACTCACTGATTATTATATCAAAGTCAATTGTTTGGTGCTCTTGAATAAGGATGAATCCGACTCACTGATTATTATATCAAAGTCACCTACCCTCTTATGTGTTCCCAAGTTCATTTGCACCCGTATGTATTTCAAAATCTTTGTTTCTTGCGGTGATTTGGTCAAGGTTGATTACACGGTATTGGGAGACTTACTTGACAACATTATTCTCCAATATCAGACTACATCCAACAAAGACTTGTAAATCTTCAAGAATTCAGATCAAATCATTACCACTCCTTAACGATCAAGAGTGGTTCATGTAACACCGCAAAAATACAAGCCATATTTTTTTTTAAATCACAGCGGAAGTAATACGTCATAAAACTAAAGAGGAAATAACATCAAAAGTTAAAACCAACACTGTACAAACATACAGTACTTCCTTTAGTGTTACAAAACATTTCATAAAGTATGGCTCATCATTCTAAAACCCAAAATATCAGAGCTACGGTCAAACTTTCCCTGTACTCAAAAGCTGCAACCTACCGTGCTCTCAAAACCTGAAACAGAGAGTTAGGGTGGGGAATTAGCACAAAGCTAAGTGAATGAAAATCAAGCCACAAGCAATTAAAGCAGAACCACAACGATCACAAGAACAGTTTATCTCAAATATCAAAGGACCGGCGGCTCTGCCGAGCCTACGACCAATGCTAGCCATAACAATGATCTACCGATAGCCATCTGCTAACTGGCACAGTTAAACCCCCTCTGCTACAACAAATGCAACAGAGGATCTAAAACTGCCTAACCAGAAGCAACTGACCCAGCCCAAAACCACGCTTAGCTGACCTCTGCCACAAACATCATGAGCACAATTTCATGCCTTGATACTCATATCTTGGACACAATTTCAATAATCATCACATAACCAGTCAAACTATCAAATCAGACTAAACAGTCTATCGCATGATTAATTGTATAAAATTCAAGTAACCATAACAGTTACAACTAAAACCACTGGTGCATTAAAGTCCACTCACCTGTAGCCTCGACACCCACCAAGCTCAGTTGTCTAATTTCACTGAGGCTTCGGATTCCCTGAGAACACAATACAACTGAATTAGTGAATCTAATCTCAATTAATTCAATAATTCAAGTAGCTACACAAATGGGTCAAAACTAAGCCATTACACAAAACTCATATAATTAATATGGAAAACTTCCAAAACCAATTAAGATATCCTTATATGTTACCAACAAAGTGTAACAACCAACAAAACACATTTAAAGTCCAATTCATAAAATTAAAGTAGCCTTATATCATGAATTAAGCATAATTAATTCAAATCGTTCTACACATGTTTCCTCATCAAAACCACTCATATATACATATCCTATAACCATGCATGTAATAGGTACTAGCAGCAAATAACAACATACAAGAAAACACGAAGCAAAACAGAACTTGCAGAGCTGTGCAGGGAAATCTCGCGCCGCGGCCACCCCTAGCCTCCGCGCCGCGTAAATTTACGCACAGCAAACTGCAGTTTCTGTTTGCTCGCACCAGCAGCCAAAAACCCACATGAAACTCGATTTCCAGGCAGCTAAATCGAACAATAACACTTCCAAACATTCAAACAACATCAACTAACATATAAGGAACAACAAAACACATTTCTAATCATCAAATCATAAATCCTAATCCTCAATTTGAACTCAAAATCTCCATTAATGGGTTTGAAGCTCAAGTTCATAAAATACACATAAATCATCATATTCCCAACTCTAAATCAGTAAATAATACTTCAAGAACTTGTATAAACATAAACCAAATTCGGATTGGGTATATACCCACATAATCTTGAACCCTAAAAATCAAAGATTAGGAATATCAATCAGGAACCCATCAAGAGTTAACAAGAACTAACCAAGAACAATAAAACATACCTTTAATCAACAAATCCCACACACAAAATGAAGAATCAAAGGATGGAATATGTTTGTTCTTGGGGTTTTCTCTTCACTTCACCAAGAAAGCAAGATAAGCACAAAAATGAAGAAACTTGACTTCACAAAGTCAATTATAACCACAAAAGTTGGCTGGGATTTTAATTAAAACAACACACAGTGTCAAATACTGTTATCTAGCATACAAGAATCTAAATAAAGCAGTCCTAAACATTTAATAAATATACAACGAGGTATTATTCGGGACCCTCGTATAAAAACGAATCATATGGTACCAATATCATATAAAAATATTAAACTAATATTTTTACCTCTTATCTCGCGGTCCAATTTAAATACCAAGTAAGCATCAAATAAATATATAAATAAATAGCAGATAATTATAAACAATCAAATATACTAATATAAACAATTAAATAACTTACCACCGCCACGAAACGACCAGACCCTAAACGCGGGTGTTACAAATCTCTCCCCCTAAAGAAGATTCCGTCCCCGGAATCTCATCGCGCTCAAATAGGCTAGGGTAGCGGTTCCTCATGTCTGCCTCGGTCTCCCATGTTAAATCTGAACCCAAACTATGCTTCCATTTAATCAAAACCATAGGAATCTCTTTTCTATGAAGCTTCGTTGTTTTACGATCAACTATCTCAACTGGTTCTTCTATTAATCGCTTTTTCGAATCAACTTTCAGATCATGTATTGGGAGAATCTGACTTTCATCCTCAACATTACATTTACGTAAGTAACAGACATTAAAAGTATCATGAATACCCGCTAACTCTGGTGGAAGATCAAGAGTAACAGTCTGGTCGTTGACTATCTGTCGTATACGAAACGGACCAATGTATCGTGGAGCTAGTTTCCCACGTTTCCCAAAACGAATAACCCCTTTCCAAGGAGAAAATTTCAGATAAACCAACTCACCTTCAACAAACGTAACTGGTCTGCGGCGTGGATCTGCGTACATCTTTTGTCTGTCTCTGGCAGCTTTCAACTTTTCCCGAGTAATAGCAACTTTCTCAGATGTCATCTGAACAATATCAGGACCCGCAAACTGTTTCTCACCTGCCTCTAACCAACAAGTAGGAGTACGGCAGCGACGACCGTATAACATCTCATAAGGTGGCATACCGATACTCGAGTGATAAGAGTTATTATACGCAAATTCAATCAAAGGCAAGTGTGAATCCCAAGACCCACCATATTCTAACACACAGGCGCGTAGCATATCCTCAAGTGTCTGAATAGTACGCTCAGTCTGACCGTCTGTCTGAGGATGATAAGCTATACTCAAATTAACACGTGTCCCCAATGCATGATGTAAACTCCTCCAAAAGTTGGAAACAAATCTGGGATCTCGATCAGAAACAATAGAAAGAGGAATACCGTGCCGTGATACAATCTCATCGATGTACAACTGAGCTAATCTGCTGAGTGAAGCTGTCTCGCTGGTGGCAAGAAAGTGAGCACTCTTCGTCAAACGGTCAACAATCAGCCAAATTTTATCATGTTTCTGCTGAGTACATGGAAGTTTGGATACAAAATCCATCGTGATGTGCTCCCATTTCCACTCTGGTATCTCCAACTGTTTCAAAGACCCGTAAGGTTTCTGGTACTCTGCTTTGACCTGAGCACAAATATGACACGTTCCCACAAACTTTGCAACATCCATCTTCATCGTAGGCCACCAATACAGCACTTTAAGATCGTTATACATTTTAGTGCTACCAGGATGAACAGACAATCTTGACTTGTGAGCCTCTGCCAAAATCAAACCCCGAAGCTCTCCAAGCAATGGCACCCAAACACGAGTCTGATAAGTCTTCAATCCGCGCGAATCATTAATCAAATCATCTTTTCTCTTCATCATAATCTCTAACTTTAAATTTTCATCTTTTAAAGCTTCTAACTGAGCAGATTTAAGCCTATCCACTAAGTCAGAAACGATCTCAACTCGCATAAATCGGATACTATCACCAGCTCCCTTGCGGCTCAAAGCATCTGCTACAACATTTGCTTTCCCCGGGTGATATTGAATCTCACAATCATAGTCTTTAATGAGTTCTAACCACCGTCTCTGCCGCATATTAAGTTCTTTCTGGGAAAATACATACTGCAAACTCTTATGATCAGTACAAATAACACATTTCGTACCGTATAAGTAATGCCTCCACAGTTTCAACGCAAAGACTACAGCTGCAAGTTCTAAGTCATGGGTTGGATAATTCTTCTCGTGTGGTTTCAGTTGCCGTGAAGCATAAGCAATAACCCGATCATGCTGCATTAAAACACAACCCAAACCTGCAAAGGAAGCGTCACAGTACACTACAAATTCATCAGAACCATCAGGTAGTGCAAGAATAGGAGCCTGACATAATAGTTGTTTCAACGTCTGAAAAGCTGTCTCCTGTTCATTATTCCACTTAAATGGCACATCTTTACGGGTTAATTTCGTTATAGGACTCGCAATTTTCGAAAAATCTTTAATAAATCTGCGATAATAACCCGCCAATCCCAGAAAACTTTTAATCTCAGATGATGATTTAGGAGCACTCCAGTTCATAACTGCTTCAACTTTAGCCGGATCGACTTTAACCCCATCTTTACAGATAACATGCCCCAAAAATTGAATCTCCCGCATCCAGAATTCACATTTAGAAAATTTTGCAAAAAGATGCTCCCGTTTTAAAGTTTCTAAAACTTGCCTCAAATGAAGCTCGTGCTCGGACTCAGTTTTAGAATAAACCAAGATGTCATCGATAAATACAATCACGAATTTATCCAAAAACGGCCGACAGACCCGGTTCATTAAATCCATAAATACAGCAGGGGCGTTAGTTAAACCGAAAGGCATAACTAAAAACTCATAATGACCATATCTGGTAAGGAAATCGGTTTTAGGAATATCAGCATCAGAAACACGTACCTGGTGATAACCCGAGCGGAGATCAATTTTAGAAAAATAAGAAGCACCCTGCAGCTGATCAAACAAATCATCAATTCTGGGTAAAGGGTATTTATTTTTAACCGTTCTCTTATTCAGTTCCCGGTAGTCAATACACATACGCAAAGTACCGTCTTTCTTTTTCACAAATAAAACCGGTGCACCCCACGGAGAAGAACTAGGACGAATAAAACCCCTGTCTAACAAATCCTGAATCTGTGTCATCATCTCACGGATTTCAGAAGGAGCTAACCTGTAAGGAGCTTTAGCCACTGGGCTCGAACCTGGAATCAAATCAATCCCATATTCTACCTCACGAACCAGAGGCAACCCAGGTAATTCATCGGGAAACACTTCTGGGTATTCCGAAACCACTCGGATATCAGGAACAATCTGTTTCTCCTTTTTTACATCAACCACATGAGCAAGGTAGGATTCACACCCTTTGGCCAGAGATTTTCTAGCCTTCATATACGAGATAAAAGGAAAATCAGGTCTAACCCTCTCCCCGCGAGCCACTACGTATGACCCATCAGGTAATGGAAATGAAATCAGTTTTCTATGGCATTTAATAACAGCTCGGTTCTGACTCAACCAATCCATACCCATAACAGCATCGAAATCAACTATAGGCATTAACAGAAAAGAAACAGGAAATCATGTACCATCAATATCAATTTCAGCCCCAGACACAGCCGTTGTGACTGGAACCGTTTTACCATCAGCTATCTCTACTTCTAATGGAGCAGCAACATTTGAAGTAGGCAATTTCAATTTATCACAGAATGCCACAGAAATAAATGAACGATTGGCACCAGAATCAAATAACACACGTGCAGGTATAGAATTTATGAGAAACATACCCGTGATGACATCATCAGTGGCAGCAGCATCATCTACTGACATCCGGAATGCTCTACCCTCAGCTGACGGAGGGTTCTTCCTTTTCTGTCCTGAAGCGGACGAAGATCCCACAACCGATCCCGATACCGACCCAGTCCCCGATTTCTTACCCACACGACACTCACCTGCTCTGTGCCCCTCCTTTTGACAGTTCCAACAAACACTCCTCGAGAATCTACAATTCTTCAATTCATGCCCAAACTGACCACAACGAATACATCTTGCTGTCTGTAGGGTACAAAGTCCATGATGAAAAGACTTACATTTATTACACCACGGGGCTCTCTGAGTAGACCCACCAGATATAGGCCTACGATTCTGACTGCTCTGACTCTGACCCTGTCCTTGACGTTGACTTCCCTGACCTTCTTGAGTTCCCTGCCGATGTTGGGTATTAAAATAATCAAACCGGGATTTCTGTTGAGAAATTCTATCTTTATTCAACTTCTCCTTGGCTTGAGCATCACCCTCGGCTGACTTAGCTAGGGTAAAAGCTTGAGATAAAGTGCTAGCCCACCTGGTAGCACTCCTGTAATCTGGATGCAAAGCTCTCACAAAATGTTGAACTCTTGAAGCTTCGTCCGAAACCCACTGCTGTGCAAATCGTAATTTCTCATTTAATTGCCTAATCAATTCATCCACAGACATATTATCGGTCATCTGCAAATCCATGAACTCCTTCTTGATTCGTTCCATCTCAAAAGATCCACAATATTGCTCACAAACCTTTCCCTCAAATTGCTCCCAAGTAATACTACTCATCTGCTGCTTTGTAAAATCACCTGTAATCGAATCCCACCATACCATGGCATCTCCTCTAAATCTTTGAGTAGCAAATAACACTCGCACATTCTCCTCGCATTCAGAAGTATCCAAGGCCTTGGTCATCTCCCTCAACCAATTCAAAGTTTTATTGGGGTCCGTCCTACCGTAATACTCTGAGGGTTTACAATCCATGAATTGCCTATATTTATTATGTTGACCAAATCCTGGGTAGGGGTAAGCTCCTGGTGCAGTAAATTGATAGATAATCGGCTGTTGTGTACCCTGTGAAGCAACAGTAGTATATGGAACAGAAAATGGTACTGAAAGTGGTGGAGTTGTTGACACTGTAGCAACAACTGCTGTTGGAATCGGTGTTTGAGAATTCTGTGTCAACCTCTGCTGCTCAAAGTTGTGAACTGTTTCTCGAAGCTCCTGTAGTTCACTTTCAAGTTGAAATATATAATCATTCTGAGTTGTATCTATTTCTTTACCCGAAGTGTTGACTATTACTGGATTCTCAAAAACTGGAGTTGTAGAAGTTCCGGCCTGAGCAAGGGTCACAGGAATCTCGGTTGGGATCTCTTGACTTGCCATATCTGTTACAATCACATCACCTCCAAACTTATTAGACAACCGTTAGTACAAACACACAACAAATCCAAACACTCTAATTCCCCCACAGGAAATGTTTGACCAACCTCGAGCCAAGATTTGGGAATTGAACACTCTAAACGTGCTCGCATGCCAAACCAGGGCTCTGATACCAAATTGTAACACCGCAAAAATACAAGCCATATTTTTTTTTAAATCACAGCGGAAGTAATACGTCATAAAACTAAAAAGGAAATAACATCAAAAGTTAAAACCAACACTGTACAAACATACAGTACTTCCTTTAGTGTTACAAAACATTTCATAAAGTATGGCTCATCATTCTAAAACCCAAAATATCAGAGCTACGGTCAAACTTTCCCTGTACTCAAAAGCTGCAACCTACCGTGCTCTCAAAACCTGAAACAGAGAGTTAGGGTGGGGAATTAGCACAAAGCTAAGTGAATGAAAATCAAGCCACAAGCAATTAAAGCAGAACCACAACGATCACAAGAACGGTTTATCTCAAATATCAAAGGACCGGCGGCTCTGCCGAGCCTACGACCAATGCTGGCCATAACAATGATCTACCGATAGCCATCTGCTAACTGGCACACTTAAACCCCCTCTGCTACAACAAATGCAATAGAGGATCTAAAACTGCCTAACCAGAAGCAACTGACCCAGCCCAAAACCACGCTTAGCTGACCTCTGCCACAAACATCATGAGCACAATTTCATGCCTTGATACTCATATCTTGGACACAATTTCAATAATCATCACATAACCAGTCAAACTATCAAATCAGACTAAACAGTCTATCGCATGATTAATTGTATAAAATTCAAGTAACCATAACAGTTACAACTAAAACCACCGGTGCATTAAAGTCCACTCACCTGTGTCCTCGACACCCACCAAGCTCAGTTGTCTAATTTCACTGAGGCTTCGGATTCCCTGAGAACACAATACAACTGAATTAGTGAATCTAATCTCAATTAATTCAATAATTCAAGTAGCTACACAAATGGGTCAAAACTAAGCCATTACACAAAACTCATATAATCAATATGGAAAACTTCCAAAACCAATTAAGATATCCATATATGTTACCAACAAAGTGTAACAACCAACAAAACACATTTAAAGTCCAATTCATAAAATTAAAGTAGTCTTATATCATGAATTAAGCATAATTAATTCAAATCGTTCTACACATGTTTCCTCATCAAAACCACTCATATATACATATCCTATAACCATGCATGTAATAGGTACTAGCAGCAAATAACAACATACAAGAAAACACGAAGCAAAACAGAACTTGCAGAGCTGTGCAGGGAAATCTCGCGCCGCGGCCACCCCTAGCCTCCGCGCCGCGTAAATTTACGCACAGCAAACTGCAGTTTCTGTTTGCTCGCACCAGCAGCCAAAAACCCACATGAAACTCGATTTCCAGGCAGCTAAATCGAACAATAACACTTCCAAACATTCAAACAACATCAACTAACATATAAGGAACAACAAAACACATTTCTAATCATCAAATCATAAATCCTAATCCTCAATTTGAACTCAAAATCTCCATTAATGGGTTTGAAGCTCAAGTTCATAAAATACACATAAATCATCATATTCCCAACTCTAAATCAGTAAATAATACTTCAAGAACTTGTATAAACATAAACCAAATTCGGATTGGGTATATACCCACATAATCTTGAACCCTAAAAATCAAAGATTAGCAATATCAATCAGGAACCCATCAAGAGTTAACAAGAACTAACCAAGAACAATAAAACATACCTTTAATCAACAAATCCCACACACAAAATGAAGAATCAAAGGATGGAATATGTTTGTTCTTGGGGTTTTCTCTTCACTTCACCAAGAAAGCAAGATAAGCACAAAAATGAAGAAACTTGACTTCACAAAGTCAATTATAACCACAAAAGTTGGCTGGGATTTTAATTAAAACAACACACAGTGTCAAATACTGTTATCTAGCATACAAGAATCTAAATAAAGCAGTCCTAAACATTTAATAAATATACAACGAGGTATTATTCGGGACCCTCGTATAAAAACGAATCATATGGTACCAATATCATATAAAAATATTAAACTAATATTTTTACCTCTTATCTCGCGGTCCAATTTAAATACCAAGTAAGCATCAAATAAATATATAAATAAATAGCAGATAATTATAAACAATCAAATATACTAATATAAACAATTAAATAACTTACCACCGCCACGAAACGACCAGGCCCTAAACGCGGGTGTTACAAATCTCTCCCCCTAAAGAAGATTCCGTCCCCGGAATCTCATCGCGCTCAAATAGGCTAGGGTAGCGGTTCCTCATGTCTGCCTCGGTCTCCCATGTTAAATCTGAACCCAAACTATGCTTCCATTTAATCAAAACCATAGGAATCTCTTTTCTACGAAGCTTCGTTGTTTTACGATCAACTATCTCAACTGGTTCTTCTATTAATCGCTTTTTCGAATCAACTTTCAGATCATGTACTGGGAGAATCTGACTTTCAACCTCAACATTACATTTACGTAAGTAACAGACATTAAAAGTATCATGAATACCCGCTAACTCTGGTGGAAGATCAAGAGTAACAGTCTGGTCGTTGACTATCTGTCGTATACGAAACGGACCAATGTATCGTGGAGCTAGTTTCCCACGTTTCCCAAAACGAATAACCCCTTTCCAAGAAGAAACTTTCAGATAAACCAACTCACCTTCAACAAACGTAACTGGTCTGCGGCGTGGATCTGCGTACATCTTTTGTCTGTCTCTGGCAGCTTTCAACTTTTCCCGAGCAATAGCAACTTTCTCAGATGTCATCTGAACAATATCAGGACCCGCAAACTGTTTCTCAAATAAATATATAAATAAATAGCAGATAATTATAAACAATCAAATATACTAATATAAACAATTAAATAACTTACCACCTCCACGAAACGACCAGGCCCTAAACGCGGGTGTTACAGTTCAAGTATCTATTTAAGTCACGGAATTTCTGATGATTATTTTGACTTGAAGTGTAGGATCCTCCCCACCCCTCTTCCATGTTTTTGCAACTGAATCTCATGGTGATGTCTTTTGTGCATGATGCTCATAAAGTATTATAATCATCATGAGGGGGAGAATAAAAAGTGAAGAAATTTTACATTGTTGATTCAGTTGTTGAGGGTGTCTACACAAGGGGGAGAGAGAAAAAGAAACATCAGTCTATATCATGTCTAGGGGGAGTCAAGATTATCAGACTTATGAAGACATGGAAACAATCTGAGCTACATTGTAGGGGGAGACAAAAAGAAGATTCTTCCCAACACATCAAAAGTGTTTATGCTTCTGCTGTCAAAGGCTCAAGATAAAACAATGTTTCAGATTGATGTATTTGGTGGGACGCTACATCTAAAACTGCTTATATAATCTAAGGAAATCTTAGGTTACTGGCATGTACACTTCTATTTCAATACAAAGGGGGAGAATGTAAATTCATATATTGTATAGAAATAGTAGTTTCTATGTAATATACTCATGGAGTATATATAGGGATATGACATATTGTAATCCCTAAGGTTTTGGGCATAATGAATAAATGAACTATGTGTTTTTCATTGTGTAAACCATATTCTCTCTAGTTCAACATGCAAACCTTCAATCTATCCTACATATTACTTGAATCACTTGTTATAATGGGACTAACACCTTTTACACTCCAGGAGCAACCCAATAGTCACTCCAGAAGTTCGTTTTATTACCGTTCCCCACTTTCTTAAATAATAAGCTTTTGAATTGAATTCCCCAATTATCTAGAATATCTACTATATCGATGATGCCTTTCCACACAATGCTTCGTTTAGGAAGGCTATTTTTTGAATTAGAACCACCATCTAAACCATAGAAAGCTGAGATTACTTTTCTCCATAAAGCATTTGGTTCATTAAAAAACCTCCGGTACCATTTGCATAGTAAGCTGATGTTTTTTAGTAGAATGCTTCCTGCCCCTAGACCACCTTGAGCCTTACTAGAAATCACCTATAAGTACATGTTGCATACTGATCAAGTATAACTTTGTTAAACCATAGATATGAACAATGTATAACATAGATATAAATAAATAATGATCAAGATCAACATTATGATATAAATCAAGTAGTCAAAAGCGTAGTGTGAGGTTCAAGATTTAAGAACCTAAAGGGAAGATACCCTCATTAAACACATATTATGCACCATTGACAGAAAATTTAATTTCAAATAAGATATGCATATACTTGTATCTATATTTTAACTGTGTTTTCAAATGGTTTAACTTTTGCTTGTGTTTGCATGAATTGCTAGCCAGGATTGAATTGAATATATCTTGAATAACTTATAATGAAGTCTAAGTTAGAGTAAAAAAAATATACAAATCTTATGTTGTTTGTTACACTAAAGTACAGTAGCTTTTAGTTAATCGTAAACTTATTTTTGTACTAAACAAGTCACTTAGAGTGAGCTCAGGATTTTGAAGCTCAATATATTTATACTTCATAGCTTTAGAATTTTGACATGCAGGAAAAATATCAAAACAGAATACTGAAAATTTTTATGTACTTGCCTTAATTTTGAGCATTTTCCTAATGTGTGTTTACTATAACCCACTTAATTCAAGTTAATTGATATTAAATTTGGAATGAATTATGTATATTAAATTTGGAATGAAATGTTGACTTATCTATATTAAATATAGAATAAATTTGGTATTAATTATTTATATTAAATTTAGAATGAATTTGGTTGTTAAATAAAATTTGCAACTCATGAATGGAAAAGTCAAAAGAATTAAGTATTCATAATTATCAAACAAATTTCCCTAAATATATCATCTAATTATGTAGAGTTTCCGTAGATAAATAATATCTCATTTATATTGTAATACTATATATATACCATACCCATCACCTACAAAAAAATAACATTGTTCTTTTATTAGCCATTTGCAATAGCAAAGGTAAACAACTACTGCATGTTTCTTTTTGTTTATTATCGTTACTTTCTTGTTGTTTATTAACACCTTGTTCTTTTCTTTCATAAATTTGACCGCAATATGAACTCCAAAATAAACCTCAACTATGCTATCGAAAGCAACAACATTGCTGAACTGTTTGAAGACACTTTAGTGTTTGAAGACACTTTAGTGTTTGAAGATATTGTTGCTCGTATGAATGAAGACATTCCTCTTGCTCCTATGAGTGAAGACACTGCTTCTATAACTAAAGACATTGCTCATTTAAATGTTGTGACAAATGATGTTGTTCACGTAAGTACATTTGATCCACGTTTGACATTTAAATTTTCATTCACTTTTGACATTTTTTGCTTATATGAGTTGAGTTCACTACCCACTTCGATTTGTGTATCATTCTTACCATGTGAAAGCTCATTATATACTAGTGAACAATTGTTTTCTTAAACCAACATTTTATTCAGTTGTATAGTATGATAATAATTAACTGTAATACTTGATACTTTTATAAAATGTAATAATTTCTTTCTAAACTTTATATGTACTATAACATAATAGTAAAAATTAATATTTGTAAAGTGCATATAATATAGAAATTTTTATAAAATATAACAATATCTATACAAGGTGGAAAATTTTTGTTAACGTTTTCAATACTTTATAATAAACTATGTTGGAACCTAGAGGGGGGGGGAGTGAATAGGTTCTTTTACTTAGTTTACCAATTTTTACACTTATAAAAATTAGTAAGATGTGTTATAAGAATTAATCTTGAAGTTTATAGCAACACAACAAATATTTGCAAGAATTTAAGGAGAGTAGAGATAGAGAGATATCCCCAAGTAGTAGACAAGAAATTTATAGTGGTTCATGCAAGTGTTAACAAACTTGCACTACATCCACTCCCTGGCATCACCCACCAAGAGTTTGCTCTACTACATCCACTCCTTGGCATCACCCACCAAGTAGTAGAAGCCTTTACACCTTCTCTCTTTAACTTACAAGAAATAATCTTCTTTCTTGCAAACAAGGCTAAGATGAGCCTAACTTCACTTTAATTATGATGGCTAGAGTTAATCCTCACTTCTCTCTAATTCTATAGGCTAGAGATGATCCTCACTTCACTCTAATTTGAAATGCTAGAGTTAATCCTCACACTATTACTAATGATATAAAGATAATGTAGTGTTTAAGATTTGTAAGCTTTTGCTCTTGCTTGATTCTTGATCTTGAAAGATAGATGAATTATCAAAGAATATGAGCTCACAAGATATGAATATATGTTCCGTGTTTTAGCTGTGCAAGAGGTGAATAAAACACAAGGCTTGAGTTGGTTTAAATAAGGAAAAAGGTGTAAGTTCAAAAAGTGTACAGACTGTCCACGGTCGATGCACGGTTTATCCACGGTCGACCGTGACATCTTCCGTCAGTATGCTGGAACTTTTTGAGCCTTGAAAATAAAGACGTTGGTCTTTTACCAAAACCACACACAACCCATTTTTACCATAAAAATATGCTGAAAAGGAACTTAGGAAAAGTTGGGTTGGGGACATACTTCTTATGTTTGAATTTAAACACCAATATGGAAGTTTAGAAAGAAAATGTGTAAAGCATGTTGGATGTTTGCTTCTTTGGGAGATTCCATTTTCTAAATATGGTGTTGTTTTATTTTAATGCTAGATTGTGTTTGTATTTGCCAAAATGGGAAGTCTTATACTTATTTAACCAAGCTTGTGATATTTATAAAAAGTTTGTTAATTTTTATAGAAGTTTTTATAAAAATAATTTTATAAAAACTTAAACTTGTTTAATTGTAAGCTCATATATTTCGAACTTTTGTTTGTAGATATCTTTGTGATCGGCTTTGAAGATATCATCTTCACTTGTTGAGTACGAGTTCGGTTGACTTGAAGAAGAACAATATTTAAGAGTTGTGAGCTGAGCAGCGACGGTTGATTCACGGTCGACCGTGGGATCGACCGTGAAGGTTGAATGTTTTGCTTTTATCTTGTTTTCTTCTTTTCTTGTTGATTTGAAGTCTTCACTTATTTGTTCATCACTTGATCATTAATTTTAGGTTTGTTAACCTTTTAAAGAATGTAGCGTATGAACATATGAATAAATTTGATAAACAATAATATTACTTGTTCATATTTTTATCATCATCAAAATAAGGAGTGCATTTCTTAATGGGGATAATTTCTTATATACCCTTATTAAACATCAAAATATCTTATTTACCCACCTTAAATTCTAAATATCTTATATACCCTTCTTAAACTTTCAAAATATCATATTTACCCAAAATAATATTTTTATTAATTTTAATAATTTTAAAATCAATTGAAATATTCTATAACTATTTATAAAATATAAAAGACCATAGTGCCCTTGATTTTAATCAAGTAAGATCTCAAATATCTTCTCCCACGATCCCCTGTTCCTTCCTGGCTTCCGTCCGCTCAAATCGATTTTCAACCATTGACGTTTCGTTTTCCGCTCACGTCGATCGGAACTATCATCGCCCCTCCCTTCGCTGCCGAATGTAGCCACCGCACGGCCTCCCTTCACCGCCACCGCCACACTATCTTCCTCCCGATTCCTCTTCGACAGCTCCTATTTTGACAGCTTCTCGGCTCCAGGTTTATATATTGAACGGTTTTCTATAAACGGACTACAAACGCACCGCCGTCCATGTCAACGGTGGCGGAAGCTTACGGCGAAGGTGAAATATTCAACGGGGTGAGCTTTCTCGGGTTTAAGTGTTCAGCGGAAATGATTGGTGGTAAAAATTATTGCACGAGCTAGGTGGTTGGGAAAATGCATATATATATATATATATATATATATATATATATATATATATATATATATATATATATGCGCATGAACTGATCATCCAAGGATTTAATTGAATAGTGTCTGTGTCGATATATATACATACATATATATCTATAACATGAAACGATGATGCAACATTGCAACTAAATCAACTGAATCGTATATATATATATATATATATATATATATATATATATATATATATATATATATATATATATATATATATATATATATATATATATATATATATATGGACAAATTTATAATATTTAATTATTTATAAAGTTTAATAAGGGTAGTAGAGATATTTTTAAAATAGATTTAGAAGAGGGGTATAATAGTCATTTAATTATATTTTATAATTATAATTCTTTTAAAATGATTTAAAATTAATAAAAATAGTGATTTGGGTAAATATGATATTTTGGAAGTTTAAGAAGGGTATATAGGATATTTAGAATTTAAGGAGGGTAAATAAGATATTTTGATGTTTAATAAGGGTATATAAGAAATTATCCCTTCTTAATGTGTGACCATGTATGCACTAACAAACTAGAATATTAAATGACTCAAAATGATATGTGTACTCACTGTCACTATTACTTGTATGTAATATTCCCCTAAAAATCGTTTATATTATATGATTTCGATAATAACTAACTGTAACACTTGATACTTTAATAAAATGTAATAATTTATTTCTAAACTTTATATATATTGTAACATAACAGTAACAATTAATATATATATATATATAAATATATAAATATAAAGTGCATAAAATATAGAAATTTTTATGAAGTGTAATACTATCTATACAAACTGGAAAATTTCTGCTTGACGTTTTCAATACTTTATAATAAACCAAAATATTAAATGACTCAGAATATTGTGTAGTCGCTGACACTATTAATTGTACGTAATATTCCCTAAAAATTCGTTTATATTATATGATTTCGTTTATAAATGAATATAACGTCAATACCAACACCAAGAATGAATAAAGAATCACACCTATCTTAACAAAATGGTATTTCGTACTAATACAAGAATACTAATGTTTAACATTTATATTGTTTAGATTAGCAAAAAAAGAAGAAAATTGATTAAATTGAGACTGGAATGATGTTATCTACGTTGACACTTCTGACGATGAAACTTTGAATATGAAAATTATCAAAAGAAAAAAAGGAACATATCTCATTTTTTTAGCCGAAACAAGGTTTTTAGGTTGATAGATGAATTTGAAGACGACGACTAAAACTTTGATTAGCTAATTTCCTATTGCAACAAATATTATCAAATTTTTATGTTTTCTTGACTCATGTAACGAATTTGGGAATAATACTTAATTTAAAGTTAATGCTAATAAATTCTAATTTGATTTTATGTTGTTTGTTAACATTGTATATTGTTATTTCTGAATGGTATGTATAAAACGAGGTTTCAGGCTAATTGAACATTAAAAATTAAAAATATAAAAGTGTGTGTTGAATAGAAGGCAATCATATAAATCATAAACATTAAAAGTACATTGTAAATAATATATATATATATATATATATATATAGAAAGTTATTAATTGATTTATAAACCTTACAATTTTATAAGTTGTAGTGTATACAACATTCTATTATTATTATCAACTATTTTATGTACTACTATACTTCATTTGCTACTTAGTTTTTTTTGTACACTATAATGAGTCATAATTAAATACTTTTATAGTGGACGGATCCGTATTCCTATAAAGTATTTTCTGAGTTTCAACCACGTAATCGTTGGTTCAAAATCAAAGCAGTTAGAGTTTAATTTGTATATAAGGATGTTGGAGGAAACCAATTGTATTAGTTTTTACTCTATAAGAAGGTAAGTAATTAGACATTTATTTGGAGCTATTTAAAACGAATATTGTATTATATGCAATATTTCTAATCTGTTTAATCAAATATATATTATAATAGATAGATAGAATTCTCGCGGTTGTTCCTTCCGGTTTGATGGAAACCTATGAGCCAATAAATTTAGAAGGCGATATATTTTCAATAGAGTCTTTTCATGTAACGCTCCAAGGTTTGGAAGTTCCTTGTTTTGTGTTTACTTTATTTTAAATGTTAAGTGTTATACATGTTTTATAAGTTGCCTTTATGTGTTATATATTTGTTAAAGTAGAGGGGTTGATATTGCCAAGTATGGGAGTTAATTAAGTGCAGGGACTGAATGTGTAATTCTTGAAAGTATAGATATATGGATGCTTATTTGACTTTGTGGGGGCAAATGTTCTAGCACACACCAAAACACTCTCATACAAACACTCCAGCCCATTTACTTTGTTGATTTTGATCCCAAACACTGAGTTCTTGTTGTTGAGATTGTTAGCTAATCGATTTGGAGGCTTGAGGTATGATTCTTGATTCATTTTTTTATTATTTAGAGTCAAAGAGGGATTCCTAGGTGGAATCATGGATTTGAGTTTGTTTGCTGGTATGTTTTATGTTGTTTTAGTGTTTGTAGCTTATGTTCTGAGTTAACCAAGTGCTGGACAGCACTTGAGTTGTGTTTTGTGTGAATTGGTATGGAAAAACATCAAACAGTCGAAGAGGTTCTCAAAGCCAAGGAAAGACACCAGGACTTCACAACTCGTGAAGACCTTGCTGCCATTATAGGTGCTACTAATGATGAGTTGAGAGAACTACAAGAAGAAGAATTAATCATGTTGTCTTCTCAATCACATCCAACACAAGTTGCACCACAGCAAGATGATCCTACTACTAAGAAAGTTCCTAAAAGAGGAAGAACTCACAGAGAAGCCATTCAAGCATTGCATGAGTTCAACTTTGGGGTTACAACTCAGCAGTCAGAAAGGGAGATCAGAGAGCTCTTGGAAAACAAGAAGAACTTGGTAGATAGGAAGTATCCAAATCTCATCTCAAGAGTTACTCCATATAAGGGTACAGATGAAGGTCCATATCTCAGAATAGTAAGAAGAGATGAAAGAGAAACACATGAAAATGCCTACCTTCATCACTGCAAACTATTCTCCTTCACTGTGATGATTGAGACCCTGTACCACCTCCTTAAATCCAAAAGTGAAATTGCCACAAGGTGTTGGGTTTCCATGAACACAGCAGCGGAAGCATAAAAGCTAGAAACCCCAAATATGGACCAAGAACTCTATAACTACAAAATGCAACATGAAAAGAAAGAGAAGTATAAAGAATTATACCATGCTCCAGCTTCTGAAATCTTCAATTTTGGATGAACTCTAAGTTACAAAAGAGCAACTCTCTATTGATAGTCCACTCCAAGTTAGTTTGATCCGCAAATTCTAGTAAGCCAAAAATGATCTTCAAGACTTGAAATCACTTTTTGGAACAACCCATAAACTCCAAGATATCACTAAGAACACTTATGATTTCTGGAAATATGCAAGAACACTCAAGAACACTTAGGAAAGTGTATGCAAGTGTGTGTAGAAAAGAGAGAGAATACACTTTTTGGTTACTTCATCAAGAAAGCAACTTATGACATCTTTTAAAAGACATCCAAGATATTTCCCAGCAGAAAAGTAAGCCTCAAAGTCAGAGCTCATCATTACATGATGTCCCATAAGTCAATGACTTGAAACAAGCAACAACCAAAAAGTCAAGTTTCTGTCAGGTGGTTTACGCGCCGCGTAACCATGCTGGTTCCGCGCCGCTGAAATACCAATTCCAGATCTTTATTTCTCTCTTCCTCTTGCGGGCTGTCGGGATCAATCCTTGGCGTGTGACCCAATAGGATCGTGTATCATCAGTAGCATTACTAATATACTTGTGTCAGTGGGCATACTCCAACAAACTCCCACTTGCACATGACACAACATATCTAAAGTAACACAGACAGAGAGCGGCTTCTAGCAAAGCATCTCTACCACCCAAGTCAACGCGAGTTATGTCATCCCAAGACAAGTACCAAATCACAACCTTATAGGTTTGATATGGCCCTATTGATAAGTGATCAATCATCCTTTCTTTCGCGATATCCGAGTGAACACGAGACATGGTTAGATGTCAATCTCTAGATCGTTCACGATTATGTTTCTCGATCTTGATTGATGGTGACCCAAAATTTAGTTGCAATCGATCAAATATCATTGCAGCTTGAGCATGGCCATGCATTTTACGTCAGCTCTCAATCATCGAGGGGCACATGGATATCTCTCTAATACTAGAGGAACGAATCCCTTTGACTACATTGCTCCGCCACATACCCCAAACTT
Source organism: Pulicaria dysenterica (assembly GCA_947179395.2). Taxonomy (NCBI): domain Eukaryota; kingdom Viridiplantae; phylum Streptophyta; class Magnoliopsida; order Asterales; family Asteraceae; genus Pulicaria; species Pulicaria dysenterica. The sequence goes on along the minus strand of OX359294.1, from coordinate 14,412,716 downwards.
TACCCAAAAACTCCCCTTATAACAGCCAGTTACGAACTGCGTTAGAAAGCAATCAAAGCAAAGCTGGACCATGCTTTGGAACACATGTATCTCCGGTCTTAGGACAAAATGATATTATCATCCTGAGTTACTCATGACAAAAACCATGAAGTAATCTCAGGTGCAGGTCATCCAGTCACTTGACCATTGCAAGCACAGGCGAAGTGTTGCGTCTCTTTTATCTAAACCATTATTAGATAGCGACCAACCACTTCCCTCAGCCTTATCTCAAACTTCCTCCCCATGAAGAATGACCGACTGTGGACATTTAGAATGAAAAAGAACATTCTGGGAAGTATTAAACATGCTAAGATGGAACACAGTAAGGATTCATGAAAATATCCGCCCTCAGCGTATTATTAAATCCCCATTTCATAATCGATATAGTATGAAGTACAATACTGCTTTAACGTTCCCCAAGTTTATATGTATCAAACTTATAACTAAAACAAACTCAAGCCTTGTTCACCTAGGCCTAGTATGACTATCATCACTAGCCTGTAACAACAGCTTAGTTAACGGATTCGCTATAAAGCTATCCGTGTGTTCTCTGCCAGTGAACATATCTCTTCCTCAACCTATCACTTGCAAAGTATGCGTTGGAGAGATTATGGTCCTTTGTTCAAGCTATTTTACCTTCATTGTTTCAGAAGATCCCAATAAGGTAAACAATGCTTGAACTCCAAGTGATCATACCTTCATTGTCTCAAAAGCCCAATAAGATAGATGATGCTTGGGATTTTAGTTCTTATATGAAAGTCATCATACCCTCATTGTTTCAAAAGATCCTAATAGGGATAGTGATGCTTTAAGAACAATTTATGATCAACAACACCAAATTTTTGTAGGATCGTAATCTCCGATTTAAATCGGCAGTTATCCCAATCTATTCTCATATAGAGTACCAAGAACATATCTCAATATTTCTTGATCCCCTAAACTGATTTAGTATATTCTATATTCGTTATGGATACATAATTCCTTAACTTATCTTTTAAAGTAAGGTCAGGACATTATCTCCATTACGTTGTATGTGAATACAAATATAGAATTACTACAACGCTCCCACTAGCCCTGACATTCATCCATGTTTCATTTTGCTTATTGAAAACTCAAACTCTATGATTTTCATATTGAAGCAAATATTAAACTTTGAGATGCATAATTATATAAGTCCATCAGTGGACTTCTTTTCGTTTTTAGACAATAGAAAGATACGCTTGATGTAACAGACCCTCGAAAGTCTTGTCAGCACTTCCTCAGAGAATTCCTATTAAGGAATGTGGTTTTTACATCAAATTGTCACAGCCATAATAAGGCACAATTAGTATCCTAGTAAACTTCGACATAACCACCAGTAGGGAGTTTTAGATAATACCTTCCTAATGGTCAATTATCGTAAAACCATCTCCTACTAGTCGGTTTTTGAAGTTGTCTACAAACTTTTTGTTCGACATAACCACTGAGATAAAATTTTCAGATGATACCTTCCAAATGGTCAATCATCACTAAAACTATTCTTACCAATCGGTATTCGAAATTGCAAATAAATCCATATTGGTCTCTTTCTACAAAGAACCAATTTCACCCTTTGGGTTGCCACCTTGGTGTAGGATTAACCAAATCCAATACTTGGGTATCCTCATGGATTGCATCTCACTATCACTACCTATATTCTCTTAGTGGACTTTGGGCCCACTCTGGTTTATCAGTAGTTGATATATGCATCATTAAGTTGTCTTCCTCAGATATAAAACTATATCTTTCTGGCTTTATGACAACTTCTACTAATTCTATAGAGAGGTAATGAATTTTATGTCAGGTTCTCCAGCACTGCCATGCTGAGTTACAATCATTTCTGATTGTGTGCTAGTGCCAACATCAGGTCTTTTATTTAAATCTCACGTTCTTCCACTGGAATGCTTCAGTTGTTCATTTCCCTTTTCGAGCAACCAAATCCGGTTCCCAAAAGGATATGAAATGAATATCTGAATCCTAGAAGAACTATTTAAATGTGTTAGCATCCTTCAAGTTCATCCATCTCCCACTAAATGTAGACTGGATAACTCTTATCTCTGAGATTGACAAGCAAAGAACACTTTCTTGTCAACTCTCCTTACATGCTACTTTGAACATCTTTGTTGATTTGAGATTAAGAACATTGCCCACCACTTTCATAAAAATACTCCATCAAAGACGGACAATTTCAAAAATGTCCGATTCCTCCACTTAGCGACTCATTTTCACAATGTGTCCTAGGAGGAATGAATTATGAGATAACATCATAACTCTTTATGATGGTCATTTAAAAATCCTGAACTAAAGCACTCAACATCTATAACAGATTTGAGTATTATAGTCCTTTTGCCCTCTTATTCATATACTTTGTCACAGGTATGTCTTGAACACCTCTCAAGGTTTCAGACGCTTGTCTAACAAGTTAGACATTCCCGTCCCTTCTACCTTCATTAGTAAAGGTAACAAAGTATCAATAGTTACCCCTCACGATTTGCTTGAATGATCTTCACATAAATGTGAACGAAACTTAACAAGCCTTCATTCCTCTCACATACACAAGTGAAGGATATGTAGGTCATTTTAGCCTAATAAACAAGATTTGCACCCAACAATTGATACAAGATCAAAAGATCCCAAGTTCCTAACCACATGGAGCTTGGTGATGCAAGCCTTGTTTATATGGTTAAATTGACTATTGTCATGAGAGTAACTTATATATAAATCATTCATGATCATTCTATTACTTCTTAAACAAATGCCACAACATGGATGAACTTTGAAATAAACCACGAAAAATACATAATTCAAAGTAATATCCATCGTTATCAACAGCATAATAGATTTATAATTTTCTTGCCTCGCAGGGCATAAAACATAGATCTTTTAAAGTAATAGTCTAGCTGGAAGGAGTGGCAAGATCCTGTCTTCCATTTCTTTTCAATAAGGGACAACCATCTTGTTTCCCGTTATGAAGTCCAGCTCTCCATATCTTATATTTCTACTTCTTACCTACACTTTGCAACAATGAAAATTGTAACAAACGTGAGTATTATGGCCAGTATACAAAACTTGCCAATAGAAGTATAAGATCAGTGAAGTTTGATCATGAATGTACCTGAAACCGAGGAACCACCATATCTCATTTTGTGTATCCTTAGTTCATCCAGGCATTTAGGGCAGGCGTGGTGGCGCCAATTTCCAATCTTCCCACAAAAGTAGCAAACTTCCCCATTAGGAGTCTCATCAAGAGGCGCAATATCATTGCCCTCAGACTCCATGGTCATAGTGAGCTTAGTTAAACCAAGCTTACCATTTGAGGTAGTTTGCTTGTTGTTAGATTTAGTGAGAGTGGACAAGGTGAGCTTACCTTTAGCCATGTTAGACTCATAAGTCTTCAACATGCCGTGAAGCTCCATCAAGGATTTGACCATTCCATGCATGTGATAATTCTTAATGAATTTCTCATATGATGGTGGTAGGGATCTTAGTATAATATCTACCGTCATCTCCCTTTCAATGGTAAATCCTAACCTTTCCAAGCGCTCCACTAGTGCTTTCATCGTAAGCACGTGAATGCTTATGTTCTCACCATCCTGCAGCCGGCAACCAAGTAAGTCGTTCAAACACCCAAACCGTTCTTGCCTCGCTTGTTGGAACATGTCCTTCAACTCATGCATAATCTCGTAAGCACTCAGATGCTCCAATTGCATTTGCAATTTGGGGCTCATCATGCTTAACATGAGACAAGAGACCTCGTTGGTGTCTTTGACGCGTTTATTATAGGCATCATGAACAGTCTTACTTGCGTTGGTAGCAGGGGCTTCCGGAAGGGGTTCCTCAATGGTGTGTAACTTGCCTTCGCTTCGTAGGACAATATACAATTTCCTAGACCAATCCATAAAGTTACTTCCATCGAGTTTCTCCTTCTCTAGAAACATATGTAGAGTAAAGTCGGTGTTGTTGATGTATGTCGATATCATCTATAAACGCAGAGAGTTTTAGTTAGTTTGAAAAACCTTGTTAGAATAATTACCCCATGTGTTTAAAAACAACTATTTTGACAAGGGCTAAGAACCCTATTTCACTTTGCACCGTGACGGGTTTTCCGCGAATCACGTGGCAAAGCTATTTAGGCCGGCAACCATAGACCGATTACAATCCATTATTGCAATTCTTAGTTCCTTGCGGGATCCTACTAGACAACCATAGTTTCTAGTTTGGCATGCTTGATCCCTCCACATCAATCCCAAAGTAATATTTTACATGACCTCGGCTAAAGCTCGACGACCATATGAAATATTAATTTGAAATCGTAAATCAACCATCAAGATACACGGTGGTACTCTAGCCCAATGATCGACTCGGATAAAGCTCGACATTCAACCTTGCGAGTTGCCACACGCGCCTTCCACACAGCACATACAAGGGTCAACTCGGCTAAAGCTCGACAATCAACCTTTGCACGGCTAGATTCGGACGGTGTCATCTTATGGGTGGTGTGCAATTTACATTTAGAAAACGGGATATAGTTTTCCGGTTATAAAACCATTTTGAGTTTGATTAACAAAAGTGACAATAACCAAAAGTTTTCACTAATCGGATACTAAACCAATTTAAATCCGTCTTGTTAATCAAGTATACGCGCGAGAGTTTGTTAAACCATAGTTAAAAAAAACTCTTGACTTTTATTATTGTAAAAATTGTCTAGCATGCAATCAATCCTATAATCCATGCATAAACAATAAATAATAAAACAACCACACGCATACAAAAAGATTGATAACCATGCCCCTAAAACCTATGCGTTTTCCCGTGAGCCACTACGGAAAAACAAAGTCATCTAAGGACAAATCCTTGACTTGGATGTACTCCCACTAAACCCGCTACCTCCATTGGGCCTCTCGGTTTCGTGTTTGCCAAGACGTCACTACTTGACTCCCGATGATTGCCTCCATATTAATTTTACATAGAAAATGAAATAAATGGCATACAAGCCACAAATCCTATTTTCTAGTACAAAATACATAACATGGAATTTAAATGGCATGCAAGCCATAAAATAATTTACATACCAAATAAATTAAATAAATTAATTATTACATACCATGTGACATATAGTCACCAAATGAATGAATGACTAATTTAACACAACCAAACATCCACAAGGTCTAGGGCATTTATTGGTTACCAACTTCACATGAACAACATGGTGTGCCACACAAAACCATGTAAACTTATGTATCTTGATTAAGATTATTTCTCAAAACTCAAGGCACTAAATAATCCCATGTATATATGCATTAGTAACAACAAACCATTTTTTGAAGAAACATATTCATATATACATAATATAAGTATATGCAATTACTATTTTTATGCCAAAAATAATAATATACATATAAATACACCAACCAAGATACAAGGCATCTTAATAGACCAAAAAAATAATTTCTAGAATAAAAATTCCAGAAACCATTTTTGGATGCCAAAAACCCGACTGCAAAACTGTTTTATTTTATTTTAAAAATTCTGTCAGACGAAATTACGCGCCGCGTAACCCACAAGGTTCCGCGCCGCGGAATCTACCTGACAGCAAATCCAGTTTTTCGATTTCGGGTTTTTCAGGCCACCATGTGCATTTTTAGTATAGAGGTGACTCTGATACCACTGTTGGGTTTCCATGAACATAGCAGCGGAAGCATAAAAGCTAGAAACCCCAAAAATGGACCAAGAACTCTATAACTACAAAATGCAACATGAAAAGAAAGAGAAGTATAAAGAATTATACCATGCTCCAGCTTCTGAAATCTTCAAGTTTGGATGAACTCTAAGTTACAAAAGAGCAACTCTCTATTGATAGTCCACTCCAAGTTAGTTTGATCCGCAAATGCTAGTAAGCCACAAATGATCTTCAAGACTTGAAATCACTTTTTGGAACAACCCATAAACTCCAAGATATCACTAAGAACACTTATGATTTCTGGAAATATGCAAGAACACTCAAGAACACTTAGGAAAGTGTATGCAAGTGTGAGTAGAAAAGAGAGAGAATACACTTTTTGGTTACTTCATCAAGAAAGCAACTTATGACATCTTTTAAAAGACATCCAAGATATTTCCCAGCAGAAAAGTAAGCCTCAAAGTCGGAGCTCATCATTACATGATGTCCCATAAGTCAATGACTTGAAACAAGCAACAACCAAAAAGTCAAGTTTCTGTCAGGTGGTTTACGCGCCGCGTAACCATGCTGGTTCCGCGCCGCGGAAACACCAATTCTAGATCTTTATTTCTCTCTTCCTCTTGCGGGCTGTCGGGATCAATCCATGGCGTGTGACCCAATAGGATCGTGTATCATCAGTAGCATTACTAATATACTTGTGTCAGTGGGCATACTCCAACAAAAGGTTCATAAGCAAACTTGAATACTGGATCAGAATGTCTGTCTACCACAGGATATGCACTCATGATCAATTCATGGAACACATTGATGTGATTGAGGATGCCTTTAAGAAATCCTCCAAATCTTTTGTACCTGCTGAACAGATCATACTTAATCCTGATCATCCTTACCTGGCTGCATATGAAAGTCTAAACACTGCTCTGCCCTCCAACATCGAAGCAGAAATGTTTAAGTACATAACTGAACCTGAAAGAGGGATGTTCTTCAAGAACAGAGCTGGTATTTGGAAATTCCTAAGAGAATCTGACTTAGGAAGAGCCCCTAGAGAGCTGATATTTCAAGCTGCAACTTCAACAAGGGGACAGACAGGAAGTGGTCACTTTGAAAGTCTGATTCAAGCAAGAGCTGAAGAGTTGTTGGCTGCAAATCCTCTGGACAGACTTCTGGATGTTAAAGAAGAACCTTGGTGGGAAGAAAATTGAAAACTTCATAATTAGATTAATTGTAATTTCAACTTCTTAGAATAGTTCTACTTCTGTAACTTAGCTTAATGTTCAGTATTAGCTAAATTGTACAAACTCTGATGTAAATACTTTATTCTGTAAACAAGCTTGAAACTTTGATCATGGACTACTTGGCTAAAATGCTAGTATAGATGACTCTTAGTAGATAGCTCACATAGTGTAAATATAGAAAATATAAAAAATCCTAAAAACAGAAAAAGGATAGAAAGATACCACAAAAACAGAACTATGGTACTTCATAAATGAAAAGATTCCCAAAAATAGATTATCAGGGTACATATATTAAAGAGTTACCAAAAACAGATAGCTAGGTAACCAAATTGCACTTAAAAGTTGTATCTTTACAAATCCGAGTCAAACTGATTCTTCTTAAATAAGATAAGGTTTTGCCATCATCAAATAGGGGGAGATTGTTGGGGAGATAGCAATATCAAACCTAAATTAAACCTGTCTATTAAGTGAAATAGGATTTGATGTTAACAAAACCATATATTCAGTTTTGGACTTAGATTAATGAAAAACATGTGTTGTTTTTCATATTAGACTTAAAGAATTTTCTAAGTAAGAAATGTCAGCTGACGAATCAAAGTGTCAGCTGAACAATGTGTATCAGCCAAAGGACCAGCTTTAGAAAGATCAGCTAAGAAGAAAAGACAAGTTAAGAAGCATCAGCTATGCATCTACAAAGCATCAGTTGACAGCGCAAACCATCAGCTGAGGGTTCTTCAAAGATCAGCTAAACAGTCAAGGATCAGCTGACAATATCCCATTGATCAGCTGATGCCTCCCACATGTCAGATAAGGTATTCCATACTTTATTCATTCTTCTCTCAATAAGCTGATCATAGTCAAATGGTTAGCTGAGCCCTTGGGATCAGCTGATTGTTTAGTTTGACTAAGCTTATTAGCTGTATTGTGATTTTTGTTATTAGCTGGGCAATTCGATCAGCTGAGCAAATCTAGTCAGCTGAGTCTTTCACATTTATCCTTAGCTGAGCAAAATTATATTTGCAGTTCAGTGTCTGTTAGCTGAGTCTTTAATCAGCTAATAGTTTTTCAGTGTAATATTTCATTAAGTAAAAGGCAGAACATGTGTTGTTCTATTATGCCTTAGATCTTTCTTTGTAAAAGTACTTAGCACTTTTTGTATCTGCAAAGAAACAAAAAAGATAGATCTTTATCCTCTGGAAAAGGAGAAAGATACTTTAGAAGAGAAAATCTCGAAGATATGCTTTGACAACTAAGTATGGCTGGCAACGCTATACTTGGTTAAGTCAAATCTTCAGAAAGCTTGGTGTTGATTAAAGCACAAGCGTGAAAGGAGAAGTTTACTTTTCCAAGATATAAAGGTAGTACTTTAATAATATAATAATAGATAGTGGGTAAACTCCTTACTGAAAAGTATGTTCAATTTACACACTTTGTGTATAAAGTTAACTTACTTTTCACCCACTAACTTTATCTATTATAATATTATTAAACCAAGTACCTTTGTCTCTTTCTCCTCTTCATTAACCCGGACATCCTTGCTTATATATACTCATGAATGGAAACATGCTAAGTATGCAAATAGATAGAGTTGAATACTGAAATCTCATTTGTTGAGAATTAGAAGAGTTAGCATTTTACTTTCAGTATTACAAGCTTGTTCATGTGTTAAACATCTTAGACATAAGTTGTTTAAGATTAGCTTAGTCTATGTGTTAGACAAATTTAGTTGCCACCTTTTATTGAACTTAGATTTTCCGCATCTAGTTCATGTAATTCTTGATTCACATCAACAAGAATTATATAAAAGTAAACCGTGTGTCTCTTAAATTTTAATTTGCTAAAGTTTGTATTCAACCCCACCTTCTACAAACATTTGTTGTTGTAGTATCCATTCGGGACCAACAACTGGTATCAGAGCAGGCTAGATAACTCATATATAAGATCTGTTTTGCTTACTCTTCAACTGCTTCTACCCCACACTACAAAATGGCCACTCCTGTTGCTGCTTCTAACGGTTCTTCAAACAATGGCTCACTCACAAGGTGTCCAACATTTGATGGAGAAAACTTTTCTCTCTGGAAGAGTAGAGTTCTTCTCTATATGTCAAGCCTATATGATGTGATGCTCAAAACTGTCACTGAAGGTCCTTATGTTCCTTCCTCAACAATTCAAGTGACTGAAGCCACTGATGAAGTTCCTGCTATTGAAAGACTGATCATAAAGCCTATAAATCAATGGTTTGATGAAGACAAAAGGCTTGTTAATCTTGATGTTAAAGCAAGAACAACCTTAGTCTCTACACTACCAAATGATGTCTATCATCAAGTTCTTAATTGCAAATCTGCAAAGGAGATGATAGATACTTTGACTGTTGCTTATGAAGGCACTGAAGAAGTGCTGGAGAATAAGAAACTCCTTCTGGTAAGAGAATATGAGTTCTTCTTTGCTCATAAAGGTGAAAGTCTTACTCAGACCTACACTAGGTTCAACTGCCTTATTAATGACTTAAGAAGGGCAGAGGTTCCCAAGAGCAATAAAGACCTTGTAAACAAGTTTCTAGACTCTCTCCCAGAATCTTGTGATCATTTTATCACTGTGCTCAAACATGGTGAGAAAATCAAGGGTCTTACACTGGTTGGTTTATATGGAAACCTTATGAATCATGAACAATTAGTGAAACAAAGGAAACTCTCTACCAAATATATGAAGGAGGCTGCAAAAGCTCCATCTACTGCCCTTGTGTCTAAGGATACAAGATCCAGGAGTTTTGCTGCAGTGGTGGATGAGTCCTATGATGAGGAGGAAGAGGAGGAGTCTTCTGATGAAGAGCAAGTGACTGATGGGGATGAAGTTCTGGAGAACATGGATAACATTGAAGCTGCTGTTGAGCAGGCTGCCCTGTTGGTAAAAAGGTTCAAACCTTTCTTAAAAAGAAAGGGTGTCAAGAGATTTGAGAAGAAACCCTTCAAAGGAGAAAGAGCCATGTCAAAACCAAAGGCTTCTGAAGGTTGTTTCTCTTGTGGCAAGACTGGTCACTATGCCAGTGAGTGTAAGTCCAGAGGAAACACAGACTTTAAGGGTTCCTCAAGTTCAGACATCAAGATTGATTATGAAGCTAAGTATAAGAAGCTTCTTGCTGCAGTCCTTGACAAGAAAACGAAGAAAGCTAAGAATAGGGTGTTGGTAGCTGAAGAAGAAGATTGGGCTGAGGAAGATATCTCAAGTGATGAAGATGAGGTCCTCACAGCTCAGTTCAGTTTGATGGCCAACACTGCAAGTACAAGTTTCTTTGATGAGGACATGAAGAAAGTTGCTAAAGCTTGTACTTCTCCTGACTGGGATCCTTCTTCTATGTATCAGGTTGGAAAATTTATTAACTATGAAGATAATGAAAAGAACACTATGTTTGATTATCTGTGTGTTGAGTTTCAATCAAATATTCAAATAGAAAAGAAGCTAAAATTAGAAATAGAATCACTAAAAGAGAAGTTAAGTCTTAAAGATGAGAAACTGAAACAAATGACAAACTTGGAAGATAATTTAGCTAATCAAAACATACTTAATCAGATCTTGGTAAAAAAAACAATGAAGCAACCACGAAGTTCAATGACCTTCAAAAAGTAGTTAAATCTTGGTATGTTTCTACTGCTAAGACCACTCAGTGTGTCAATGAGCAGATTCCAAAACAAGTTCAAGCTATTATTGGTGGAAATTACTTCCAAGCTGCTAATTGTGTTGATTTTAGCAAGGAAATAAATATCTTAGAAAAGGCTGATATTTTACCTCTTACTTTTCAAAAGATTGTAAAGGGAAAAAAGTATTATCACTAACAGATTTGTCAAAAGTAAAAGTACTCAGCTGAAAGACTCAACCACTTCAATAGATGGTTCAAGTTCTAGTGTTTTGACAGATAGCAAAAGTACAGAGAATTTAATTGTAAAGGAAGCCAGCAAAGGAATGGAATCATTTGTTGATACCAAAAATACATTATGTTGTCAAACCTTGAAAGCTGATACATTAAATATAAGTGCTCGGCTGACTGGCATTTCGTTAGCTATTGATCCTCAATCAGCTGATCAGAGAACAGATGATAGTTGCTCAGCTGATAACCTGTCAGCTGATAAAAAATCCTCTGTAAATTGTTTAGCCGATCAAGCATCACTTCAAACTCTTTCAATAGGAGAAACCAAGGGAAAAGGACCTTTTGTTTACAAAAAGTCTGAGTCTGCCACACCCAAAGTTGATCAAAAACTCATTTTAACTAAGGGTCAACCTAAGGTGACTGTAAACAAAGACCTTATTAGTTTACAGAATCAGTTGCAACAGCTGAATGGTGAAATCTGTCAGCTGATGACCCATAGTCATCAGAAAACAGTTAAGACATCTCTTAGGCAATCACTAAAACATGTCAAAAGCTCCAAAAGTAAAAAATGCTATAAATGTGGGAGCAAAGGGCATAAGGCAAGGGAGTGTTCTCTTGAAGGTAACTCAAGACAGCGGACTGATTTTGATAACACAGTTGTTCCTCTCATTCATAAACAACCTAATATGAAGTGGATAGCTAGGTGCAATCCACAGGGATCCACTTAAACAGTGGATGCCCAAGTGTCACTAACCTTCTTTCAATCTCAACTATGTAGGGTCTGAACACATGGTATCTTGACAGTGGATGTTCAAGGACCATGACAGGATGTAAAGCTTTGCTCAGTAACTACAAGAAGGAGAAAGGTCCAAGATTGACCTTTGGTGATAACAATTGTGGGTAAACAAAAGGCTATGGGGAACTTCATAATGGGAACTTAACCTTGTCCAAAGTATCATATGTTAAAGGGCTTAAGTACAATCTCATCAGCATAAGTCAGTTATGTGATGGTGATCATAAAGTCCTCTTTACAAAGACAGGTGGTTCCATTTTAGATCAAGAAGGTAAAACAATAATTTATGCAAAGAGAACCAAGGATGTATATACTCTAGATATGTCCTCTGGTGATCCATCCAAGTTAACCTGTTTGTATACAAAATCTGTAACTGACACAAACTGGTTATGGCACAAAAGGCTTTCTCACTTAAACTTCAAAAATATAAACAAGCTGAGCAAGGGTGAACTAGTGTCAGGACTACCTTCACTGACTTATGGTAAGCCTAAACCTTGTTCTGCCTGTGAGAAGGGAAAGCAGCACAAGACTTCTTTTCCATCTAAGTAAGCCTTCTCTATTACTGAACATTTCTACATGTTGCACATGGATCTATTTGGTCCTGTTGCTACTGCTAGTATTGGTGGGAGTAAGTATGCATTGGTGATGGTTGATGAATTCTCAAGATTCACTTGGGTCATCTTCCTAAAAGCAAAGAGTGAGGCTGCTGAAGAAATAATAAGCTTCATTAAGAAGATGGAAGTGCTAAATGGAAGTCTGATAAGGATGCTCAGAAGTGATCATGGAACTGAGTTTAGAAATCAAACTCTAGAAAGTTTCTGTGATGATAAAGGCATATCTCAAAACTTCTCTGCACCAAGGACTCCACAACAAAATGGTGTAGCTGAAAGAAGAAATAGAACAATAATAGAAGCTGCAAGAACCATGTTGTGTGAGAGTGGGTTAGGATTCAATTTTTGGGTTGAAGCTGTCAGCTGTGCATGTTTCACTCAGAACATATCCCTAGTCATAAAAAGAAACAACAAGACTCCTTATGAAGTGCTCAAGGGAAGGAAGCCCAACATCAGTTTTCTACATATCTTTAGGTGTCAGTGTTTCATTCTGAACCAGACAGATCAACTGCAGAAGTTTGCACCAAAAGCTGATGAAGGTGTTTTGGTTGGATATTCTGTGATCTCCAAAGCTTACAGAATCTACAACCTCAGAACAAAGGTCATAGAAGAATCAATCAATGTAAGTTTTAATGAAAATGACATTGTTGCTTCCTGTTCCACTAATCCATCTACAGGTGAGGAATTTAATGATATGCTGCATACTGAAGACAACATTCCAGTATCAACTGATTCACTCCCATAAGCTGATGTAGAGGATTTAGATGAAACTGTTCCAATTTTACATCAAACCATTGCACATCCTAACTTAAACCAACCCACACTTTTACTGAATGATGAGAATCGTGATTCAACATCAATGGACTCTAATTCCATATCAAACATTCCCTCATCAGTAGAAGTTCCAACAGATAACATTCTTGAAATTCTGTCAGCTGATCAACCAGAAGTCTCATCAGCTGATCCAAACCAAAGAATTTTCACTCCAACAATCCAAAATAATCCAAACTCTCCCAAAATTCAAAATGCCTATAAGGACCACAGGGATCATCCTAAAGATCAGGTCATAGGTAACATAGAAGCACCTGTACTAACAAGATCAAAAGCTTGTAATTTCTGTTTATACACAGGTTTTGTTTCTATGATTGAACCAAAGAAGGTTGATGAAGCTCTAAATGATCCTCACTGGATTAATGCCATGAAAGAAGAATTGGCAGAATTCACAAGAAACAATGTATGGACTTTGGTGCCAAGACCAAAGGAAAAATCCATCATTCGTACTAAGTGGGTGTTCAGAAACAAAATGGATTAACAAGGGCTGATCATCATAAACAAAGCAAGGCTAGTTGCACAGGGGTATTGTCAAGAAGAAGGTATTGATTATGATGAAACATTTGCCCCTGTTGCAAGACTTGAAGCCATAATACTGTTTCTAGCTTATGCTGCCTTCAAAGAATTTAAAGTTTTCCAAATGGATTTAAGAGTGCTTTCCTCAATGGTGAACTGAAGGAAGAGGTGTATGTCAAACAACCTCCAGGTTTTGAGGATACTAGCAAACCAGACCATGTATACTTCTTAAACAAAGCTTTGTATGGTCTAAAGCAAGCTCCAAGAGCCTGGTATGATACCCTCTCTTCTTTTCTAACCAACAAAGGCTTTATAAGAGGAAGCATAGATAGCACTTTGTTTATAAGGAAATTCAAAGGTGATGTAATACTTGTACAGATATATGTTGATGATATAATATTTGGGTCTACAAATTTAGATCTTTGTAAAAAGTTTTCTAAACTCATGTCTGATAACTATCAGATGAGCATGATGGGTGAACTAAACTATTTTCTTGGACTTCAAATTAGACAAGAGGTTGATGGAATTTTCATTCATCAAACAAAGTATGTAAATGACCTACTTAAGAAATTTGAGTTTGAAAATTGTTCTTCAATGAAAACACCCATGTCCACTGCCTTAAAGCTTGGAAAGGACACTGATGGTAAATCAGTGAACATTACAGCTTATAGAGGCATGATAGGGTCTCTTTTGTATCTCACTGCAAGTAGAACAGATATTATGTTTTCAACATGTCTCTGTGCTAGATATCAAGTAGATCCCAAAGAATCTCACTTAGCTGCAGTTAAAAGGATTTTCAGGTATCTCAAAGGAACTCCTAATCTAGGTCTTTGGTACCCCAAAGATTCTGATTTTGAGTTAGTTGGATACACTGATTCTGATTTTGCAGGTTTCACACTAGACAGAAAGAGTACATCTGGTGGTTGTCAACTGTTAGGTGGAAGATTAGTCAGCTGGTCAAACAAGAAACAGAACTCTGTTTGAACTTCAACAGCTGAGGCAGAATACATTGCTGCTGGAAGCTGCTGTGCTCAACTATTATGGCTGCAAAATCAACTACTTGATTATGACATACAGTTTGAAAACTCACCAATCCTGTGTGACAACACTAGTGCCATTTCTATTTCTAACAATCCTGTTTTGCATTCTAAGACCAAGCATATTGAAATCAGACATCATTTTCTTAGAGATAATGTGCAGAAAAAGAAAGTTTCAATGCACTATATAAGTATTGATTTTCAATTAGCTGATCTTTTTACAAAACCTTTGGATGAGTCTCGGTTCAACTTCCTAATATCCAAACTTGGCATGTTAAATTTGTAACATTCCCCTTTCTTAGGTAGTTAATTTTGTGTAAGAAAATAATTTAATTTGTGTGTGAAATGAAGTACTTATCTAAGCTCCTTCATGTATTATTAATGATGAATCAGCTAGTGGTATTCTGTCAGCTGACAACCATCACCTAATAATATACCTCAGCTGATCAACCATTAGCTAAGACTTAGACGCTCAGCTAATTGCATTCATTAGCTGACACTTGTTTTGGCTCAACAAGGATCAGCTGACACTTTCTTCAGTCAGCTGATGATTCTCAGAGTTAAAAATCTTGTGTCCCCACACTTATTTTATTAATTTATCATTTGTAGTTAATATGCTAACTAGGTAGTATTTAATTCTTTTTAAATGTCCGTTAGTTGTCTGTGTATTTAATAACTTATCTGTTTATTATCCTTTTTTGCAGATGTGACAGTTACTTTTTCAAAAAGATATTTTTGTAGCAGTTTAGGTTTCCAAAGAAGATATAAAGGTGTTTTTGAGCGGTTCCTCATTTCTTGTGCTTTCAAAATTCCCAAACACTCTTCTTCTCTTCAATATTACAAACCCTAAGCTCTTACTACTCACAGTTTCTTCACTCTGTAATCATGGTGTCCTTCAATCCTGTTTCCACTCCTAATGCTGTTGCTGGTGAGAACATGACCATAAACTCAGAAATCACCATTCGCCCAAACAACTTTCTAATCAACACTGACATTCCCGCTAACAAGGCAAACTAGGGATATGAACCTATGGTAGCATTCATTACTGCTCATCCTCTGTTTCCCTGTCTCTCTGCTCATCCTTTCTTCATCTTTCCAAACATCATTGGTGAGATGTGGTACACTGCAAGGTACCATACTGATCAAGAACTAATCACCTGCACTTGTCTCAATGGCACCATCAACATCAACATCACTGTCAATACTCTTCGACAAGCAATCTCTCTGCCCAACTTGGCTCCGTATCAACCGTTTGCTCAAATGGATCAAGTTTTGGAAGTCTTACCCCTGATTGGCTACAACGAAGCTGTTACCCATGGTCAGTATAAGTTGTCTGTGCTGGGACACCCATGGAAGTATTTGGCAAGTGTAATCACTCGGTGCTTTAGTCATAAGTCTGGAAGTTTTGATCAAATGAACCAAACCGAACTGATGATTCTGCATGCCTTACTCACAGGGAGGAATATTGACTTTGCTCAAGTCATATTCTCAGAGATGGTGGATAAGATCACTCTTGGCACAGCAAAAAAATCAACAAGAACTATTGTTCCCTATATCAGGTACCTAAGTTTACTTGTACTTCATCATCTTCAATGGGAACAATATACTGGGATAGCTGCTGTTTTGGACACAATGACCATGCCTCAAATGGGTCAAAAGATCTTTCACTTAGTAAGGGAAGACCAGGGTCCTGCCATCACTGCACAAATGCAAGAGCTGATTGATATTGCAGTTGATGAAGAAGATGTAAGGGTTGAAGAAGAAGGTGCTGTTCAACCTGTTGAGGAAGCAATGGCTAATGATTCTGAGTCACCAGATGTGGTTACTGAAAATTCTGAGCAATCTACTGCTCATACATGATGAAGCCAGTTTTAGAGAAGAAAGATCATTTGATGATGCACAGAATGTGTCTGTTTATTCTGATGCTGAGGATGAGGATGCAGGCATTAGTGGTGATGACTCTGATGATAATGATGATCATGATGATGGTGGTGAACCTATAGTCTATGGTCCAGGAAACACTTCCTCCTCTACATCAACACCTATTATGATGCCCCTGACCAACTTTCCAGTAAGCTCTTCAAGTGCAAATGAATCTGTTCATCTTGAACAAGGAAGTGAAGGTGAAGTTGGTGCTAGTGAACATGATGCTGAAGAGGAAGATGTTATCTCTGATCAACTGATTCAACTCATTTAACTCAGTAGACCCATCTACACTCAAGGTATGACTCTCTCACTCCCTGAGGACACTCAATTGGTTAACCCCACCAATGAGAACCCACCCTCTCCTCCAGTTGACACACCCCACCAATGTTAAGCTCTAGTGTACTACCAACATTCACTAGTTCTACTCCCACCTATACCCATATAGATACAAGGTCAACAGAGATGGTGTACACTGCACTTATCTCAGAGGATATGAACATTGCACCTCTGACCTCAACTCCTATAGCTACCTCTTATGTTGAGGGGAAGCTCATGGATGTTGTTTTAACCACATTGCCAGTGGATGTGCCCTCACAACAGGTCACATCTGTAAATATGGGACTCCTGCTATCTGGATCACCCTCCCAACAGGGTGATGCCATTGAAAGACAGACCTCCTCCCAAGGTCACACTGTGTCTACACCTACATTGAGTCTATCCGTACCCTTGGTAAGTTCACAACAACTTACTACTGAAATAAGGGATACCCCACTGAGTGCAACCCTCACTCATACTCACATGTTTGCACCTATAATTGATTCACTTCTTACACATGCTACTGCACTGCCTGTCAATACTAGTGGTATAGACCAACCATTAGCACAGGGCACACAATCTGCTCCCAGTGATCTTAGGCCTATATACCAAGGTCTAAGTGAGGGACCTCAATCTATTTCTGTTATTGGCACAACTTCTCAATCAGTACCTATTCACCATGTTCCCTCTACTTCTTCTGAACCCTCACCCCAAATACTTCAAAACATACTATCTATCTCTCAAAAGATGGATAGTCTTCAAGCCTCCTTCACCTCTTTTCAAACCAAAACAGAATCTCAACTCTCTCTTCCAACCCAAGAGGTTGAGTCACTTAAAGCTACCCACTCCCAACCCCAACCCTCCCCTGCCCCAGTTGATCTTTCACCAATTCTTCACATGGATCAACTCTTATCCCAAACTTCTATCCCTACACCCACCCCTTCACCTCCCATTTCAAACCAAGTACTCAATTCTCTAAACCAAACCATTTCCAATCTTCTTACCCAACTTCAAACCTTAAGACCTTCCCCTCCTAACATTTCAGTAACCATTCCTGACTCTCTTCTTAGAGTCCCTTCTCTTCTCCAAACCATAGATGTTGAGGTCACACACTTAAGCCACTCCTCTAGACAAAGGCACAGTGAAACCATTCAAGAATTCACAAATATCACTGATGCTATCCTCAGGCTAAGACAACCTCCATCTTTCACCCCACATCCTATCCCTACTGCCTCTCCTTCACCTTCAACTATCCCTCCCTCTACTTCCACCCTCTCCATCTCCTTATTCTTTTATCCCACCTTCTGCTGCCAAGCCTTCTGATAACTTTCCTTTTTCATTTGTTGATGACAAAAAGGGGGAGAAGTCAGCCTCAGATTCTACTAAGTCAAGCTCTTCACCAGATACTATTCAAGCAGTAGAAGCTGATAAGGCAGCAGCGGATCAAGCAGACCTCAATGAAACAAAAACTCTAAATCAATCAACTGTTGAGAGGGAAAATCCATATGAGGGGGAGCAACCTGCTCAAGATGAGCAGAGGCCAAAAAGATGACTTAAACAAATGGCTAGAAGGAAGAGTGCTAAAAAGCCCAGACAAGATAAATCTTGTGCACCAATCAATGTGCCATCAGAAGATTCTGATGATGATAATGATGAAGATAGGGTGCCTCTGTCCTCTCTGCTCAACTTGAAAAAGCAGAGCCTCTCTACAAAAGCTCCACCAGTCCAAGCTTACTCTCTAGTACAATCAAGTCAACCAACTCCCAGCAGCACATCAAGGAGAAAAGGAAAGAAAATAATGTCTGCTGAGGAGATTGAAGAAGAAGAAATAAGAGAGGAAGAGCTAACTCAAGATGATGAGAATCTTAGGAAGTTAAGTGAGTTGGCTGCTGCACTTGGCACTCAGTTGAAGAGGTTCTCAAAGCCAAGGAAAGACACCAGGACTTCTGTTAGAAATATTAAAGTGAGAGGTGTAAAATGTAATTACTCAAAGTTGGGGAAATGCTATATAAAGGCATTTCCCCCACATTTCAATACTAAGCTTTGCATTCTAAAGATACTTGTGTTTGTGTTTTGCTCTCAACCTCTCGACTCTCTCTCTCTCTCTCTAACCGATTACACACACAAACACACACTAAGAAGATAATCATCTAGCATTGCTTCATCCGTATCATAATACGGGACCGTCAATTGGTATCAGAGCCAAACTTGTTTTTGGCTCGTGATTGTTCGAAAGAAGACAACAAAATCTCGAAGTGTTCAAGCTTCCAAGAAGAAAAAGCTCTCGGTTTTGCAAAGGTCCAAGAACGTCAGTTTTCTTCAAGATAAACTCAAGCTCAAACGACTTTTAAAGGACACCTAATCGCATTCGATTGACCTGTATTTGCACTCGATAAGACAAATTCTAATCAGTTATTCCTTATACTTGGACAAGTGATTGATTCTTTGGACTTGAATTAAGGAACTCTAAGACATTTGGACTTAATCAAATAATCTAATTCATAATTGAATTTAATTTAAATCAGATTTAATTCAAAGGTGAATTACATTATCTCAAGTCTTTTTAGTTCAAAGTTGAATATAATCTTTTAAGATCTAATTCAAAATTGAAATTCAACAGACTTAGTTCGTTAATCAATCATTCAAATCACTTTAAAATTAGGTCAAGTTTTCGAACAATCAAACCATCTTACAAGTGAACGATCATTTCTCACAAACATCACTAATCATGTCAAGTACAAATGAAATGATGTCCATTGGCACCGATACAAAACCTCATGTTTTGTTTCGGGGGGAATACAATGTCTGGAAAGGAAGGTTCATGGACTTCCTCGAGCACAACGAACTCTTCGGTGACAAGATGATTGAATGCATCAACAAAGGAAACACCAAATTCATGAGGGTAATTGAAGCAGATCTAGACAACAACCCAGGCATTCCCAGACATGAAAAAGAAAAGACTCATGATGAGATGACCACTACAGAAAGAGAAACAAAGAAAGCTGAGAAACTGGCCAAGTACTACCTCAAGCAAGGCCTCTCATCAGAAATCTATCTCAAAATAGATAGCTTGGGCACAGCCAAGGAAATCTGGGATGAGATCAAGAAACAACTTCAGGGCACTGAGCAAGGAGAATATATCAAACGAACTCAGTTAGTCAACAGCTATCATGACTTCAAGGCTCGAGAAAATGAACTGCTCTCTGAAACATATGGGAGATTCTGCAAGCTGCAAAATGAAATGAGATCTAATCAAATTGTCAGAACTGACCTCGATTTGAACTGTGTTTTTCTGAATTCATTAGGTTCTGAGTGGAAAGGCTATGCCAGACTTTACAAACAGATCAATAAAGATCTTACAACGGTCACCTTCCACAACATTTTCGAAGATCTCAATCAGTACCAAGAAGAAATCTTGCAATCTCTCCCTAAACAACCAGTTGCTGACCCTCTCGCCTTGGTGGTGGCTGATAGAATCCATAAGGAAACATCATCAAGATCCTTGAAACTTAAACAAGTGGTTCTCAGTGATTCTAATCATGATAATGATGATGATGATTCAATAGAAGCTGCATTTCAAGCTCTCACAGTGGCCAACAAGAACTTCATGAACCGTTTCAGCAAGACTAACAATAGACAACGATTCACATCAGGTTCAAGGAGACCCGAAAGAGCTGCTCCTGTTGACAAGCCAAGCTACCAGAGGGATGAGAAGAAGGAGGAAAAGAAAACCGATCCCAAGTGCTACAACTGTGGAAGATCAGGGCATCTAATCAGGAACTGCCCCATGAAAAAGACCAAAGATGCAGAATACTATCGGCAGAAGTACCGTCTGTTTAAACAAAGACAGGCTGGGAACGCCCTGCTAGTAGAAGAAGATCAGTTCTTGGATGATACAGAATCGGACAGTGATCTGGATGGTGAAGATCATGCACAGTTCTGTTTAATGTCTCACAATGGTGGAGGAAGTAGAGAGGATGATAATGGTGATGATCTCTCTGATTCAGATGAGGAAAGCTTGGAAAGTGGGAAGGTATCTTCTAACTCTAACTATAATATGGGTTTTAAACATGAACACATACAAACCATATTAATCCGAATTAAAGAGTTAGAAAATCAGGTAATAGAGTTAACCACTAGAAATCAAGTTCTAGAAGATGTTTCACGCAACAAGGATAAAGAGGTACAAATAGTAATTAAACAGTTAGACAACGATTTAATTAGCCTTAAGTCTCAATTAGCTGTGAAAGAATCTGAATTCTTAGAATTAACCGATAAGACAAATAGCACTATACTAGATTTTAAAGCAGAATGTGTATGTGCTGAAAAGGATTCAGAAATTCTCAAAAATGAACTTAGGAATGAACTAAGTACTCTTTACTCTAGAATCAATGAACTTGAGTATCTTCTGTCTAAACGTGATCAAAGTGACCAGACCATCTCTCAATACAAAGAAAAGGAACATCCTCTCTCCAAATGGAATTTCGATGGGTTGGGCTACAAATTGAGAAAGATTACGTCCAAACAATTATATAATGCTGATCTGTTTGGTGAAGGCCTTACCCAACGGATGGTTTTTGTTGGTCAAAAAGAGGAACGTATTGAAGAAGATATCAAACGAACCCTTAATCTCATAACTGCAATTCCATTTGACTACTCTGATCTCAATGACTCATACCTCACCTGTCTCACGTCATCATCTGATACTGATGTTTCATCTTCTGTTTATTCTGATGAAGAACTCTACTCTCATGTATCACCAACACCCACTGTTGAATACATTCCACACAAGGAATTACAGCAAAGGTTTCAAACCTTACAGGAGTTTTGCTTCACTCATCTTGTTCAAGATAACCTTACCAAAGTCTTCCAATCAGAAACCACATCTGAACCCTCTCCACTAGTTCAAGAAAACGCCATCCTCCACAAGCGTCTCCAAACAGTATTCAATCTTGATGGCAAGATCATTGACGACTTGTGCAAAGAAAATTTTGAATTGCTTGAACGAATCAAAGAGGTCGAAACTGCGCTGGAACCACCCACTCCATTTACCTTCTCACCACAGGGAACCATATTAGATGAACGAATTGAAGGTTCCAAACATGTGTCTACATCTTCTCAAAATTTCAAACTAGTAAAATCTGTTAATCATACTGAGGTAACAAATCTTAACATTAAACAGATTTACAAACCAAAGCAACTTTCCACTTCTAATCACAATTCTCGTGTGCACTTAGATGTACCTGAATCATCACGAGCTGCAGCCAGTCGACCACGACTTCATTCTAATCTTTTACCCTCTGCTGCAGATGTGAAGAAGGCTGGAAACAAGAAGTTTGAAATAAATACATCATGGAAAAAAGCTATTCCTAGATCTACTAGGAGGTGTTCAAATTTGAAACCTGTCTGTGAAAACGTTTTGATGTTTGATTCTGTTTGTAATCATTCCAGTTCACAAGGCAAAACTGCTTCTACCATGTTTTGTATAAGTGATGGTTGTACTCATGGACACTGTGAATTTAATTGTTGTTATGATCAATTGAGAAAGTCTTTAGGTGTTAAACCATGTGCTGATTGGACTGATTTTTATGCTAATCAAATCTGTGTTCCATTTTTAAATTCAAAAGGCTACATCATTAATCAATGGATCACCACTCGACAATCTCATGCACTTAAACGCTTAAACAAATCCAACCGATTGCTCACGATCAAGGAACTGGAAGTCTACAAATGGCAGGGCTATGAAGCATTTAAAAGGGCATGGATTGCACAAGAAAAACACTTGCATTCTCAAAAGCGTTCTCGCAATTCACCTTCCAAAATCTCCAAACCTTCAAAACCCAAGCCATCATTCATACAACGAGTAGTAAAACCTACTAATCGTAGTGCTCCAGTTTAGCAAAAGCAAGTTGATGCACCGAGGCCACAGAGAATTCTTAAGAATTCCTCGCAACCATGGATTCGCAAACATAACGCTTCCGCAACTCTACCGAATCCAAAACCTCTGATTCCATCAACTGTCAAACCTACAGTGGTAAAGAAACTTTCTTCTCAGCCAATTTCTTCCAAATCTATTCCTTCACGACAACAGATTAAATCCACATGGGTACTCAAGAATAGATCAGTAGAAGTTTCACCACCACAGGCAAACAACATCACCACTCAATCACTTCTAGGGACTAACAATCAAGGACCCATTCAGATATGGGTACTTAAAAGTGATTTATTCTCTTTTTGCAGGAGCCTCACTTGTGGTACCTTAACTCCGGCTGTACCAAACATATGACCGGCAACAAAAGTCTTCTCAAGAATTATGTTCCTAAGTACTCCGGGAATGTACGTTTTGGGAACGATAATGTTGCACCAATAATGGGGTACAGAGACATTGAGAAGAAGCACATCAAGATCAAGAAAGTCTCATATGTTGAAGGGTTGGGTCATAACTTGTTCAGCATAGGACAATTCTGTGATAAAGACCTAGAGGTCGTGTTCAAAAAGAACAAATGTTCAGTTTTAACTGAAAATGGAGATGAGTTGCTTGCAGGTTCCAGAAACTCTAACCTGTATTCCATTGACTTGGAAAAATATGACTCTCCTACCTCAGTGTGTCTACTGTCCGAAGCATCTACGGATCTGACTTGGCAATGGCACAGAAAACTCTCTCACCTGAACTTTCAAAATATTAACAAATTAGTCACTGGTGACTTGGTGAGAGGCATTCCAAAGTTAAGGTTCAAGAAGGATCATCTGTGTACAGATTGTGAAAAAGGAAAAATGAAGAAGGCTTCTCATAAATCTAAACAAGTATTTAGCACTACGAAGCCTTTGGAACTCCTGCACATGGATCTGTGTGGTCCTATGATAATCCAGTCCAAGAATGGGAAGAAGTATATTTTAGTCATGGTGGATGACTACTCTAGATATACTTGGGTCAAATTTATGCGCTCAAAAGATGAAGCCACTCCAACAATCATTTCCTTCATCAAACAACAGCAGAACAAGCATAGTCAGAGTGTTGTCTCTATCAGAACAGACAATGGAACGGAATTCAAAAGCAGTACACTGAAGAGCTTCTGTGACCTTGTGGGAATCAGCCACCAGTTCTCTGCTGCATACACACCACAACAAAATGGTGTAGTGGAACGAAGAAATATAACTTTGGTTGAAGCTGCCAAAACAATGCTTTCATATTCCGGGCTCCCACCTTCCTTCTGGGCTGAAGCAATCAACACTGCCTACTACACGCAAAACCGCTCTTTCATTAACAAACGCTTTAATAAAACTCCATATGAACTAGCCAATGGCATAGTGCCTAATATCAAATACTTCCATGTATTTGGTAATAGGTGCTTTCTACTAAATGACAAGGATAATCTAGGAAAATTTGCTCCCAAAGCGGATGATGCTGTTTTCCTAGGTTATTCTACTACGTCCAAAGCCTACAGAGTTTTTAACAAACGTACAAAGAGCATTGTTGAAAGTATCAACGTAACATTTGATGATACATTGAATGTTACAGATTTTCCACCAAAATCAACAATTAATGCTTCTGAACATACCTGTTCAGGACCTGCACTTCAAAATAAAGAATCAGACAATCCATCCAGTTCAAATATACATCTTGATTTTTTGTATGATTTCTTTAGACCTGAATCTTCTCCTGTTTTAACTGACAACAGGAACGACACAGGTGTTCAAACAAGTGTTACTCTAACGGCTCCTACGGTCACTGAGACGAATCCATTTGCAGATCTATACGCTGAGGATTCAACTTCTGTTTCTGTCACTTGTCCCCCTGTGACTTCTCAGATTCCTGACCCAGAGAGCCCTCCTGTGTTTGATTCAGACCCACATTTCTCTCCAGCAGATGAAGAATAAGCACGCCACTTACAAGATCTCATTCCTTCATCTTCCACTTCACATGAAATTAAGTGGACCAGACATCACTCGGAAGAGAACATCATCGGAGATCCTTCAGTTGGTATTCAAACAAGATCCGCAACAGCAAACGAATGCCAATTCTTAGGTTTCTTAAGCATCATTGAACCCACCAAGACTTGTGATGCATTAGATGATCCAGATTGGCTAATTGCCAAGCAAGAAGAATTACACCAATTTGACCGTCTTAAAGTCTGGAGATTAGTTCCTCTTCCATATGGCAAATCTGTTGTTGGAACTAAATGGGTGTTCACGAACAAACGGGATTCGGATGGAGTGGTCATACGTAACAAAGCTAGGTTGGTTGCTAAGGGATACAATCAACAGGAGGGCATTGACTATGATGAAACTTTTGCCCCTGTTGCTCGAATTGAAGCCATACGGCTATTTCTTGCTTATGTAGCCTCTAGAAGCTTTCGTGTCTTCCAAATGGATGTGCAGACAGCTTTTCTTAATGGTGTACTTAAAGAAGAAGTTTATGTCTCACAGCCTGAGGGTTTCATCAACTCAAAACATCCAAATCATGTTTATATCTTAGATAAGGCCTTGTATGGGTTAAAGCAAGCTCCGCGTGCATGGTACGACGTCTTATCTGAATATTTGATTGGTGAAGGCTACTCCAAAAGGAAGACTGATACCACTCTCTTCACAAAGACAAAGGGTCGGGATAAGATTTTGGTTCAGATATATGTGGACGATATTATTTTTGGATCTACAAATCCAAAATACAGTGACGAGTTTGCTAAAATCATGGCAAACAGATTCCAAATGAGTATGATGGGGGAGATGTCATTCTTTCTCGGACTCCAGGTGAAGCAGTTAAGTCATGGCAGCTTTATTTGCCAATCAACGTACATAAAAGATCTTCTCACCAAGTATGATATGATTAACTGCACACCCCTATCCACACCCATGGCTGCTAAAGCACAACTCTCAGCAGATCTTGATGGTTCTCCTGTAGATTTGAAAAACTACCGTGGGATGATTGGATCGTTACTGTATCTTACTGCTAGTCGTCCGGATATCATGCTCTCTACCTGTCTCTGTGCCAGATTCCAGGCGAATCCTAAAGAATCACATCTTCTGGCAGTTAAGCGGATATTCAGATATCTAAAAGGGTCTATGGATCTAGGTCTGTGGTACCCCAAAGATTCAAATCTGGATCTTCATGCTTACTCTGATGCTGACTATGCCGGTTGCAAGATAGATCGGAAAAGCACCTCTGGTAGTGCACACTTCCTGGGTGATCGTTTAGTCTGTTGGGCCTCAAAGAAGCAAAACTGCGTATCCACTTCTACAGCTGAAGCTGAGTATGTTGTTGCTGCAATGTGCTGTTCACAAAGTCTCTGGATACGCACACAGTTATCAGACTTTGGCCTTAAGTATGACAACATTCCATTACTATACGATTCTCAGTCTGCCATCGCCATCTCCTGCAATCCGGTACACCACTCTAAAACCAAGCACATTGATATACGTTATCACTTCATAAAAGATAACGTTGAGAAAGGATTAATTGAGCTATAGTATGTGCCTACTGAAAATCAGCTGGCTGACCTGTTTACCAAACCATTAGACGCAAGTCGATTCACTGAGTTGGTATCCAAGTTAGGCATGCTCAATCTACAAATCTAGCATAATGTTACCTTCTTTTCTTTTCCTTTCTTTTCTTTTGTTTAGAGTAGGTGTTATACTGTTTGTTCTCTGTGCAGATATCCACTGCATCAATCGAGGGGGAGTTTGTTCCTGGTTTTACACATGTTGCAAATGTGTAGGGGGAGAACTTGGATACATACACATTGGGCACATGTGTAGGGAGAGAAGTCACACACTCCAAATTAAGGACTTGGTCTAAACATACACATTGGGCACATGTGTAGGGGGAGAAGTCACACACTCCAAATTAAGGACTTGGTCTAAACTTAAAAATTTTCAAAAACAAAGCCTATGTCTAGGGGGAGTGTGTCAAACAAACATTCAAATCAAACATATCTGAAAAACTAAAGTTTCAAATCTCAAAATACCGATATTTTGATTGTTCATAAAATTTTCAAGTATTGGTTCAATCGCATGCGATTCAAACAATTTGATAGCAAGAATGACTTAATCGCATGCGATTGATAAACGAAGATTGACAAAGGTTGATTC
Source organism: Pulicaria dysenterica (assembly GCA_947179395.2). Classification (NCBI taxonomy): domain Eukaryota; kingdom Viridiplantae; phylum Streptophyta; class Magnoliopsida; order Asterales; family Asteraceae; genus Pulicaria; species Pulicaria dysenterica. The sequence continues at coordinate 14,385,767 of OX359294.1, read as the reverse complement.
GCATGCGATTAATAAACAAAGGTTGATTCGCATGCAAGGGGTGATTCGCATGCGATTGACAAACAAAGGGGGATTCGCATGCGATTGATAAACAAAGTGATTCGCATGCTATTAATCAAAGGGTGATTCGCATGCGATTAACACACCAAAGAGTTAATCGCATGCGATTCAACACTTCTATCAGCCGGGTTTCTTTACCATTCGCATTGGCTATCAGCCGTGTTTTAACCAACTTGGATGGCCAATCAGAGCACAACACGTGTCTTTTTTCATTGACATAAGTTACCCATCAGTTACCAAACTTCCATTACACGATTCAAAAACTCGAAAATTTCTAAAGTTTTTCTCTCGCTACTTGGTTACTTTAGCATACGAATCCTCTCGTTACTCTGCCAAAATTTACACTCTTTATATCAAAATACTCCAAATCACAAAGGTAACAACTTGTACGGTTTACATTTTGAAATTTTTGAGGTAAAAGGGTAATTTTTGGCCTTAGAACACATGTATGCGAAAGTGGGTTTCGGGACTTTTAAGGACTTTTTGGGACACGAATCAATCTCGTTTGATGAAACAAAGTATGCGATGGGTATATTGAACACATGGGGAACACTATGATGTAAAAATATTTCAAAAATCTCGAAAAGTGTTTTTCGTGTTCTTGGAGGGTATGAAAATACACAATACAATTTGGTTTTTGGCTTGAAAAGAGGTGTTAGGATGATTTTTTGACCATGCTTCAGTAATACAAAGTTGTTTATTACTATCTAATTGCTATATTGAAAGTGTCAAAACAATTTTTTTTATGCTGAAAATCATTCTGTACACAATGAGGGTCCAACACTTAGGGTGTTTGAACATTTTTTCAACCTTGGTCAACATTGGTCAACTTGGTCAACGTTTACTCACTTATCAAAGTTTGACCAAATATTCAACGCTGAATGTTGTTTTCTTGTATATCTCTTTAATTTTAAATTTAACTGTTTTATTTCTACAGATAAGATGGCACAAGTAGTACGTGACCCAGAGGAGATCATGCCCCGAGCCGAGTTTCTTAACACTGGCTCCCATGAAAACAATCATTATGTTGACCTAACCAAACTCAAAAACCCAACCTACCCCATTGTCACCGAGATCCTCAAAATTCACCCCCTAAACCATCTACTAACCTATAACCCAGCTACAACAGGCACACATGTTCCTGAATTATACATGCAACAATTTTGGAAAACATGTGATGTGCGGAAAAATAACAGAGGTTATGAGGTAATTCATGCGGAGGTCAACGAATTTCAAGTCAATATATCTCTTAGTCGCCTCAGAACAATCTTTGCTCTACCCACAGCAGACAGCAGACATCCAGCAACAGACTTTGAGGACATCCCAGATGAGGATGCATGTCTTGCAATAATAAGGGAGATGGGATATGACGGTGAGCTCATCAGGAAAGGTCAATTCAAACGCACCGGCTTGCATCCAAAATATAATACATTCATGACGGTGCTTCAAAGATGTCTCACTCCAAAGCACTCAGGCTACGAATTCCCAACGGAACATCAACTCAAAATCTTTGTAGCAGCTGCGACGCATATGCATGTGGACTATGCATTCCTTCTCTTCCAGGACATCAAAGCCACTATGCTCAGGAAGAACTCCCAAAAGAAGAGGGATTCGAACATGCTGCCCTACCACCGATTTCTACCAATGATCATCCAGTTTGTGATGGATCGGAATGCTGATATCCCTCGTCGGGCAGGTTTACCTTCTGTTTCTCCAAAACTCTTTATTCATATTAAACCTGCTAACCCGACCAATCTGCCTATTCCAAGACCCTTATCTGTATCTCTCTTAGATCTTTGTGAGCAGAACGATATTGTTAAGAGTTATAGGGAGAGTGTAGGAATACCTCATATGGTTGTGCCAGAGCCGGCCATACCTACCCAAGGAGGAGTAGCACCAAGTGAGGATATAGCAAATAGACCTCAGTCATCTGTGGCAGAGGCTGAGACGGGAGTGGAGAGAGAAAATGTTGAGAGGGGTGGTGAAGAAGGTGAAGGTGTTGTGAATAGAGAGGGAGGTGATGCATATGATCCCGCCACCATTCAAGCCATTATACAAACTCTTTCTAAACCAACCCGCAACCAAGCCATTCTGGAAGAGCTTGGACTCATTTTCACCGAGTCTTCCAGTTCTGAATCTTCATCCGATGAGTCTGCATCTCATCCAGGAGGTGCCCCTGCCTTTGAAACTATTATATCTCCCATGGGCACCCCTGAGCACCCCATTGACCAACCAGCTGAAAGTACCCCCTCTTTCATGAAACTTACTGATCCACATACTACCTCTCCCGACCAGACTCACCCCATTCAAACTACTCAGGTCATTCCACAACCTGGTGGTCTGGTCATTCCTTTGACTTCAACTGCCCAAGCAACCACCATTCCTATCATTCGCAGGGCTATAATTGCTCCTGAACATGACATTCTAGTCACTTCGCCAAGTCATTCCTTATCTGTTGAATCTGGTTCTGTCACCCCTGACTCTCTCATTCAACCTGATCAATATGCGGGGTAAGGTGCTGGTAGCGGTGATGATGAAGATAGTTTTGTAGTTAGGAGTGCAAGTGATAGAGAGGAGGTGAGAAAAGAAAAAATGAATGCTGAGGGTTCCCCAAACCCAGAAAGCCGGGAAGCCACATCTACAATGGGGCCTAGCACTGCTGGGCCTCATATTGAAGAAGTCGCGGTGATCCCACCCGTGCAAGTTTCTACCCCACAAAGCCACTACGGTGTCTCTCAACAGGCATCGTCTTTATTGCACAGGGTTATAGCACATACACTGGGTCAACCCCAATTTGGTGTTGGACCTATTAAACAAAGAGGACCGCCTCCCTCGTCCTCGACTTCTTTTCGTGCACAATTTGATATACCGTGGATTTCCGCATATCTTGATCAACACCGTGTTACCATAGATGCACTGAGCTTGTTGACTCAACAAGTCTCCTCAACTTCCAGAGGTGGTACTTTTTCAGGTGCCATTCGAGGATTGGAAGGAAATCCTGCTGGAGCCAACATCCCTGCTGCTCCAGTAGGTAGTACTGCCTATTTGGCTGGTACTTCAACCGGAAGTCTTCGTGATTCCGGGTTTGTTACACGTGCAGAACTTCAACAACATATTCAACAAGCCGTGTCACTAATCCACCAACAACTGTAGATGACAAATCAAAAATTGGATCGGATAGAGCAAGCTTCCAAGGCCCAAGCTGAGCAGCTAAACCGAATTGAAACACTTCTTGCTGCCCGTCCTCCAGTTCCAGAACCTCAATCACAACCTGTACTTGCCACAATGTCTGTAGATGCTTTAAAGAGCATGTTATACGTTAGACTTCTGGAGCAAAGGCCAGAATCTGCACATGATCAAGACCTTCTGACTACTCTCCGCAACGAACAACGTCCATCGGGAATCTCCATGGATGACTTTCAAGAGTTTCATGAAGATGTAAACAGAAAGATTGATGGGATCACCAAAGGTTTCTACACCTCCCTATCAAAAGTCACAGATCGGCTGACTAGCCTAGAAACAACTTGTCATGCTAAGGCACAGGGAAGTAAGAGGAGGCGGGATGATCAGGATCCAAATGATCAACCCGAGGGGGAGAAAAGGAGAAAATACATGTCTGCTGCTAATGTACCAGTTGTACCTGTTCCACAATTCAGTTCATACTTATATACAGGTACAAGTTCAGCTGGGTCTGGGATTCAACAACAACAACAAATGGCCGATGAAGTTTATGAACAACAGCAAAAAGAAAATGCTGACAAACAAATTGTACTTTATATACCTCAGCAACAATCTGAACCGAGGCCAAATGATCTTGAAGAAGGTGAAATACCTTACGAGCAGCCTCATGCTGAGATGTTTGACTGGTCTAGTGACTCATAGGAACAAGTGGAAGATTTATATGAGTCTATTCACACATCACCAGCAAGGCATGTGGGTGAAGGTAGTTCTGCTCAACCGGAGGAGGAGACTGAGGATTCTGAGATGGAAAGACTATTCAAAGGCATTGATGAATATGTCGAGTTTGCTGCACGTCCAGATTCTCCTAGAATTGTCCACAAATTTGATGATATTCCCAGTGAAAAAGAACTTGCACTTAAAAGAAAAGAAAGGGAAGCAATTTCTAGAAGGGAAGCTAGGAGAAAGCCCAAACAAAAGAAACCTATCTTCGACGTGTCTAGGGTTCTCAGTGGGATTAATGTTGAAGTTCATGAAACTTTCCCTCCTCCTCCTGGTCAGTTTCAAGAATCAGCTGCCGATGTACTTGAAAGAAACAAACAGAGAGAGGCAGCTGAGAAAACAAGACAAGAATCTGAATGGCCCTTGCCAAGGAGCTTCATTGTGCCACCTGCTCCTTCAGTGTATCGTGGGGATCCAGGACTTGATGCATGCAACATGTTCACAAGAAGTGCTGCCCAACAACCTATATGGAAATCTTATTTTGTCAATGCTGCTAATCTTGAAGAAAGAATTCCAGATATATTTAGCAATGAGCTAATACAGGTTATTTCCCCTGAGTTGCGGAACATGGACGATAAACAGAGAAGAAGATATGAACACATCCTCTCTCAGTCCATGACAAAACCCGAAGAGATCAAATCAGAGTATCCAATAGTTGAACTTATCAATATCTATACCCAGACAACCTTCAGAATAAAGTATGTCATCTTTCATGTCAGAAGAGCAAACAACCTGTCATTCTTCCTCAACGAAGCAGACTTAAGGTTTGTAAGTATTGAAGACATAAGCTTCATCTTTGATACCCTCTCTCAGAAAAGAGGAAAGTGGCCAGAAGAAGAGTTCGGAAGGGTTGCTCTAATGAAATACATGAGAAATCTAATGGAATACTTTGAGGAACATGATCTGCAACTCGGAGCTGAAAACAACTATCTGAAAGTCAACCTCTTAAAGCCTAACCAGAGCCATCCAGATCTAGAAAAGCTTGAAGAATTGACAGTTATCTATGATGGGCATCCAAACTTCAAAGGTGATCGAGGAGTCGTCTCAAAGAATACAAAAGGCGAAAAGATCTTCATCAGACTTGATGAACTCATGGCGTATTCAGACGGTACCTTGAAAATTCTCCATCATAAGATACATCAGAAAGTTTGGGAAAACCGGCTGATGAAGAACTTGCTGAAGCCTATCGTGCTATAGAAAGGATGAGAACTACTCTGTCAAGCAGAAGGCAAATACGCAAGTGGCAAGTGGCATTCGGCATTCGCAACAAATCGGCATACGAATAGATTAATTTATTTATTTGTTGTGAATGTTTACACACCTCACTTAGGGGGAGATTGTTAGAAATATTAAAGTGAGGGGTGTAAAATGTAATTACTCAAAGTTGGGGAAATGCTATATAAAGGCATTTCCCCCACATTTCAATACTAAGCTTTGCATTCTAAAGATACTTGTGTTTGTGTTTTGCTCTCAACCTCTCGGCTCTCTCTCTCTCTAACCGATTACACACACAAACACACACTAAGAAGATAATCATCTAGCATTGCTTCATCCGTATCATAATACGGGACCATCAACTTCACAACTCCTGAAGACCTTGCTGCCATTATAGGTGCTACTGATGATGAGTTGAGAGAACTACAAGAAGAATTAATCATGTTGTCTTCTAAATCACATCCAACACAAGTTGCACCACAGCAAGATGATCCTACTACTAAGAAAGTTCCTAAAAGAGGAAGAACTCTCAGAGAAGCCATTCAAGCATTGCATGAGTTCAACTTTGGGGTTACAACTCAGCAATTAGAAAGGGAGATCAGAGAGCTCTTGGAAAACAAGAAGAACTTGGTAGATAGGAAGTATCCAAATCTCATCTCAAGAGTTACTCCATATAAGGGTATAGATGAAGGTCCATATCTCAGAATAGTAAGAAAAGATGAAAGACAAACACATGAGAATGCCTATCTTCATCACTGCAAACTGTTCTCCTTCACTGTGATGATTGAGACCCTGTACCACCTCCTTAAATCCAAAAGTGAAATTGCCACAAGGTTCATAAGCAAACTTGAATATTGGATCAGAATGTCTATCTACCACAGGATATGCACTCATGATCAATTCATGGAACACATTGATGTGATTGAGGATGCCTTCAAGAAATCCTCTAAAGCTTTTGTACCTACTGAACAGATCATACTTAATCCTGATCATCCTTACTTGGCTGCATATGAAAGTCTAAACACTGCTCTGCCCTCCAACATCGAAGCAGAAATGTTTAAGTACATAACTGAACCTGAAAGAGGGATGTTCTTCAAGAACAGAGCTGGTATTTGGAAATTCCTAAGAGAATCTGACTTAGGAATAGCCCCTAGAGAGCTGATATTTCAAGCTGCAACTTCAACAAGGGGACAGACAGGAAGTGATCACTTTGAAAGTCTGATTCAAGCAAGAGCTGAAGAGTTGTTGGCTGCAAATCCTCTGGACAGACTTCTGGATGTTAAAGAAGAACCTTGGTGGGAAGAAAATTGAAAACTTCATAATTAGATTAATTGTAATTTCAACTTCTTAGAATAGTTCTACTTCTGTAACTTAGCTTAATGTTCAGTATTAGCTAAATTGTACAAACTCTGATGTAAATACTTTGTTCTGTAATCAAGCTTGAAACTTTGATCATGGACTACTTGGCTAAAATGCTAGTATAGATGACTCTTAGTAGATAGCTCACATAGTGTAAATATATAAAATATAAAAAATCCTAAAAACGGAAAAAGGATAGAAAGATACCACAAAAACAGAACTATGGTACTTCATAAATGAAAAGATTCCCAAAAACAGAATATCAGGGAACATATATTAAAGAGTTACCAAGAACAGATAGCTAGGTAACCAAATTGCACTTAAAAGTTGTATCTTTACAAATCCGAGTCAAACTGATTCTTCTTAAATAAGATAAGGTTTTGTCATCATCAAATGGGGGGAGATTGTTGGGGAGATAGCAATATCAAACCTAAATCAAACCTCTATTAAGTGAAATAGGATTTGATGTTAACAAAACCATATATTCAGTTTTGGACTTAGATTAATGAAAAACATGTGTTGTTTTTCATATTGGACTTAAAGAATTTCTAAGTAAGAAATGTCAGCTGACGAATCAAAGTGTCAGCTGAACACTGAGTATCAGCCAAAGGACCAGCTTCAGAAATATCAGCTAAGAAGAAAAGACAAGTTAAGAAGCATCAGCTATGCATCTACAAAGCATCAGCTGACAGCGCAAACCATCAGGTGAGGGTTCTTCAAAGATCAGCTGAGCAGTCAAGGATCAGCTGACAGTATCTCATTGATCAGTTGATGCCTCCCAAATGTCAGATAAGGTATTCTATACTTTATTCATTCTTCTCTCAATAAGCTGATCATACTCAAATGGTTAGCTGAGCCCTTGGGATCAGCTGATTGTTTAGTTTGACTAAGCTTATTAGCTGTATTGTGATTTGTGTTATTAGCTGAGCAATTCGATCAGCTGAGCAAATCTAGTCAGCTGAGTCTTTCACATTTATCCTTAGTTGAGCAAAATTATATTTGCAGTTCAGTGTCTGTTAGCTGAGTCTTTAATCAGCTAATAGTTTTTCAGTGTAATATTTCATTAAGTCAAAGGCAGAACATGTGTTGTTCTATTATGCCTTAGATCTTTTTTTGTAAAAGTTCTTAGCACTTTTTGTATCTGCAAAGAAACAAAAAGGATAGATCTTTATCCTCTGGAAAAGGAGAAAGATACTTTAGAAGAGAAGATCTCGAAGATATGCTTTGACAACTAAGTATGGCTGGCAACTCTATACTTGGTTAAGTCAAATCTTCAGAAAGCATGGTGTTGATTAAAGCACAAGCGTGAAAGGAGAAGTTTACTTTTCCAAGATATAAAGGTAGTACTTTAATAATATAATAATAGATAGTGGGTAAACTCCTTACTGAAAAGTATGTTCAATTTACACACTTTGTGTATAAAGTTAACTTACTTTTCACCCACTAACTTTATCTATTATTATATTATTAAACCAAGTACATTTGTCTCTTTCTCCTCTTCATCAACCCGGACATCCTTGCTTATATATACTCATGCATGGAAACATGCTAAGTATGCGAATAGATAGAGTTGAATACTGAAATCTCATTTGTTGAGAATTAGAAGAGTTAGCATTTTACTTTCAGTATTACAAACTTGTTCATGTGTTGAACATCTTAGACATAAGTTGTTTAAGATTAGCTTAGTCTATGTGTTAGACAAATTTAGTTGTCACCTTTTATTGAACTTAGATTTTCCGCATCTAGTTCATGTAATTCTTGATTCACATCAATAAGAATTATATAAAAGTAAACCGTGTGTCTCTTAAATTTTAATTTGCTAAAGTTTGTATTTAACCCCCCCAACAAACATTTGTTGTTGTAGTATCCATTCGAGACCAACACTTACACCGTTGGAGAGTACATCGGTCGGGTTTGAGCTTGAAAGTAAAAATGTTGATAGGTATATTATTTTCATTTTCATTTTCATTTAAATTTTAAACTTTTTAAACAGAACATATATACTTTTTAATTAATGTTATATGGTTTTTTTAATAGATATCGTACGAAAGATCGTCCGAGAAGAATTGAAAAGCTTCCGAGGTGAATGAAATTTGCATTGTTCTCGTTATCTAGAATTTAGTATTAAAGGATTTTCGTAAGTTATTAAATATATATATTTTAGAATTTTTTGACTCGAGGATTTTTATGGTTTATAGTACACCAAAAACAAATATAGTTTGATAAACTAAAACTATTTATTCATGTATAGGGGCCAAGAGTTAAAAGTGAAATTTCCGGGACCTCTCGCACGAGCAATACAAAATCATTTGGTAATATTTATTACACGAGTAAAACTTGACCCTACGAGAGAAAGTAAACACTACATTACATTTGATCAAACACTTTAAAGATTGAATGTTAACTAACAAACAATTATAGTTTATCTAACAATCACTTTTACTTTTAAAAATGTTGTGATTTGCACGGGTTTGTCTACTATAGAGCTTGAAATGACGATGCCGGAAGTTGATGACATGGGACGTCTTTTGATATAAGACGATTGTTTTATAAACCATATATTTGAACCTTTGTCCTACACCATTTATGACTAATAATCTTCATCATTTTGTTGCGAACTATATTAATTTATGTTTTTTGCTTTCTTTTGCTTTCCGAAGTATTTGTTTTTAATACATTTTTTATTAATATCTATAACATAATTCTAAATTTTATGTTGCTATTTCTTCTTTATATAAGTTACAAAATTAATGTTCGACTCCTATTAACATTTAGGTTTCATACTATATCTTAATTTGGTGTTCATCTTTATCTACCACAATTGGTATTCTCGCACGGCCAGCTTTATGTGGCGCTCTCTAGAGGAACATCCTGTCAAAATACAAAGGTACTAGTTAAACCCGACACAACAGTCACTCATGATGGTGTTTACACATCACATGTGATCTACAAGGAAGTTTTACATGACGAATAAGGTAATATTTACTTTTTATTCTTATACATCTTTTTCCCAACATCTATATATAATAATCATTGTATATGTTTTTTGCAGGATATATGGTGTTTATCCATCTTTTTACACCATGATTGACCTTGCGGATAGATTTGACAACATGGATGTTATTTTTCATACTTAGAAATAGATAATAATGTAAAAATGTAGCCATCCAGATTGTCATCAACTTAAGTTATCAACACTAAATCTATTTTCTTTTAGTACCACAATATTAACATCAAACTTCCATATAAACTAGATGTGATGAATTGTAAATTGCTTGATCCATCTAACCTGCACCAAATATATTGTAACAGGATTTCGTCGTTAAACACCATTTGCACCTGTCATTGACATGTCCTATTTATTGCAGACGATCACGAACTTACAAACATCCCTCTTTATTTGCCACCGTCACATTACGCGGGTATCCCACTAGTCTAAAATAAAAGTGCCAACACCTCAACCATAACATCATTATACGTCACACGGGCATCATAGACTTAGGGGATGTTTGTTTGCTGCTTAATGGAACCATTCAGCGCTGAATGTTGAATCGTTCACCATTCAACGTGTTTGATTACTGTATCTGAATGAAGACCGTGCTGAATGAATCACAAGAACGCTGTTGAATCATTCTACCTTAAAGTGCATTATGAATCATTAAACACACAATATTTTACCCTCATACTCTTTCTTTCACATGTTATCTTGTTAAACAATCATATCTTGTTATATAATATATCATTATTAAGGTGAAAATGATAATTTGCATCATTCAGATTGTTCATTCAGAACCTTTATTAAACAACATGTCACATTCCGAGACAGATTCATTCAGAGCCTTTGAATTATTCAGCCCACATAATCATTCGATGCTTAATCATTTTGTTTTAACAAACAGACCCTTAGTTATATTTCAAATCACAAAAGAACATAATGGCAATTTTATATACACTCATATTGCATTTGAGTAAAAAAAAAAGGAGATAAAAAATAAAAAGAAAGAGGATTGTTTCCATTTTTAAATAATACCAAATTTAAAAGGAAATGTTTAGAGGTGAATAAGTTTAAATATTTCATCCTAAGTCTTAATGTCCTTTCAATTTATTTCGAACACTTTTTTTAGATAAATATCTTTTTAAAATAAAACTCGAGAACTCACTTTTGTTCATAGGTATCAGTTAGTGATGTTCTACATCATCGTAAAAATTATTCTTACTTATCATTCAACTCATAAAATTAACACGAATATTGAAATGAATCGAAAAAATAAGAAAAGGCTTACACATGATTAGAAATATAAAATATAAATAGATTTTGGGTGATGATTTATGCAAAAAAACTTTTTATCATACATAAAAAAGTTGTTTCTTGAACCATTATACTCAATAACTTGTGGATGTGATTAATAAGTAGTGGGTTAATAAGGCAAAATTGTTTATTATAATGTATAACAAAAATTTATTATGCACAAATCATCACCTATAAATAACTCGAATTTTCATATAAGTTAGGCCAAGCATATCACCTTCCCCGAAGGGTATGGCTAGCTTCTCGGGTCCATTTTATTGGCTCGGGAACACTACTTCCCCTCACCATTGGGTTGGCATTCAACTTTCCACACCCGAACTCACCACTTATTTTTTTTGAGTGTATAAGAGAGTGTAAAAAGAGATAAAATATTTGAGTTGTTTGAGTTAGATTATACTTGGGTTAAGATAAAAAAAAGAAGGAAACAATAATATAACAAGTGACATGACATTGGGTTGAGAAATGTTTGGAACTAGTGTACACAACCGCACTTCGTTGCGGAAACATACAACCAAAATATATAAATAGAATAATAATAAATTTTAAGTGTAAATCAAAATATGGAATTGTAACTAACTCATGTTTATACATATTATGATGGTTATATACTTATATAACGGAATGCATTATTTAGTAGAGATGTGATATCTTCTCACATTTTTTCCTCCTACTTATTCATCTACTTCCAAAAAAACACAAATGTTAAAATCAATGGAAATGGCGAGAAAAGAGAATTAGTGGACTCCAATGTCATTTTATGATGAGTAGAAGGATGAATTAATATGAAAAACTAAAATTGTATATCATTTTTCTTTTTAAAATAGATATTGCACCATTATTAAAAAAAAGAAAAAGATAAGCCAAATAGGTAATAATAAAAAGAAAAGAAAAATCTAAAAATGAATTTGTTGAAAATATTAAAAAAAGCTAAAAATGAATTTTTTGAAAACTCTAAAAGAAAAACGTAATAAAAAAGCTAAAAGTGAAATTGTTGAAAACATTAAAAAAAGAAGGAAAGAAAGGGGTGGCTCGAACGCTGGGGCATGCAGTTCACAATTAATGGTCTTAACCATTAGCGTAGAGCATAACTTTGTTTCTTAGTTTGAATATCAAATATATATATATATATAGGGGAGGGTTAATGCAAAACCGTTGTTAGTGCGAGAACCGCGAGAACCAATCTCAGCCGTTCCTTGGATATGTGAAGTATCATGGATGGAGAGCGTGGAGGGATAGGGTGTGGCAGGGTGCATGTGAGGAATTTATGGGTGGGCAATGACATTGAAGGAGGGGGAGTTGGACGGCTTAGATTGATTCTCGCGCTAACAACGATTCTCGCATGAACTTTTGTCTATATATATATATATATATATATATGGCAGCGCACATTAAAAAACCCACTAATGATCAGTAGATTTGGCGCATTATAAGGTCTTGAGCAATGTATGTATTATAAATGAGTACAATATAACTTATAACCAAACACCACCTATTTCGTATTTCAAGAAGAGGGGAAGCGAATCACCAAAATTTCCCTCCACAACTCGAAGCATATTTCAAATCCAATTAAATCGTCAAACACAATTTTTTGCTTCCCGCCCAACAGTTCCCTCCTATAAAACCCTCTTAACTCTCTCTTTCAATCTCTCTCTCCGCCGCAACCCCCACCGCTTTCTCTCTCTCTCTCTCTCATCGCCGTGTGGAAAATGCCGAGGGGAAAGAGAAAGTCATCTTCCGTCGCCAAGGACGACGGATCGGCGGGATCGCCTTCGTTATCAGACTCTGGCAAAAGACCTAAGATCACAGAAGACGTGAAGGAAGAGGTTTCTGAGGTTCCCGATCAGATTCAGCCTACGGTAAGCTCCGGACGAAAGAAAGAGGAGCCCAAAGTTGAAGACGAAGTTGTGGAGAGTCGATTTATTGGCGATTCGGTCCCTATTGATGAAGCTCGAAAACGATGGCCTCATCGGTACTTGCAAAGAAATGTGAGTTTTTCTTTGTCTTACTACATTATAACTTTTAATCTGCCGACAATTTTTATTAGTTTGTGTATTTAGTACAAACTAGAAATTGGAATTTATCCGAAGATTCCTAGGTTAGAGGTTTAAATAGGCAAGGTTTCTAGTGAAGTAAGCTTCTTCAAGTCTCCAAAATTGTGTATATATATCAAGGTTTGGCATAGACACATTGAACACGAATATAACAGGAAGGTATGAAACTGTAAGCAGCTTAAAAGATAGCTTAGAACTAATAATGATCTAATCTTTGGACCAAGTTTGTTTTTCAAGATAAAAGTTAGAAATTTGGACCCTTACTGTTATCTACCTAACCAGGAGATATAATTTTAGTATAGCAGATGGGCAAATTTTATACTGTATTGGCTCATTAGTTATGTTCCAAGTGCGGTAAAGATTTAACTTGAATCTTTTGTTTAATCACTATTTCATTTGGGTCACAGAAACTTGGAAAGACTGGGAGCTTGGAAACATCAAAAGGGTAAAATCTTTGCGATTCATTTTTGTGACAAAGCACTCATGCTTTTAGTTTGTACTTTTGTGCAGTGGATGAAAGTAAATTAACTCTTATTTTAAAACTTATTTGTGAAATGCTAGAATTGAGCCTCAAAAGGAGCATATGCAAGCTAAAAGGCACTTCACCGAAGCACTAGTTGACGGCCGTGTGCACTTTAAACTTGGAGATGATGGTTATGTTCAGGTTTCTATTAATCTTAAGATAATTACAATCTTGATTTATTGTACCTAAAATGAGTTAAAAACATGTTTTATGTGCATTTTTGTACTCAGTATCATTTTAAGTATTATTTATTGATTTCTTTGCATAGGCTGGTGAAGGAGAGGATAGCTACATTTGTAGAGTTGTGGAAATGTTTGAAGGAGTGGATGGTGCTTCTTATTTCACTGCTCAGTGGTTCTATAGGGCCAAAGATACAGTAAGTTGTACTAAAATATAAGTCACAGTCATGGGGTTTTTTGGATTGCTTGTTGTACCTTCTTATCTGATTATTGTGTGTTTGATACATCTAATAATTAGAGTTGAATGCTTGGATTGAAATACCTGGTCTTGAAAATCATTTTTGGAGTTGCTTATTTAAATGAATAACTTGATTATCACTATTTTACCTCTTTGAAGTCTCAGCTAATTATATGATTACTGTGTTTTGCTAAAACAAATGCATATCCAAACACTATCTTGTCAATTGTGTTATGTTACATCTGATTATCTACATTTGGTAATTTCAAAAAGATTAAGCGATTTTAACAAAAGATACCCAACACCCTTGGTATTACTTGATATTTATATCCTGTTACTCTAACATCAACCTATCTATTGCTATTTCAGATTATTCAGGCTTGTTCAAACCTTATTGATGATAAACGCGTCTTTCTTTCTGAAATAAAGGATGATAATCCTCTGGATTGCCTTTTACAGAAGCTTAAAATAGTACGGGTGCCCTTGGATGTAAGAATTACCCTAATATATACAAAACAACAAAAATTCTATGTTAGAATTGATAAGATTCTATTGATAGTTTTTCAATGTTTGAATTGCTAGTATATCTATTCCTAATATAGAGGAATCTGCACTCTCTTCCATTGTATAGGCCAGATTCCTCTATATTAGGAATATATATATATATATATATATATATATATATATATATATATATATATATATATATATATAGGGGAAGGTTCATGCGAGAACTGCGAGAACCAATCTCAGCCGTTCCTTGGATATGGGAAGTATCATGGATGGAGTGCGTGGAGGGATAGAGTGTGACAGGGTGCATGTGAGGAATTCATGGGTGGGCAATGACATTGAAGGAGGGGGAATTGGAAGGCTTAGATTGGTTCTCGCGGTTCTCGCGCTAACAGTTCTCGCATAAACTTTTGTCTATATATATATATATATACTAGCAATTCAAATATTGAAAAACTATTGACAAAATCTTTTCTATTCTAACATTCTAACTTGTTAATTTTCCATTATTTTTATGCCATTTGTAATTGTGGTTTTCCTTTTTAGGCTGATATCAATGATAAACAGGAAAGACTTGCAGACGGTGACTATTATTATGACATGTCATATTTAGTCCCTTTTTCGACCTACCAACGTTTGCCACCTGGTACATTTTCTAAGTCAAACTATGACATAAGCTATAAAATTTTCTATTGGATAGGGTGTAAATTTAATTTCTATGTAGAAAGGTGATTTAGAGTACAGAAGATTTACAAAGAGAGGTTTGCTGTTTAAAACTTTAAGGCAACTCTACAGATAAACTTAAGTTGATAAAAAAAGTCTTGTAACCATTGAAATAGCTTAATCCCAGTTTCTAAGATTTTTTAAAATATCTCTGTACAAAGTAATTTTACATTCCACTGAATAGGAAATTTGTTACTTAAGTTACCTTTTTAATACAATTTGCCTTAATGACATATTTTACATTCTAAGCTATAGTGCTAGCAAGTGTGCAAGATTATAAGTTGCATTAATATTTGAACAACAAATTACAGATAATGAAGGAGATGGCAATGAATCTGATTCAACTATATCATCCGAGTCTGATGTTAATGGATCATCTGAAATTCAAAATGACAAAAGATCGGAAATGAGAATGCTAGATCTTTATTCAGGTTGTGGGGCAATGTCTACCGGACTTTGCTTGGGTGCTAATATGGCTAATGTTAATCTTGTAACAGTAAGTATTAGATTTTTTTATTTTTTTATAAATTTATGTATCGGTCACAGTATTTATATTATATTCCTATGAATTTATATTCTTTTTTCTTTACAGAGGTGGGCTGTTGATTTGAACAAATACGCGTGTGAAAGTTTGAAACTAAACCATCCTGAGACAGAGGTAAGTGCTCTTGACAATGCTTAAATATGTTAAATTTAATATTTAAAAGTTGTTAGATTGTTATTCTTATCTTCTGGGCTTGAAAATGTGTTTAATAGGTGAGGAATGAATCAGCAGAAGATTTCTTGATGTTGTTAAAGGAATGGGAGAAACTTTGCCAATCTTTTTCTTTAGTTGGTGGTGGTGATTTCCAACAGAAACCTGATGGTAATGAAGGTAATAATGTTGATGGTAATGATGATGAGGATGATGATGATGAGGATGATGATGACGAAGACGATAATGATGGACTTGATGGTAAAGTATTTGAAGTTGAAAAGGTTTTGTCAATTTGCTATGGTGATCCAAAGGAAATGAAGAAGCCTGGGCTTTACTTGAAGGTAATTTTACTCAAACATTGGTTATGCCCGGCAAAGTTGTCAAAATCAAAAGGCTCACCAAGGCGCAAAGTACAAGAGCGTCCTTCATGATGGTGAAGGTCACAGTATTAAAAAACGTAAAAAAAAAGTATCTAGGGATATAATATAAATAAATAATATTTCGATATGAAGTAAAGTTAAAGTTCATGTTCAAACATCAAATTAACAGCAGAGACAGCCAATAAATAACACAAAATAACAAGTCTTTAATCATTAACAAAATGGTCAAAATCGCTTTTCACAACACTGGTCAAACTCGCAATAGGCCGCAGAGTCTATAAGGGGCTGTTTGGTTTGAGGGATTTCAAGGGATTTTGTCGGAATTGGAATCCAATTCCCTACAAATCCTTTGTTTAGTTCAACTTTTATGAGGGAAAAGGATTCCCTAGTGAGCCTCAAAATCCATCATATGGAGGATTTCAAAATCCATCCAAGTGTGGATGGAATCTAAAATCCATCAGACGTAGACAACAACACAGACGCCTTTAGTCACCATCTCCAACTTTTGCCTCCTGCCTCCGACGACTCCGCCGGCGATTGGGGCTTCGACCTCCTTTCCAAATCTCGAGTTCGACGACAGACATACGATTAGGGCTTCGAGCTTCCTTTTCGACGACAGAGACAATTAGGGCTTCGATGACGACAGACGATTGTGCTTCGAGTTTGACCTTCGTTTCGACGACGATTAGGGCTTCAACGATTGTGCTCCGACAACAGACGATTGTGCTCCGACGCCTCCAACAGACGATTAGGGCTTCGACTATTAGGGCTTCGACGATAATGTCACTTTCAAGCAGCAGACGATTAGGGCTTCGGAGACGAGTTCGTTGGTGGTTGTGGTGACTGTGGGGTGGTTGTGCGTGGTTTATCGACCTGAGGTTAGGACCGACACCTCCAACATTCAAATTCCAGGTTTCTTACCAAACACACATCTAAGGAATTGGAATTTAAAATCCAAATCCTTTAGGATTTCAAAACCTAAGGATTCCAAATCCAATTCCTAACATTCCTTCAAACCAAACAGCACCTAAGAGTTTGTGTAGAAATCAACTATTAGTAGTAGAATATAAAAAACAAAAGAAATTGACTAAGAGATCATGAGCAAAAATTGACTATGAGAAGTAGAATATGAAAACCAGAAGATTACCTGATTACTGATCACTGATGAGGAAACAATTGAAGAAATTGACTAAGAATAGAGCACTAAAACCGTTGAAGAATGTCGATGGATGTGTTAAAAGATAAGATCAAATTAAAACATGATTAAAATAGCAAAAGGTTGCTGATGAGTTTTTCTGCGCTATTGGTCTACTGAACCTACATGCACTTCGTACATGCTGCGTGCTTTGCCATTACAGTAGCTCTCTAATGTGCACTATTGCACCTGAGGCGTGCTTTTGGCAACTATGATGCTGAAATCAAAGGAATAAAATGCATCATTCCATTCAAATGCAAAAAACAGTAACAAAAGCTGTTGTGTTGTATTGTGGAATGAAACTAGTCATTTCTTAAGGAATGTGATTTCTTGCATTCATTAGTTGATTTCCATTTCAACATTTAGAAAATTTTGTTTATGTAATCTTCAGTGACAAAGTTTGTTAAAAAATTCAAAATTTACTTTAGTTTCCAATTCGGCTAGAAATAACTAAAATGAAGTTTTGTTGAGATTTTTTAATTTTTTAAAAAGTAGAGGGAATTAAAAAAAGTCATTTATATATTGTGAAAGATATCAAACTAAAAATCTGTTCATTCCGACATGTAAACCAAACATTATGGAATGTATAATGATCTACTCCATCACCTTAAAACTCTGTGTAACAAACATATAAATGTATTGCCCATATATACTTTTTGGTAGATTAGTATCAATTTTTGGCTTTAACCATTTTACTAATTTGAAATTACATATTATTTACTTTTATTCAGTCAGTGTAGAAGTTTGATTCACATTCAGGGGGTGTGTGGATGGGCTTATAAGCTTATTCAAAGCGCTTATTATAAATTAGTGCTTGGCTTAGGGTGTGTTTGGCAATGGGATTATAGGGTCTTGGGAATATGGTTTTTATAATCTCAAGCTCCAAGCCTTGTTCTTTTATAAAATTTTGAAGGGATTATAAGAAATAGAATCTCTCATAATCACTTAAAATAGAATCATCATAAAGTAGATTACGGATTATAGAATTCATAAGCTCCAGAAGCAGCTAGTTTCACTATGTTATATAATGGCTTATTAGATGATTTTGAGCTTCTTAACTTTAAAATTACCTAATTACCTGCCTCCTATTCCTATCTTTCCCCAATGTTATATAATCCAAACACTTTAATATCTGAGCACTTCTTGGCTATTAAACACCTAAATAACTAGAAGCTATTTCAATCACTGTGTTCAGCTGATAAGGTAATTAGTTCTAGCCTAAAACAATAAGTTAACACAAAATAAAAAAAGAAACCTCCAATGCTCTTGGATAATGGCTACCTAGATTTCATATTCTGTTACAAAACACCCACAAAGTTAGTTATCTGATTCTTGACATTCATATCATTATGTGACTAGATTCGCTGGAAGGGTTATGGGCCTGAAGAAGACACTTGGGAGCCTATAGATGGCCTGGGGTATGAATACACTATTTAATATTTATTTTATTAATTTTTTAAATGATATTTTTATATATAAATTATTTACTTACATTTCATGTATTGCATCAGTGATTGTCAAGACAAGATAAAGGAGTTTGTAGTCAATGGATTCAAATCAAACATCTTGCCTTTGCCTGTAAGTACAACACTTATTATCTTTTTCTTTGATTTTTTTATTTTTTATGGGATGAATTCAGACTTCAGACAATCAAGTGATCAACTACCAACTGTATCCAAAATTCCTAATCCTTACTTATTTTTCTTATATTTTAGGGGCATGTTGATGTCATCTGTGGTGGGCCCCCTTGTCAGGGAATAAGTGGATTTAATCGTTTCAGAAACAAAGATAAACCGTTAGAAGATGAAAAAAATAAACAGCTAGTTGTCTACATGAACATTGTGGAATATTTAAAACCAAGATTTTGCTTAATGGAAAATGTTGTTGATATTGTGAAATTTGCAAAAGGTTTTCTAGGGAGATACGCATTGGGTCGCCTTGTGTCCATGAATTATCAAGCACGGGTTGGTTTGATGGTTGCAGGGTCTTATGGACTTCCACAGTTTCGTATGCGTATGTTTATGTGGGGTGCAAGACCTTCTGAGGTAAGTAAATTTCAAACTTCATTATTTTTGCAATTAATTTTTTTTTAATTTTTTCTAACTTTCTATCAAACATTTGTTTTGACCTGTAGAAATTACCACAATACCCGTTGCCCACGCATAATGTTGTCACAAGGGGGGTATCTCCAGTGGAATTTGAGGTATTGTTTCTCATACGTTTGTTAAATTTGAAGCTTTTAACATCTAAGTTAGGCACCTAATGACATGTTTTGGTTATTTTAGTTGTTTAATGATTTAAGTGGTCTGTTAACGTAACCACACTTGAATTAGTTATTGTTAGCAACACTGATCATTTCTCCAGTAAGTAATATAATGTCGCAGAATTTAACCATTTCTTTTAACTTGATTTGATGCAGTCAAATGCTGTTGTTCATGATGAAGGAATGAAGGTTGAATTGGAAAAGGAATTTTACCTTGGTGATGCCATATCTGATCTACCACCAGTAAGTAATTTTTATGATGATCTTTTGTAATGTCACTTGTTCTTTGATCAGAAAATAAAAGGTATTTTTGTAATATATAACTTTTTAGGTAGAAAATGACGAGACAAGAGATGAAATTCCGTACGGAGAGATGCCTAAGACCGAGTTCCAGAAGTTTATTAGACTCAAGAAGAGTGGTGAGTGGTGGTTCTTGTTTATATTTAAGTTTTTATTGACATACTGATAACTAAATCAATGTGGGGTATTTAAATTTGTGGTTACATCTGTTTTATTCACACCTCATTGTTTAATTATTTTTATTATTGCTTCTATTTAGATATGCCAGGGTTTAAAACATCGGGTACAGATTCTTCTGATAATGACCATCTTCTATATGATCATCGTCCACTTAAATTAAATGATGATGATTACCAACGTGTCTGCCAAATTCCTAAGAGAAAGGTTTGCTACTTTTTTTTATTATAGACATGATTTATTAATTTTTTTTCATAATGTGGCATTTTAATTCATTTGTTATGCTTTTCAGGGTGCAAATTTTAGAGATTTGAAAGGTGTTAGGGTTAAAAGTGACAATCGTGTTGAATGGGATCCTGATGTTGAGAGGGTGTATTTACCTTCTGGAAAACCCTTGGTAGGTGTTTGCTTGGATAATATTCTTTTTGTATTTTTTTTTTAAAAGATAACTCTAATAAGTCACATAATCAAAGGCTTCAAAGATGAGTCAAATAAGCCTATAAAGCCAAACTATGCTTTTGGCCAACATTATATTTTTTATAAATGGGAAAATGATGACACATTAGCTGTATCTATTTTAGTTGCTATAATATTTAAATAATGGTTATTCTAGTAATTTTAATGTTTAGTAAGTATCTTATTTTGGTATTTTGAGTTTAACACTTAACGTAATAGATTATGTTCCTTTACATAGTTCACTTTAAGTCATTAAACAAAGTAGTAATTAAACTTTGATTTTTTTTTTTGTTTTGATCAATTTCAATTTTTATGACCATCCTACCCCTCAAGGTAAGGGTATTCATGTCAAATTTATTCTTTTTAAAGGCTAGAGTGGAACTGTTTTTCACTTTTCAAGTTATAATGTCTAGTTTGGGAGTACAGATTACATAGTGATGAAAGTAGGACATTTAAGAAATATGATGCCAGCCCCTCTTATCTCATGGAATTCTAAATTTTTTTAATTTTGATATGTTTATTATTATAGAAAGATTATATTGGTAGTTAATACTCATAATCACCACTTCAGTGATTTTCATTTTTACATGTATTTATTAACAAAAACAGTGAAATATTTTCTCTCTTCATCATAAATTGATTTATTTTATTTTATTAATTTATGGCAGGTTCCTGATTATGCAATGACTTTTGTGGAGGGACGATCTACAAAGTAACCATTTACATGGGCATTTCTTTAATCATTTTTACCTTTTATCTTTCTAACACATCATGATCACACACTCATACATTGGCTTCCCTTGAGGCCTAGTTTTTTATTTATTTAAATATTTGTATAATTATATGTATATGCAGGCCATTTGGAAGACTTTGGTGGGATGATATTGTACCAACAGTTGTAACAAGAGCAGAGCCTCACAACCATGTACAATTATATAATCTTAAACACCTATTCTGCTTTCATGTATGTATGTATGTATGCATGTATGCTAACTGATTGAGTTTTTTAATATTTTATTTTAAAGGCACTTCTTCACCCATTACAAGACAGAGTATTGACAATTCGGGAGAATGCTAGACTGCAAGGCTTCCCAGATTATTATAAGCTTCTTGGCCCAATCAAAGAGAGGTTTATTTCCTTTTTTTACTTATTTTTTTTGTTTTAAAGTAGCTGTGCTTTTTTGCCTTTTGACCAGGGTTGTAAACAAACCGAGCAAACATGAACGGTGACTTGTTCGTGTTTGTTTGTTTAACTTAGCCTAACATATAAGCGAATACGAATGGATAGACGACTATATTTTTGTTTACAACCCTAATTTTCACTCTTAGAACATAAACGAACTTTCCGACAATCAGTTCACGCATGGTTCAATGAACATTCGGTTCATTTACAACCCTACTTTTGACTCTTAGAACATGTACTTTAGTGTTAACAAAGACTCTTGAGTTTTCATCACCCATCCGTGTCCTTTTTTCCCTGATTCCTATCATTATTGTTGTCTATGTCAAAACTTGTAGTGGCTCAAAAGGTTTTAATAATCAGCATTATCCCAAGTTTATTTTTAAAGTGCATATATAATTAATAGATTAAATTTGATCACAGAAGTTATTTTCCATTAACATGTCAACATAACTATTAGAATCATTTTTAACTTGTTTTGTTTGTTACATTATTTTATAAGACATCACTAGTAGTAGTCTATCTGCCTTGTAAATGATCCCATGTCTGTTAACATCTGTCAAATAGTTTCATAAACTTATATTTTGATTCAGAAGTTGCAAGCTAATGAAGTTTATCAACATTTGCAGGTACATTCAAGTTGGAAATGCAGTGGCAGTTCCAGTTGCCAGAGCTTTGGGCTACTCACTAGCAATGTCATGTAATGGTACTTCTGGTCAAGAACCCACCTTCAGTTTGCCTCCAAAATTCCCAAACTTACAATCTGTTGCCTCTCCGTCGGTTGACCAAGAAAACCAGTGACTATTCTCTAACAAATGTTTGATCTAATTTATGAACACAACGCATTTAACGCCATGTGATTTGAGGTCAAGACCTTGATTTCTTGTTGTAATTTGTAACGATGCGCGGAATTGCAACTTTTTGTTATTGAACTGAGTGTTTGAGTTCTTAACATACAATGATGTTGAATGGAAGTAGAAATTTGGGTATGAAACACATTTATTGATTTCTAAAATTAACTTGATATAAATTCTGTAAAACTGAAGGTTATATAATGAATTAATTGAGAAAAAAGAATTATATTTAGGGTTGTAATTGTTTATAATTGATTTAAACTATCTGATATGAACTAATTACTAGAAACATCCTCTAGTAATTTCATATTAATTAAAACACCATTTATCATAGAATTAATTAAAACACTTTTAATTAATTACTAGACGAAACCTATTACCAGACTTTGTGTGCGACTTAATAGGCACATGCGTTTAAGTATAGTTTCTATTTTATTGTGACAGTGGACATATCTCTAACATATTCCACTTCTGGTATTGTAGTTCTTAAGAGATTATTAGTCTTCTGTTATTAAAAGTTATTAGTTAAGTAGTATGTAAGTTATTATATACCCATGGTCTCTCATCTTATTTTAAGGGTGTTTGGTCATTCTATCTAATAGAAGGAACAAGACTGACAAAAAAAACCTTAACATCACCTCTCATCACACCCACTATATTTAGTTTTTTTCTTTTCCTCGTACTGAACACTTTCTACCTCTTTCAATCATATCAAATTATAAAACCCATCTAATACCAACTACCAATCAAAAATCAAAAATTGAGAAAAAAGAACAATTTTATTATGCAACCTGAAATTGAGTTTGACACACTTTATACCAACCATGCTGAAATTGAATGTGGAGAAATCCATGCACAACCCCTTTGACCTCAGTATTGTCAAGCACCACACATGCCAAATCATTGTCCACTTAGGATGTGTTTGGTAGAGGATTTAAGGGAAGAGAAATGAAAATGAAAATGGACTCCCTTGTTTGGTTACATGTGGAAATTGTAGATAGAGAATTAAATGAATTATCATTCTCTAGTTTCTTTTCTTAACCACAAGAGGAGAAATAGAGAGAATCCATTACCAAATTATCCAGGTAATTAATAAAAAAAGTGAGACCGAGAGTTGATAGGGCACACATCCATTCTTCAATAACCACCCAGTTGACTATGCTTCCCAGCATCATTCCCCATCGAACCTTCTTCCAGGCGTCTTGCACACTGATATATGTGTTTTTATGCATGTTTTACATGTCGAAATGTCCCATTTTAACCCATTTCGAAGGTGAATTGTCTATTTAAGGATCTAATTCGCTTATAATTCACCATGCAAGCTTAAAAGGGCTTAGTGTGAGAAAAATGGACAAAACCAGTGCAAAACTGATGAAAAATGAAGATTTGGTAAAAAGAGACCCTTACCCCCACAATGGAATACCCTTACGGTCGCAAGGGCCTTCAGACGTGTAAACTTCAATGATGCAAGTTCAGTGACCATGGTTTAGTGACAACCACCCCTTGCGCCCGCAAAGGTAAACCCTTGCGGCCGTAAGGGCCCCTTATCACTTATCCATCGTGTTTCTTCAGTTATAAAGACAAAATCTGTCCATTTGCAAAAACACACCAATTTCGGATTTTCACCATCCAAACACTCTTTCACGACCCTAAAGTAAGTACGTTGATATAAAATTTATTAAACTGAAGGTTATATGGTGAATTAATTAAGGAGAAGAAATAATTATATTTTAGGTTGATTCCACTTCTGGTATTGTAGTTCTTAAGAAGTTGCAGGTTTTTAGTTAAAAAAGTTACGAGTTAAGTACTAGGTAAGTTTTTATATACCCATGGTCACTCATCTTATTTGTAAGGGTGTTTGGTCATTCTATCCGGTAGAAGGATCAAGAGTGACAAAAAAACCCCTTGACATGAGATTGGAGTTTAGAATAAGTGGTATGATCATCTCTCATCACACCCATCACATTGTTATGTTAGCTTTTGTTGGTCCCGTATTATACGGATGAAGCAATGCTTGAGAGTTAATGTGTGTGTTTGTATGTGTGATCGGTAGAGAGAAAGAGAGCCGAGAGCTTAAGAGAGAAAACACACACAAGAGTTTAGAAATATGCAAAGCTTAATTGATAATGAGTTGGGAAATGCCTTTTATAGCATTTCCCAACTTTGGTGTATTTACACATTACACCCCTCACTTTAATATTTCTAACAATCTCCCCCTAAGTGAAGTGTGTAATCATTCACAACAAATTAATACATAGAAAAGCTATTCATAAATAGATTTGTTGCGAATGCCGAATGCCACCTGCCATCTCCTTACTTGCCTCCGGTTAGATATTGTGGTCTTCATCTGATCTATTTCTTTGTAGGCCTGAGCATGTTGTGCATAGGTGTAGGCATCTTGGTTATCCCATACCTTATGATGAAGGATTTTTAGTGTTCCATCTGAGTAGGACATGAGCTCATCTAATCTGATAAAGATCTTTTCACCCTTGGTGTTCTTGGAGACAACTCCTCGTTCACCTCTGAAGCATTCATGTCCTTCATCAACTATAGTCAACTCCTCAAGTTTTTCTAAGTCAGGATGACTAGTATTCGGTTTTACCAAGTTGATCTTTCTGTAGTTGTTCTCAGCTCCAAGTTGCAGATCATGTTCCTCTATAAACTCCATCAGATTTCTAAGATACCTCATCAAAGCCACTCTTCCAAATTCTTCTTCTGGCCACTTTCCCTTCTTTTGTGAGAGAGTGTCAAAGATAAAACTGATGTCTTCAACTTTAACAAACCTCAGATCAGCTTCAGTGAGGAAGTATGTTACATTGTTTGCCCTTTTCACATGAAATATTGCATACTTGATATTGAAGGTGGTTTGTGTGTAGACATTGATGAGTTCTACGATTGGGTAATCTGATTTGTTTTCTTCTGGAGTGATCATGGATTGAGTAAGAATGTGTTCATATCTTCTGCGTTGCTTATCATCCATGTTCCTCAACTCTGGAGAAATAACCTGTATTGGCGTGCTGCAAAATATGTTAGGTATTCTTTCTTCAAGATATGCAGCATTTACATGAAATTCTTTCCATATCGGTTGATTTCCTGCATTTCTTGTGAACATGTTGCTCGCATCTAGACCTGGGGCTTCACGTTGTACTGGAGGTGGAGCTGTCATTCGAAAGTTTGGTGGAAGGGGCCATTCGGATTCTCTTCTGAACTTTTCAGCTGCTTCAGTTTGTCTGTTCCTTTCCAGAATATCTGCAGCTGATTCTTGAAACTGACCCGGAGGAGGAGGGAATTGTTGATGAACTTCAAAGTTTGTATTCCCTAGAACCCTTGAAACATCAAAGAAAGGCTTTGGCTGCTCTGGTTTTCTCCTTGCTTCCCTTCTAGAAATTGCTGCTCTTTCTTTTCTTCTTGCAGCAATTTCTCGTTCATTAAAGGTTTCTTCGAATCTATCCACGATTCTGGGGGAAGCAGGACGAGTAGCAATCTCGACATAATCATCAATACCTTTAAAAATCCTTTGAATTTCTGGGTCATCGGTTTCCTCTTCTGGTTCAGCAAGATTGCTTTCTTTCATTTGTCTTGATGGTGATATGTGTAGTGATCCATATAAATTTTCCATTTCAGCATCAGAATCACTAGTCCAGTTAAAATCAAAGGCATGGGCCTGTTCAGACGATATTTCCCCTTCTTCAAGATTTGCAGGCCTCGGTTCGTTTTGTTGCTGAGGTACATAGAGTACAATTTATTTGTCAGCATTTTCTATTTGTTGTCGTTCATGAACTTCATCGGCCATCTGTTCAGTTGCTTGTTGTTGTTGCTGAGGCTGACTTCCAGCAGAAATAGTTTCAGTAGGTAGATATTTGCTGAAGGATGATACAGGTACTGTTGCAGCTGAGGGGGCAGTTATGTATCTTCTTCTTTTCTCCCCCTCGGGACGATCATCAGGATCCTGATCATCCCGCCTCCTCTTTAACCCCTGAGCCTGGGCCTGACAGGTTTGTTCAAGTACCGTCAGCCGGTCAGTTACTTTTTGAAGAGAGGTGTAAAAACCTCTTGTCACCCCATCTATTTTCCTATTGACATCCTCATGAAATTCTGTAAAGTCATCCAAGGAGATTCCCTGTGGATTTCGTTTAGTTCGCAGAGTAGTCAAAAGGTCTTGATCATAAGCAGTGTCTGGTCTCTGTTCAAGAATTTTCGCATACAGTATGCTTTTCAGAGCATCCACTGAGAGAGAAGTGACATCAACTTGAGGTTGAGGTGCTGTTGCGGGAGGGCGAGCTACAAGAAGATTTTCAATACGAGTGAGCTGCTCAGATTGTGCCCTGGAAGCCTTTTCGATCCGATCCAACTTTGAATTTGTCTCCTGCAGTTGTTGGCGGATTAGGGACACGGCTTGTTGAACCAACAGAGGCAGAACCACCTACTGGAGCAGCATGGATGTAGGCTCCAGCAGGATTTCCTTCCAATCCTCGAATGGCACCTTGAGAGGTACCACCTATGGAAGTTGAGGAGACTTGTTGAACCAACAAGCTCAGTGCATCAAAGGTGACTTTGTGTTGTTCAAGATAAGCGGAGATCCGCGGCATATCAAATTGTGCACGAAAAGGAGTCGAGGACGAGGGAGACGGTCCTCTTTGTTCAATAGGTCCAACACCCAATTGGGGTTGACCCAGTGTATGTGCTATAGCCCTGTGCAATAAAGACGATGCCTGTTGAGAGACACCGTAGTGGCTTTGTGGGGCATAAACTTGCACGGGTGGGATCACCGCGACTTCTTCAATATGAGGCCCAGCAGTGCTAGGCCCCATAGCAAATGTGGCTTCCCGGCTTTCTGGGTTTGGTGAACCCTCAGCACTCACTTTTTCTTTTCTCACCTCCTCTCTATCACTCACACTCCTAACAACAAAACTACCTTCATCATCACTGCTACCAGCACCATACCCCGCATATTGATCAGGTTGAATGAGAGAGTCAGGGGTGACATAACTAGTTTCAACAGATTGGCTAATAGATGGAGAAGTGACCGGAATGTCATGCTCTGGGGCTATAATGGCCCTGCGAATGATAGGAATGGTGGTTGTTTGAGCAGTTGAAGTCAAAGGAATGACCAGACCACCAGGTTGTGAAATGACCTGAGTAGGTTGAACGGGGTGAGTCTGGTCGGGAGAGGTAGTATGTGGATCAGTAAGTTTCATGAAAGAGGGGGTACTTTCTGCTGGTTGGTCAATGGGATGCTCAGGGGTGCCCATGGGAGATATAACAGTTTCAAAGGCAGGGGCACCTCCTGGATGAGATGCAGACTCATTGGATGAAGATTCAGAACTGGAAGACTCGGTGAAAATGAGTCCAAGCTCTTCCAGAACGGCTTGGTTGCGGGTTGGTTGAGAAAGAGTTTGTATAATGGCTTGAATGGTGTCGGGATCATATGCATCCCCTCCCTCTCTACTCTCAACACCTTCACCTTCTTCACCACCCCTCTCTATATTTTCCCTCTACACATCCCTCTCAGCATGTCCCATAGATAGCTGAGTCCTAACCTCTATATTCTCACCTGGTGCTACTCCCTCTTGGGTAGGTATGGCCGGTTCTGGCACAACCATGGAGGGTGCTCCTACACTC
This sequence comes from Pulicaria dysenterica, assembly GCA_947179395.2. Taxonomy (NCBI): domain Eukaryota; kingdom Viridiplantae; phylum Streptophyta; class Magnoliopsida; order Asterales; family Asteraceae; genus Pulicaria; species Pulicaria dysenterica. The sequence continues at coordinate 14,357,516 of OX359294.1, read as the reverse complement.
TCCCTATAAGTTCTCACAACATCATTCTGCTCACATAGATCCAGAAGAGATTCAGGAAAAGGGTTTGGAGCTGGTAGGTTGGCAGGAGTTGCAGGTTTAATGTATTGAAAGAGTTTAGGAGTTATAGAGGGTAGACCTGCTCGGCGGGGAATGTAAGCATTCCTGTCCATCACATATTGTATTATCATCGGAAGGAAGCGATGGTATGGCAGCAGGTTAGCGTCTTCTTCTTTTGGGAATTCTTCATTTGCATAGATGCTTTGATGTCTTGGAAGAGAAGGAATGCATAATCCACATGCATGTGAGTTGCAGCTGCTACAAAGATTTTGAGTTGATATTCCGTTGGGAATTCATAGCCAGAATGCTTTGGAGTGAGACACCTCTGAAGCACCGTCATGAAAGTGTTATACTTTGGATGCAAGCTGGTGCGTTTGAATTGACCTTTGTGGGTGAGCTCCCCAACATAGCCCATATTTCTGATGGCTGCAAGACACGCTTCCTCATCTGGGATTTCCTCAAAATCCGATGCTGGCAGTCTACTGTTAGCTTTTGGTAGCCTGAAAATTGAACGTAGGCGGTTGACAGGTATGTCTACAGTAAACTCATCCACCTCAGCATGGATAACCTCTTGACCTCTTTCATTGATTCGTACATCACATGTCTTCCAGAATTGTTGAACATAAAGTTCAGGAACATGTGTGCCGGTTGTTGCAGGGTTGTAGGTTAGGAGGTGGTTCAGAGGGTGGATTTTAAGAATTTCGGGAACAATGGGGTGAGTGGGGGTCGTGAATTTGGTAAGGTCAATATAGTGGTTATTTGGGTGAGTCCTGGTGCTAAGGAACTCAGCTTGAGGCATGATCTCCTCTGGGTCACGAATTGCTTGGGCCATCTTATCTGTACAGATAGATAAAAACGTTAAGGCATAGTGACAATGATAAGATTGGAGAACAACTTTTCTTTTGAATTTGGTTCCAATGTATGATTTATATAATGGAGTTTGTATTGAACCAAAAATCTCAAGTATGAAGTGTTAGACAGAAAAATTATCTAACACTGGAGGGCTTCAGTGTGAAGATACCAAATTGATGTGTTGAAAAGTTATTGTTGATATCTTATTTCATTAAGTGAACAATGATAAACACATTTGTAGTACTGAAGCATGCCCCAAAAACCACCCTAACACTTCCTTTTAGGCTAAAAACCGAATCATTTGAGTATGTTTATACTCCCCAAGAACACGAAGAACACTTTTTAAGATTTTTGAAAGATTTTTGCACCAAAGTGTTCCTCATATGTTAAAACAACCCATCGCAAACTTTGTTTCATCAAACAAGTTTGTTTTGTGTACCTAAAATCCACTCAAAGTCTCGAAACCCTCATACGCAAAACAGTGTTCTAAGGCCAAAAAGTATCCTTTTAACTCAAAAACTTCAAAAAGTAACCCATACAAGTTGTTACATTTGTGATTTCGAGTATTTTAACACTAAAATTTCAAATTTTGGCAGAGTAACGAGATGATTTGTATGTTAAAGTAACCAAGAAATCGAGAGAACACTTGTGAAATTTGAATCGCGTGAATGAAGAATGGTAACGGTTGGGGTAACTTGTAGTAGTGTAAAAAGACACGTGTCAAGCCCTGATTGGTTGTTAAAGCGGTTAAAAACGCGGCTGATAGAAGTGTGGATGCGGATGATAAGTGTTTTCAATCGCATGCGATTCACACTGTGGTGTGTTAATCGCATGCGATTCAGCTTGGGTTGAAATTGTGCATCTGAATCGCGTGCGATTAACACTAGCTGATTCAATCGCGTGCGATTCAACCTAACTTAATCGCGTGCGATTCACACTAACTTAATCCGAATCGCATGCTATTCAACCTTAGTCAAACAAGCATGCGAATCACCCTATTTGCCTGAATCGCATTTGTTTGAGTATGCTATTCACCTTGTATGCGATTGAAGGGTATTTCATTTTTCTTTGGTAATCGCATGCGATTGAGGAATAGACTTTGTTTTCCCATGCGATTGACCCTTGACTTAGAAAATTATTAGTGATTTGACAAAAATTAATCCCATGCGATTGGTGCATAGAATCTGATTGGCTTAAATAGTCCTTAACACTTGAAAATTTTCTTATCAACTTCAAAGTATCTGGAATGTTGAGTTTAAAAATTTATATTCCAAGATCATTTGTTTGAAATTGTTAATGTTGACACACTCCCTTTCGATTGTTGCCTTTGATTTTGGAAAGTGTGTCACATGTGACTTTCTCCCCCTACACATGTGCATGATGTGTATTCACTTTCTCCCCCTACACATTTGCACATGTGTACAACTCCTTAGCTCCCCCTTTTTCTGTGTATCAGACATCTGCACAGAGAACAAACAGTGTAACACCTACTCTAAAAATAAAAGGAAAGAAAATTAACGGAGGGAACAGTATGTTAGATTTGCAGATTGAGCATGCCTAACTTGGATACCAACACAGTGAACCGACTTTCGTCTAAGGGTTTGGTAAACAAGTCAGCAAGCTGATTTTCAGTAGGAACATACTGTAGCTCAATTAATCCTTTCTCAACGTTATCTTTTATGAAGTGATAACGAATGTCGATATGTTTGGTTTTAGAGTGGTGTACCGGATTGCAGGAGATGGCAATGGCAGATTGAGAGTCGCATAACAATGGTATTTTGTCATACCTGAGTCCAAAGTCTAAGAGTTGTGTACGTATCCATAGGTTTTGGGAACAGCACATTGCAGCAGCAACATATTCAGCTTCTGCTGTAGAAGTGGATACACAATTTTGTTTCTTTGATGCCCAGCAGACTAAACGATCTCCCAGAAAGTGTGCACTACCAGAGGTGCTTTTCCTGTCAATCTAGCAACCGGCATAGTCAGCATCCGAATAAGCATGAAGGTCCAGATTGGAGTCCTTGGGATACCACAATCCTAGATTCATGGATCCTTTGAGATATCTGAAAATTCGCTTAACAGCCAGCAGATGTGACTCCTTGGGATGTGCCTGAAACCTTGCACAGAGACAGGTAGAGAACATGATGTCTGGACGACTTGCAGTGAGATATAGTAGTGATCCAATCATCCCACGGTATGTCTTGAGATCCACCGGAGAACCATCAGGATCTGCCGATAGTTGTGATTTGGCCGCCATGGGAGTTGAGATATGGTTGCAGTTGATCATATCGTACTTCGTGAGAAGATCTTTAATATACTTAGATTGGCAAATGAACGTGCCATGACTCAATTGTTTAACCTGAAGACCGAGAAAGAATGACATCTCTCCCATCATACTCATTTGGAACCTGTTTGACATGGTTTGTGCAAACTCTTCACTGTACTTTGGATTTGTAGATCCAAAGATGATTTCATCCACATAAATTTGGACAAGGATTTTGTCCCTACCTTTTGTCTTTGTGAAGAGAGTGGTGTCTGTCTTTCCTTTGGAGTAGCCTTCCCCTATCAGATATTCAGATAAGACATCGTACCATGCACGTGGAGCTTGTTTTAGACCGTACAGTGCCTTATCTAAAATGTAAACATGATTAGGGTATGAAGAATTGATGAAGCCCTCAAGTTGTGAAACGTAGACTTCTTCTTTGAGTACCCCATTGAGAAAGGCTGTTTGTACATCCATTTGGAAGACTCGAAAACTCCGGGAGGCTGCATATGCAAGAAATAAGCGTATAGCTTCAATTCGAGCAACAGGGGCAAAAGTTTTATCATAGTCAATGCCCTCCTGTTGATTGTATCCCTTAGCAACCAACCTAGCTTTGTTACGTATGACCACTCCATCCGAATCCCGTTTGTTCTTGAACACCCATTTAGTTCTAACAACATATTTGCCATATGGAAGAGGAACTAATCTCCATTTTCAGTTAAAACTGAACATTTGTTCTTTTTGAACACGACCTCTAGGTCTTTATCACAGAACTGTCCAATGCTAAACAAGTTATGACCCAACCCTTCAACATATGAGACTTTCTTGATTTTGATGTGCTTTTTCTCAATGTCTCCGTACCCCATTATTGGTGCAACATTGTCATTCCCAAAACGTACATTCCCGGAGTACTTAGGAACATAGTTCTTGAGAAGGCTTTTGTTGCCAGTCATATGTTTGGTGCAGCCGGAGTCAAGGTACCACAAGTGAGGTACCTGCAATAAGAGAATAAAGCACGTTCAGGTCCCCATATGTGAATGGGTCCTTGATTGTTAGTTCCGAAAGGTGGTTGAGTAGTGATTATGTCTACTGGTTGTGGTGAAACTTGAGATGATCTATTCTTAATTACCCATGTGGGTCTAATCTTTTGTCAAGAATGAATAGATTTGGTAGAAATTGGTTGAGAAGAAAGTTTCTTTACTACTGTTGGTTTGACAGTTGATGGAATCAGAGGTTTTTGGATTCGGTAGAGTTGCGGAAGAGTTATGTTTGCGAATCCATGGTTGCGAGGAATTCTTAAGAATTCTCTGTGGCCTCAATGTATCAACTTGCTTTTGCTGAACTGGAGCACTGCGATTAGTAGGTTTTGCTACTCGTTGGATGGACTTGCGAGAACGCTTTTGAGAATGCAAGTGTTTTTCCTGTGCAATCCAAGCCCTTTTAAATGCTTCATAGCCCTGCCGTCGGTAGACTTCTAGTTCCTTGAACGTGAGCAATCGTTTGGATTTGTTTAGACGTTTAAGTGCATGTGATTGACGAGTGGTGATCCATTGATTAATGATGTAACCTTTGGAATTTACAAATGGAATACAGACTAGATTAGCATAAAAATCAGTCCAGTCAGCACATGGTTTAATACCTAAAGACTTTCTCAATTGATCATAACAACAATTAAATTCACAGTGTCCATGAGTACAGCCATCACTCATACAAAACATGGTAGAAGCAGTATTGTCTTGTGAACAGGAATGATTACAAACAGAATCAAACATCAAAATGTTTTCACAGACAGGTTTCAAATTTGAACACCTCCTAGTGGACCTAGGAATAGCTTTTTTCCATGATGTATTTATTTCACACTTCTTGTTTCCAGTCTTCTTCACATCTGCAGCATAGGGTAAAAGATTAGAATGAAGTCGTGGTCGACTGGCTGCAGCTCGTGATGATTCAGGTACTTCTAAGTGCACACGAGAACTGTGATTAGAAGTGGACAGTTGCTTTGGTTTGTAAATCTGTTTAAGTTTAAGAGTTGTTACCGCAGTATGATTAACAAATTTTACTAGTTTGACATTTTGAGAAGATGTAGACACATGTTTGGAACCTTCAATTCGTTCATCTAATATGGTTCCCTGTAGTGAGAAGGTAAATGGAGTGAGTGGTTCCAGTGCAGTTTCGACCTCTTTGATTCGTTCAAGTAATTCAAAATTTTCTTTGCACAAGTCGTCAATGATCTTGCCATCAAGATTGAATACTGTTTGGAGAAGCTTGTGGAGGATGGCGTTTTCTTGAACTAGTGGAGAGGGTTCAGATGTGGTTTATGATTGGAAGGTTTTGGTAAGGTCATTTTGAACTAGATGAGTGAAGCAAAACTCCTGTAAGGTTTGAAACCTTTGCTGTAATTCCTTGTGGGGAATGTATTCAAAAGTGGGCTTTGGTGAAATAGGAGAGGAGAGTTCTTCATCAGAATAGACAGAAGATGAAACATCAGTATCAGATGATGACGTGAGACAGGTGAGGTATGAGTCATTGAGATCAGAGTAGTCAAATGAAATTGCAGTTCTGAGATTAAGGGTTCGTTTGACATCTTCTTCAATACGTTCCTCTTCTTGACCAATAAAAACCATCCGTTGGGTAAGGCCTTCGCCAAACAGATCAGCATTATATAATTGTTTGGACGTAATCTTTCTCAATTTGAAGCCTAACCCATCGAAATTCCATCTGGAGAAAGGACGTTCCTTTTCTTTGTATTGAGAGATGGTCTGTTCACTTTGATCACGTTTGGATAGAAGATACTCAAGTTCATAGATTCTAGAGTAAAGGATACTTAGTTCATCTCTAAGTTCATGTTTGAGAATCTCAGAATCTTTTTCTGCACATGCACATTCTGCTTTAAGGTCTAATATAGTGTTATTAGTCCTACTGGTTAACTCTAAGAGCTCAGTTTCTTTAGCAGCTAATTGGTTCCGAAGGCTTATTAAGTTGTTATCTAACTTCTTAATTTTTGTTTGTGCCTCCAATTTTTGAGTGTGTGAACTATATTCTAGAACTTGATTTCTTTTGGTTAAGTTTAGTGCCTGACATTCTAACTCTTTTATGCGATTTAATATGATATGAATGTGTTCATGTTTATGACTCATATTAAAGTTAGAGCTAAAAGATACCTTTCCATTTTCCAGGCTTTCCTCATCTGACTCGGAGAGCTCATCTCCGTCATCATCCTCTCTGCCTCCTTCACTGTTGTGAGCCATTAGACAAAACTGTGCGTGATCTTCACCATCTAGATCACTGTCTGAGCCTGTGTCATCAAGAAACTGATCCTCCTCAACTAACAGCACGTTCCCAGCCTGTTTTTGTTTAGACAGGCGGTACTTCTGCCGATAGTATTCTGCATCTTTTACCTTTTTCACGGGGCAGTTCCTGATCATGTGGCCCGACCTTCCACAGTTGTAACATTTAGACTCAACCTTCTTTTCTTCCTTCCTCTCATCTCTTTGATATCTGGGTTTGTCTACTGGAGCTGCTCTTTCAGATCTTCTTGATCCGGATGTGAACCGCTGTCGATTGTTAGTCTTGCTGAAGCGGCTCTTGAAATTTTTGCTAGCTGTTGTAAGAGCCTGAAAAGCTGCTTCGATCGAATCGTCCTCATCATCATCTTGGTCAGAATCACTGATGACCACCTGTTTGAGTTTCATTGGTCTTGATGTGCTTTCCCTAGGGGTTCTTTCAGCCACCACCAAAGCAAGAGGATCTGCAGCAGGCTGTTTTGGAGTGGACTGTAGTATCTCATCCTGGTACTGATTGAGATCTTCAAAGATGTTGTGGAAGGTGACAGAAGTGAGATCTTTGTTGATCTGTTTGTATAGTCTGCCATATCCTTTCCACTCTGTACCTAGGGAATTTAGAAAAACACAGTTCAAATCAAGGTCAGTTCGAACTATCTGGTTGGATCTCATCTCGTTTTGCAGCTTGCAGAATCTCCCATATGTTTCGGACAGGAGTTCATTCTCACGAGCTTTGAACTCATGGTAGCTATTCACCAGTTGAGTTCTTTTGATATACTCTCCTTGTGCTGTCCCTTGCAGCTGTCTCTTGATCTCATCCCATATCTCCTTGGCAGTTCCCAGGCTGTCTATCTTGAGATAGATTTCCGATGAGAGACCTTGTTTGAGGTAGTATTTTGCAACCCTTTCAGCTTTCTTGATCTCCTTCTCTTCAGCAGTTAGTTCGTCATTTGTCATCTCACGTTCATGTCGGAGAATGGGGGGATTGTTGGTCGGGTCAGCTTCAACGATCCTTGTGAATTTCTTGTTTCCCTTGTGGATACATTCAATCATTTTGTCTCCACAAATTTCGTTGTGCTCTAGGAAGTCCATGAACCTTCCTTTCCAAACATTGTACTCCCCTCGAAACAAAACAGGAGGTTTTGTATCGGTACCTATAGACATCATCTCGTTTGTACTTGACATGCTTAATGATTTTTAGTTGATAAAGATCGTTTGCTTGTTAGATGGTTTGATTGTTCGAAAGCTTTCTCAAAAGTGATGAAAGAACAAAGTCTTTTGAAATTCAACTTTGAATTAGATCTTGTAAAGGTTAAATTCAATTTTGAACTAAATAGACTTTAAGTAATGTAATTCACCTTTGAATTAGATCTGATTTAAATTAAATTCAATTGTGAATTATATAGTTTGATTAAGTTCAAATGTTCAAGTTCTTTTGGTCAAGTCCAAAGAGTTAATCACTTGTCCAAGTCTTGGGAATCACTGTTTTCTAATCGAATGCGATTGATCCAATCGTGTGCGAATGAGTGAAATCCTTTAAAGCAAATGAGCAATTAGCTTAGTATAGATTGAATAGGTAACCAATCAAATGCGATTCAAACCTGTAGCTTCAAACACTTGGAATTTAAACGGTTAGTTCTGGCAATCAAATGCGATTCCTAAAAGAACAGGTAACCTAATCGCATGCGAATCAAACAATGTGGTAGGATAGCTGATATAAAAAGATTCAATCAAGTGCGATTCTTGGTTTATGTTAATCGCATTCGAATCAACCAATCTTGCTTCAATCGCATGTGATTAGAGGATTGACTGGCTGATAATTGTTCAATTATGAATCGCGTGCGATTGCTTGAACAAACCGGCTGATAGAATATCAACAGTTCTATAAGCCGCAGTCTGAGGTGTCCTTTTCAAATCAGATTGCCATACCCTGTATAGTGTCTACCCACTTGTACTTGATTGGTATGGCAAGTACTTGATTTTCCTTGTACAACAATTAAACTATAAAGAATTTATAATTAAATAAATTACAAAATATGATTTCTTCTTCTTCAAGTTGTACTTTCAGACCAAGAACACCATAAATGTCTTAATACCCAGAAAATTTAATATTGAAAAAAAGTGAGTATTTAATGACCCTTTTTGCTTTAATGTATATAAAGATACCCACGGTTTGTGTTTTTCCTTAAAGAGAATGTTTAGAACATCTTGTAAGACACTCGAAACAACTCAAAGCAAAATTAAACTAAAGAAGATGTAGTTTGTACCTTTAAGAATCGTTTGAGCTTGAGTTTTTCTTGAAGAAAGATGAAGTTCTTGAACCTTTGTAAACCCGTGAGCTTCTTCTACTTGAAAGCTTGAAATCTTCGAGATTTGGTTGTCTTCTTTCGAACAATCAAGAGCCAAAAACAAGTTTGGCTCTGATACCAATTGTTGGTCCCGTATTATACGGATGAAGCAATGCTTGAGAGTTAATGTGTGTGTTTGTATGTGTGATCGGTAGAGAGAAAGAGAGCCGAGAGCTTAAGAGAGAAAACACACACAAGAGTTTAGAAATATGCAAAGTTTAATTGATAATGAGTTGGGAAATGCCTTTTATAGCATTTCCCAACTTTGGTGTATTTACACATTACACCCCTCACTTTAATATTTCTAACAGCTTTTTTTTCTTCCACCACTTAACTCAACACTCAGCTTCGTAGTGATCACTTTCAACCACTCCCAATCACACCAAATTAAAGGACCCATCTAACACCAATCTCCAATCTCCAATCAAAAATTGAAAAAAAAGAAACTCCATTATGCAACTTGAAATTGAGTTTGACACACTTTATTTACCAAACACGCTAAAATTGGAGAGAAATCAATGCACAACCCTCAGCCACTCAATTAAGGAGTGGGAAATACCTTTGACCATGGTGCTCTCAAGCATCACCCATGCCAAATCCTTGTCCATTAGGGGGGTTGGTTCGCAGGAATTGGGAGGAATTTAGTGAAACTAGAATTGAAAATTCCTAAATCATAAGAGGTGTTTATTTCATGGAATTCATAGAATGGAATTTGACCATTCCAATAAATTCCTTAAATCAAGAAATTGAGAATTCCTTCCCCAAATGAATGAAATTCTTCATATTCATAAGGAATCTCAAAACAAATTGTTGTATTCTACCTCACCACCCACCCCACCCTCATCCTACCATACCCACCCGACCCCCATCCCCACTCCACCCCACCTTATTCTATTGTACCCCCACCTTACACCTACAAGCAGGGTTTTTTTAAAGGAAACAATATGTGCATAGAGTATGTTGAACTCAAATTTATTTACATAATTTTTAAAGGCTCTATTAGTTTCCTAAACTCATTATTTATTTAGTAATTAACAAAAATGGAATTGATTTGTTGTGATTTGTCATATTAATACAATTACACCCTTACAAATTTATATTAATTACTTCTTTGCCATATTGTTAACGAGGACTATATCAAAGTTGACTTTGCGAAAGTAGAAACTATTATGAAGTGGAAACCTATTGAAATCCCACAAAAGTAAAAAGTTTTCAGATTAGAGTAACATTAAAAAAGTTATTCAAAAAGAATATTGAATTTAGATGAGGTGATTGTTGGGTTTAAGAAGCAATGGTTTGTTTGAATTCAATATTAATACTGTTTGTTTAAAATTAGTACTGTCAGAAGAAGAGTTATTACTGGTGAACAAAGTTAATACTAGTAGTTCAACTTGTTAATATTGATGAATGAAATTAATACTCATATATAGTGTTAAAGTTAATATTGCTAAGTCTAAGTTAGTACTGCTAAAACAAACTTGATGTTGTTTGAAGAAATTTGACGTTGTTCATGGAGATAACAGGATAACTGCTACTATTTGAGATAAGGATGGATTCATTGATTTTAGGGATAATAATTATGGATGAGATGTGTGCTCAAAACATCCCAAAACATAATTTAGTGTATATTTTGTTCATTTACGCATAAAAGAAAGTGTAAAACTCACAATATTTGTGGATAAAAACATGGTTAAATCCGGAAATATCAATAACGTGACCACAATGTTTCTCAGATCCTTATGAGAAGAATGAACTATATATACTGTGTCTTTTAGACAGAGTAATGAGTTGGGAGGAAAGGAACTCGATGATCTTTACAATGATCTAAGAGTTTTTGAAGCTGAAGTTAAAGCAAAGAGAGATCCTTCAAGATTTTTTCAAAATGCTGCTTTTATGTCTTCTGTTGGAAATGGATCTGAAGAATCAAAAAGTTCAAAAGAAGATGGAGTGTCAATTCAATCAACCAAGGCTAAAAATGAAGGTGATACTGTCTTAGAAGCTTTTATAGCTAGTCATGTGCACTCTGCACCGACTAATGATGATCTGGATCAGATTCAACCAGATGATTTAGAAGAAATGAATATCAAGTGGCAAATGGCCATGCTCACCATGAGGCCTAAAAGATTCACTCAAAAGACTGGCAGAAGAAACTTTGTGTTTAAAGGGAGGATAATGCTAGATTTGATAAGAGAAAGGTTGAATGCGACAAATATTACAAGATGTGACACTTTGTAAGGGAACGCAGAAGTGAAAGAAGGCAATAAAGCTCTAAGGAAACATCATTGGTATCTCAATAGGAACTTGGATTTGACTTGAGTGATCATGCCGAATATGGAACACAAAATCAAGCATTAATGGCAGACACAACAACCAAAGCCTTCTGACATTCTATAAGAGGTAAAAGCTAAACTTTGTTCAAAAGAATGTACTAATACTGTTAAGAAATACAGAGATCACAACAAAGTCTTGTGTGACAACTTAACCAAATTGGAAGAGAGAATGAGAGAGACTAGTTTGATCATAGGGAGTTTTGAGGAGTAAGTTAAGACATATATTAAGAATGAACAACAGTATCATAATGATCTTGCTTATGAAAAATGGGAGAAAAAATAGTTATACTTAAAGTTAGAAAAAACTTTAAAGCAACTTGAAGAGGCTAAGAAGAAAACTAATAGAGTTAAGCTTGATGTATAAAAATTAAAGTATGCTTCCACATAAATAGAGAATATGATAGGTCTAAAATTTATGATAAAATCAAATCTAGAGTAGGTTACAAGAGTGTTGCTCCTCCTTACAATCGAAACTACATTCCACCCATAAAGGATGTAGTTGCTAGGCACACTAATGAGGAAATTCCCATGGATGTTACTAAGATTGATCCTAGTACATCCACTAAGTATGAAGAAGGTGAAGTAGAGGTTTTACAAGTGGATGAGTCTCAAAAGGATATGGGTAACGTAGTAAAACATGAAGTTATTTCTCCACAAAATCACATAGTCACAAACAAGCTTGGAGGAACTCCTTATGTTAAGTCTGTTAGTATCAAAGGAAAGGAAAAGGTAGGTGAAGCAATTGCTAGGAATACACATTGCTCATGTTGCACAAATCACAATTTCACTGTTAGTGGAAATCAAAGAAAAAGATGACACAAGACTATTGCATAAATTTGAAAGCTTTTAAACCAAAGTCATATTTCATTGTGGAATAATAAATCACTTGGAAAAAAACATGTTTCTTTAATCCAATCAATATAAGAAATCAATTCACAAATGAAAAAGCAAAGGTGTTTACAAGAAATGGGCAAAACTTTAAATAACAGCTCAGCAACATCAAGGTTTGTTAATACTGCCAGGGCTAAACAACAAATGTTCAAAGAAAATCAAAAGTATTTCAAGAACCAATCAAGCATGAAAAGAAAGTATGGGTAAGGGTAAATGTAACTAGTTCCAAATCTAAATCTAGTTCATCCATAAGCACCCATATAGAACCAAAGATGGAAAACCATAGTTAGTACTAATGGCCTTGTTAATGCTGATAGGTAAGTTAGTACTAAGACCAATATTAGCACAGATTGTATTGTTAGTACTGCCAATACTGTTAGCACTGGAAAATTTTCAAAATACTCAAGTCATGATGTCATAGATTGTGATAAACTCGGAAAATCACAAGTTCAAAAAGAAATAAGTTATGTGGATGCTCAAAGACAACCCAAGACCAATTTGGCATGGGTTCCCAAAAGGGATTAGGTGTTTGAATTCATGTGAAGGTAAAAGAAAATACTTGCATATGGATGGGACTGTTCTGAGCACATGACAGGAGACATTTCATGCCTTCAAAAGTGCAAATAGGTATGAAAAAGGATTGATTACAGGTAAGTAAATACTACTCATATACTTTGTACTGCTGATAGAATTATCTTAGTTTCCAAGATTAATGCAATTAACTTTGTTAATACTGTCTTGCATCTTAATGCTGCTAGACTTGTTAATACTACTAATTTTATTAGTACTATTTAACTCTGTTAGTACTGCTCTCAGTACATAGTATTGCCTTTAAGACTTAGTACTGCTTCTTTTAGTTAGTACTGCAAAAGGTTTCATGCCGTTAAAATCGATTTTTATGAGAAATGTCTGGGTATAAAAGCTAAATTGGGAATTATTTTTAAAATTACGCGAACATATCTTACACCAAAGTTATTGATTTCTCTCTGCTTATAACTGTCTTCTTGATTTCTTTAAAACCTGAACTTCCAAAATCTTACTTCATTTCCCCCATAACACAAAATTCATCCAAATGGCTTCGAGTTCTTCATCATCCTTACAATCAGATAATGGTCTAGCATACTTTGATTAACACAACATATTTTCTATGCTTCAAAAGGTTAAGGAATCAACTGGATTCCATGAGATCATCGATTTCTTGCTCAAATCTCACATCTAGTTTGCACTTACTTTGAACCCTACTAATATCGCTTTTATTGTCTATATATTTTACGCGATATCCAGTTATTTTTAGCCGAATATTATGCGAAATTGTTCAATAAGGTGCTTTTTACTTTTGTTTATCATTTTTAGGTTAAAAATGCGAAAGTTGAAGTCATTCGAAGCTTAAACAAGAGAAACTCAAGAAAATTAGAAAAGTTGTCCGCTCCGACACACTTCCACTGTTTTGATCATATCTCACCCATAAGAACTCGGATTAAGGTGATTCAAAAGGTCACTGAAAGTAGACTTAGAGGGCTACAGTTTCATTTTTATGGTCATCTTTTGAAAATGCATGATAACACCAAAAATTCAAATTAAAAAAAGATTAGGATTACACAATAAGTTTTCAGATCGCGACGCGCTGTGTCAGATTGCTTCCCGATCTCGCAGTTTTGGCATATCTATATATATATATATATATATATATATATATATATATATATATATATATATCTTCATCCCAATCGGTTTTGGGAGTTAAAATCCGACTTTTACCAACCTTAAACCTCTAAAAACACCTCTGAAACTTTTCAGAGGAGCTTGGAAGCATTTGGCTTGGAGATTGGAGCTTGTTTTGAAGATAAAGACTTGAAATCATTCGGATTTTACTGTTTATTCATTCATTTTCATCATGTTCTTGTTTATGAATGATTTCTCGAACTTTATTATAAATATTCTATGCTAAGTTTTCATTTTTCCTCCCTAGAGGAGATGAACTCTTATTAAAGTTTGTTAATTTAAGTATTTTGGATACTATCTATCATATTATTATCAAGTTTTGCTTAATCAAAGATCATACATTTTTTAAATTTTGTTTTTAGGTTATTTACAAAATGAGTTTTTATAAAGAGATGATCAATTTCTTTATGGAACTTGAATCATGAGTTTCTATGACCATTAGGATTTATGACTAGTGATTGATCAAATCCTAGGGTTAAACACCTAAAAAATTGAAAGTTTAATGTGTTTTTCAACATATAATGACCTTTATATGTTAGTTTAATGTTTTGTTGATAAAACAAACTTAAAAAGATTAAATCTTTTCTTGAATCGAACATAATTGGCTAATTATACTTTTTAATTACGCTTTTGACCATAAAGGTTATTAATTGGTATAATTATAGGGTTAGATAATCGGATCAAGAATCTAACCACTTTAGAAATCGATCTATGATAATTAGTATCCACTGCACATAATATCATGAATTAATTGAATTGAAAAGGGGGAAACTTAATCTAGAGAGGGAAGTCTTTATTATATAAGTTTAATCCAATCAAGTTATTTGCTTTCTTGTTCTTTTGTATTTTTTAGGCATTATTTAGGTTTGGTAGTGATAAAGTTTGGAATTTGATCAATTGAAAGTGCAATATCATAAATCCCCCCTTAGTTTGCTTTATATTGCTTTTTAGGAGTTTTTAGGCTTTAGTTTACTTTAATATTTAGATTAGTATATTTCTATCAAATCATACTCGTTCCCTAAGTGTTCGACACCCGTACTTATTTTCTATACTATAATATGATTAGGTTCTCTTGCCTATTGCGTTTAAATAAAATGGATTCATAAATATAAAACTGGTACGCTATACACACATCACCTACCATCTACACTTCTCATATTACTAATTTCTAGGTCACCACATCAACACATGAGTTCGGTGGTTCAAAAATGCTGAAGGCAATAGTAGATAACAAGCCACCGATAATCACATAGCCTTCATTCTCATGCACATCATATTGGATGATGCCTCAAGTATTGAACTCTATCCAAGGACTTTATTTCGGATCAATTCAAGCTCATGGGATATGAAGGCAATCTTACCACAATGACTTTTCAAAACTCCCTCTTATCACTACAATGGGAATTTCTTGCACACTCTTCAACAATGTCTAAGAAAAGGAATGCCTGGAGTGAATTTGCAAAACTTTGGCAACTGTATTCGTTTGTCTGGCTAAGATTCAATGTTTTTCAAATAATTTTTAATGATATGGTGTGGAATCTCACAAATCCTTAAAAATATTTTATGTATCCTTAATTCTTGCAAACTTTTATAAATTCTTAACTCAAAGTCTTGTCACAACCTGTTGATCGATATGTGACACCTTCTCAAACAAAGAAAGTTTTTGTAAACATGAGAAGTATTGGAAAAGGATTTTCTGGAAATATCACTACATTATTCTCCACAATGGTAGGAGTGGGTACAATAATTGGTGAGGGATCAAGCCAACAATCCACATCATCTGGAAAACCCTTGAGTCCCTACCCATACCACCATCACCAAAACAAACGCCTTAGTCACCATTGGCAACACAACATACACATGCCCCATCTCCCAAAATATCAAAAAAAGGACTAAGAGAATTCTTTCATCTCAAAAATCCTCTGAACCCCAAGCTGAAAGCCCTCAGGTGGAGCATTCTCCACTTGAGAATATCACAAGAGAAACCCCATATCTGTCGCCTAAGCTCAGTAAGGTGGTAAAAAAGGAGACGAGTGACCATTTGGTGAGGGATCATCCTACCGAGACTATACAAAGTACTTCTCAAGACAGGGTGGACATAATTAAGACCCGATCCAAGGCAACCACCAGCAAGGTTGCTTCGCAAAATCACTTGCATGAGGGACCCAGGCGCCAAGAAACCAAAGGGAAGGAAAATGTTTAGGCTAGGCCCAAGATTGCTTCTACTTCAGTTCCCAGGGATTCCCCTAAGATGGTAAATACATCACCAAATTAACGGCTATGATAAAACTATCTTACAAGAACTTTTGTCCCGAAATGCTATTCTCGTTCGAAAAAGGAAAGGAATTGTTATGTTAAAAGCCCAGGTATATGAGTTAATGAAAGACAAGAAGAGAAAGAAGGACTCTTCCTCTAGTTCATCTAGTTCTTCTAAGGATGCTACCAAAAAAGGGGAGAAGTCAAGTAAAAAAGATTATGAACCTGAAGGAAAAGCTGAGAAAGGAGATAAGGCTGACGATAAAGTTAGAGAGAAAGGAAAGACTATGTTCAGGTCAAGGTTCCTAAGACCAAGATGGAAGGGAGTGGTAATTTGTGGAAGGAACTAATCATCAATTGCTGCAGAATTAGAGGTTGTTGAACTTGATGCAAATGACAAAAGAAAATGGTATAGCTGTGGCTGAACCTTCTAAGAAGCAAAAGAAACAAAAAGAAACAAATTGTGCTGATGAAGAATTGGCCAGAGCAATGTAAGAATAAGAAGGGAAGTTATTTCAAGGATAGTTTGAAGAAGAGGTTATTATGGCAGAGGGATGAAAAGGAGTTTTTTGAGAAGGAAGAGGGGGATACCGAGGAAAAAGAAGAAGCTGAAGAGGTCAGGCCTACAAGTCCAACTACTATGAATGTAATCATTATCTCTGAGAAAGTGATGTATTTAGTGCCTTTAGTGTTAAACCTCATGCTTATAGTGTGGGATCTAGTAATGAAGGATGATGAAAATGAATATACATTTATTAGAGCTAATAAGAGTGAAGTATGTTATCATAATTTTCTAAGGATTCTGAAAGAGATTGAGAAAGAAGATCTTGAAATGTACAAGATTGGTGTTAGTTCTTAATTTTTAGGTTTGATTAGTTAAATCTAATATGCAATTGTTATGTTTATCGACTTAGCTCTAATCGATATAGGGCTTGATCTCGGGTCCAAGGGATACCTTCCTCGATCACGAGAGATACCCTATATATAGCTACAGCGACAAAAGTTCATGCAAGAACCGTTGTTAGCGCGAGAACCGCGAGAACCAATTTAAGCCGTCCAATTCCCCCTCCTTCAATGTCATTGCCCACCCATGAATTCCTCACATGCACCCTGCCACACCCTATCCCTCCACGCTCTCCATCCATGATACTTTCCATATCCAAGGAACGGATGAGATTGGTTCTCGCGGTTCTCGCACTAACAACGGTTCTCGCATGAACCCTCCCCTAGCTACAGCTAACCGAGTATTGTAAGTAAGTTTGTCAACACACCATTTCATATAATAGAAAACACCTTTATGTGTGTGTAAGAAGAGTTCCTTGACTCCTCTCATTTTATTCATAGTTTGTGTTATGAATGGACACAT
Source organism: Pulicaria dysenterica (assembly GCA_947179395.2). Taxonomy (NCBI): domain Eukaryota; kingdom Viridiplantae; phylum Streptophyta; class Magnoliopsida; order Asterales; family Asteraceae; genus Pulicaria; species Pulicaria dysenterica. The sequence goes on along the minus strand of OX359294.1, from coordinate 14,340,150 downwards.
AATTGGTATCAGAGCCAATCCTTCAATGAATTGGCTCATTATCATCGAGTTTGATTCACTTTTCAATCGAAATCGTTCACTGTGATTTTGTGTGTGAAAAACCATGAAGTTCACCTTCGTCGGAAATGATATTTGGTGCTTGAATTTGTTGTGTTAATGTTTGGATTTGATTGATTTATAATCGAAAACACATTTCACATCTATAGCAATTGGTTTAATCCAAATTAGGTGTTAACATTTGATTCTTAGATATAAGATTTAAGGTTTTTTAGGTGTTCACCGTGTTCTTCATCTAAATCCTCAAATACACCTTGTTTTTGTTATGTTTTGGTTAGGAAATAGCAAAGGAGTTGTTTATTTAGGTTGCAAACTCATTGGGATTAATTTTACACGTTTTTAAACACATTAGTTTGGTAATTGCTGTTCTTCGATAGCAAGAACAACCGAAGAGGGAGGGGTTCTCCGTTTTTGACACTTGTGTATTTCTTCCGTTCATCCGATATCAGATACTTACCGAAATAGGTCACTGACCCACACTACATCTGATCACTGGCGGATCCTGTGTATGGGAAGGGGGGGGGGGGGGGGGGGAAAGGCCCCCAATGGTTTCTAAATATATATCAATGATTTTCAAAAAAATTAGTATATATATGTTGGTTTTCAAACTAATGCCCCCTATTAAATTATGTAAGGCCCCCCTAAAATGAGAAAGAAAAGAAAGAAATGATATCTCAACCTAACCTTGTTGGCTTGTTACTTTCTTGTTCTAAGATCTTATCGATTGGTGCCCCCATTGAATGGATTTCCTGGATCCGCCACTGCATCTGATATCTGCAAATCACGAGTGTTTAACATTTCCTTGTTCAAAGTCCCAAGCTAACCTACATCCGATATCTTTCAAATCAACATCTGATATCAAAGCAACCATGTTCCTAACTACCGAAATCAAATTTACCATAAATCTAACATAATCCGATATTAAGCTCAACAAATATCAGCCGATATCCAACTCTTACAACTGGAACCCGATATCGAAAACAGTTACATATTTCACACCTGATATCCACTACCAATATCTATAATCGATATCCGGTTATAAGTTGCACTTGATCAACCGAAATTTGATCAAACCCAATCAACCGATTTCTTTCGAAACACCTAATTCTATAGAAGGTAGATCCTATAACCAAACTTGAATGAGATCTTGGCTTTCAGTACTGACACTAAATCCCCTGTACTCTATCATGGTCAGTCAATATCCGGAAAGGTAGATTCATGGATTTCATAGAGCACAATGAAAAATATGGAGAGCTCATGAAACAAAGCATACTTGAACTGGATGAAAATTTTTACCGAATTGTAGAAGCTGATCCTGATAATAACCAACACATCCTTGCTGAAAGAAGAGAAAAGACTCCTAATGAGTATACAACTGCAGAAAGGGAAAGAGTCAAAGCTGATAAATTGGCTAAGTACCACCTGAGACAAGGACTTTAAGAGGAAATATACTCTCAGGTAGACACCTTGTTAACTGCTTTGTATTATTTTATAATAGTATCGGACATTATGTACAAGCCTCAGCAATTCTAGCGATATGGGTAGCAACTATAAAATATAGATTCTAATATTAGGTCGTTGATGTAGATTGAGCTCTTATATGCTATAATTATTTGTTTAAATGGGATTATATTTTATGGAGCAATTTTGCACCCTAAGACTAATCAATGTTATATTTTCATGTAGCTATAGCAATTTCTGTAATATGTTGATTTCAAATAAATTTAAATATATTCAAAACTATATTGTATAACTTTGAGTGTACTTGATTTTTTAATTTTATCATCGCTTTTGGAGCTTATATTGATTTTGATCCATATAAATGCTCATGGTTGTAAAATAAAATATTTTCCTTGCAGATTTTAAATTTGTTAGTTTGCTCTTTGAATTCCGTGAGCAAGCTCTTCTCTTCCACGTTGCTGGAAAGGGCTTAGCCGCCCTTTCTATCATTTTAATGTATTCCAAATCAATAAGCATGTAAGCACTTTCAATTATGAATCCAAAACAATCCCTTAGTTATATTTCGGGTTGACTCGCAAGGTGATTTCTTGATTGAGCATTGTTTTTTTATGTTTTTTTTTGCTTTCAGTGCCTTTGGAGGTATACGACCAATTGTTGATCTATTTTATTTAGATGCTATTATGGTATAATTGTGGCTTATGTGTATATTGATGTGCGTTTTACGTACGAGTTTTAAATTTATAAATTCACGTTAATTTGTACTAAAAACGACACGAATATGCAAGAGAACCTAATTGGTTTTCTTAGTATAGTTAATAAGCACGGGTGTCGAACACAAGGAGAACGAATATGATTTGACACTAATTATACCAATTAAAATATTAAACTAAATAAAACCCTAAAAACTACTAAAACAATAAAAAGGAAACAAAGCAATTAAACGGGGGAATTTGTGTGAATTTTTGAACTTTCAATTAAACTAATTACCACTAACAAACCTAAATAATACTTTAGCAAATCAAAGAAAGCAAAAAGCAAGCAACTTTATCGGATTATAAACTTATATTATGAAGACTTCCCTCTCTAGATTTGATTCACCCTTTTTCAAGTTGATTAAATTCAAGAAATCATGTGCTATGAATATTAAAGACCAATTATCGATTCCAAAATTGATTAGACTCTTGTTCCGAAATCTAACCCTATAATTATACCAATTAACAATCTTTATGGTCAAAAGATTAATTAACAAGCACAACTAGTCAATTAAGTTCGATTCATGAAAAACTTTAATCTTTTTAAGTTTGTTTGATAAACAAAACATTAAACCAACATACAAAGGTCATTATATGTTGAACCACATATAAAAGTTCCAATCTTTAGTTGTTTAACCTAAGATTAATCAATCACTAGTCTAAATTATCTAATGATCATAGATAATCAAGAGTCAAATTTTATAAATAGATTGATCATCTAATTTAACAAAACTCAAATTATAAACAGCTAAAAACAGATCTAAAACATGGATTAATTGATTAAGCAATTCATGATATAAACAAGATAAAAAATACACAACTTCATAAATTAATCAACTTTAAATTGGGTTAATCTCCTCTAGGGAGGAAAATAGAAAATTTAGCCTAGCATGTTCATTCTAATACTCTGGAAATCATGAAATAACAGACACATGGTAGAATGGAGTGAATAAACCGTAAAAATTGATGATGCTAAGCCTTTGATCTTCACTTTAAGCTCCAAATACTCAAAGTTATGCTCCAAGCTGTCATGGATCACTTCTGGTACGTCTCTAGGGTTGGAATGATGGTAAAAAGTGGTTGAAAAGTCCCAAAACCGGATAGGAATGCATCAATTTATAGATGAAGAAATCTGAGGGATCACGTCGCGATCTCAGTGTTCGCGCCGAGATCTCGAGCCTTATCCCATATTCTGACATTTTCGCGCCGCGATCTCCTTGCTTTCACAAACCTTTGTATTTTTTTCTTGATTTTCCAACTTTTTGAGCTTTGATTTGCATTGCCTTGTATAGTTTAGCCTGAAATAGATAAATAAAGGTAAAAAGTACCTTTTGACACAATATGAGTAATATTTGGCTAAAACTACCGGATATCGCGCAAAAAAAAAATATATATATCTAATAATAGCGATATCAATTTTATTTAGCTGACTACATGTATCTAAACTATCTATGATTATGCTTCAAACCCTTATTCTTGAAGCAAATTGGTTGTGTATTAGTATTGTAGTAGACCGAAATCAAGCCTTAAAACCAAACTAAATAATAGGTTCAAAAGCATGTATGATTTGGTTTTAAGAGTGAAACATTAGAAAACTTTTAAAATTTTCCATTAAATCATAATTAGCTTGACTATTGTTTTCTATTGTATTATGTAAGAGTCTTTTGTGATCAATTTTTTAAATGTCGTAGGATTGAGAGATTCAGTGTACGCGTTTAGACAAGAAGAAAAATGTGCTTTGAAGTTTTAGCTTATTGCTACAATTTAGTCGTTTGGGTTCCATTTAAACAAGCTATAATGACTATTACATAAGAATCGTGGGTTGGCTTAGAGGGCAAGACGCAACCCATTTAATAAATTTACTCATCTTTTATTAATTTGAATTCATTGCTATAATATTAATACTAGTATGTATTGTTTCCGGTTTTTGCGTTATCATACATGTTCGTAGACATTGTCACGATACATGTTTAAAGGTTGATAAGTTTGTTGTTATTTATAAAAGTGGACACTTATTTTTTATCACTCCAAAAGTCCATTTTCCATAATAAATTACTGTTTCAGATTTACTTGTGTAACAGCCGTGCGTACGCGGGTTCTTAAACTAGTTATGAAAATAAAAGATATAACATTATGGATTATCGCTTGTAAATTAACATCAGTATATAGGTATATAAATATAATTAATGCTTTAGATATATGTATATTTATTGTATGTTAATTGCTTCTAGGAAGTAAGGTATAATCAATAGATAAGCCTACGGTGGTAGAGACTAATACACATATAAGGTTTAAAAGTGATTCTATATGTTGATTAAGTGAATAATTATACATGAGTATGGTATGTGTTAAATGTATAACTACGATTATACGAATGGTAGCTCATTATAGAAGAATTAGATGCAGTAAAAGTGAGAATGCAAATATAGTATAAATGTAAATTATGAAGGCAACTAGTATAAGTATATGTATGAGCTTCAATGAAACTAAAGAAGAATGGTGAAAGAGGTTGATCAATAGCATGATGTTTGATGTAAAGTTAAGATTTGAAAGTTACCAATAATATAAGAAAATGATATGATTGTTTATAGGCCAGCTACTTTCCCCATTTTATCATTGTGTCACGTCATGTTTTTTCTACACATGTGGCCAGCTAACTTATTAAAACGTGTTAATGTGCCCATTTTGTTTATTTTGACCTGCAATAGCAGGTCACCTTTCCCCTTTTCTTCTCCACCTTAAAATCGAAACTTTAAACCCGAAATTCTCCATTTATACTTGATGAAATTTAATGATTCATGAGTTTATGGAAAGGTAATCAAGTTGTCTATAATATAATACAAAAAACCCGACTAAAAACAAGTCTAATATGAGTCAAATAATCAAAATACCGTAAAGGTGCTTAATGGGTCATACCCGACTTTAATTAACAATTTCTTGGCCTATACTTGATGAAAATTCATGAACTTGGTGTCTGTTGAAAGGTAAAAAGATTATTTGTAATAATCTATAAAAAGAATTATGTAAAACGAGTAAGACAATAACAACAACAACAACGATACCCAATCCCACAAAGGCGGGATATGGGGGAGGTGAGAAATGTAGACAATCATACCCCCACTAACAGGTAGGGAGATTTCTTCCTGCAAAGGACCTCCGGTCGTGGAGAAGAAAATCAGTAAAAAAATAAAATAAAAAGGAAAAATAAACAACTAGTAACACAGTAAGAAAAACAGAGGACACGGGTAAAAAGAAAATACTAAACATAATACTAAGAATGTAAAACGAGTAAGAGTTGAGCGAAAAATGAGTTTTTTTCTGCTCTGTTTTTGAATTGAAATAGAAGAACAATTCGACACTTTAATCTCGAAATTCTCCATTAATACATTATGAAAGTTTATGATTCTTGATCCTATGGAAAGGTAATCGAGTTATTTATAAAGTAGTACAACAAAGGCCAAAAACGAGTTTAAAGTGAATTAATTTTTTAAAAAACAGTAAGATGGTTTTGAATGATACATAACCGGCTTTAATTAGCAAGTTCTTGGTCTATACTTGATGAAAATTCATGAATTGGTGTCCTTTGAAAGGTAAAATGATTATTTACAAGGTTCTTTAAAAGAATTAGTGAAAACGATCAAGAATCGATCGAGAAACCTACTGGACAAGTTGCAGGTCGAATTTTGGCACATTGACACGTCTTTAATGACTTGACTGGCTACATGTGTAAAAAAAACATGACGTGCCACAATGGTAAAATGGAGAAAGTAGACAACTATTTAATGACTTTAACCCTTGTTTATAAGTACTAGTTGAGATTACTCATTGAGCTTTTAGCTGTCACACCCCGCTAAAGCGGAAACACGAGGTGTTACAGCAAAAGGTCTCATTGCACAAGGTAACTAGAAAATTTCCAACCATAACAGATAATTTAAAATAAAATCAAATTACAATCATCCAAATACAGTACTGAAATGGAATATTGTCTTTGATATGAAAATAAAAGTAGCCGATTGGAAATTCGTTTCATGAAGTCCACACATGATATACTCTAATGTGCTCTAAGACCTAGCGAAGGTTACTTGAAAGGCATGAATAAAAGAGAGGTCAACTACGAGAGTTGGTGAAGACACAGGTTTATATGCACAAAATGAAGTTTTAATGCAATAGTAATAAAGTATAATGTTGGGGCTTTGAACCCAACGAAATTTTTGTAAGGATGGAGACGTTAATCCAACCACAGTTTATTGCCCAATTTATACGCGTGGTTTTTTTAGTATACATGAGATGTTTTACTAAGCTTGAGCCATTTTTCCAATCCTATCGACATACTGCCTTGATATATATATATTTTTTTAACCCCAACGCCCGAATTATATGACGTTGGAAGTAGGTAAAGTACACCTATAGTTCGTCAACCATAAGTGGGGGATGTCGACCCCAAATAGCGCTATCTACAAGTACCATAGGCCCCTTTAGTGGAAGTTAATGGATAATGTATTAGAACCCAAGTACATCAACAAGTATAATACTACCATACATGCGTAATTGAAATATTTTATGATGGCAATAAATAAAACATTTTTATATATAATCATGCTTTCACCCCAAATATTTGAGTAAACATATTTAAAAAGGGGGTTGTGAACACTCACCTTGTGTTGAAGCTTGGTAAGTATTAGCAAGTCCTACTAGTTCTTTAAATTCGTCGATACCTTTTTCCTATTATGTTAAATGTCCATCGTAAGGTCCTTTTTAGAGTAAAATTCTTTTTAGAGGCATTATGTTAATGTTAGAAGTATTTTAAAGTCTTTATAATTCTCACTCTTAAAATGTGAAAATATTTTAAATACCCACTTAAAGTTGTTATCTTTAATCTCTATTTATTTTTATCTTATACATATAGGTAATATACGAAAATATATATCTATACATAGTTGATTTTTGAAAACATGCAACACTCATATATATATATATATGTCATTTATGTAAAACTTGTCTTAAGGTATACTTAAATGTACATTAATGTAATAAATATATATATATATATATATATATATATAGTAGTTTTTAAAGAAAATAAGGACACACAACATTATTATATGTATTTATGACTAACTTTGATAATGTATGAATACATTATAGAGTTATTTTCTTTTATAAGAATGCATAAATATATATAATAAGAGTATATCTTTTATTTATATATTACTACATAACAACATATTGTATAGTTTTTAAAATCATACACACATACATGCATAAATCGTAAATATAAATAAATAAATAAATATATATATATATATATATATATATATATATATATATATATATATATATATATATATATATAAGTATTGTACATTTGAAATCCTTGGTTATTATCCATCATTTTTACCAATCTTTTTCATTAAGATGAGTATAGATAACCACATGCATGCTTCTTGCCATACAACATTTGGTAGGATCAAATCCATACATCAAATGGTAGGATAAAGTACATGCGTGTTTTTATAAGAATAACCACATGCATGCTTCTTGCCTTACAACATTTGGTAGGATTAAATCCATACTTCAAATGGTAGGATAAAGTCATTTAATAGGATATTTGCATGCATGTGTTTATGAGTTCTTCTTCTTGTATATTCAAGAAGATAATAAGAGAAAAAGATGATGAAGATGGTGGATTTTTACAAGAAATACAAGTGTACAAAACTAGTGTCAAGAGTTGGTGATTATACCTTCAAGAGAACTCTCTTACTTGAAGAAAAGAAATGGCTTCTACTTGATCTTCTTGAGGGTATTTGAAGATGTAAGTTAGAGAGAAGAGAGAATTTCCTGACAAGTGATGAAAAGGGATGAAGAAATGAAGGGAAATGGTGTGGTATTTATAGAAGAAAAAGAAGAAAATGTGAGGGGGGGGGGGGGTAGTGAGGGTGGTGAGGGTGATGATGGTGGTGGTTGAGTGGAAGATTGGTTAAAATGATGGTATTTGACTTTTAATATTTTAATCTTATTATTATTATCATTAATATTAATATTAATATTATTATTATTATTATTATTATTATTATTATTATTATTATTATTATTATTAATATAATGTAAGATAAACATATTTAATATGTTTATTATTACATTACATTTTATTTATAATGTACATATTAATGTACTTGCTACTTATTTATAATTATAATGGACATTTATATATGTAATAGGATTTTTAGGTGGGACATTGAATTTTTTTGTGTGTGCAAGAACTAGGACTTTTATTTATATACTTAAGCTACGAAAGGTAGTTCCAAATTTTCGAACTCTTATTGAATTTAAACTTAAAGTATATAGTACAAACCTTTTTATGATTTGGTGACGGTTGTCACAGTCTCCCCCAGTTAAAGAAATTTCGTCCCGAAATTTACTTGGCGCTACCGTCATTAAAGAGGTAGGTATACTTATGTCTCATATAATCCTCACGTTCCCAAGTATATTCGGGTCCGTGTCTTGAATTCCATCGGACCTTCAAAATAGGAATCTTGCTTCGTCTGAGCTGTTTAACTTTTCGGTCTAAGATCTCGATTGGTTCCTCTGTGAAGTGTAATTGCTCGGTTACTTGAATTTCTTCTAGTGGTACAACATATGAGTTGTCGGACAGACATTTCTTGAGGTTTGATACGTGGAAGGTATTATGAATAGCGCTAAACTCTGATGGTAGATTGAGTTTATATGCTACAGGACCAACCTTCTCAGTAATTTCAAAGGGTCCAATATATCGAGGACTCAATTTTCCTTTCTTCCCAAAGCGAATAATGCTTTTCCATGGGGATACTTTCAAAAACACTTTGTCCCCAACTTGAAACTCTAAGGGCTTTCTTATATTATCCGCATAACTCTTCTGGCGATCTCTTGCAGTTTTGAGTTTTTCTTTGATGATAAAGATCTTATCGGTGGTTTCTTGGATAATATCGGGTTTGATTAGTTGTCGATCACCAACTTCTACCCAGCTCAAAGGAGATCGGCATTTACGCCCATACAGAGCTTCATACGGAGCGCATTGTATGCTAGTGTGATAACTGTTGTTGTATGAAAACTCGACCAATGGTAGATGAGTATCCCAACTTCCTCCGAAGTCTATCACACAAGTGCGTAGCATGTCCTCTAAAGTTTGTATGGTTCTTTCTGTTTGTCCGTCGGTTTGTGGGTGGTAAGCTGTACTTAAGTCGATTCGAGTACCTAATGCTTTTTGCAATGATTGCCAGAATCGCGATGTAAACCGACTGTCCCTATCTGAAATAATTGAAATCGGCACACCATGACGTGCCACAATCTCATTGATATAAATTTGGGCAAGCTTTTCCATCTTGTAATCTTCCCGGATCGGGAGAAAATGGGCAGACTTAGTAAGTCTGTCTACTATGACCCATATGGCATCGTGAGCTCTTGCCGTTCTTGGCAGCTTGGTGATAAAATTCATTGTGATTTGTTCCCATTTCCATTGAGGGATTTCGGGTTGTTGTAGCAACCCAGACGGTTTCTGGTGTTCTGCTTTTACCCTTGCACAGGTTAAACACTTTCCTACATACAAGGCGATGTCCTTTTTTATACCCGGCCACCAATAGTACTCCTTAAGATCCTTGTACTTCTTGTCGGCTCCGGGGTGTATGGAGTATCTTGACTGATGTCCTTCATCCAGAATAGTCAGCCTTGTGTTGTTGTATTTCGGGATCCATACTCTGTTCTCGAAATAGCGCACTCCATCAGTCTTAGTTACGAATCTGGATTCTAAGTGGTATAAGGCTTCATCCTCTAGATTCTCTTCTTGTAACGCCTTTTCCTGACTCCCCATAATCCGATTCTTTAAACTGGTTTGGACCAATGCTCCCATAACTCTAGCCCTAGAAGGCTTCACTCTTTCCTTCCTACTTAACGCATCTGCTACCACATTTGCTTTACCAGGGTGGTATTTGATTTCGCAATCATAATCATTGAGTAGCTCAACCCATCTCCTTTGCCTCATATTGAGCATTTTCTGATCTAGAATGTGTTGAAGACTTTTGTGGTCAGTGTAGATGGTACACTTAGTGCCATACAAGTAGTGTCTCCAAATCTTAAGAGCAAACACCACAGCTCCAAGTTCTAGGTCATGGGTAGTGTAGTTCTTCTCGTGAACTTTCAGTTGTCTTGATGCATATGCGATGACCTTATCTTTTTGCATCAATACACACCCAAGTCCTTGATGTGAAGCATCGCAGTAAAATACGAATTTATCTGTTCCTTCAGGTAGAGTTAAGACAGGTGCATTACACAATTTGTGCTTGAGAGCTCGGAATGCTTCTTCCTGTTTTTCTCCCCAGATAAATTTCTTATCTTTTTGGGTTAGTATGGTTAGTGGCTGTGCAATCTTTGAAAAGTTTGCTATGAATCGCCTGTAGTAACCTGCCAACCCAAGAAACTGGCGAACTTCAGTTGGTGTTTTTGGTGCTTCCCATTGCTTAATTGCCTTGATTTTTGCCGGATCCACTTGAATTCCATTCTTATTAACCACATGACCAAGAAAGTGTACTTCGCGAATCCAGAATTCGCACTTAGAGAATTTTGCGTACAACTTTTGGTCCTTAAGTAGTGTTAACACCAACTTCAAATGCTGTTCGTGGTCTTCCTTGCTTTGTGAATAAATGAGTATATCGTCGATGAATACGATAACAAATTTATCCAAGTATGGTCTACAGACCCTATTAATCAAATCCATGAAAATAGCTGGAGCATTTGTCAACCCAAAAGGCATAACTAAGAACTCATAGTGTCCGTAATGAGTCCTAAATGCTGTTTTAGGAATATCCGTCTCACATACTCGCAACTGATGATATCCCGAACGTAGATCGATCTTTGAAAAATACGTGGCTCCTTGAAGTTGATCAAACAAATCATCAATCCTGGGAAGTGGATATCGATTTTTAATTGTCAACTTATTAAGTTCCCTATAATCTATGCACATCCGTAATGACCCGTCCTTCTTTTTAACGAAAAAGATTGGAGCTCCCCAAGGGGTTGAGCTTGGTCGGATGAGCACTTTGTCAAGCAATTCTTGTAGTTGTGCTGACAATTCTTGCATTTCCGATGGCGCTAATCGATAAGGTGCCTTAGCCACTGGCGCTGCTCCAGGAACTAAGTCGATATGAAATTCGACTTGACGGTTCGGAGGTAACCCTGGTAATTCCTCGGGGAAAACCTCAGGGTAATCTCGAACTACAGGGATTTCCTTGATGCGCTGCTCTTTTGTATCCTTATTAGTGACGTGAGCTAAGAATGCCTCATTTCCCTTTCTCAAATATTTCTGCAACTTCATGCTGGATACTATTTTCAAATTTCTTCCCGACTTCTGTCCGTATACGATGAGTTTTTTTGCCTCTAGGCATAGGGATGCATATGATTTTCTCGAAGCAACATATCTCCGTTCGATATTTAGTAAGCCAATCCATGCCGATAATTACATCGAAACTTCCTAACTTAATTGGGATTAAGTCTATACTAAATATCTTACCAGCTAAGTTCAATGTACAACCAATAATTATATCCTTAACCCTAGCTTCCTGACCATTAGTAAACTCTATGGTATATGCTTCTTTCATCTTTTCAGTTTTCAAGTTAAGCGTTGTCCTAAACTACAATGACACAAAACTCCTATCTGCTCCCTCAGTGCCATAAAAATCCTTAGGGTTGCAGGCCCTAAAGGTTTTGTAGTTGCAGTCTCTATTTGCTATAGTTGCATTTTGTCCTGCTTGTAAGCCTGCTGCCACTTGGCTAACGATGTTGCGCAGTGTAGCTATCACTCGTTCTATTACCAGTTGGTTTATGTCGTTTTCTCTTCGTAGAGGCATGGTTCTAAGATGTGAAGATAAGATGATCCTTGTCAAATTTAATTCTTAATGAGGCTAAGTATGATCATGTAACATTTTTCAGACTCTAAATAACATTATAAGGATAGGAAACTTCTTAAAATATTATAAATACCATTGATAAAATTGGGTACATATGTTAAAGACAAAATTTCCCAATCGTACTATATATATATATATATATATATATATATATATTTCCTAATTAATAGTTCCTTAGGTTACTAATAGCATATTTAGAAATCTTGGAATGATCGTCTCATAGGTTCTTTCCTAACACTACTCCCATCATGATTCCGACCACCTATGTCAGCGCTGCTATGGCCTTCACACGCTCATAGATCCTCCGTATGCCCTTCTGTGCATTAGCCTCCACCCTTGATGTGTGCTGGTACTGAGCCTCCGCCATTTCTGAGAGAACATCAATTGAGTGGCGCTGGCAATCTAACCGTCCATCAATATAATCGAACTGGGAGGTAAGCCGCCTCAGATGTCGGGTTTGTGCTTCCATCATTCCAGGTGTTATGGCAGGTATACCCGGTAACACCGGGGTGCCCTCCGCTACTCTTCTGACGGTGGATGAGTCACCAGTAGCTGATACTGTCTGTGGAGGTGCAATGCGCGGGGGTAATCCGGTTGTCTTTCGAGCAGTAAGTCTGGTGCGTTGGACTGGTGGCTTATTTTTGGGTTCTAAAAAGCCAGGTGGTAGTGCACAGGGATTTGGTGAACTTCGTCCGCTAGACATCTCTGGTTCCTCATCAGATGATGAATGCTTCTTACCATCCCTTGTTGTACTCTGAGTATGTTCGGTGGGTTCCGACTCACTGTCATACTCTGGTCCAGGGGTGTACTCGGTCGACATACTAATCTGCGATGATGATCTACTTAATCACTAGTGTACTATTGTGAGTGTCTAATAAAGGTTATGCATAGTGCACACACACAATCATGCTTACTTTAAAATGAAAGAAGGTTTTGTTCAAGCATAGTTCTATTACAACTAACCTGAGTATTTCATCATACTTACTTGAATTAAACATAGGTGATCAAGCTTTGTTTAAATTAAGATAATGGAAAACTCAACTTAGTCACATTAGTAAAATGCTTTAAGTTAAAAATTTAGGAAAAATGTTGTATTTTGAAAACCTTCGGTTATAGTTTGAGTTTTCCCCCCATAAGGAAAACTACATTCTCTATAACCTTCGGCTCTGATACCAATTCTGTCACACCCCGCTAAAGCGGAAACACGAGGTGTTACAGCAAAAGGTCTCATTGCACAAGGTAACAGAAAATTTCCAATCATAACAGATAATTTAAAATAAAATCAAATTACAATCATCCAAATACAGTACTGAAATGGAATATTGTCTTTGATATGAAAATAAAAGTAGCCGATTGGAAATTCGTTTCATGAAGTCCACACATGATATGCTCTAATGTGCTCTAAGACCTAGCGAAGGTTACTTGAAAGGCATGAATAAAAGAGAGGTCAACTACGAGAGTTGGTGAGGACACAGGTTTATATGCACAAAATGAAGTTTTAATGCAATAGTAATAAAGTATAATGTTGGGGCTTTGAACCCAACAAAATTTTTGTAAGGATGGAGACGTTAATCCAACCACAGTTTATTGCCCAATTTATATGCGTGGTTTTTTAGTATACATGAGATGTTTTACTAAGCTTGAGCCATTTTCCCAATCCTATCGACATACTACCTTGATATATATATATATTTTTAACCCCAACGCCCGAATTATATGACGTTGAAAGTAGGTAAAGTACACCTATAGTTCGTCAACCATAAGTGGGGGATGTCGACCCCAAATAGCGCTATCTACAAGTACCATAGGCCCCTTTAGTGGAAGTTAATGGATAATGTATTAGAACCCAAGTACATCAACAAGTATAATACTACCATACATGCGTAATTGAAATATTTTATCATGGCAATAAATAAAACATTTATATATGTAATCATGCTTTCACCCCAAATATTTGAGTAAACATATTTAAAAAGGGGGTTGTGAACACTCACCTTGTGTTGAAGCTTGGTAAGTATTAGCAAGTCCTACTAGTTCTTTAAATTCGTCGATACCTTTTTCCTATTATGTTAAATGTCCACCGTAAGGTCCTTTTTAGAGTAAAACTCTTTTTAAAGGCATTATGTTAATGTTTGAAGTATTTTAAAGTCTTTATAATTCTCACTCTTAAAATGTGAAAATATTTTAAATACCCGCTTAAAGTTGTTATCTTTAATCTCTATTTATTTTTATCTTATACATATAGGTAATATACGAAAATATATATCTATACATAGTTGATTTTTGAAAACATGCAACACTCATATATATATATATATATATATATATATATATATATATATATATATGTCATTTATGTAAAACTTGTCTTAAGGTATACTTAAATGTACATTAATGTAATAAATATATATATATATATATATATATATATATATATATATATATATATATATATATATATATATAGTAGTTTTTAAAGAAAATAAGGACACACAACATTATTATATGTATTTATGACTAACTTTGATAATGTATGAATACATTATAGAGTTATTTTCTTTTATAAGAATGCATAAATATATATAATAAGAGTATATCTTTTATTTATATATTACTACATAACAGCATATTGTATAGTTTTTAAAATCATACACACATACATGCATAAATCGTAAATATAAATATATATATATATATATATATATATATATATATATATATATATATATATATATATATATATATATATAAGTATTGTACATTTGAAATCCTTGGTTATTATCCATCATTTTTACCAATCTTTTTCATTAAGATGAGTATAGATAACCACATGCATGCTTCTTGCCATACAACATTTGGTAGGATCAAATCCATACATCAAATGGTAGGATAAAGTACATGCGTGTTTTTATAAGAATAACCACATGCATGCTTCTTGCCTTACAACATTTGGTAGGATTAAATCCATACTTCAAATGGTAGGATAAAGTCCTTTAATAGGATATTTGCATGCATGTGTTTATGAGTTCATCTTCTTGTATATTCAAGAAGATAATAAGAGAAAAAGATGATGAAGATGGTGGATTTTTACAAGAAATACAAGTGTACAAAACTAGTGTCAAGAGTTGGTGATTATACCTTCAAGAGAACTCTCTTACTTGAAGAAAAGAAATGGCTTCTACTTGATCTTCTTGAGGGTATTTGAAGATGTAAGTTAGAGAGAAGAGAGAATTTCTTGACAAGTGATGAAAAGGGATGAAGAAATGAAGGGAAATGGTGTGGTATATATAGAAGAAAAAGAAGAAAATGTGAGGGGGGGTTGTGAGGGTGGTGAGGGTGATGATGGTGGTGGTTGAGTGGAAAATTGGTTAAAATGATGGTATTTGACTTTTAATATTTTAATCTTATTATTATTATCATTAATATTATTATTATTATTATTATTATTATTATTATTATTATTATTATTATTATTATTATTATTAATATAATGTAAGATAAACATATTTAATATGTTTATTATTACATTACATTTTATTTATAATGTACATATAAATGTACTTGCTACTTATTTATAATTATAATGGACATTTATATATGTAATAGGATTTTTAGGTGGGACATTGAATTTTTTTGTGTGTGCAAGAACTAGGACTTTTATTTATATACTTAAGCTACGAAAGGTAGTTCCAAATTATCGAACTCTTATCGAATTTAAACTTAAAGTATATAGTACAAACCTTTTTATGATTTGGTGACGGTTGTCACATTAGCTCATATAAGTTCTGTTCTTTTTTAGGTACTTTCGAACAATCGTAGACTATGAACCAGTGGGTGGTCTCGTAAAGTGCAACCACATTTTATTTTTCAGTTATGCCAGTTGTCGTCCGAGTTATTATTTAAAGTGTTTTAAGTTTAACTGATTTATTGTTAAACCTTTCATATACTTAAAATTTTATTCATTTATTATGTAATACAAAAGTTTTTATTTCTGTTTCGGCCAAATTTATTTTAATCATTTATGGTTGCACGAGATTTTATACAAATATCATGAGATTTATATGAAATCAGCTTTTACGGAAAATTGGAGCGATACAATTAGGTATTAAAGCCTAGGCTTAAGGGATTCCTATATACAAAGGTGTTAGCTGGACTTAAACCATAGGTAGAGACATCCACTGGAGCAAAGCCTCATAAGTGAAAATAAATGAGATGCATGACCTAAGCTTGTGAATCGGGGTATTTAGTGATTAAATTAAGAATAAGTGTATATATTGTATGTCAGTGATATCACTTTTATTAATTATTTATTTTATGTGATATCCGGGAAATTTTAGCCAAATATGTTCAAATAGTTCAAAAAGGTACTTTTTACCTTTGATTATCTATTCAGGATAAAAGGTACAAGGCAATGAGAAGTTGAAGCTTATAACGAGGAAAAAACAAAGAAAAATACAAAAAGTTATGGAAGTTTGTAGATCGCGCCGCATCGTTAAAGGAGAATGCGACGCGTCCAGCGGATAACCATCGAGATTCAATAGTTTGAAAAGGAATCCGGATAAGTAAGGATTCTACGATCGTTAGGGATGTAAATGAGCCGAGCTAATCACGAGCTATTCGAGCTCAGATCGTTAAAACCTCGAAACGAGCCGAGCCTTAACGAGCTCGGGCCTACATTAAAGCTCATTTAATAAACGAGTCGAGCTCGAGCTTCAAAGAGTGAGCTCATTCAAGCTCGTGAGCCTAGACGAGCTCCATAAATAATATAATTTATATTTTATATGTTTAACTTTTAATATTTATATATATCATCTTAATAAAAATATCAAAACAATACTTGAGCCTCAACGGACCTAGCTTAAAAGGCCTAAACGAACCGAGCCTGGGCTTCATAAATGTTAAACGAGCCGAGTTCGAGCTCAACATCATAAGCTCTAAACAAGCCGAGCTCTAATTTAAAAAGACCTAAAAGAGCCCGGCTCGATAAGTGTTTGGATTGGCTTGGCTTGGCTCGGCTTGTTGGTCCCAAGTTGATACTACAACAACAAATGTTTGTAGAAGGGGGGATTGAATACAAACTTAAGCTTTTTAAAAGTTAGATACACACGGTTTATACTATATATAATTATTATTGATGAGTTGTATTCAATATAGTCCATATAAAAAGCATAGTCCTAAATTTTAATATTTAATCAAATGTGATTCAATATAAAATCACATGTGATTCAGTATACAATCATATGTAATGGTAAAATCATTACATGTTAATTACGAAAATGCCAGTCCGCCCAAATTTTTAAATTTCAATATGGACCATTGATGGGGCTGATCCAAGGGCTAAGATTAGTCCCTTGGGACTATGCAATAAGTATGGACTATATTGAACATTTCTCTATTATTGATATGAATCAAGAATTACATGAACTAGATGCGAAAAATCTAAATTCAATAAAGATGGCAACCAAACTGTCTAACACATAGACAAAGCTTATCCTAACCAAGTAATGTTTAGAATGTTCAACACATGAACAAGTTTGATTACAGTGAGAAATATATTGCTAACTCTTCTAGATCTCAACTTATGAGAAATCAGTGTTTAACTCCGAATTGGTTGATACTCAACAGGTCTCCAAGCTTGAGTATATATAAGCATATAGTATCTGGATGGCGGAGAGAAGAGGAGACAAAAGTAATAAGAATAATAATATTATAATAGATAAAGTTTGTGGGTGAAAAGTAGTTTCACTTTATACACGCAAAGTGTAAAGTGAATGTACTATTCTGATAAAGTAAATCCACTATCTATTATTATATTATTAAACTCATACCTTTTGCCTAGGAAGTGTAAGTTTCTCTTTCCATGCTTGTACTTTATACAACACCATGCTTTCTTCAGATTTGACTTTACCAAGTCTGGAGTTGCCAACCATACTTAGTTGTTGTGAACAAATCTTCGAGATCTTCTTCTTGTATATCACCTTTTCTAGGGGGTCAAACTCAATCCTTTTTGTCTCATTGCAGATTCAAAAAGTGCTAAGGCTAATCATTCAAAGTGATAAGCTTATTGAAAAAGACTTAGTGAAAATAAAATTAATCTGATGGTAGAAAGCCTCAACTGATCTTCTTGGAGTGCTTAGCTGATGCTTTTGAGTGCTCAGCTGATCATCTCTGTTTCTCAGTTGATGGTTGTAAATCATCAGCTAATGCTTGTAGATCCTCAGCTGATGCTTCTTTTCTTCTTGTCTGATCCTTTGAAGCTGATCCTTTGTCTGATCCTTAGAGTTTAGCTGATCAACTCTGTTTCTCAGCTGATGATTTTAATCTTAGAAAATTCTTAAAGTCTAAATGAAAAACAACACATATTTTTCACTGATCTAAGTCTAAAACTGAATATGTGGTTTTGTTAGCATTAAATCCTATTTTAATTAACATACATGTTTGATTACGGTTTGATATTGCTATCTCCCCAACAATCTCCCCCTATTTGATGATGACAAAACCTTTTCTTGTAAAAAAGAATCAGTTTGACTCGGATTTGTAAAAAGATAAAACTTTCAAGTACAGTTTAGTTACCTAGCTATCTGTTTTTGGTAACTCTTAACATATGTTTCCTTGATTTTCTATTTTTGGGAATCTTTTACTTAGGAAGTACCATTGTTCTGTTTTTGTGGTATCTTTTCTATCATTTTTCTATTTTTAGTATTTTTGATTTTCTATATATACACTAGGTAATCTATCTAGTTAAAATCATCTATACTAGCAATTAGCTAAGTATTCCATGATCAAAAGTTCAAGCTTGATTATAGAATAAAGATAATTACAAGAGATTGTTCAAGATTAACCAACTAAACATATCTGAGCTATTACACATTTAAGCTACTTGACAGAATTTGAAACTAATCTAGGAAAGTGAAATACAACTAATCTAGTTATGAAGTTTCATCCCAATCCTTTTCTTCTTGTTTGACTATGAAGGCATCATAAGGTGGAGCTACCTCATCAGATCTTGCATTTATGAGTTGATCAAAGTAGTCACTACCTGTCTTGCCTTTTGTATCTGTGTACAGCTGAAAAATGAATTACTTCTTTGCTTTGTTAAGTTCAGCCAGCCTGAAGAATCCCCATTCACCAGCTCTATTTTTGGAGAAAATCCCTTGTACTGGTCAGAGATGAACTTGAACATTTCAGGGAAAGAGTTGGGTGGCACAGTGGTGTTTAGATTCTCAAAGTCAGTGAAGTAGGGATGATCATTGATTGTCTCTCTTTGCTCAAAAGGTACAAATGGTTTTGATCTTCTGTTGAAGTAGCTTCCCAAGAATCTTACATGTTGGGAAAAGTGATCAGTAGTGAAGAGTCTGTAACCTACTGATTGTCTGATCCAGTAGTTGCATTCCCTTATAAATCGTTGAGCATTGTCACTTTTGGACTTCAACAGATGGTAAAGTATTTCAATTATCTCATAGAAGGAGTATTGATCAATCAACTCTATGGGAACAGACCAATTTGTTCTCTCTTTTCTTAGTATTATGATGTAGGGATCACCACGTTTTTTGTGAGCAAGAGCACTGGTTATTGTTTGAGGAACCTCTCTCACTGTCAGCTTAGCTCTACATTTTTCAATTTCTTTCTGTCTATCTGCTGAGAGTTGTGGAATAGCTGAGAAGTTATAACCAAAGAGGGTTAGGATTGCATCTTTCTGAGTTTTCCCTTCTTGGTATCCTTCTTGACAGTGGGAGTGGGGACAGCTTGCTGTACTTGCACTTGAGAACGAAACATATGAGCTTCTTCTTCAACTTAAAATATTACTTCTTAAGGTACTCCAAGTGCTACAGCCATGCCCTGAGTAGTCAGAAACTCATTTTGCCTTTGCTGGGATTGTATGAGCTGATCTAGAGGTTCTCCTAAGAGGGCAGCATCCTCCTTGCTTCATCCTCATTATCTTCTTTTTGCTTTTCTAGCATATCCTTTCTTTCTTCCTCTTCTTTTTCTTCAGAAGTCATGATTTCCTTTCCTTTTCGTCTAGAAGAGGATGCTGGAGTGGAAGATTCGGTTGAGGTTGAGGAGATGCTTGGATTATTGGAGTTTGAGGAGTAGGATTTGGTTTCCTTACATTTAGCAGAGAGGAGAGAGGTATGTTATCCTCATCATCATCTGATTCATCATCATAAGATGGGATATCAATTGGAGCACAGGATTCACCTTTCTTTGACCTTTTAGCACTCTTTATTCGTGCCATTTGCTTCATCCTTCACTTTGGTTTGGGCTCCCCTTCAACTGGGGTACCCTGCTCCCCCTTAGTTGGAGCTTCCTGCTCCCCCTCAGCAAATGGCTTAAGTACAGATTTTGCTTCATTGGGAGTGTTTCCATCCTTTGATTAAGGGCCAAGCAACTTGTTAGCCATGGCTTGAAGTCTATCTCCAGTTTCATCAGTTGAGCTGGAGGATGAGCCTTTTGGGCTTGAGTTGATGGACTTCTCCTCCTTTTTGTCATCATCAAAGGAGAAGGTAAAGTTAGGAATGGTAATAGTAGGCTTAGCAGGAGCAGCTGGGGTTGATGTAGAGGGTTGGAAAGTAGTGGGAGTAGTTTGGGTAGGCATAGAAGTTGTGGTAGGAGGGATGCTTGATGTGGAAGGGGACATTTTAGGGATGGCAGGTTGGGTAAAGGGTGGGGGTGGGTCTGATATGAGATGGAATGGGAGAAAAGAATGGTTGAAAATTGGAGGTAGAGGGTCTCAATCTGTTGATGGCATCAATCAGATTGGTAAATTGTTGAAGAGTGTCAATATGTTTTAGGCGGGTGAGTAGAGAGAGTTTAGTGACCTCTTCATCTAGGCTCCTAAGGAAGTTAGGAACTCTTAGAATGGGGTCAGGAATGGTTACAGGATTGGATGGGGTTTGTGGTCTGATGTTATGAAGGTTGTTGAGAAGGTTGGAAATGGTTTGGTTGAGGTTGGAGAGAGTTTGTGTACGTATTATACGTGTGGGGGAAGGTATAGGTGTAGAGGTTTGGGAAAGAAGTTGATCAATCTTGGCAAGAATAGGGGTAAGATCAACTTGGATAGAGGTGGGTGGGGATTGGGATTAGTGAGCTTTGAGAGACTGAACTTCCTCTAATAATGAGGACAATCTGGTTTCTATTGTGTAAATTCATAATATTGTATAGAAATAGGAGTTTAATTGTAAAATACCCATAGGGTATATATAGGGATATGACCTATTGTAATTGGTAAGGTTTTAGGCTTAATGAATGAAAGAACTATGTGTTTTCTATGGTGTAAATCATATTCTCTCTAGTTCTACATACAAACCTTCAATCTATCCTACACATTATACTTGAATCACTTGTTATATGGGACTAACATGTTGTGGTTTGGAAGGTGTTAAAGGAAGCTTGCAAGTCATCAATCTTTTGAGAGATTGAGAGGACTGTTTGAAGCAAGCGTGGGTTGGGTTCTGTTAAGGTTGAGGTGGATGGGATTGACGGGAGTGATTGAGGAACAATACCAATATCAGTTTGGGTTGTTGGTCCCTTACTTAGGTTTGGGTAGAAAAACCTAAGATCACTGGAAATAGAAATTGTGCCCATGACTAATGATCGGTTTAGATCACCAGTAGTGATAGGCAGTGCTATAGAATGTGTAAGAATAAAATCAAATGTAGGTACAATTGTATGTGAGTGAGTGAGGGTTGCACTCAACTGGGTTCCTCTTTGTACATCAATAAGCTGTTGGAAGCTTATTAAAGGTAATGGCAGACTCAATATAGGAATAGACACAGTGTGACCCTGGGAGGGGGTCTGTCTTTCAATGGTATCACCCTGTTGGGAGGGTGATCCAGATAGTAGGAGTCCCATGTAGGGATTTACATGGTACAACAAGCACAGTGGAATATAAAACAATAAATCCCATCCCAAGATCACAACTGGATCAGGTGGGGAAACATAACATGTAATCATAATTATAACATATATATCATATGTGTAACTCTAAAACAGTATAAAATAAGGATAGAAAATATACCCTGAACTTCTATAGGGGGATACACAGCTACTGCACCTCACGAACAAACTGCTAGACCGTCTATCCAAACAATACGCGAGAAAAACGATCTCGTATCCGTACACCACCAAAACCGAGAGCTTTTGTGTGTGTGTGTAGCCGCCGTGAAAGACCTTGCCGCAAGGGAGGGTTCGGACGATAGAGGTGTCGCCGCTGAAGAAAGGCCGCCGCAGGGCAACCACCGCTGCCACCTATCGCCGCCACAGGACAGCCGAGAACCACCGTGGAAGTGGTGGTGTTCGGCGTGGGAGAGAGAGAGAGAGCAAGGGAGAAAGTTTTGTCTTTTGTTTTGTCTTTGTTGGCTAATTGATTAGTTTAGGTTAAAATAAGGTTTAATCCTCCTTAAATAGATACCTATTTGGATTAAAGCCCTTGGATCCTAAAGCCCGGTCCGTGATCAAATACTTTGATCAAATGACAAAACAAACCCTCTAGTTCGGTATTAATATTAACTAATAAACTATTAGTTAATATATCCTAACCAAACTAAATTATATTAAATATTAACTAATATTTAATATTCCCTAATAATAATAAATATCCATTTATTATTCTTTCTTTTCCCGATAATTAATTAACTATTAATTATCTCCCTTACTCACATTGTATTGTTTTCTGGTTCGTTAGTTGGGTGTGCAACTGTGTGACTCTTTAGTGACTCATAGTGTTCATGGATATGATGACACGTGTACACTATCCCTTCACACAATCTATCAGACTCCCATTTGTGCACGATAGTTCACTTCCTTGTTCATCAAGGGCCTAAGGAGGTCCCAACAAGACACTTATGTTAACCACGACTATAAGTTCTATTATGTCCAGAGATTTTGTAATCATCTATTTTGATTACCCGGCTTTTCCTTTTGCATCGCGATATCCTGTAATGTGGATTTTAGATATGGAGCACATGATCTATTCTGAAAAATCCAGATTATGTTTCTTGACTTGTGATCTCGACTAACTGCAGTTACGGAGTTACCAAATGATGTCCATCATTCTATCCGAGCGCGGCCATGCATTTCATTTAGTCTTAACTGTCAAGGGGCCCTAGAATAACTCATCTCTATAAGAGAAGGTGCAAATTCCTTCTTGACTGCTTGCATTTGAGCACACGTCTTCCGCTGCACCCAGATACGCCCGTTATAGTTACCCTGTTACGGAGTAACGTTAGAACATTCCAAAGTACATAAGTCCTCGTGCCCCAAACCAAACATGTCAGGTCTAAGGACAACCAATCAACGAACTCATGTCAAAAGACTCCATGAAGTTAGACTGATGCGGATCACCTCCAATATTTGTACCTCTGATAAATATCTATAAATACTTGGTCACAAAACTTGTTCTGTTATTCTCTACACGAATAATCCATCAAGTATTTATAATAACGTTAGTATCTCCCTGATGTGGCTCCCACCGCATCATGTAGCTACCGAGTAATTCTGATATAACAAGACTTGTATATCATGGATAGATAAATATGCTAAAAATGGAGAAATTTAAAACGATTATATTATACCTCCTATTTCCATCACGCAAAAATGTTTAATACATAATCATAAGTCTTAACATTCAAACCATACAATTTAATTAAATACTGAAAAACTAGTTGGTAGGTCCCATGTACTGCATTCCAATGGAACTAGCATGTCTCTCATGCTTATCTCTAGTAAGCGCTTTAGTTAGCGGATCAACTACATTGTCATCTATCGGTATCTTGCATATCCTCACATCTCCCCTTCCGATGATCTCTCGGATGATGTGATACTTTAAGTACGTGCCTGGTCCGCTGGTGATCTCTTGGTTCTTTTGCTTGCACTAAAGCTCCCATGTTATCACAAAATATATAAATTGGTCTAGAGATACTGACAACAACTCTTAGATCCGAGATAAAATTCCTCAGCCAAACCGCTTCCTTTGCCGCATCATTTTCCGCAATGTACTCAGCCTCTGTAGTTGAATCCTCTGTCGTATCTTGCTTATGGATTTTCCAAGATACAGCTCCTCCGTTTAGGGTAAAGAAAAACCCTGACTTCGACTTAGAGTCGTCTCTATCCGCCTAGAAGCTCGTATCTGTGTAACCAGTTATACTGATTTCATTCGTACTACCTCCAAAGACCAAGAAAATTTCCTTTGTCCTTCTCAAATACTTGAGAATGTTCTTGACAGCCACCCAATGGGCTTTACCTAGATTTTGCTGATATCTACTCGTGACGCTTATGGAGTAAGCAACATCAGGCCGAGTACATAGCATGGCATACATAATCGATCCTACTGCCGAAGCATAAGGAACTGATTTCATCCTCTTCTGCTCTTCTGGAGAAGTAGGACATTGAGCCTTGCTTAATGGTATACCAGATCTCATAGGAATGAAAACTTTCTTGGAATCTTCCATCTTAAAGTGTTTCAATACTTTATCAATATATGTACTTCGACTAAGTCCGATCAGCCACCTATATCTATCTTTATAGATCTTAATACCAAGTATGTATGCGGATTCTCCTAGGTCCTTCATCTGGAATCATTTACCTAACCAGGATTTTACTCCTTGTAATGCTGGTAACTCGCTTTTGGTAAAACCAAATTCTTTGATGCGCTCATCAAAGTGCAAGTTCCAGCTCCTAGATGCTTGCTTTAATCCAGAAATGGATTTTAGCAACTTGCATACTTTGTCTGGATTCTTGGAGTCCTCAAAACCGTCCGGTTATGCCATATACACATCCTCTGTTAGTTTCCCGTTAAGGAAAGCAGTTTTGACAGCCATTTTCCATATCTTATAATTGAAGTATGTAGATATGGCCATAAGAATCCTAATAGACTTAAGTATAGCTATTGGTGAGAAGGTTTCATCATAATCAATACCATGAGTCTAAGTGTAACCTTTTGCAACAAGGCTAGCTTTGAAGTATGCACATTTCCCTTCATGTCGGTCTTCTTATTGAAAACCCACTTGCATCCAACAGCTCTACTGTGCTGTGGAAAGTCTACTAACTCCCAAACTTGGTTTTCATACATGGATTGCATCTCTGCCTTCATGGCGTCTTTCAATTTGTCAGACTCACTACCTGACATAGCATCCCCGTAGGATGTGGGTTCATAAAGATCCACTTCTTCTTGAGCAATTAGAAATCCTAGATATCTATTTGGCTCAGTCCGTATCCTACTAGACCTGCGAAGGTCTTCTCTTTCCACTTCTTCCTCAACCACAGACTCGGGTTGGGATCAACAATTCTTTGTTGAATTACGGGTTCCACAAATGGTGGAGGCATACCTTCATCCTCTTCAATTTCTTGAAGATCTATTTCTTTTTTAGAAGTTTCTGAATTCAGAAACTTGTCCTCTAGAAAGGTCCCTGACCGAGCGACAAATACTTTGTTCTCATTGGGATTATAGAAATAGTATCATAAGGTTTCCTTAGGATAACCTACGAAGATACATTTGTCTGATTTGGGTTTGAGTTTATCCGAGAACGCTCGTTTAACGAATGCCTCACAACCCCAAATCTTAATGAAAGACAACTTGGGCTTTTTCCCCGTCCATAGCTTGAACGGTGTCTTTCTTTTCTCCACATATTTCGTTTGAATTCGGTTATGCATAAAAGCAGCCGTTTCGAGTGCATGTCTCCAAAACGACATTGGTAGACAAGTTCGACTCATCATAGAACGAACCATGTAAAGCAAGGTTCTCTTCCTCCTTTCTGACACACCATTCCACTGTGGCGTATACGGAGGTGTGAGTTGTGAAACAATCCCACATTCTTTTAGATGATCGTCAAACTCTTGACTCCGATATTCACCACCCCCGTCAGACCGAAGCAGCTTTATCTTCTTGTCAAGCTGGTTTTGTACTTCATTCTAAAATTGTTTGAAGAAATCAAAACTTTCAGACTTGTGTCTCATCAGATACACATAACCATACCTACTGAAATCGTCAGTAAAGGTAATGAAGTACCGGTATCCTCCTCTGGCTTCTTGACTAAAAGGACCACATACATCTGTGTGTATTATTCCTAGCAGTTCCTTTGACCTATCATTCAAGCTGTCGAAAGGTTTCTTTGTCATCTTGCAGGACAAATAAGATTCTCAATTGTCAATTGATTCAAGATCAAATGACCCTAGAACTCCATCTTCATGAAGTTGCTCTATGCGTTTCTTATTTATATGTCCGAGCCGAAAATGCCAAAGGTAAGTTTGGTTCAAAGTGTCATTTGACCTTTTACTTATATGATAGATTTCCTTGTCATCTTGTAGATTTATCGTGTATCGACCATTTTGTGAACATGCCTTAAAATAGAATATTAAAGAACAAAATTGTTTTTCCTACCGACTGATAGGTAAAACCACTGTCAATTAATAAATCATATGATATAACATTTTTAATTAATCTAGGAACATAGTAACAATCATGTAGTTATATGATTAACCCCGAAGGTATCCTGAGACAATAAGTTCCTACAAATTCAGCACCAATGATGTAGCCTTCGCCTACCCGTAGCTCCATGTCCCCCTTCCTTAGTTTCCTACTCCTTTTGAATCCCTGCAAGTGATTGAAAATGTGATGACCACATCCGGTATCGAGTACCCATGATTCAAAAGAAGTAACTAAGCAATCTATCATAAAGATATCTGACTCATCGGTAGAACCGACGTCCAGCTGATCAATGTCGAGTGAGTGCTCGAAAATATCCTTGCTACCACAAACTGGGCAACAAACGTCTAGTAACTCATCGATCCAGTCATTTTCTTCCGTTGATTCAACTACTGTTGCATCAGGGAAGTCTGGGTGCATCTGGTCATCCATGCACATTAGAAACTCGTGCATTCTAATTACTGTTGTATCTGGTTCTCCAAACATGTCTACTACCTTTGCCTAATAGTGGTATGTTAGAGATCCGACCAAGAGTATCAAAAGTTCATTTTCACTGACTTATGATCCCAGAATCATTAAGCAATCAAATAGTCTTCTCATGTTAATGAGATGATTACTTAAAGACTGACCTTCTTTCATCCCCTGTGAAAGAATGTCCTTCATGAGTAGAAAGCGTCCACAACGCTCACTGTTCTTGAATCGCTCCTCTAAGTCCTGCACGACCTAAAAAATAGACTTGTTCTTGAGTTCATTCGAAAACTCAAATTCTGTGGAGAATATCAGAATTGACATGACGTCAGATTCATCAGACAGATACTTGTAATATGTATCATACTCTTCATCTTGAGCAGAAAAGTCGGGGGCTTGTCAACTGTGTACAACTTTCCCTGTGCCCTTAGGATATTCCTAAAGTGCAACTTCCAAACCATAAAGTTTGGACATGAAAGCTTCCACTTTTGCATGATGAGGCTAAGAGACTCCTCAGGTGATAAAACGGTATAACAGATAAAATTGACATCTATAGTAAAAAGCAAGAAATAAACTTTTCAGTAATTAATTCATCTAAAATAATTTATAACCCTTTAAATATATTTTAGAATAGGATCCATATGTCACACGTGCCGGTGCACGGTTTTGGCACGACAACACCGACCCCATGTTATTTCTGATGGGTATAAACCATACCGATCGCATTTAGTCCAAAACACGACTCCTATATCTTTGGGACATTGAATGAAACATAATTCGTACATATTTAGTCCTCCTAAGTGCACTTTGGGCCCGTCTCATCAGGGAATCACCAAAATAGACCTCACCATCTATGACGGGGTGAACTCTGGCCCGTCACATTAGGGAATCGCAAAGTCTTTCACCCCCTCCCCACATCGGTTTGAACCCTGGTGTGCACGGTTTGGGCACGACAACACACCAAGGTACCGGGAGCTAGGAAAGGTGTACCATTAGATGGGTAGCACTACTGGTTTAAGATTTTGAAAAAAGGTTAATTTGTTTCAAAAATATTTTGCCAGTTTTAACCATTTTACAAACTTGTAAAACTATTATCTTTTAAGTGAAAAACTTTTCATCTTAAAAAAATATCCTTTATATATATATATATATATATATATATATATATATATATATATATATATATATATATATGTATATGGTTTTAATGACGAGCGTGCACTATATAATAATTAATTGAAATACAACCACACAATTAATAATAATAAGCCAAAACACATAACGTCTTTTGACCATCACTGGTACTTAATTAAAAATCAAGTACCCCTGTGGTCAATCCCTAAGTGGATTCACAAAAAACACACATGACATGGATAGTCTTGATGCTCCCACTGGTTCCAGCATCCATGACATTCTCTCCCCTCGTCTTGCTCCTTATCTTGATCACATCCAATATTACATTTACAAATGTCAAACTAACCTATTACAATTTTGATAAAACTAATGCCCTATTACATAATAATTCAAAGGCACGCAGGCTCGCTAAAACTAGTACTTTTACAAAATTGAATAGGGTTGTAAGTGGCACGCAGGCCTCCCCACACCGGATAAATAATAAATGTAAAACAACCATACACAAGAAAGATAAAACAACCACAAGGTGATCCACTAGGTTTTAGGCGTTTGGCTTAATAATAATAAACATTTTACGTACTAAAAAATTAAATAATAATACATGCATTACAACCATCATACAAATATATAATTCCGGGTTGATTCAAAACTTGAATCTTTAACACCAAAACTCAACTGGTCTTGTGTTAAAACCAAACATCCAACCTGGGCCTCAAACGTGGGCCTATACTAGGCCTTTTGTTATATATCTCAAACCGGATAAATACAAAAATACCACATAGGTTAAACGTCAACATTATTAAATTATAATAATAAAGCTGGAAACTTGATTTAAAAAATTCAAAAAATTTGACTGTTTAATAACCACAAGTTTCACATAATTTATACAGATATATATATGTTGGTCCCGAATGGATACTACAACAATAAATGTTTGTAGAAGGGGGGTTGAATACAAACTTTAGCAAATAAAAATTTAAGGGACACACGGTTTACTTTTATATAATTCTTATTGATGTGAATCAAGAATTACATGAACTAAATGCGGAAAATCTAAGTTCAATAAAAGGTGGCAACTAAATTTGTCTAACACATAGACTATGCTAATCTTAAACAACTGATGTCTAAGATGTTCAACACATGAACAAGTTTGTTACACTGAAAGTAAAATGCTAACTATTCTAATTCTCAACAGATGAGATTTCAGTGTTCAACTCTATCTATTCGCATACTTAGCATGTTTCCATGCATGAGTATATGTAAGCAAAGTGGTGTCCGGGTTGATGAAGAGAGAAGGAGACAAATGTACTTGGTTTAATAATATTATAATAGATAAAGTTAGTGGGTGAAATATAAGTTAACTTTACACGCAAAGTGTGTAAAGTAAACATACTTTTCAGTAAGGTGTTTACCCATTATCTATTATTATATTATTAAAGTACTACCTTTATGTCTTGGGAGAGTAAGCTTCTCTTTCCATGCTTGTACTTATATCAACACCATGCTTTTTGAAGACTTGACTTTACTAAGTATAGAGTTGCCAGCCATACTTAGTTGCAGAATCATATCTTCGAGATCTTTTCTTCAAAAGTATCTTTCTCCTTTTCAGGGGATAAAGATCTATCCTTTTTGTCTCTTTGCAAATACAAAAAGTGCTAAGTACTTTTGCAAAGAAAGATCCGAGGCATAATAAGAACGACACATGTTCTGCCTTTGACTTAAGAAAGTATTACATAGAAAAGCTATCTAACTGAGATATAGAATGACTACTCAGCTAAGAGACACTGAGCTACAAATATAATTTTGTTCAGCTAAGGATTAATGTAAAAGACTCAGCTGACTAGATTTGCTCAGCTGATCGAATTGATCAACTAATTACACAAATCATAGTATAGCTAATAAACTACTCAAACTAAACAATCAGCTGATCCCAAGGGCTCAGCTAACCAATTGAGTATGATCAGCTTATACATAAAATATTGGATAAGTAATAGCTACCTCATATGACAGATAGGAGGCATCAGCTGATCAATGTGATTGTGTCAGCTGATCCTTGATAGCTCAGCTGATTCTGAAGCTTTCCTCAGCTGATGGTTTTGGACCATCAGCTGATCCATTGTAGATCCTCAGTTGATGCTTTTTGACTGATCTTTTCCTCTCAGCTGATCTTCCTGAATCTTGTCCTTTAGCTGATACTCAGTGTTCAGCTGACACTTTGATCTTCAGCTGACATTTCTTACTTACAGATTTCTTTAAGTCTAATATGAAAAACAGCACATGTTTTTCATTAATCTAAGTCCAAAACTGAATATGTGGTTTTGTTAACATCAAATCCTATTTTAATTAATAGAAAGGTTTGATTTAGGTTTGATATTGCTATCTCCCCAACAATCTCCCCCTATTTGATGATGACAAAACCTTATCTTGTTTAAGAAGAATCAGTTTGACTCGGATTTGTAAAGATAAAAATTTGAAGTGCAATTTGGTTACCTATCTATCTGTTTTTGGTAACTCTTTAATATATGTTCCCTGATATTCTGTTTTTAGGAATCTTTTCATTTATGAAGTACCATTGTTCTGTTTTAGTGGTATCTTTTTTATCCTTTTTCTATTTTTAGGATTTTTGATTTTCTATATTTACACTAGGTAAGCTATATACTAAGATTCATCTATACTTGCAATTTAGCTAAGTCGTCCATGATCAAAGTTTCAAGCTTGATTACAAAAAAAATATTTACAGAGGAGTTTGTACATAGTAGACAGACCTAGAGTTAAACTAAGTACAGAAGTTGAACTATTCTAGGAATTGAAAATACAACTAGTCTAGTTATGAAGTATCATTGTTCTTTACGACTAAGGTTCTTCTTTGACATCCAGACGTCTGCCTACAGGATGAGTAGCCATTAGTTGATCAGCTCTAGCTTCCATTAAATTTTCAAAGTGTTCATTTCCTGTCTGTCCTCTTGCCAGTTTTACAGCTTGAAATATTAAGACTCTTGGGGCCCTTCCTATGTCAGATTCTCTTAGGAATCTCCAATCACCAGCTCTGTTCTTTAAGAATATCCCTTTCTCAGGCTAAGTTATGTACTTAAACATTTCAGGATGAATATTTGGGGGAAGAGCAGTGTTCAGACTTTCATAGGAAGGAAGGTAAGGATAGTCAGGGTTGATCACAATCTGTTTAATGGGTACAAAAGCCTTTGAAGTTTTCTTGAAGGCATCTTCAATCAGATTGATGTGTTCTATGAACTGATCATGTGTGAAGAGCCTATGGCATATTGACTTCGAATCCAGTATTCAAACTTTCCCATGAATCTTTGAACAATCTCACTTTTGGACTTTAGGAGATGGTACAGGATCTCAATCATCTAAAAAAAAAGAGTAGTTTGCAGTGATGTAGATAAATATCTTCATAAGTGTTTCTCAAATGTACCTTTATAAGGAGTAACCCTTGAAATGATGTCTGCACATCTTCTATTCACCAAGTTTTCTCTATTTTCCCAGAACTCCTTGGATTGCCTTTCAGTTTGCTGAGTAGTGCTTCCAAAGTTGAAGTTGAGCAAAGCTTGAATGGATTCCTTATGAGTCTTTGCTCTTTTAAGTGTTTTCTTGGTGGAAGGGTCATCTTGCTATGGTGCAGATTGTACTTGATGTGTTTGAGAGGACAGCATGATTAGTTCTTCTTCTTGTAATTCTCTCACTTCATCATCAGTAACACCAATGATTGCAGCAAGATCTTCAGGAGTAGTGAAATCCTGATGCCTTTTCTTGGTTTTCAACACTTCTTCAATAGAAGTACCAAGTGCAGCAGCTAAGTCCCTAAGCTCTCTGAGACTCTCATCTTCTTTAAGAAGTTATTCCTCTTTACTTTCTTCAGCTTCAATCTCCTCAGCAGACATGATTTTCTTTCCTTTTCTCCTTGATGTACTGTTGGGAGTTGGTTGATTTAATTGAGCTGGAGAGGAATCTTGGACTGTTAGAGCTGTTGTAGAGAGACTCTGCTTTTTTAAGTTTAGCAGAGAGGACAGAGGCAACCTATCTTCATCATCAACATCACCAGAGTCTTCTAATGGCACTTTGATTGGTGTACAAGATTCATCTTGTCTAGGCCTCTACTTATCTTGAGAAGGTTGCTCCCCCTCAGATAAATTCTCCCCCTCAACATTTGATTTCCTTTGAGTTTCTGTTTCATTGGGGGCTGATGCATCCTCTGCTTGTAAGGCCTGAACCTCAGATGTAAAGGCATCAACAGCTGCTCTAATGGTTTCTTGAGAAGGTTCTTTAACTAACTTCTCCCCCTTTTTGGCATCATCAAAGGTAGGAAAAATAGTAGGCTTAGCAGGAGCACCAAGGGTGAAAAAGGAATAAGGAGATGGAGAAGGTGTAGAGGTAGAGGGAGGGACACTGGAGGGTGAAGGAGAGGTAGTAGGGACAGGAGGCTGAGTGAAAGGTGGAGGAGAGTATCTTTGGTGAGAGGGAATGGGAGATAAAGAAGGGACAAAGGTAGAGGTTAGAGGTCTCATCCTTAGGATAGCATCAGTGATATTTGTAAATTCTTTAAGGGTTTCACTGTGCTTCTGTCTGGAGTAGTGGCTTAAGTGAGTGACATCATCAACAATGGTTTTCAGAAGGGAAGGGACTCTATGAAGAGAGTCAGGAATGGTTACATAAATGTTAGGAGGGGAAGGTCTTAGAGTTTGGAGTTGGGAAAGAAGATTGGAAATTGTTTGGTTTAAGGAAGTGATTGTTTGGTTGGAGATGGGAGGTGAAGGTGTAGGAGTAGGAGCAGAAGTTTAGGATATGAGTTGATCTAATTTATGAATAATTGGAGATAGATCAACTGGGGCAGGGGTGGGTTGGGTTTGATTAGATTTAAGTGACTCAACCTCTTGGGTTAGATGAGAGAGTTGAGTTTCTGTTTGAGTTTGGAAGGAGGTGAAGGAGACTTGAAGACTATCCATCTTTTGAGAGATGGACAGTAGGTTTTGAAGTATTTGAGGTGATGGTTCAGAGGAAGTAGAGGGAATAGGTTGTATTGGGGTTGACTGAGAGATGGTGCTTAGAACAGGAATAAATTGAGGTCCCTCACTTAGACCTTGGTATATAGGCCTAAGATAACTGGGAGCAGAAACTGTACCCTGTACCAATGGCTGGTTTATGCCACTGGTATTGACAGGTAGTGCAGTAGTATGTGTGAGAAGTGAATCAAGCATTGGTGCAAGTATGTGAATGTGAGTGAGGGTTGCACTCAATTGGGATTCCCTTATTACATTAGTAAGCTGTTAGGAGTTTACCAAAGGTAAAGGCAGACTCATAGTAGGCATAGACATAGTGTGACCTTGGGAGAAGGTTTGTCTTTCAATGGCATCACCCTGTTGGGAGGGTGATCCAGATTGTAAGAGTCCCATATGTACAGATGTGACCTATTGTGAGGACACATCCACTGGCAGTTGGGTTAAAGCAACATCCATGAGCTCCCCCTCAACATAAGAGGTAACTATAGGAGTTAAGGTCAGAGGTGTGGATAACACTACCTCAGAGACTTGTGAAAAAGGCACAAGCTCTTGGGACTTTGATTCTGTGTAGGTGTAGGTGGGAGTAGAACTAGTGACTGTTGGGAGTGCACTAGAGCTTGGCTATTGTGGGGGTGTTACAACTAGAGGAGAGGATGGGTTCTCATTGGTGGTAGAAATTATACCAAATAAGTGTCCTCAAGGGTGGTAGAAATTATACCTGAGATGTGCTGAGTCTTGCTGATCTCAATCAGTTGAATGAGATTGTCAAAAATTGTATCATCCTCAGCATCATCACCATCAGCTGCACCTCCACTTTGTTGATTCTGTGGTGTGCTAGAACTTGAACTGACATAGAATTCAGTAATTGGCATCCCAATTTGAGAAGATGAGGTGGTGGTATCTTGAACATTTTCAACATGAACATAACCAACATCACCACCATGAAAGTCATCATTTCCTTCATCATTATCACCTCCACCACTGTCAGCACCACTATCATATGCATCAACATCCTCAGCTTCAGGATTAACAGGCTCATCCTGTGCTGGTTCATCAAACACATCTGCTCTAAACACCATTTCTTGATCAGCAGTACCCATCAACTTTTCATCCATCCTTTCTTTTTCAACTATGGTTTCATCTTGAGCATGAGTCACAGACTCTTCAGATTGCTCAGTGATTATATCAGGAGACTCAGAATCATCAGCCATTTGAACCTCAAGGTTTTCAGCAACCTCCTCCTCTTCATTCTCATTCTCCTCAGCAACAACATCAATCAACTCTTGCATCTGAGCAATTATAGCAGGACCTTGAACTTCCCTTATCAAATGAAAGGTTTTCTGACCCATTTGAGGGATGGTCATTGTGTGCAAATGTGAAGCTAACCCAGCATAGTGTTCCCATTGAATATGTCTAAGTGCAATCAAACTGAGATACCTGATGTAGGGAACATGGGTTCTGGTTGATTTCTTTGATGTGCCCAGAGTAATCTTATCCACCATTTCAGAGAATATGACTTGTGAAAAGTCAATATTCCTCCCTGTGACCAGAGCATGTAGAATCATCAGCTCAGACTGGTTCATTTGGTCATGGCTTCCAGATTTGTGACGAAAGCACCTGACAATCACACTGGCCAAATACTTCCATGGGTGTCCCAGCACACACAACTTATACTGACCATGGGAAATAGCTTCATTGTAACCAATCAGGGGTAAAACCTCTAGAACTTGATCCATTGTTGCAAAAGGTTGAAATGGGGCCATGTTAGGTATAGAGATTGCTTGTCTGAGAGAATTTACAGTGATGGGAATGTTGATGGTGTTATTGAGAAAGGAACAGGTTATAAGTTCCTCACCAGGGTGATACCTTGCGGTATACCACATCTCTCCAACAATGTTTGGAAAAATGAACAGAGGATGTGCAGAGAGAGATGCAAACAGGGGATGGGAAGTTATGAAGGCTACCATAGGTTCGTATCCCTGGTTTGCTTTGCTCGTGGGGATATAAGTGTTTATGAGGTAATTGTTTGGACGAATGGTAATTTCAGAGTTGGGAGTAATGTTCTCACCAGGAATGGCATGAGGAGTAGAAACAGGGTTGGAAGTCACCATGATTGCAGGACGTAGATTTTGTAAGAACTGTGAGAATAGGGTTTGTAGTTTCGGAGGAAGAAGAAGAGTGTTTGGAAATTTGATAGCTTAGAAAATGGAAAACCGCTCAAATAATCTTTATATCTTCCTTGGAAACTATTTGGGAGATAGCAATATCAAACCTAAATCAAACCTGTCTATTAATTAAAATAGGATTTGATGTAAACAAAACCACATATTCAGTTTTGAACTTAGATAAATGAAAAACATGTGTTGTTTTTCATATTAGACTTAAAGAAATCTGTAAGTAAGAAATGTCAGCTAAAGACCAAAGTGTCAGCTAAACACTGAGTATCAGCTAAAGGACAAGCTTCAGGAAGATCAGCTAAGAGGAAAAGATCAGTCAAGAAGCATCAGCTTAAGATCTACAAAGGATCAGCTAATGGTCCAAAACCATCAGCTGAGGAAAGTTTCAAGATCAGCTGAGCTATCAAGGATCAGCTGACACAATCACATTGATCAGCTGATGCCTCCCATCTGTAAGATAAGGTAGCTATTACCTATCCAATCTTCTCTGTATATACTGATCATGCTCAAATGGTTAGCTGAGCCCTTGGGATCAGCTGATTATTTAGTTTGACTAGTTTATTAGCTGTACTATGACTTGTGTTATTAGCTGATTAGTTCAATCAGCTGAGCAAATCTGGTCAGCTGAGTCTTTCACATTAATCCTTAGCTGAACAAAATTATATTTGTAGTTCAGTGTCTGTTAGCTGAGTAGTCATTCTAAATCTGAGCTAGATAGCTTTTCTATGTAATATTTTCTCGAGTCAAAGGCAGAACATGTGTTGTTTTTAATATGTCTCAGATCTTTCTTTGTAAAAGTACTTAGCACTTTTTGTATCTGCAAAGAGACAAAAAGGATAGTTCTTTATCCCCTGGAAAAGGAGAAAGATACTTATGGAAGAGAAGATCTCGAAGATATGATTCTGCAACTAAGTATGGCTGGCAACTCTATACTTAGTAAACTCAAATCTTCAAAAAGCATGGTGTTGACAAAAGTACAAGCATGGAAAGAGAAGCTTACTCTCCCAAGACCTAAAGGTAGTACTTTAATAATATAATAATAGATAATGGGTAAACACCCTACTGAAAGGTATGTTTACTTTACACACTTTGCGTGTAAAGTTAACTTATCTTTCACCCACTAACTTTATCTATTATAATATTATTAAACCAAGTACCTTTGTCCCCTTCTCTCTTCATCAACCCGGACACCACTTTGCTTATATATACTCATGCATGGAAACATGCTAAGTATGCGAATAGATAGAGTTGAACACTGAAATCTCATCTGTTGAGAATTAGAAGAGTTAGCATTTTACTTTTAGTGTAACAAACTTGTTCATGTGTTGAACATCTTAGACATTAGTTGTTTAAGATTAGCATAGTCTACGTGTTAGACAAATTTAGCTGCCACCTTTTATTGAACATAGATTTTCCGCATCTAGTTCATGTAATTCTTGATTCACATCAATAAAAATTATATAAAAGTAAACCGTGTGTCCTTTAAATTTTTATTTGCTAAAGTTTGTATTCAACCCCCCTTCTACAAACATTTGTTGTTGTAGTATCCATTCGGGACCAACAACTGGTATCAGAGCAGGCTAGATAATTCATATCTAAGATCTGTTTTTCTTACTCTTAAACAGTATCTACCCCACACTTCAAAATGGTCACTCCACCTGGTATCACTAACGGTCATTCCAACAATGGCTCACTCACAAGGTGTCCCTTATTTGATGGGGAAATTTTTTCCCTATGGAAGAGTAGAGTTTTTCTCTACATGTCCAGCCTTGATGATGTGATGCTCAAGACTGTTACTGAAGGTCCATATGTTTCTACCTCCACTATGGAAGTCATTGCTGCCACTGATACTACTCCTGCTGTAGAAAGATATGTTGTCAAAGCCTTTCATCAATGGTCTGATGAAGACAAAAGGCTGGTTAATCTTGATATCAAAGCCAGGACAACCTTAGTCTCAGCACTACCCAATGATGTCTATCATCAAGTTCTCAACTGCAAATCTGCAAAGGAGATGCTAGACACTTTGACTGTTGCATATGAAGGTACTGAAGAAGTGCAGGAGAACAAGAAATTCCTTCTGGTTAGAGAATATGAGTTCTTCTTTGCTCATAAAGGTGAAAGTCTTACCCAGACTAACACCAGGTTCAACTGCCTTATTAATGACTTAAGAAGAGCAGATGTTCCTAAAAGCAACAAGGAGCTTGTAAACAAGTTTCTAGACTCTCTCCCAGAATCTTGGGATCATTTTATCACTGTGCTCAAACATGGTGAGAAAATAAAGGGTCTTACACTGGTTGGTTTGTATGGTAACCTCATGAACCATGAACAATCAGTGAAGCAAAGGAAACTCTCTACCAAGGATATGAAGGAGAGTGCAAAAGCTCCATCAAATGACCTTGTATCTAAGGATACAAGATCTAGGAGTTTTGCTGCAGTGGTGGAAGAGTCCAGTGAAGAGGAAGGAGAAGAATCTTCTGACGAAGAGCAAGTGGCTGATGGGGATGAAGATCTGGAAGACATGGACATCATTGAAGCTGCTGTTGAGCAGGCTTCCATGTTAGTAAAAAGGTTCAAGCCTTTCTTGAAAAGAAAGGGTGTCAAGAGGTTTGAGAAGAAACCCTTCAAAGGAGAAAAAGCCAAGTTTAAGTCAAAGGCTTATGAAGGATTCTTCTCCTGTGGCAAGACTGGTCACTATGCCAGTGAATGTAAGTCTAGAGGAAGCACATGCTTCAAGGGTTCCTCAAGCTCAGACAGCAAGATTGATTATGAAGCTAAGTATAAGAAGCTTCTTGCTGCTGTCCTTGACAAGAAAAAGAAGAAAGCTCAGAACAGGGTGTTGGTTGCTGAAGAAGAAGATTGGGCTGAGGAAGATCTATCAAGTGATGAAGATGAGGTCCTTACTGCTCAGCTCAGCTTGATGGCCAACACAGCAAGTACAAGTTCCTTTGATGAGGACATGAAGAAAGCTGCTAAAGCTTGTACTTCTCCTGACTGGGATCCTTCTTCTATGTATCAGGTTGGAAAATTTATTAACTATGATGATAATGAAAAGAACACTATGTTTGATTATCTGTGTGTTGAGTTTCAGTCAAATATTCAAAGAGAAAAGAAGCTAAAATTAGAAATAGAATCACTAAAAGAGAAGTTGAGTCTTAAAAATGAGAAACTGAAATAGATGACAAAACTGGAAGATGATTTAGCTAATCAAAAGATACTTAATCAGATCTTGGTAAAAGAAAACAATGAAGCAACAACGAAGTTTAATGACCTTCAAAAAGTAGTTAAATCTTGGTGTGTTTCTGCTGGTAAGACCACTCAGTGTGTCAATGAGTAGATTCCAAAACAAGTTCAAGTTATTATTGGTGGCAATTACTCACAAGCTGCTAATTGTGTTGATTTTAGCAAGGACATAAATATCTTAGAAAAGGCTGATATTTTACCTCTTACTTTTCAAAAGATTGTAAAAGGAAAAAGTATTATCACTAACAGATTTTTCAAAAGTAAAAGTACTCAGCTAAAAGACTCAACCACTTCAAAAGTTGGTTCAAGTTCTATTGTTTTGTCAGAAAGCAAAAGTACTGTAAATTTAATCGTAAAAGAAGTAAGTAAGGGAATGGAATCATTTGTTGATACCAAAGAGACATCATGTTCTCAAACCTTGAAAGCTGATACATTAAATTTAAGAGCTCAGCTAACTGATAACTCCATAGCTAATGATGTTACATCAGCTGATTAAAGAGTAGATGATAACTACTCAGCTGATAGCCTGTCAGCTGATCATGGATCCTCTTCTATTTGTCTAGCTGATAAAACATCACTTCAAACTCTTTCAATAGGAGAAACCAAGAGTAAAGGACTTTCTTTTCACAAAAAGTCTAAGTCTGCCACACCTAAAGTTGATCAAAAACTCAATTTAACTAAGAGTCAACCTAAGGTGACTGTAAACAAAGACCTAATTAGTTTACAGAATCAGTTGCAACAGCTGAATGGTGAAATATGTCAGCTGATGACCCATAGTCATCAGAAAACAGTTAAGACATCTCATGGGCAATTACCTAAATATGTTAAATGCTCCAAAAATAAAAAATGTTATAAATGTGGGAGCAAAGAACATAAGGCAAGTAATTGTTCTCTTGAAAGTAACTCAAGACAGCGGTCTGATATTGATAACACAGTTGTTCCTATCATTCATAAACAACCTAATATGAACTGGATGGCTAGGTGCAATCCACAGGGATCCACTTAACTGTGGATGCCCAAGTGTCACTAACCTTCTTTCAATCTTATCTATGCAGGGTCAGAACACATGGTATCTTAACATTGGATGCTCAAGAACCATGACAGGTTGTAAAGCTTTGCTTAGTAACTACAAGAAGGAAAAGGGTCCAAAAGTGACCTTTGGTGATAATAACTGTGGGCAAACAAAAGGCTACGGTGAACTTCATAATGGGAACTTAACACTGTCTAAGGTTTCATATGTTAAAAGACTTAAGTACAATCTCATCAGCATAAGTCAGTTATGTGATGGTGATCATAAAGTCCTCTTTACAAAGACAGGTGGTTCCATTTTAAATCAAGAAGGTAAAACTATAATTTGTGCAAAGAGAACCAAGGATGTATATACTCTTGATATGTCCTCAGGTGATCCATCCAAGTTAACCTGTTTGTATACAAAATGTGTAACTGACACAAACTGGTTATGGCACAAAGACTTTCCCACTTAAACTTCAAAAACATAAACAAGCTAAGCAAGGGTGATCTAGTGTCAGGACTACCTTTACTGACTTATGTTAAGACTAAACCTTGCTCTGCCTATGAAAAGGGAAAGCAACACAAGACATCTTTTCCATCTAAGCAAGCCTTCTCCATTACTGAACAATTCTACATGCTGCACATGGACTTATTTAGTTCTGTTGCTACTGCAAGTATTGGTGGAAGTAAGTATGCACTAGTTTTGGTTGATGAATTCTCAAGGTACACTTGGGTCATCTTTCTTAAAGCAAAGAGTGAGGCTGTAGAAGAGATAATCAGTTTTATCAAAAAGATGGAAGTGCTAAACGGAAATCTGGTAAGGATGCTTAGAAGTGATCATGAAACTGAATTTAGAAATCAAAATCTAGAAGGTTTCTGTGATGAGAAAGGTATATCTCAAAAATTTTCCTCTGCTCCAAGGACTCCACAGCAGAATGGTGTAGCTGAAAGAAGAAACAGAACTTTGATTGAAGCTGCAAGAACCATGCTGTGTGAGAGTGGGTTAGGATTTAACTTCTGGGCTGAAGCTGTCAGTTGTGCTTGTTTTACTCAGAATAGATCCCTAGTTATCAAAAGGCACAACAAAACTCCATACGAAGTGCTCAAGGGAAGGAAGCCCAACATCAGTTTTCTACACATCTTTGGTTGTCAATGTTTTATTCTAAATCAAAAAGATCAATTGCAGAATTTTGCACCTAAAGCTTATGAAGGTGTGTTTATTGGATATTCTGTGATCTCCAAAGCTTACAGAATCTACAACATCAGAACAAAGGTCATAGAAGAATCAATCAATGTAAGTTTCAATGAAAATGACTTTGTTGCTTCATGTTCTACTAATCCATCTACAGGCGAGGAATATAATGATCTACTGCATACTGAAGACAACATTCCAGTATCAGCTAATCCACTCCCATGAGCTGATGTAGAGGATATACATGAACCTGTTCCAATTCTACAAGTAACCAATGCACAACCTATCCTAAATCAACCCACACTTTTACTGAATGATGAGAATCATGATTCAACATCATTGGATTCTAATTCCATATCAAACATTCCCTCTTCAGTAGAAGTTTCCTCAGACTGCAACAATGAAATTCTATCAGCTGATCAACCAGAGATATCATCAGCTGATCCAATCCAAGGAAACTCAACTCCCCAAATCCAAATAAATCTAAACACTCCCTTAATCCAAAATACCTATAAAGACCTCAGAGATCATCCTAAAACTCAGGTAATAGCTAACATAGAAGCACCTGTACTAACAAGGTCAAAAGCCTAAAATTTCTGTTTATATACAGGTTTTGTTTCTATGATTGAACCAAAGAAGGTAGATGAAGCTCTAAGTGATCCCCACTGGATAAATGCCATGCAAGAAGAATTGGCTGAATTCACTAGGAATAATGTATGGACTTTGGTGCTTATCTAAGCTTCTACATGTTTTATAAATGGTGAATCAGCTAATGGTACTCTGTCAGCTGACGACCATCAGCTGATGCTATACCTTAGCTGATCAATCATCAGCTAAAA
The DNA here is from genome assembly GCA_947179395.2 of Pulicaria dysenterica. NCBI lineage: Eukaryota > Viridiplantae > Streptophyta > Magnoliopsida > Asterales > Asteraceae > Pulicaria > Pulicaria dysenterica. The sequence continues at coordinate 14,298,447 of OX359294.1, read as the reverse complement.
CTTAGACACTCAGCTAAGTGCATTCATTAGCTGACACTTATTTTCTCTCAACAAGGATCGGCTGACACTTTCTTCTGTCAGCTGATGATACTCAGAGTTAAAATTCTTGTGTCCCCACACTTATTTTATTAATTTCTCATTTGTAGTTAATGCTTTCCTAGACTGTATTTACTTCTTTTAATTGTTCGTTAGTTGTCTGTGTATTTATTAACTATTTTGTTTATTACTTTTTTGCAGACGTGACAGTTACTTTTTGCAAAATATATTTCTGTGACAGTTTAGGTTTCCAAGGAAGATATACAGATGTTTTGAGCGGTTTTTCATTTCTTATGCTTTCAAAATTCTCAAAACTCTCATTTTCCGAAACCCTTCTCTTTCACTGCTTTCAAGTAACTGTATCGTCGTGATCTCAAGCTCTGCAACAATGTTGATGTTCAACCCTACTGAAGTCCCCAATGCTATTTCCGGTGAGAATGTTACTCCTAACTCTCTCTTCACCATTACCCCAAATTATATCATAATCAACACCGACATACCTCAATCCATAGCAATTCAGGGATTTGAACCCATTGTTAACTTCATAAAAGCACATCCCCTGTTTCCCTGCCTTTCTGCTCATCCTCTGTTCATCTTCCCTCGTATTATTGGGGAGATGTGCTACACTGCTAGATACCACCCTAATGATCATACAATCACTTGCACTATTCAGAATAATCAAACCCCCATTGTCATCTCTGTTGAAACCCTCAGACGAGCCTTATCCATACCAAATTTTGCCCCATACCAACCATTTGCCACTGCTGATCAAACCTTGGAGGTTCTGCCACTGATTGGCTACAATGAACCTGTATCTCATGGTAGATATAAGTTGTAAGTTTTGGGTCACCCTTGGAAGTACTTGGCCGGTGTTATCATAAGATGTTTTGGTCACAAGTCAGGGAGCCATGACCTACTGAATCAAACTGAAGTCATGGTTCTTCATGCTCTGGTAACTGGGAGAAATGTGGATTTTGCTCAGATAATCTTTACTGAGATGGTGTATAAGATCACCTTGACCACTGCTAAAAAGACAACCAGGACCCATGTGCCCTACATTAGATTTCTCAGCTTGATTGCATTACAAGCTTTATAGTGGGAGGCATATACACATCTGAATGTTACACATAACACAATGCCAATCCCACATATGGGTCAAAAGGTGTTTCACTTGATAAGAGTTGATGCTGGTCCTACAATATCAAACCTAAATCAAACCTGTCTATTAATTAAAATAGAATTTGATGTTAACAAAACCACATATTCAGTTTTGAACTTAGATAAATGAAAAACATGAGTTGTTTTTCATATTAGACTTAAAGAAATCTGTAAGTAAGAAATGTCAGCTAAAGACCAAAGTGTCAGCTGAACACTGAGTATCAGCTTAAGGACAAGCTTCAGGAAGATCAGCTAAGAGGAAAAGATCAGTCAACAAGCATCAGCTGAGGATCTACAAAGGATCAGCTGATGGTCCAAAACCATCAGCTAAGGAAAGTTTCAAGATCAGCTGAGCTATCAAGGATCAGCTGACACAATCACATTGATCAGCTGATGCCTCCCATTTGTCAGATAAGGTAGCTATTACCTATCCAATCTTCTCTGTATAAACTGATCATGCTCAAATGGTTAGCTGAGCCCTTGGGATCAACTGATTATTTAGTTTGACTAGTTTATTAGCTGTACTATGACTTGTGTTATTAGCTGATTAATTCGATCAGCTGAGCAAATCTGGTCAGCTGAGTCTTTCACATTAATCCTTAGCTGAACAAAATTATATTTGTAGTTCAGTGTCTGTTAGCTGAGTAGTCATTCTAAATCTGAGCTAGATAGCATTTCTATGTAATATTTTCTTGAGTCAAAGGTAGAACATGTGTTGTTTTTAATATGCCTCAGATCTTTCTTTGTAAAAGTACTTAGCACATTTTGTATCTGCAAAGAGACAAAAAGGATAGTTCTATATCCCCTGGAAAAGGAGAAAGATACTTATTGAAGAGAAGATCTCGAATATATGATTCTGCAACTAAGTATGGCTGTCAACTCTATACTTAGTAAACTCAAATCTTCAAAAAGCATGGTGTTGACAAAAGTACAAGCATGGAAAGAGAAGCTTACTCTCCCAAGGCCTAAAGGTAGTACTTTAATAATATAATAATAGATAATGTGTAAACACCTTACTGAAAGGTATGTTTACTTTACACACTTTGCGTGTAAAGTTAACTTATCTTTCACCCACTAACTTTATCTATTATAATATTATTAAACCAAGTACCTTTGTCCCCTTCTCTCTTCATCAACCCGGACACCACTTTGCTTAGATATACTCATGCATGGAAACATGCTAATTATGCGAATAGATAGAGTTGAACACTGAAATCTCATCTGTTGAGAATTAGATGAGTTAGCATTTTACTTTTAGTGTAACAAACTTGTTCATGTGTTGAACATTTTAGACATTAGTTGTTTAAGATTAGCATAGTCTATGTGTTAGACAAATTTAGCTGCCACCTTTTATTGAACTTAGATTTTACGCATCTAGTTCATGTAATTCTTGATTCACATCAATAAGAATTATATAAAAGTAAACCGTGTGTCATTTAAATTTTTATTTGCTAAAGTTTGTATTCAACCCCCTTCTACAAACATTTGTTGTTGTAGTATCCATTCGGGACCAACAGAAACCTAAACTGTCACAGAAATATATTTTGCAAAAAGTAACTATCACGTCTGCAAAAAGGTGATAAACAGAATAGTTAATAAATACACAGACAACTAACGGGCAATTAAAAGAAGTAAATGTTGGGGTTCGTGGTTGGTCACAGCGGAAGCAGGAAAGTAGCAAAAACGAAATTTAAAAGCAAAAACAAACCACAAAAGGAACCCCAAGAAGTGTACCAAACTCTACAACAAAGAAATGCAACTTAAAGGAAAGAGAGGAGAGAAATATACCCTTATAGTCCCCTGGAGTTGATGATGACCACGAGTCCAAGCTATGGCGACCTTCTTTCTGTATCGAAGTCCACCCCGGGAAAACCGTGATCTTGATGTACAGTACTAGCACCCCTTGAGCACTCCTTCACATATGAAGAGCACTTTCTGGAACATCAACCATAAAATCTCCAGGAACTCTCTTGAATCTCTGTCTCTCTTTGAATACCCAATGACAACCTACTTGTTTCCTTATTGTATTCCTTTACTTAGTCCATCAAGAGTGAGAGGAGAGTAATGCATGTGTTTTAATAAGCCTCTAAATGACCCCTGGAACATCCAAGACCGGCCAAAGAAGGAATCAAGCTATCCATATGCATTGGTGGAGAGTGGTGGTGAAAAGAATAAAGTTGCAATCTGTCAGATGGGTTAGCGCCGCTAACCGCCCAAGCTTAGCGCCGCTAACCGCCCAAGCTTAGCGCCGCTAACTACTTAAGGTTAGCGCCGCTAACGCGGCTAAGTTAGCGACAACATGGTTAGCATCGCTAACCCTGTCCAGATTACCAACCATCTTTAATTATTCATTTCTAACCCTCCTTTTAGGTTGTTGTCAAGATCAACCCCCTGCGTGTGACCCGATAGGCCCATACATCATCGGTAGTGACCAGTTGGCGTACGTGTGTCAGTGGGCATACTCAAACAAACTCCCACTTGCACATGACACACCGTACCCAAAGCATCACAGACAAGGAGCGGCCTCTAGTCAGACATCCTACCCCCAAGTCAGTATGGGTTTTGTCTTTACAAAAACCAAACTGCAGCCTATGTGAAATGGTTCTATTGATAAGGGATCAAACATCCTTTTGTTTACGATATCCATGTGAGCACGAGACATGGTACTTAGTCATTCTCCGTTCGTTCACGATTTTGTTTCTCGATTGAGATTAGTGGTGACCAAAACATACAAGTTGCAATCAGATACTATAATCATTGCACACTTGAGCACGGCCGTGCATTTTGGTGTCAGCGACCAATCATCGAGGGGCCCAGGGATATCTCTCTAAACAGAGGAACAAATTCCTTTGACTACATTTCCCACCACAGTGATCGTACTCTGCGCAGCTGCCCCCTTTATAACAGCCAGTTACGGACTGCGTTTGTAACAACTAGAGCAAAGTAAACCAAAGTGATGCAGACACATGTATCTCCAGTATGAGGATGAACTGATATTATCATCCTGATTTACTCATGACGAGTACCATAAAGTAAAATCAGGTGTGGGTCGTCCAGTCACTTGAACACTTCAAGTGCAGGTGAAGTATTGCGTCCCTGTGTTCCAATCGATCATAAAACATTGGACACTTGACCAATCACTTCCCTCAGTCTTAGTTCAGACTTCCTTCCCATGAAGAATGACCGACTGTGGACATTTAGAATGTTAAAACATTCAGGGAAGAGGTAAAACATGCTAAGTTAGAACACAATAAGGCTTACTGAGAGTACCCGCTACACGCGTATTACCAAGTCCTCATTTGATAATCGATACAAGTAGAAGCACAATATTGTGTAACGTTCCCAAAAGAAATGTATATCAACACATTACTAAAACGAACTTAAGCCAAGTATATGCAGGCCCTATTTTGATGATAATCACTAACCCGCTACTATAGCTTAGTGAACGGATCCGCCACCATGCTCTCCGTGTGTACTCTGATAATGATCGTATCCCACTCCAACCAACCACTTCCAAAGTGTTCGTGGATGGGATTATGATCATTTATCCAAACCGTTATACTTTCATTGTCTCAAGGAATCCAATAAGACAAACAACGCTTGGTTCTAAAATTTTAATGTGCATAAGCCATCACACTCTCATAGTTTTCATAAAGATCTCTATAGAGTTATTGATACTCTAAGAATAAAATCTTATCTGCTTAAGCCATCGTACTCTCATAGTTTTCATAAAGATCTCTATAGAGTTATTGATTCTTTAAGTATCACACTTATTAACGACACAATGTTTGTAGGATCATGAACCCCAATCGAATTGGCGGTTATCCTTAAAACATAAACTATCACTCAGAGTAATAGTTTACTCTTATTTCTTTTGATCAACAAGAACATATCTTGATATTTCTTGTACTTTACAAATTGCTTTGTTTATCCTCAACGGACGTATAATTCTTGATTCAAATTTACAGCCAATCATGATCAAGACATTATCTCCTTTATTGCATATGTCCAAGACATATTACATAGGATAACAACAGCCCTCCTACTAGCCCTGGCATCTATCCAAGTTTCATTATTGCTTATTGAAAACTCAACTACATGATTTTCATAGCAAAACACAAAACTTAGATGTTCGTTGAAATTCAAGACAGCCTTTTCCATTTTTTGTAGATTTTACAAGGATACTTTAGATGTAAAGCACCTTCGGACAGTGTTATAAGCACTTCCTTATTAAATTCCTTTAACGGAATTTGGTCTTTGCATCATACTGCCATGACAACGACGTAAATGTCCATGTAAACTTCAACATAACTACTGGAAGAATGTCTTCATATGATACCTTCCACATGGTCAATCATCATGAAACCAATTCCCACTAGTTAGTATTTGAAGTTATCTATAAACTAATCCATGCAGATCTTATTTTCAAAAGATCTATATACACCTTACAGATCACACCTAGGTGTTGGATTACCCAAGATCATCCTTGAAATCCAGCATGGATTATATCTTATTACATTACCTTTTCCTTATCTTAGTAGACCTAAGGCCCACTACAGATTCCGGTAATTGATACATACATTATGTATTATCAACAAGTCATCGTCCTCAGGTATATAATACACTTCCGGCCTTATGATAACTTTTGCCAGACTTATGAAGAGGTAATATCGTTATGCCAAGTACTTCAATATTGCCATGTATAGTTCCAATCATTACTGATTGAATGCTAGTGTCAACATCAGGTCTTTATTTAAGTCACACGTTCTTCCACTGAAATGCTTCAGTTGTTCATTTCCTTTTTCGAGCAACTCAACTTAGTTCCCAAAAGGTTATGAAAAGAACATCCAAAACAAAGAAGAACTCATTAAATGTATTAGCATCTTTTAAAGTTCACCCATCTCCCACTTGATGTAGACTAGATGACTTTAATCCATGAGGTAGACAAGCAAAGCTGTCTATCTAGTCTAACCTCCATGGTTGCTATTTTGACCATCTTTGTTGTTGCTTAACAAGAATATTGCCCTCCATAACTCAAGTACACCCATCCGTCAGGTTACTTAAGTTTAAGCCATCAAATGGAATCATAACTAGTATGTTCCGTCTCTCCACTAAACGATAAATGTAAAACAAGTATCCTAGGAGAAGTATATTATGAGACATTCCCATAATTCTTATGATGAACTAGGAAACTATTATATCTCAACATCTCATAAGATTTGAGCATCTTAGTTCCCTTTTGCCCTCTTTTGTTATGAATTCGTTACGGGTGAGTTTTGAATACCTCCCAGGTTTCAAACACTTTTCTAATACCCTTTTCTTCTACCATCATAGGTAAAGGTAACAAATTATACTTAGTTAATCCTTATGACTTTTTCTTGATCGGCCCTTACATAAAAGTGCAAGCGTTGTCCAACAAGCTTTTATTCCTCCCACATCAACTAGTGAAGGACGTCATAGTTATTTAACTTTATAAGCAAGATTCAACATCAACTAATAACAAGATTCCAAGTTCCTTTCCACATGGACCTTGGTGATGTTAGTCTTGTTTATATGGTTAAATCACCAATGTTATAAGGATAACTAATCAATAAACACTCATGATCATATTATTACTTCTTAAGCAAAAGCTTATTACATATGCCACGACATGAATAAACTTTGAAATAAAATTCTAAAACCCATAATAACATAATTCAAAGTAATATTCATCGTCATCAATAGCATAAAAGATACAATGCTTTTTGCCACGCAGGGCGTAAAACATGTATCTAATGAAGTAATAATTTAGCTGGTAGGAATGAAAAGATCAACTCTTCCAATACTTTTAGTAAGAGACAAGCACTTATGCTTCCCTTCACTTCTTCCCGCTCTCCATGCATCATCGGCCTACTTCGGATAAACATCTACACTTTGCAACAAACAAGTTGTAACAAACGTGAGTGCTTTGACTAGCGTTCAAAAACCTAGTCTTTTGAAGTAGAAGATCAATGGAGTATAATCATGAATGTACCTGAAGTCGAGGAGCTAACGTTCTTCCGCTTTAGGATACTTAGCTCATTCAGGCACTTAGGGCAGGCGTGACGGTGCCAATTTCCAATTTCCCCACAAAAGTAGCAAACTACCCCAAGTGGAACGTTATCTTAAGGCACAATCTCTTTTTCCTCAACTTCCACGGTTATGGTAGGCTTAGGCAAACCAAGATTTCTATTTGAGGTCAGTTTCTTCTTCTTATGTTTTTGTTTCCCAGTAGCCTTAGCGGGTGTGGACGAGATTAGCTTACCTTTGGCCATGTTTAAATCAATAGCCTTTAATATGCCATGTAGCTCACTTAAGGACCAATCCATATTGTCTTTGAGATACTCCATGACAAACTTCTCATAAGACGTGGGCAGGGATTGGAGAATCATATTCACCATCAGTTCCCTCCCTATGGGAAATCCAAGTCTCTCCATTTGGTCCATGTACACCTTCATCTTAAGGACATGAACACTTACGTCCCTGCCTTCCTGCATCCTACAACCGACTAAAGCCTTGACATACTCAAAAAGTTCTTGTCTAACCTGGTGTGGGAACATGTCCTTTAGCCAGTTAATCATGTCGTACGCACTCAATTGCTTGAGTTGCTTTCGTAGCTCACATCTCATAGTCGACAACATGAGATAATAAACATCTTGTGTATCTCTGACATGCTTTTCCCATGCATATCTACTGGCCTAGCTCGCATTGGTAGCAGGTGGCTCTGGAAGAGGCTCCTCAAGGACGTGCAACTTTGACTTGTGTTGAAGGACAATCCTTAATACACGATACCAGTCAACGAAGTTCACTCCTATGAGTCTCTCCTTTTCCAGGAACAAACGAAATGATAGTTTTGATGTAGCGTCGTTAAGATTTGCCATCTAAAATAAGAGTACAAGTTTTAGTAAGTTTCGATATAACCTCGTTAAAATAATTACCCACTTGATTTAAGAAAACTAAATTATCTTAACAAGGGCTAAGAACCTCAAAATACCCCAATTCATGACGGGTTTTCCGCGGATCACTACATGGAGCTATTGTAGGCAGGTAAACGATTTACCAATTACAATCCGGGATTACAACTCTTAGGCACTTGCGGGATCCTAGGTACTCACAGCACCCATTTGGCATGTTTGATCCCTTTTCACACCATTCCTCATTAATCCACTTTGATAGCTCGGCTTGAGCTCGACAACTACCAAGGCGTCTTAAGTCTTGGAATTGTAAATCAACCGTCAAGATACACGGTGGTACTCTAGCCTAATGGCCGGCTCGGCTAGAGCTCGACAACCGACCCTTACGAGTTGCCACACGCACCTTCCACACAGTTACACAAAACCGACCTCGGCTAGAGCTCGACGACCGATCTTGCTTCACTAGATTCAGGTGGTGTCATCTTACGGATGGCGTGAGATTTACAATTATGAAAAACAGGATTTTGTTTTTGCCGGTTAAAACGAATTTAACCAATTCTTGTCTATGTGGCGCGTGGAGTTTGTAAACCAATTTAAAACTCTTTGGTTTTATTATTTTTAAAATTTTCTAGCATGCGAGGATCCTAAACATCCATGAAAGAAATAATACAAAATAAAACCAACCACACATGTAATACAAGTCCGGTAACGAGCCATAAACCCTATGTGTCTTGCCCGCGAGCCAACGGGCAAGACTAAGTCTACTATGGACAAACATCCAAGACAATGATGTGTGCTCTCCCACTTGATCCATTGCGTCTCCCACCGACCTCCGGATCCAAGTTTGCTAAGACACCCTCCATGGTCCTTGTTGGTTGCTTCGGTTCTCCTTTTACAAAATTTAAAAAGAAATGGTATGCAAGCCACAAATCTCTATTCTAAGCTAATACTACCAATTACAAAGAATAGAAATCGGCATGCAAGCCGTTAAATATACAAACCGAATAAATTAAATTATTACAAACCATTGTGGTACAAACCACCAAATGAATGAATAAATTAATTCAAACAACCAAACACATCACATAGGTCTAAAAGGCTCAAATGTCACCGGACACTAATATTACAACCACATACAACAAATCTAATACATGGTGTGCCACACAAGACAATGAAAATCTTATATGTCTTGGTTAAGATTATCTAAAACTCAAGGCACGAATAATCCTATGTACATATGCATTAGGAACCTTAAACAAGTCAAAATTCCATATTCATAAATACACAATGTAAGTATATGCAATTAACCATTTTCATGCCAAAATGTTAATCCACATATAAATACACCAACCAAGACATAAGGCAACTTAAATATATCACATCCAAAATTCTGGAAAATTCCAGAAAGTACAAGAGAATCACTGGCATTGAGGTCAGAGGTGTAGAAATCACATGCTCTGAGATATGTGCAAGATGCACAATCTCTACCAAACTTGGTTCTATTGGGGATACAGAAGGAGTAGAACAAGTGACCACTGGAGGTACACTTGAGCTTGGCTATTGAGTGAACAATATAAGGAGTGAGGATTGGATCTCACTGGTTGGGTCTACCAAGTGAGTGTCCTCATGGGTTGAAGCAATGATACCTGAGGGGTGGTTGTGCTTGCTGACCATTATCATCTATACCAGTTGGTCAGAGATCACCTCCTCCTCTGAAGCAGCTGCTTCCTTATTTTGACCACCAGCATCAGTGTTGTGGTAAGCTTTATCTTCATCACCTCCCTCTTTTAAATGAACACTTTTAGTGTCACAGGTTGTCTCAGCTTGAGATGTAGACACCATCACAATCTCATCTACTTGAGTAGTGGGAGAAACCGTGGTTGTAACCATTTTAGTTTTTGATGCACTTACAGCAAGTGCATCACCAACAACACCACTGGCACCACCAATACCCACACTTGGTGCTCGACCACCACTACCAACATCAGCTTCATCATCCTCCTCTTCCTCATCATCTGAGTAGGGCACATGTCCTTGTTTTGTGTGGGACTCAACCGCTGACTCATCACTTTCCAAACTCACCAGATTGTCACCACCATTTCCACCATCATCAGCATTATTACTATCAATCTGTTCCTCATTCTCATCACTGCTACTATTACTAGCACTTTTACTTGAGTCACCTACCTTTATCATCATCAGATTCTCCTTCAGCTTCTCCTTCTTCTTCAACAGCATTTTATTCTTGTTGTTGCTGTTGAGTAGCCTGATCAATGACTAATTGCATGGCTGGAGAGATAGCAGGACCTCTATTCTCTTTGATTGTGAAGAATATCTTCTGACCTATTTGATAAACATCAAGGATGTCAAAAGTTGTTGTTAAGTCTGTACAGGTTGCAAGAGAGAGGTGATTTGAGGCTATCAAGCTGAGAAATATGATGTAGGGAACTTGGAATCTGGATACTTTCTTTGTGGTACCCATGGTGATTCTGTCAGCCATCTCAGTGAGCACCACTTGTGCATAATCTATATTTCTCCCAGTGACCAGAGAATGCAAAATCATCAACTCTGTGTGGTTCAGAAGATCATGGCTTCCATATTTAGGGCCAAAACACCTAGTGATGATGTTTTCCATGATACTTCCATGGATGCCCTAGCACCGAAACCTTGTATTTGCCATAGGCAACTGGTGCATCATAACCTATCAGAGGTAATACTTCTAGGGTTTGGGCATGAGTGGGAAATGGAGTATATGGTGCTCTGTCAGGGACTGATATGGCTTGGCGGATGGTTTATGTATTGATAACTAGGTTAACAGTGCCATTCAGTATAGTACACATAATGGTTTGAGCATTAGGGTTGAAATGGGCAGTATACCACGGGTTCTTAACGTGGGTTCATAACATTCATTGGCTAACCGCTCTGGAATTTCAGTACATGGTAGGATGTTCTTGTTGGTGATGTTCATGAGAGTTCCAGCAGTAACATTCTCTCTGGCGTCCGCATTGGGAGTGAATCGGGGATTGTAGGTCATCATTGTACTTGATTCAGATGGAGAAGATGATGAACAGTTGAGAGAAAAGGGGTTTGCTTGGAAAGAGGAAAAGTCTGATTTTGGAAGTTTTGAAAAAGTGAATTTCCAAAACCATTCATCATTAAAATCTTTTTGAAAACCGCCATCTGACACTGTAAGAACTTTACGGAAAAGCAACAGTCACATCTGAAAAAGCAAAGTTAACGGAAAGCACATATGGACGGACAACTAATGGACATTTTAAAAGAATTAACTAATACCTAGGAAACGTATTAAAGACGAGTGAGAAAATAATTAAATAAGTGTGGGGACATAGTGTTGACTAGGAAAGATGCATCAACTGATGAAGTAAAAGAATCACCTGATCTTTTCGAGAAAACAGAGTATCAGCTAATGTATTACTTAGCTGAGCTTTTCGTCCTTAGCTGATGATGATCAGCTGAGGAATGTTGGGGAGATAGCAATATCAAACCTAAATCAAACTTGTCTATTAATTAAAATAGAATTTCATGTTAACAAAACCACATATTCAGTTTTGGACTTGGATCAATGAAAAACATGTGTTGTTTTTCATACTAGACTTAAAGAAATATGTAAGTATATAATGTCAGCTGAGGAACCAAAGTATCAGCTGAACACTGAGTATCAGCTAAAGGACAAGCTTCAGGAAGATCAGCTAAGAGGAAAAGATCAGTAAAGAAGCATCAGCTGAGGATCTACAATAGATCAGCTGATGGTCCAAAACCATCAGCTAAGGAAAGCTTCAAGTTCAACTAAGCTATCAAGGATCATCTAACACAATAAAATTGATCAGCTGATGCCTCCCATCTGTCAGATAAGGTAGTTATTACTTATCCAATCTCTCCTTTATAAGCTGATCATACTCAAATGGTTAGCTAAGCCCTTGGCATCAGCTGATTGTTTAGTTTGACTAGTTTATTAGCTGTACTATATTTGTGTTATTAGCTAAGCAATTCGATCAGCTGAGAAAATCTAGTCAGCTAAGTCTTTTACATTAATCCTTAGCTGAGCAAAATTATATTTGTAGTTCAGTGTCTGTTAGCTGAGTAGTCATTCTATATCTCAGTTAAATAGCCTTTCTATGTAATATTTTCTTAAGTTAAAGACAGAACATGTGTTGTTCTCATTATGCCTTAGATCTTTCTTTGTAAAAGTACTTAGCACTTTTTTTATCTGCAAAGAGACAAAAATGATAGATCTTTATCCCCTGGAAAATGAGAAAGATACTTTTAAAGAGAAGATCTCGAGGATATGATTCTGCAACTAAGTATAGCTGGCAACTCTATACTTAGTTAAGTCAAGTCTTCAACAAGCATGGTGTTGATAAAAGTACAAGCATGGAATGAGAAGCTTACTCTCCCAAGACATAAAGGTAGTACTTTAATAATATAATAATAGATAGTGGGTTCTTACTTTACCGGACTGTACACTTACTTTACACAATTTGTGTATAAAGTGGGTTTACTTTTCACCCACTCAATTTATCTATTATAGTATTATTAAACCAAGTACCTTTATCTCCTTCTATCTTTTATCAACCCAGATACCTTTGCTTATATATACTCATACATGGAAACATGCTAAGTATGTGAATAGAAAGAGTTGAACACTGAAATCTCATCTGTTGAGAATTAGAAGAGTTAGCATTTTACTTTCAGTGTAACAAACTTGTTCATGTGTTGAACATCTTAGACATCAGTTGTTTAAGATTAGCCTAGTCTATGTGTTAGAAAAATTTAGTTGCCACCTTTTATTGAACTTAGATTTTCTGCATCTAGTTCATGTAATTCTTGATTCACATCAATAAGAATTATATAAAAGTAAACCGTGTGTCTCTTAAATTTTTATTTCCTAAAGTTTGTATTCAACCCCCCCCCCCCCCTTCTACAAACATTTGTTGTTGTAGTATCCATTTGGGACCAACAACTGTACCAGAGCAGGCTAGATAATTCATATCTAAGATCTGTTTTGCTTACTCTTCACCAGCTTCTACCCCACACTACAAAATGGCCACTCCAGCTGCTATCTCTAACAGCTATTCCAATAATGGCTCACTCACAAGGTGTCCCATATTTGATGGGGAAACTTTTCCCTCTGGAAGAGTAGAGTTCTTCTCTACATGTACAGCCTTGATGATGTGATGCTCAAGACTGTTACTGAAGGTCCATATGTTCCTACCTCCACTATGGAAGTCACTGCTACCACTGATACTACTCCTGCAGTACAAAGATATGTTGTCAAAGCCATTTATCAATAGTTTGATAAAGACAAAAGGCTGGTTAATCTTGATGTCAAAGCCAGGACAAACTTAGTCTCAGCACTACCCAATGATGTTTAAAATCAAGTTCTCAACTGTAAATCTGCAAAGGAGATGCTAGACACTTTGACTGTTGTATATGAAGGCACAGAAGAAGTGCAAGAGAACAAGAAACTCCTTCTGGTTAGAGAATATGAGTTCTTCTTTGCTCATAAAGGTGAAAGTCTTACCCAGACCTTCACCAGGTTCAACTGCCTTATTAATGACTTAAGAAGAGCAGATGTTCCCAAGAGCAACAAGGAGCTTGTAAACAAGTTTCTAGACTCTCTCCCAGAAGCTTGGGATCAGTTTATCACTGTACTCAAACACAGTGAGAAAATAAAGGGTCTTACACTGGTTGGTTTGTATGGTAACCTCATGAACCATGAAAAATCAGTGAAGCAAAGGAAACTCTCTACCAAGGATATGAAGGAGAGTGCAAAAGCTCCATCAAGTGCCCTTGTATCTAAGGATACAAGATCTAGGAGTTTTGCTGCAGTGGTGGATGAGTCAAGTGAAGAGGAAGAGAAAGAATCTTCTGATGAAGAGCAAGTGGCTGATGGGGATGAAGATCTGGAGGACATAGACAGCATTGAAGCTGCTGTTGAGCAGGCTGCATGTTAGTAAAAAGGTTCAAGCCTTTCTTAAAAAAAAAAGTGTCAAGAGGTTTGAGAAGAAACCCTTCAAAGGAAAAAAATCCAAGTTTAAATCAAAGGCTTCTGAAGGATGCTTCTCCTGTGGCAAGACTGGTCACTATGCTAGTGAATGTAAGTCCAGAGGAAACATAGGCTTCAAGGGTTCCTCAAGCTCAGACAACAAGATTGATTATGAAGCTAAGTATAAGAAGCTTCTTGCTGCTATCCTTGACAAGAAAAAGAAGAAAGCTCAGAACAGGGTGTTGGTGGCTGAAGAAGAAGATTGCGCTAAGGAAGATCTCTCAAGTGATGAAGATGAGGTCCTCACTGCTCAGCTCAGCTTGATGGCCAACACAGCAAGTACAAGTTCCTTTGATGAGGACATGAAGAAAGCTGCTAAAGCTTGTACTTCTCCTGACTGGGATCCTTCTTCTATGTATCAGGTTGGAAAATTTATTAACTATGATAATAATGAAAAGAACACTATGTTTGATTATCTGTGTGTTGAGTTTCAGTCAAAAATTCAAAGAGATAAGAAGCTAAAATTAGAAATAGAATCACTCAAAGAGAAGTTGAGTCTTAAAGATGAGAAACTGAAACAGTTGACAAAATTGGAAGATGACCTAGCTAATCAAAAGATACTTAATCAGATCTTGGTAAAAGAAAACAATGAAGCAACCACGAAGTTTAATGACCTTCAAAAAGTAGTTAAATCTTGGTGTGTTTCTGTTGTTAAGACCACTCAGTGTGTCAATAAGCAGATTCCAAAACAAGTTCAAGCTATTATTGGTGGAAATTACTCCCTAGCTGCTAATTGTGTTGATTTTAGCAAGGACATAAATATCTTAGAAAAGGCTGATATTTTACCTCTTACTTTTCAAAAGATTGTAAAAGGAAAAAGTATTATCACTAACAAATTTATCAAAAGTAAAAGTACTCAGCTGAAAGACTCAACCACTTCAAAAGTTGGTTCAAGTTCTATTGTTTTGACATAAAGCAAAAGTACTGATAATTTAAATGTAAAGGAAGTTAGTAAATGAATGGAATCATTTGTTGATACCAAAGAGACATCATGTTGTCAAACCTTGAAAACTGATACATTAAATTTAGGAACTCAGCTAACTGATAAATCCTTAGCTAATGATGTTACATCGGCTGATCAAAGATTAGATGATAACTGCTCAGCTGATAGCCTGTCAGCTGATCATGGATCCTCTTCTATCTGCTTAGCTGATCAAACATCACTTCAAACTCTTTCAATAGGAGAAACCAAGGGAAAAGGACTTTCTGTTCACAAAAAGTCTAAGTCTGCCACACCTAAAGTTGATCAAAAACTTATTTTAACTAAGGGTCAACCTAAGGTGACTGTAAACAAAGACCTCACTAGTTTACAGAATTAGTTGCAACAGATGAATGGTGAAATCTGTCAGCTGATGACCAATAGTCATCGGAAAACATTTAAGACATCTCATGGGCAATTACCAAAACATGTTAAAGGCTCCAAAAATCAAAAATGTTATAAATGTGGGAGCAAAGAACATAAGGCAAGTAATTGTTCTCTTGAAAGTAACTCAAGACAGAGGTCTGATATTGATAACACAGTTGTTCCTCTCATTCATAAACAACCTAATATGAAGTGGATGGCTAGGTGCAATCCACAGGGATCCACTTAACTGTGGATGCCCAAGTGTCACTAGCCTTCTTTCAATCTTATCTATGCAGGGTCAGAACACATGGTATCTTGACAGTGGATGCTCAAGAACCATGACAGGTTGTAAAGCTTTGCTTAGTAACTACAAGAAGGAAAAGGGTCCAAGGGTGACCTTTGGTGATAACAATTATGGGCAAACAAAAGGCTACGGTGAACTTCATAATGGGAACTTAACACTGTCTAAGGTCTCATATGTTAAAGGACTTAAGTACAATCTCATCAGCATAAGTCAGTTATGTGATGGTGATCATAAAGTCCTCTTTACAAAGACAGGTGGTTCCATTTTAAATCAAGAAGGTGAAACAATAATTTGTGCAAAGACAACCAAGGATGTATATACTCTTGATATGTCCTCAGGTGGTCCATCCAAGTTAACCTGTTTGTATACAAAATCTGTAACTAACACAAACTGGTTATGGCACAAAAGGCTTTCCCACTTAAACTTCAAAAACATAAACAAGCTGAGCAAGGGTGATCTAGTGTCAGGACTACCTTTACCGACTTATGTTAAGCCTAAACCTTGCTCTACCTGTGAAAAGAGAAAGCATCACAAGACATATTTTGGTCCTGTTACTGAACCATTACTGAACCATTCTACATGCTGCACATGGACTTATTTGGTCCTGTTGCTACTGCAAGTATTGGTGGAAGTAAGTATGCACTAGTTTTGGTTGATGAATTCTCAAGATACACTTGGGTCATCTTTCTTAAGGCAAATAGTGAGGCTGCTGAAGAGATAATTAGCTTTATCCAAAAGATGGAAGTGCTAAACGGCAATCTGGTAAGGATGCTTAGAAGTGATCATGGAACTGAGTTTAGAAATCAAACTCTAGAAGGTTTCTGTGATGAGAAATGTATATCTCAAAACTTCTCTGCTCCAAGGACTCCACAACAGAATGGTGTAGCTGAAAGAAGAAACAGAACTTTAATTGAAGCTGCAAGAACCATCCTGTGTGAGAGTGGGTTAGGATTCAACTTCTGGGCTGAAGCTGTCAGCTATGCTTGTTTTACTCTGAACAAATCCCTAATTATCAAAAGGCACAACACAACTCCATATGAAGTGCTCAAGGGAAGGAATCCCAACATCAGTTTTCTGCACATCTTTGGTTGTCAATGTTTTATTCTAAATCAAAGAGATCAATTGCAGAAGTTTGCACCTAAAGCCGATGAAGGTGTATTTGTTGGATATTCTGTGATCTCCAAAGCTTACAGAATCTACAACATCAGAACAAAGGTCATAGAAGAATCAATCAATGTAAGTTTCAATGAAAATGACTTTGTTGCTTCATGTTCTACTAATCCATCTACAAGTGAGGAATTTAATGATCTACTGCATACTGAAGACAACATTCCAGTATCAGCTGATCCACTCCCATCAGCTGATGTAGAGGAACTAGATGAACCTATTCCAATTCTACAAGAAACCAATGCACAACCTATCCTAAATCAACCCACACTTTTACTGAAAGATGATAATCATGATTCAACATCATTGGATTCTAACTCCATATCAAACATTCCCTCTTCAGTAGAAGTTTCCTTATACTGCAACAATGAAACTCTGTCAGCTGATTAACCAGAGATATCATCAGCTGATCCAAACCAAGGAAATTCAACTCCCCAATTCCAAAGAAATCCAGACACTCCCTTAATCCAAAATACCTACAAAGACCTCAGAGATCATCCTAAAATTCAGGTAATAGGTAACATAGAAGCACCTGTACTAACAAGGTCAAAAGCCTGTAATTTCTGTTTATACACAGGTTTTGTTTCTATGATTGAACCAAAGAAGGTAGATGAAGCTCTCAGTGATCCCCTCTGGATAAATGCCATGCAAGAAGAATTGGCTGAATTCACTAGGAACAATGTATGTACTTTGGTGCCAAGACCAAAGGAAAAATCCATCATTGGAACTAAGTGGATGTTCAGAAACAAAATGGATGAACAAGGGCTGATCATCAGAAACAAGGCAAGACTAGTTGCTCAGGGGTATTTTCAAGAAGAAGGAATTGATTTTGATGAAACCTTTGCCCCTGTTGCAAGACTTGAAGCCAAAGACTGTTTCTAACATATGTTGCCTTCAAAGACTTCAAAGTATTTCAAACGGATGTTAAGAGTACTTTCCTCAATGGTGAATTGAAGGAAGAGGTGTATGTCAAACAGCCTCCTGGTTTTGGGGATGTAAGCAAGCCAGACCATGTATACTTCTTGAACAAAGCTTTATATTGTTTGAAGCAAGCTCCAAGAGCCTGGTATGATACCCTCTCTTCTTTTCTAACCACAAAAGGATTTACTAGAGGAAACATAGATAGCACTTTATTCATAAGGAAATTCAAGGGTAATGTAATACTTGTACTGATATATATGTAGATGATATAATATTTGGGTCTACAAATATTGACCTTTGCAAAAAGTTTTCTAAACTCATGTCTGACAATTATCAGATGAGCATGATGCGTGAATTATTTTCTAGGTCTTCAAATCAAACAAGAGGTTGATGGAATTTTCATTCATCAAACAAAGTATGTTAATGACTTACTTAAGAAATTTGAGTTTGAAAATTGTTCTTCAATGAAAACACCCATGTCCACTACCTTAAAGCTTGGAAAGGACACTGATGGTAAATCAGTGAACATTACAGCTTACAGTGGTATGATAGGGTCACTTTTATACCTCATAGCAAGCAGACCCGATATTATGTTTTCAAAATGTCTCTGTGCTAGATATCAAGCAGATCTCAAAGAATCTCACTTAGCTGCTGTTAAAAGAATTTTCAGGTATCTCAAAGGAACTCCTAATCTAGGTCTTTGGTACCCCAAAGACTCTGACTTTGAGTTAATTGGATACACTGATTCTGATTTTGCAGGTTGCATACTAGACATAAAGAGTACATCTTGTGGTTGTCAATTGTTAGGTGGAAGGTTAGTCAGCTGGTCAAGCAAGAAATAGAACTTTGTTTCAACTTCAACAGCTGAGGCAGAATACATTGCTGCTGGAAGCTGCTGTGCTCAACTGCTATGGCTGCATAACCAACTACTTGATTATGACATACAATTTGAAAACTCCCCAATCCTGTGTGACAACACTAGTGCCATTTCTATCTCTAACAATCTTGTTTTGCATTCTAAGACCAAGCATATTGAAATCAGACATCATTTTCTAAGAGATAATGTGCAGAAAAAGAAAGTTTCAATGCACTATATAAGCACTGATGTTAGATTAGCTGATCTTTTTACAAAACCTTTGGATGAGTCTCAGTTCAATTTCCAAATATCCAAACTTGGCATGTTAAATCTGTAAAATATTCGTTTCTTAGGTAGTTAGTTTTGTGTGAGAAAATAATTTTATTTATGTGTGAAATGAAGTACTTATCTAAGCTTCTACATGTATTATCAATGGTGAATCAGTTAATGGTATTCTGTCAGCTGACAACCATCAGCTGATGCTATACCTCAGCTGATCAACTATCAGCTAAAACTTAGACGCTCAGCTAAGTGCATTAATTAGCTGACACTTATTTTCTCTCAACAAGGATCAGCTGACACTTTCTTCTGTCAGCTGATGATACTCAGAGTTAAAATTCTTGTGTCCCCATACATATTTTATTAATTTCTCATTTGTATTTAATGTATTCCTAGATAGTATTTACTTCTTTTAATTATCCGTTAGTTGTCTGTGTATTTATTAACTTTTCTGTTTATTACCTTTTTGCAGACGTGACAGTTACTCTTTGCAAAATATATTTATGTGACAGTTTAGGTTTCCAAGGAAGATATAAAAGTTATTTGAGCGGTTTTCCATTTTCTAAGCTTTCAAATTTCCAAACACTCTTCTTTTTCCGAAATTACAAACCCTATTCTCACAGTTCTTACAAAATCTCCGTCCTGCAATCATGGTGAATTTCAACCCTGTTACTACTCCTCATGCCATTCCTGGTGAGAACATTACTCTCAATTCTGAAATTACCATTCATCCGAACATTTACCTCATAAACACTGATATCCCCACGAGCAAAGCAAACCAGGGATACGAACCTATGGTAGACTTCATAACTTCCCATCCCCTGTTTGCATGTCTCTCTGCTCATCCTCTGTTTATCTTTCCAAACATTGTTGGAGAGATGTGGTATACCGTAATGTATCACCCTGGTGAGGAACTTATAACCTGTTCCTGTCTCGATAACACCATCAACATTCCCATCACTGTAAATTCTCTCAGACAAGCAATCTCTATACCTAATTTGGCCCCATTTCAACCTTTCGCAACAATCGATCAAGTTCTAGAGGTTTTACCCCTGATTGGCTACAATGAAGATGTTTCCCATGGTCAGTATAAGTTGTCTGTGCTGGGACACCCATGGAAGTATTTGGCCAGTGTGATCGTTAGGTACTTTGGTCACAAATCTGGCAGCCATGACCAAATGAACCAGTCTGAGCTTATGATTCTACATGCTCTGGTCACAGGGAAGAATATTGACGTTGCACAAGTCATATTCTCTGAAATGGTGGATAAGATTACTGTGGGCACACCAAAGAAATCAACCAGAACCCATGTTCCCTACATCAGGTATCTCAGTTTGATTGCACTTAGAGATATTCAGTGGGAACACTATGTTGGGTTAGCTGCACACTTGCACACAATTACCATCCCTCAAATTGGTCAGAAAACCTTCCATTTGATAAGGGAAGTTCAAGGTCCTGCTATAACTGCTCAGATGCAAGAGTTGATTGATGTTGCTGCTGAGGAGAATGAGAATGAAGAGGAGGAGGTTGCTAAAAACCTTGAGGTTCAAATGGCTGATGATTCTGAGTCTCCTGATATAATGACTGAGCATTCTGAAGAGTCTGTGACTCATGCTCAAGATGAAGCCATAGTTGAAGAAAAAAGGATGGATGAAGAGTTGATGGGTACTGCTGATCAAGAGATGATGTTTAGAGCAGATGTGTTTGATGAACCAGCACAGGATGAGCTTGTTAATCCTGATGTTGAGGATGTTGATGCAAATGATAGTGGTGCTGATAGTGGTGGAGGTGATAATGATGAAGGAGATAATGACTTTCACGGTGGTGATGCTGGGTATGTTCATGTTGACAATGTTCAAGATACCACCACCTCATCTTCTCAAATTGGGATGTCAATTACTGAATTCCCTGTCAGTTCCAGTTCTAGCACACCACAGAATCAACAAAGTGAAAGTGCAGCTGACGGTGATGATGCTGAGGATGATACAATTTCTGACAATCTCATTCAACTGATTGAGATCAGCAAGACTCAGCACATCTCAGGTATAATCTCTACCACCCTTGAGGACACTCATTTGGTAAACCCTACCAATGAGAACCCATCCTCTCCTCTAGCTGTAACACCCCCACAACAACCAAGCTCTAGTGCACTCCCAACAGTCACTAGTTCTACTCCCACCTATACCTACACATAGTCAAGGTCACAAGAGCTTGTGCCTTTTTCACAAGTCTCTGAGGTAGTGTTATCCACACCTCTGACCTCAACTCCTATAGCTACCTCTTATCTTGAGTTGATTT
Source organism: Pulicaria dysenterica (assembly GCA_947179395.2). Taxonomy (NCBI): domain Eukaryota; kingdom Viridiplantae; phylum Streptophyta; class Magnoliopsida; order Asterales; family Asteraceae; genus Pulicaria; species Pulicaria dysenterica. The sequence goes on along the minus strand of OX359294.1, from coordinate 14,277,084 downwards.
AACCCAACTGCCAGTGGATGTGTCCTCACAACAGGTCACATATGTAAATATGGGACTCTTACAATCTGGATCACCCTCCCAACAGGGTGATGCCATTGAAAGATAGACCCTCTCCCAAGGTCACACTGTGTCTATGCCTACTATGAGTGTGCCTTTACCTTTGGTAAGCTCCCAACAGCTTACTAATGTAATAAGGGAAACCCAACTGAGTGCAACCCTCACTCACACTCACATTTTTGCACCTTTGTTTGATTCACTTCTAACACATACTATTGCACTACCTGTCAATACTAGTGGCATAGACCAGCCATTGGTACAGGGTACAATTTCTGCTCCCAGTGATCTTAGGCCTATATACCAAGGTCTAAGTGAGGGACCTCACTCAATTCCTGTTCTCGGCACACCTTCTCAATCAATCCCCATACAACAAATTCCCTCTACCTCCTCTGAATCCTCACCCCAAATACTTCAAAATCTACTATCTATCTCTCAAAAGATGGATAGTCTTCAAGCCTCCTTTACCTCTTTCCAACCCCAAACAAAATCTCAACTCTCTCATTTAACCCAAGAGGTTGAGTCACTTAAAGTTACACAATCCCAACCCCAACCCACCCCTGCCCTAGTTGATCTTTCTCCAATTCTTACCAAATTGGAGCAACTGCTATCCCAATCCTCTTTTTCTGTTCCTACCCCACCTCCTACCTTTTCAACCCAAAAACTCACTTCTTTAAACCAAACCATTTCAAACCTTCTTACCCATCTTCATACTCTAAGACCTTCCCCTCCTAACATTTCTATAACCATTCCTGACTCTCTTCTACGAGTCCTTCCCTTCTGAAAACCATAGCTAATGAGGTCACTCACTTAAGCCACTACTCCAGACAAAAGCACAGTGAAACCCTTAAAGAATTTACCAATATCACTGATGCTATCCTAAGGCTGAGACCTCTCACCTCTACCTTTGTCCCTTCTTTCTCTCCCATTCCCTCTCACAAAAGAGCCTCTCCTCCACCTTTCACTCAGCCTCCTATCCCTACTGCCTCTCCTTCACCCTCCATTGTCCCTCCCTCTACCTCTACACCTTCTCCATCTCCTTATTCCTTTTTCACCCCTGGTGCTCCTACTAAGCCTACTGTTTTTCCTACCTTTGATGATGCCAAAAAGTGGGAGAAGTCAGTCAAAGAACCTTCTCAAGAAACTATTAGAGTAGTTGTTGATGCCTATACAGCTAAGGTTCAGGCCTTACAAGCAGCAGACGCATCAGCCCCCAATGAAACAGAAATTCAAAGGAAATTAACTGTTGAGGGGGAGAATTCATCTGAGGGGGAGCAACCTGCTCAAGATAAGCAGAGGCCTAAAAGAAGGCTAAAACAAATGGCCAGAAGGAAGAGTGCCAAAAAGCCTAGACAAGATGAATCTTGTGCACCAATCAAAGTGCCATCAGAAGATTCTGATGATGATGATGAAGATAGGTTGCCTCTGTCCTCTCTGCTCAACTTGAAAAAGCAGAGTCTCTCTACAACAGCTCTAACAGTCCAAGCTTCCTCTCAAGCTCAATCAAGTCAACCAACTCACAGAAGTACATCAAGGAGAAGAGGAAAGAAAATAATGTCTGCTGAGGAGATTGAAGCTGAAGAAAGAAAAGAGGAAAAACTTCATTAAGAAGATGAGAGTCTCAAAGAGCTTAGTAACTTAGCTGCTGCACTTGGTACCTCTATTGAAGAAGTGTTGAAAACCAAGGAAAGACATCAGGATTTCACTACTCCTGAAGATCTTGTTGCAATCATTGGTGTTACTGATAATGAACTGAGAGACTTACAAGAAGAAGAACTAATCATGCTGTCCTCTCAAACACATCAAGTACAAGCTGCACCACAGCAAGATGACCCTTCCACCAAGAAAGCACTTAAAAGAGGAAAAACTCACAAGGAAGCCATTCAAGCTTTGCTCAACTTCAACTTTGGAAGCACTGCTCAGCAAACTAAAAGGCAATCCAAGGAGTTCTGGGATAATAAATAAAAGTTGGTGAATAGAAGATGTGCAGACATCATTTCAAGGGTTACTCCTTACAGAGGTACATATGAAGGTCCTTATCTCAGAGTAGTGAGAAGAGATGAAAGAAAAACTTATGAAGATACCTATCTACATCACTGCAAAATGCAATCCTTCTTTGAGATGATAGAGATCATGTACCATCTCCTAAAGTCCAAAAGTGAAATTGTTCAAAGATTTATGGGAAAGTTTGAGTACTGGATCCGAATGTCAGTATATCATAGACTATTCACTCATGATCAATTTGTTGCTCATGTTCAAGCAATTGAGGATGCATTCAAGAAGACTTCAAAAGCCTTTGTTGCTGCTGAACAAATCATTCTCAATCCTGATCATCCCTATCTCCCTGCTTATGAGAATCTGAATACTGCTCTTCCTCCCAATACTCATCCTGAAATGTTCAGGTATATAACTGAACCTAAAAGAGGAATGTTCTTCATGAACAGAGCTGGTAATTGGAGATTTCTAAGGGAATCTGAGATAGGTAAAGCCCAAAAAGAACTGATATTTCATGCTGTGATAGCTATTAGAGATTTGACAGGAAATGAGCACTTTGAACAATTGATAAAATCAAGAGCTGATCAACTTCTAGCTGAAAATCCACAGATCAGAACACTTGAAGTCAAGGAAGAACCTTGGTGGGAAGAAAACTGATACTTCATAACTAAAATAGTTGTATTTTCATTTCTAGAATAGTTCAACTTCTGTACTTAGTTTAACTCTTAGTTAGATTCCTCTGTACAAAATCTTCTGTAAATATTTGTTTTGTAATCAAGCTTGAAATTTTGATCATGGACTACTTAGCTAAACTGCAAGTATAGATGACTCTTAGTAGATAGCTCACGTAGTGTAAATATAGAAAATCAAAAATCCTAAAAACAGAAAAAGGATAGAAAAGATACCACTAAAACAGAACAATGGTACTTCATAAATGAAAAGATTCCCAAAAACAGAATATCAGGGAACATATATCAAAGAGTTACCAAAAACAGATAACTAGGTAACCAAATTGCACTTAAAAGTTTTATCTTTACAAATCCGAGTCAAACTTATTCTTCTTAAACAAGATAAGGTTTTGTCATCATCAAATAGGGGGAGATTGTTGGGGAGATAGCAATATCAAACCTAATCAAACTTGTTTATTAATTGAAATAGAATTTGATGTTAACAAAACCACATATTCAGTTTTAAACTTGGATCAATGAAAAACATGTGTTGTTTTTCATACTAGACTTAAAGAAATATGTAAGTATATAATGTCAGCGGAGGAACTAAAGAGTCAGCTGAACACTGAGTATCAGCTAAAGGACAAGCTTCAGGAAGATCAGCTAAGAGGAAAAGATCAGTCAAGAAGCATCAGCTGAGGATCTACAATAGATCAGCTGATGGTCCAAAACAATCAGCTAAGGAAAGCTTCAAGTTTAGCTGAGCTATCAAAGATCAGCTGACACAATCACATTGATCAGCTGATGCCTCCCATCTATCAGATAAGGTAGTTATTACTTATCCAATCTCTCCTTTATAAGCTGATCATACTCAAATTGTTAGCTAAGCCCTTGGGATCAGCTGATTGTTTAGTTTGACTAGTTTATTAGCTGTACTATAATTTGTGTTAATAGCTGAGCAATTCAATCAGCTGAGCAAATCTAGTCAGCAGAGACTTTTACACTAATCCTTAGCTGAGCAAAATTATATTTGTAGTTCAGTGTCTGTTAGCTGAGTAGTCATTCTATATCTCAGTTAAATAGCTTTTCTATGTAATATTTTCTTAAGTCAAAGGCAGAACATGTGTTGTTGTTATTATGCCTTAGATCTTTCTTTGTAAAAGTACTTAGCACTTTTTGTATCAGCAAAGAGACAAAAAGGATAGATCTTTATCCCCTGGAAAAGGAGAAAGATACTTTTGAAGAGAAGATCTCAAAGATATGATTCTGCAACTAAGTATGGCTGGCAACTCTATACTTAGTTAAGTCAAGTCTTCAACAAGCATGGTGTTGATAAAAGTACAAGCATGGAATGAGAAGCTTACTCTCCCAAGACATAAAGGTAGTAATTTAATAATATAATAATAGATAGTGGGTTCTTACTTTACCGGATAGTACACTTACTTTACACAATTTGTGTATAAAGTGAGTTTACTTTTAACCCACTAACTTTATCTATTATAGTATTATTAAACCATGTACCTTTGTCTCCTTCTCTTTTTCATCAACCCAGACACCTTTGCTTATATATACTCATACATGGAAACATGCTAAGTATGCGAATAGAAAGAGTTGAACACTGAAATCTCATCTGTTGAGAATTAGAAGAGTTAGCATTTTACTTTCAGTGTAACAAACTTGTTCATGTGTTGAACATCATAGACATAAGTTGTTTAAGATTAGCCTAGTCTATGTGTTAGACAAATTTAGTTGCCACCTTTTATTGAACTTAGATTTTCCGCATTTAGTTCATGTAATTCTTGATTCACATCAATAAGAATTATATAAAAGTAAACCGTGTGTCTCTTAAATTTTTATTTGCTAAAGTTTGTATTCAACCCCTGTTGGGATTTCGTGGGCTAGCAGCGGAAGCAAGGAACAACATAAAAAGCCCAATGTACAACAAGCCAAAGCACAAAAACAAGAAATCCCTAAAGAGGACCAAACTCTATGTAAAGAAATGCAACATGCAAAGAAGAAAGAAGGTTATACCTTTCTCCTTAGCTCCAAAAATCTTCTTGTCTCGTGGTGGTGATGCTTCAAGAACGAAACACGGATCAACTATTGAAGTATATACCCCGGTAACACGCCAACCTCAAATGCTAGCAAGCCTCCATGGTACTTCAACTTGAATACCACTTCTGGAACAACCACTTATTGAGACTAAATCTGGAACAACCTCTCTTGAACTCTTCTTAGTCTATCTTACACTAAAGAGAGTTTATGTTTTTGTATCTCAAAGAGAGGAAAATGAGAGAGAGATTAAAATGAATCCCACACTTGTCTCTTGTGTCTCCAGATCTTTCTTAACCCCACAAGACCGGCCAAATAGGTGGCTTATGTGTCCCCCATGCATTGGCCAGCTTTGGAGGTGATTTGACAAAAAGCACATGCAAGCACTAACCCCTAAGTGTTAGCGGTGCTAACCCCTTAAGGATAGCGGCGCTAACGCAATCTGTCAGTGATATGACACAAAGTACATGCAGCCGTAGCGGCGCTAACCTTTAGGGTTTAGCGGCGCTAACCCTTAAAGTTAGCGGCGCTAACGCGGCCTGCGATGTCAACTTTTGTCTTTTGTCATATTTGTCCCTTAACTTTAGTTGCTGTCAGGTTAGTCCCCGGTGTATGACCCAATAGGCCCATACATCATCAGCAGTGGTCGATATGGCGTACGTGCATCAGTGGGCATATTTCTAACAACTCTCACTTGCACATAATGCACCGTACCCATGCAACCACAGACAAAGAGCGGCCTCTAGCAAAGCATCGATGCCCCCAAGTCAGTATGGGTTCCGTCTCCTTGCAGAAAACCATAACCTACAAGAACGTAGTGTTCCTATAGATAAGTGATCAAACATCCTTTTGTTCGCGATATCCTTGTGAACACGAGACATGGATTAATTTGTCAATCTCTAGATCGTTCACGATTATGTTTCTCGATCTTGATTGTTGGTGACCAAAATTTAAGGACATATTTGATTTTCAATCAATATTCCTTTGCGCATGGCCATGCTAGTTTTGGTGTCAGCTGCCAATCATCGAGGGGCCCAGGGATATCTCTCATATTAGAGGAACAAATTCCGTTGACTGTACAATCCCATAGCGTGAACCTTATCTTACTTAACTATTCCCTTTATAATAGCCAGTTATGAACTACGTTTTGAAGTAGCCAAAGTAAGCAAGTTTCATGCTATAGTAATTCATACATCTCAGGTCGAAGGACGTAATGATATTATCCTTCCGAGTCATTTATGACCATGATCCATGAAGTGAACTCAGGTGTGGGTCTTCCAGTCACTTGAAACTCCTTTCAAGTACATGTTACTGTTGCGTTTCATGCATTCAATCCTTGATCAATGCATAACCAACACCTAACCTCAGCCTTAACTCAAGCTTCCTTCCCATGAAGAATGACTGGCTGTGGAAATTTAGAATATATAAACATTCTGGGAAGTGGTTAAACATGCTAAGATAGAACACAGTAAAGACCAATGAAGGTAACCGCATCATGCATATATATAGTCTCCACTATATATCGATACAATCATCGGTTAGTAGTACTGCTTACAGTTCCCAAAGCTTATATGTAAATCAAACATTTACTAAAACGATGTTAAAGTCTAGTCATTAGCATAAACAATGCTATTATATCTAGTATGAAATTCATCACTAGTATTTGACAACGACTTAATGATGGGATCATCAACACAATATCCCTTTGTACTCTTTTGTATTCTTTTATTAAACCACTTGCATAGTGTCTATCAAAGAGATCATACATAGTGTAATCATAGTCGTCATATCCTCAATGTTACCAAAGTCTACAATAGGATTAATGACACTTACGATTATTAGAGTCGACATACCCTCAATGTAACCGAAGTTCACAATAGGGTCACTGTCACTCAAGTTTATTAGAGTCGACATACCTTTCAATGTTTCAGAAGTACACAATAGGGTCAATGACACTCATTGAAATTTAAATGTCGTATCTACACCACATATTTGTGTATACAAAACTTCGATTAAAATCGACAGACTTATTTAATATAGATTGGCTTGAAGTAAAACCTTACTCAAGACAACCTATTTTCGTCGAATATCAAGAACATACTTCAGTATTTCTTGAATTTTAGAATCCACTTTACTTCATATTCATATTTATACTCGTAGAACAATAATTCCATCAATAGGCTGAAAACAACCCTAAATTAGGACATTATTTTCATTGAGTATATTTTAATAGGAACACATAAAGCTCCCACTAGCCCGGACAAGTTTATCTGGCTTAATCTATGCTTTCTAGAAAACTCATTCCTTTGACTTTCTCGTAAAGCAAGATTACAGCCACAAGATGCAAGTTTTGTCGACTTCAGTCATGGACACAACTTGGATATAATGGATGTGTAAGACCTCGGAACATGCTTCAAACATTTCCTCAACTTAACCCTGCGAAGGATCTTGGTCTTCTTATTTCCATGTGAACTTACTTGTTTTCCCAAAGCGACAACAATGCTTCACATAATCCAGACCTAATCTGGATATTATGGATCTGTAAGAGCCTCGGAAAGTGCCTTAAGCATTTCCTCATCTTAATCCTATGAAGGATACAGGTCTCTTACATCCAAGTGAACTAACTTGTTTCCACAAGGTGACAACAATATTTCACTTTATCCAAGTCATCTTCAACATAGCAACTAGAACATGTTTCCATATAATCAACATGAAACACTTTGTCTCTAGTCGGTATTTGAAGTTGTTTATGATTGCATATATGTTATTCCCTACACCCTTCTTGGATTACACCTTTGGTGTGGGATTAACCTAAGTCAAATAATTGGATGCAGCAAATGGGTCACATCTATGTATACCATTCCCTTCTTATATTCACTAGAGAACTCTGGGTCCCACTATGTTTCCGACGAATGGTGACCTCACAATGATTCACCATCAAGTTGCTGTTACTAAAATATGACAACCTCATATCTAAACAGCCTTCTTGACTTCCATCAGATTTAAAGAAACAATGGATATTGTCAGGTTTTACCAGCATCTCTATGCTGATTAAATGCTAGTGTCAACATTAGGTCTCTGATTTAAGTTTTTACGTTCTTCCACTGGAATGCTTTTGGATATTGTCTTCTCCCTTTTTAGCAACCAAACATGGTTTCCATAAAGTTTCAAGAAACAACTACCCAAAACTCAGATGAACTACTTAAATATATATAAGCATCAACTTAGTTTATAATTCATCCATCTCCCACTGAATGTAGACTGGATAATATTAGGTTATGAGATTGACAAGCAAAGGACTCTTTCAAGTCAAGTCTCATTGGATGCTTAGGTGACCATCATGTTGGATTTTAGATTGAGGACTTGGTTCATAAAATTAATGTATACCATTCACATTGAATACATGTTTTAGGCCTGCCTTTTACCATATCATCAACAAAGATATCTAGTTTTCTTTAATGTGACACCATGTACAAATGTGTCTCTTAGAGAAAACGAATTATGGGTTAAACCCATGATCCATTTCATATTTAAACCAATATAGATAAGAAAACTTAGCATCTATTCTAGATCTAAGAATTGATATCTATACGCCCTTACTGATTCTTAGTTTCCTTCAGGTTATTACCGAACACCTCCAGGTTTCAGACACAAACGTTTTGTCTAGTTATACATTCTCCTAACAGCTATCATAAAGATGGCGATGGAGAATTTTACTAGTGTCAATCTATATGGCATACTTGAACGGATTATCTACACAAGTGTGATAAAAATCCAACAAGTCATAATCCTTCCTACCAACAATGGTAAAGGATTTCTTAATCACCCTAGTCCAATAAACAATATTTATATCTTTCATTTAGCCCGAGGCTAAACTTTTACAAAGATCCTAACCACATGGATCTAAGTGATGTAAATGTTGTTTACTTGGTCAAGTTTGATTATGCCATATAGCTAATGTATCCAAACCACTTTTGGATCTAAGAATCAATTATTCATGATTGCTTTATTACTTATAACGTGCCTTTATGTATGCTATGATATGGATAAGTTTTGATAAAAACATCTCAAAAATAATTTTTCAAAATGTTTCAATTCCAAACCATATCCATCGTCATCAAATGTGTATTTGAGCACTATAAATGGTCAAAAATAACACATAAGCATAGACATGGATCGAATTTGAAATGAAACCATCAAAATACAAGATACAAAAACATCCATCATCTTCAAAAGAACATACAACAAAGCAAGTCTTGCCACGCAGGGCACAAAAACAAAAGTAATAATCAATCCGGAAATAATGGCGAGACCAACACTCCCAATTCTCTTGTAGAAGACAACCAACAAAATTTCTTCTTCAGAGATCCGGTTCTTCAAGCTCTTCCTTTTTGCAACGAACAGACCTACACTTTGCAACAAAAAATAAATTTGTGACAAACGTGAGTTTTATAACTCGGGTAAACAACCCAGCTTATTAAGGAATGACAATGAAGTATAATCATGAATGTACCTCAAGTAGTAAAATTAACTCTCTCTTTTCTGAGAAGTTTTATATCCTCTCGGCACGAAGGGTAGGCATGACGGCCCCAATCCCCTAATCTAATGCAGAAGTAGCAAACCACCCCTTGTTGAGTCTCCTTAGGCACATCATCAATGTCCATAGACTCAAAACTTTAAGTAAGCTTGGATACTCCAACTCCTTCTTTTGATGTGATCGATTTCTTCTTCTTCATAATATGTTGTTCCTTAGAACCAAGTACGGGAATGGATGAGGTTGATTCATGCTTGGACATGTTAGATTCAACATCCTTCAACATTCCATGCAATTCATCTATAAATATTTCCTTTGCATTCATATGATAGTCCTTGACAAACTGTTCATATGATGCTGGCAGAGACTGAAGTATGAAATTCACACCAAGCTCCCTCTCTACAGGAAATCCAAGCCTCTCCATTTGTTCCATGCATGATTTCATCTTCAAAACATGGGCACTAACACTCCCTTATTCCCGTATCTTACAACCGGTTAGACTTTTAACACACTCAAAATGTTCTTGTCTAACTTGCTGTTGGAATACATCCTTCAGCTTGTTAATCATGTCATACACAGTCATGTGCTCAAATTACTTTCGCAGTTCTAAGCTCATAGTTGATAACATGAGACAAGCAACATCGTGCGTATCCCGAACACGCTTTTCATACGCGTATCGGATGTTCCTTTCCGCATTGATAGCAGGTGGTTCAGGAAGGGGTTCCTCAAGGATGTGCAACTTAGACTCGGCACATAGGAAAATCCTCAATTGCCTAAGCCAGTCAACAAAGTTCACTCCCGTGAGTTGCTCCCTTTGTAGGAACATACGAACTGAAAAGTTCGACGTGGTGTGGTTATGATTTGACATCCTATAATTAAAGAGAGTACGCGAATTAGTTAGTTTGATTTAATCCTCGTTAAAATAATTACCCATATTGTCTCGAATTTTTTTTTAATAAGGGCTAAGAACCATATTTCACTCCAATTCATGACGGGTTTGCCGCGGATCACTTCATGGAGCTATTTAGGCCGATAACTATTTTACCGATTGCAATCTCTATTGCAACTCTTAGACACTTGCGGGATCCCACGACAACCATCGGTCGCTTGGCATGTTTGATCCCTACTTGCACCAATTCCAAATTAAAATTCTTGGTTGACTCGTGCTAAGCTCGACAATCACTCAAGGATTTTAATTTGCAATTGTAAATCATCCGTCAAGACATACGATGTCAAATTCACCAAAATTGGCTCGTGCTAAGCTCGACAACCAAAATTGTGAATTTGCCACACTCACCTTCCACACAGTTTTATTAGAGTTGGCTTGTGCTAAGCTCGACAACCAAAACTCATAAATCTAGATTCGGGTGGTATCGACTTACAGATGGTGCATGATTTACGTTTTCTGGAAAAACGGGCTTTTGTTTCCGGCTTGGTTACAGATTAACTTGTTTAGTGACAAAACCTATTTCCACTAGGTGAGTTAATCTTGTATGTGAGCGCGTGCGAGAGTTGCAAACCGTTTTTACCAAATCTCTTGTGAATTTATTACTTTCGAAAAATTATCTAGCAAGCGAATCCTAAGCAAACCATGCAAGAAATATAAAATCACATCACACGCATATAAACGAAATAAATTGGTAACCCTTGCCAAAATCCTATGCGTACTTCCCGTGAGCCAAAACGGGTAGAACGTGGTCAATCTAAGGGACGGAAGGTCTTCAATGCGAGCTCCCACTAGAACCGCCATCACCAATAGACTTCACCGGATTCTATGGACATGCTCCATCTCCTTCCGACTCCAAATTGTGTGTCTTTATCCAAATTGTACGATACATACAATAGAAATTGAAATGGCGTACAAGCCACAATAATTTCCTATTTATCTATTACAATTACATGGATGAATGAAATGGCATGCAAGCCACAATAATATTACAAGAAAATCTGAATTAAAACATATTATAGCTTAAATGTGATTTAAAATCACCAAATGCATCCAAACACACAAAGTCAACCACAAGGTCAAAGGCAAGGTTTACCAATTTCAAATAAACCACATACAACCAAGCATAACAAAATGGTAACAAAGTTACCAAATCAAAATCTGGAACAAAATTTCCAAAATCACAAAATAGCCAAAAATACCCGAGACCAAAACTGTTTTTAACTTAAAACCAAAATCTGTAACAGCGCGTTAGTGCCGCTAAGTTTTAGTAGTTAGCGCCGCTAAACCGGTTCGAACAGAAAAAAAAATTCGATTTCGGGATTTTTCAGGCCACCATGTGCAAATCTAACATAGAGGTGGCTCTGATACCACTGTTGGGATTTCGTGGGCTAGCAGCGGAAGCAAGGAACAACATAAAAAGCCCAATGTACAACAAGCCAAAGCACAAAAACAAGAAATCCCAAAAGAGAACCAAACTCTATGTAAAGAAATGCAACATGCAAAGAAGAAAAAAGGTTATACCTTTCTCCTTAGCTCCAAAAATCTTCTTGTCTCGTGGTGGTGATGCTTCAAGAACGAAACACGGATCAACTATTGAAGTATACCCCGGTAACACGCCAACGTCAAGTGCTAGCAAGCCTCCATGGTACTTCAACTTGACTACCACTTCTGGAACAACCACTTATTGATACCAAATCTGGAACAACCTCTCTTGAACTCTTCTTAGTCTATGTTACACTAAAGAGAGTTTATGTATGTGTATCTTAAAGAGAGGAAAATGAGAGAGAGATTAATATGAATCCCACACTTGTCTCTTGTGTCTCCAGATCTTTCTTAACCCCACAAGACCGGCCAAAGAGGTGGCTTAAGTGTCCCCCGTGCATTGGCCAACTTTGGAGGTGATTTGACAAAAAGCACATGCAAACTTAGCGGCGCTAACCCATAAGGGTTAGCGGCGCTAACCCCTTAAGGATAGCGGCGCTAACGCAATCTGTCAGTGATATGACACAAAGTACATGCAGCCTTAGCGGCGCTAACCTTTAGGGTTTAGCGGCGCTAACCCTTAAAGTTAGCGGCGCTAACGCGGCCTGCGATGTCAACTTTTGTCTTTTGTCATATTTTGTCCCTTAACTTTAGTTGCTGTCAGGTTAGTCCTCGGTGTATGACCCAATAGGCCCACATCATCAGCAGCGGTCGATATGGCGTACGTGCATTAGTGGGCATATTTTTAACACCCCCCTCTTCTACAAACATTTGTTGTTGTAGTATCCATTCGGGACCAACAAGGAATTCCATCAGATGATGAGCATTCACTTAGCTTTTTCATTTGCAGTAAGACATAGAGAAGCTTAGATAAGTAATACATCAATAACACACACAAAATCAAATTATTTGCACACACAAGCTAACTATAACACATAAAAGGAATATTTTACATGTTTAACATGCCAAGTTTTGATATTAGGAAGTTGAACCTAGACTCATCTACAGGTTTTGTAAATAAGTCTGCTAATTGAAATCAGTGCTAATGTAGTGCATGAAAACTTTCTTTTTCTGCACATTATCTCTTAAAAAGTGATGTCTTATTTCAATGTGCTTTGTTTTTTAATGTAAAACTGGATTGTTAGATATAGAAATTGCACTAGTGTTATCACACAGGATTGGGGAGTTTTTAAACTGTAGGTCATAGTCAAGTAGTTGATTTTGCAGCCATAGCAATTGTATACAACAGCTTCCAGCAACAATGTTTTATGCTTCAGCTGTAGAAGTGGAAACAAAATTTTGTTTCTTGCTTGACCAGCTAACTAACCTTCCACGTAACAATTGACATCCACCAGATGAACTCTTTATGTCCAAGGTACAACCTGCAAAAACAGAATCAGTGTATCCAACTAACTCAAAATCTGAGTCCTTGGGGTACCAAAGACCTAGATTAGGAGTTCCTTTGAGTTACCTGAAAATCCTTTTACTGCAGCAAGGTGTGATTCTTTGGGAAATACTTTTTGAATACTTTGTTTGATTGTTTAATTTGAAGACCTAGAAAATAGTTTAATTCACTCATCATGCTCATCTGATAGTTATCAGACATGAGTTTAGAAAACTTTTTACAAAGATCAAAATTTGTAGACCCAAATATTTTTCATCTACATATATATGTACAAGAATTACATCCCCTTGATCTTCCTTATGAACAAAGTGTTATCTATGCATCCTCTTGTAAAAACCTTTAGTAGTAAGAAAAGAAGAGAGGGTATCATACCAGGTTCTTGGAGCTTGCTTTAGACCATATAAGGCTTTGTTTAAAAAATAAACATGGTCAGGACAGCTTGCATCCTCAAAACCAGGAGGTTGTTTGACATAAACACCTTCCTTCAATTCACCATTGAGGAAAGCACTTTTGACATCCATTTGAAATACCTTAAAGTCTTTGAAGGCTACATAAGCTAGAAATAGTCTAATTGTCGCAAGTCTAGCAACAGGGGCAAATGTCTCGTCAAAATCAATACCTTCTTCTTGACAATACCCCTGAGCAACTAGTCTTGCTTTGTTTCTGATGATTTGCCCTTGTTCATCCATTTTATTTCTGAACACCCACTTAGTTCCAATGATGGATTTGTCATTTGGTCTTGGCACCAAAGTCCATATATTGTTTCTTGTGAATTCTGCCAGCTGCTCTTGCATGGCATGAATCCAGTCGGGATCATTAAGAGCTTCATCTACCTTCTTTGGTTCAATCATAGAGACAAAACTTGTATATAGACAAAAATTACAAGCTTTGGATCTGGTTAGTACAGGTGCCTCTATATTACCTATGACCTGATCATGAGGATGATCTCTGAGGTATTTGAAGGCATTTTGGATTCTGGGAGAGTTGGGATCAATTTGGATTTCGGGAGTGGAAATTCCTTGATTGGGATCAGCTGATGATACTTCAGGTTGATCAGCTGATGGAATTTCAGGGTTGCAATATGTGGATATGTAAACTGATGAGGGAATATTGGATATGGAATTAGAGTCCATTGATGTTGATTCATCATTCACATCATTCAGAAGAAGTAAGGGTTGATTTGAGGTAGGTTGTGCATTGGTTTCAAAGTTTATTGGAATAGGTTCATCTGAGTCATCTACATCAGCTGATGGGAGTGGATCAACTGACACTGGAATGCTTTCATAAGTAATCATCAGATCATTAAATTCCTCACCTGTAACATGATCAGAAAAACAGGAAGCAACAAAGCCATTTTCATTAGAACTTACATTGATAGATTCTTCAATAACCTTTGTTTTGGTGTTATATACTCTGTATGCTTTGGAAATGACAGAGTTGCCAACAAACACCCCTTCATCAGCTTTTGATGCAAACTTTTGCAGCTGATCTCTCTGGTTCAGGACAAAACATTGACAACCAAAGATATGTGAGAAGCTTATGTTTGGCTTCCTTCCCTTGAGAACTTCATATGGAGTCTTGTTGTGCCTCTTGATTTCAAAGGATCTATTCTAAGTAAAACAAGCAAAGCTGACTACCTCAGCCCAGAAATTGAAACTTAATCCACTTTCACATAGCATGGTTCTTGCAGCTTCGATCAAGGTTCTGTTTCTTCTTTCAGTTACACCATTCTGTTGAGGAGTTCTTGGAGTAGAGAAGTTTTGAGATATCTCTTTCTCATCATAGAAACCTTCAAGAGTTTGATTTCTAAACTCAGTTCCATGATCACTTCTAAGAATCTTCACTATATTGCCATTAAGAACTTTCATATTTTTGATAAAGATAATTATCTCTTCTGCAGCCTCACTCTTAGCTTTAAGGAAGAAGACCCAAGTGTATCTTGAGAACTCGTCCACTATGACAAGTGCATACTTACTTCCACCAATGCTTGCAGTGGAAACAAGACCAAATAGATCCATGTGCAACATATATAATGGTTCAATAATGGAGAAGGCATGCTTAGATGGAAAAGATGTTTTGTGTTGCTTTCCCTTTTCACAAGCAGAACAAGGTTTAGGCTTTGTATAAGTCAGTGAAGGCAGTCTTGACACTAGATCACCCTTGCTCAGCTTGTTGATATATTTGAAATTGAGATGGGAAAGCCTTTTGTGCCATAACTAGTTTGTATCTGTAATAGATTTTGAGCACAAACAGGTTAGTTTTGATTGATCACTAGAGGACATGTCAAGTGTATAAACATCCTTGGTTCTCTTGGCACAAAGAACTATTTTGCCTTCTTGATTTATGATGGAACACCCTGTCTTGTTGAAATGGACTTCATTATCCCCATCACACACTTGACTGATGCTAATGAGGTTATACTTCAGCCCTTTAACATATGAAACCTTTGACAGTTTGAGGTTTCGATTATGAAGTTCACCATAACCTTTGGTTTGACCAAAGTTATTGTCACCGAAGGTCACCCTTGGACCTTTCTCCTTCTTGTAGTTACTGAGGAGTGCTTTATTGCCTGTCATGGTCCTTGAACATCCACTGTCAAGATACCAGGTAGTAAAGACCTACGCAATTATGAATTAAAGAACGATTAGTGACACTTAGGGTATCCACTATTAAGTAGACCCATATGGATTGAACCTATCTATCCACTTCATATCAGGTTGTTTATGGATGAGAGAAACAATCATGTTATCAGTATTAGCCCGCTGTCTTGAATTTCCTTCTTGGGAACAGTCACGTGCCTTATGTTCTTTGCTACCACATTTGTAACATTTTTGGTTCTTGGAGCATTGAAAATGTTTTGATGACTGCCTATGAGTAACCTTTTCAATCTTATCATAACTATGGGTCATCAGCTGACTTAATTTACCACTCAGCTGTTGCAGTTGATCCTGTAAACCCAAAAGGTCTTTGTTTACAGGCATATTTGGCTGACCCTTAGTTTTAAAGAGTTTATGATTAGCTTTAGATGTGGCAGGTTTGGAAACTTTGCAAGCCTTATTTACTTTTCTCACAGTTTCTTTTATTAAAAGAGTCTTAGGTGATTCTTGATTAGCTGAGTAGTTAGATGATGATCCATGATCAGCTGACAGACCATCAGTTGAGCATTTATCATCAACTATCTGATCATTTGTTCCAGAATCATTAGCTAATGAAATGTTAGTCAGCTGAGTACTTAAAATTGAATCATCTGTTGTCAAGGTTTGACAATATAATGTCAAGTTGGAATCAACATATGATTTTTTTCCTTTAATAACATCATTTGACTTTAACTTTTGAGTACTTTTGCTTTCTAACAAAACAACAGAAGTTGAATCTCTTTTAAGAGTAATTGATTCTATTAAATGAGAGCTTTCATTTTTGACAAATTTGTTAGTGATTACACTTTTACCTTTTACAACTTTAAGGAATGTAAGTGGTAATGTTAGCCTTTTCTAAGATATTTATGTTCTCACTAAAATCAATACAGTTAGCAGCTTGTGAGTAATTTCCACCAATAATAGCTTGAACTTGTTTTGGAATCTGCTCATTGACACAGTCAATGGTCTTTCCAGCGAAGACACACCAAGATTTAACTACTTTTTGAAGTTCATTGAACTTTTGAGTTGCTTCACTAGTTTCTTTTACCAAGATCTGATTTAATATCTTTTGCTTAGCTAACTAATCTTTCAGAGTTGTCATTGGCTTAAGTTCCTCATCTTTTAGAATTAATTTCTCTTTAAGTGATTCTATTTCTGTTTTTAGCTTCTTTTCTCTTTGAATATAAGATTTGAACTTAACACACAAATAATCAAACATGGTATTCTTTTCATTTTCATCATATTTAATAAATTTACCAACCTGTTACATAGAGGAAGGATCCCAGTTAGAGGAAGTACATGCTTTAGCAACCGTTTTTATATCCTCATCAAAGGTGCTAGTACTACCTGTGTTGTCCATCAAACTGAGCTGAGTAGTAAGGACCTCATCTTCATCACTCGACAAGTCTTCCTCGGCCCAATCTTCTTCTTCGGCCACCAACACTTTAGCCTGGGCTTTCCTCTTCTTTTTTTCAAGAACAGCAACAAGAAGCTTCTTGTACTTTGCTTCATAGTCAATCTTGCTATCTGATCCAGGAAGAACCTTGAAGCTAGAGCTTCCCTTGGACTTACACTCACTGGAGTAGTGACTAGGTTTGCCAAAGGAAAAACAGCCTTCAGATGACTTGGTTTTGGACCTATCGCCTTTGAAATGTCTCTTCCCAAACTTCTTGACACCCTTGTCTTTAAGGAAAGGTTTGAACCTTTTCACCAACATGGCAGCCTACTCAACAGCAACTTCAATGATGTCCATGTCCTCAAAGCTTTCATCCCCATCAGCCACCAGCTCTTCTTCCTCAGAAGACTCCACTTCATCTTCATCCTCGCTTGAGTCATCTACCACAGCAGCAAAACTCCTGGACCTTGCATCCTTAGACACAAGTGCAGTTGATGGAGCTTTTGCAGCCTCTCTCATCTCCTTAGTCGACAGCTTCCTTTGTTTCACCAATTGCTCATGGTTCATAAGATTACCATAGAGACTAACCAGAGACATACCCTTTATCTTCTCACTGTGTTTTAGAACAGTGATGAAGTGATCCCAAGATTCTGGGAGGGAGTCTAGGAATTTCTTAACCAAATCCTTGTTGCTCTTGTAAACATCTGCCCTTCTTAGATAATTGATAAGGCAGTTGAACCTGGTGTAGGTCTGAGTAAGACTATCACCTTAATGACCAAAGAAAAACTCATATTCTCTAACAAGGAAAAGTTTTTTGTTCTCCTGTACCTCCTCTGTGCCTTCATATGCAACAGTGAGAGTGTCTAGCATTTCTTTGGTAGTTGCGCAGTTGAGAACTTGATGATAGACATCATTGGGTAGTGCAGAGACTAAGGCTGTTCTAGCTTTGATATCAAGGTTTACAAACCTCTTGTCTTCATCGGACCACTGATGCACCGGCTTGATGACATACCTCTTGGTAGCAGGTTCATCTTCAGAGGCAGCAGGAGCTTCGAGAGTAGTGGAGGGAACATAGGGGTCTTCTGTGACAATACTCAGCATCACATCATCCAGGGTAGACATATACAGATGAACTCTATTTTTCCATAGGGAGAAATTTTCTCCATCAAACATGGGACACCTAGAGAGTGAGCCAAAGTTTGAGAAACTCTTTGAAGCAGCATTTGGAGTGGCCATTTTGTAGTATGGGGTAGAAGTAGTTGAAGAGTAAGTAAAGAAGATCTTAGATATGAATTATCTAACCTGCTGTACCAGTTGTTGGTTCCAAGTGGAAACTAAAACAACAAATGTTTGTAGAAGGAGGGGTTGAATACAAACTTAAGCTTTTTAAAATTTAGATACACACGGTTTATACTTTATATAATTCTTATTGATATGAATCAAGAATTACATGAACTAGATGCGTAAAATCTAAGTTCAATAAAGATGGAAACTAAACTGTCTAACACATAGACAAAGCTTATTATAACCAACTAATGTGTAGGATGTTCAACACATGAACAAGTTTGATTACACTAAGAAAATATATTGCTAACTCTTCTAGATCTCAACTTATGAGAAATCAGTGTTCAACTACCGAATTGGTTGATACTCAGCAGGTTTCCAAGCTTGAGTATATATAAGCATATAGTGTCCGGATGGTGGAGATAAGAGGAGACAAAAGTAATAAGAATACTAATATTATAATAGATAAAGTTAGTGGGTGAAAAGTAGTTTCACTTTATACACGCAAAGTGTAAAGTGAATGTACTATTCTGATAAATTAAATCCCACTATCTATTATTATATTATTAAACTCATACCTTTTTCCTAGGAAGTGTATGTTTCTCTTTCCATGCTTGTACTTTAAACAACACTATGCTTTCTTCAGATTTGACTTTACCAAGTATGGAGTTACCAGCCATACTTAGTTGTTTTGAACAAATCTTCGAGATCTTCTTCTTGTAAAGCAGTTATCACCTTTTCCAGGGGGTCAAACTCAATCCTTTTTGTCTATTTGTAGATTCAAAAACTGCTAATACTTTTACAAAGAAATCTCTAAGGGCAAAATAGAACAACACATGTTCAGCCTTGACTTAAGAATAAAAACAACTAAGTGTTCAATACTTTTCACTACTCAGCTAATAACCTAACTCTAAACTGCAATCCTAATTTTGTTCAGACGAGGAATAAATTAAGAACGTAGATGTATAAGCTAATCAACCTATATGATCAATAAACCAAATTGTTCGGCTGATCATTCAGAGTGATAAGCTTATAGAAAAAGACTTAGTGAAAATAAATTTCTTATCAAATGGTAGAAAGCCATCTTCTTGGGGTGCTTAGCTGATGCTTTTAAGTGCTCAGCTGATCATCTCTGTTTCTCAGCTGATGGTTGTAAATCATCAGCTGATGCGTGTAGACCCTCAGCTGATGCTTCTTTTCTTCTTGTCTAATCCTTTGAAGCTGATCCTTTGTCTGATCCTTAGAGTTCAGCTGATCAACTCTGTTTCTCAGCTGATGGTTTTAATCTTAAAATTTTCTTTAAGTCTAAATGAAAAACAACACATATTTTTCACTGATCTAAGTCTAAAACTGAATATTTGGTTTTGTTAGCATCAAATCCTATTTTAATTAATAGACAAATTTTATTATGGTTTGATATAGCTATCTCCCCAACACGGCTCGTCTCATTTACATCCCTAACGATCGTGACACGTCCAAAGATAGATCGCGACGCGAACTTGAGGATAACACCGAGTTTGAAGTTGGAAAGAATCATGATTACGGGAGGAGTCTCGAGATCATGATGCGTTCTCCGTGTTTCAGCCTATCTATTTGAACTCGAGTCTAGGTTGAATGAGAGGTCTTTCTTTTTCCAACTTTAACTTCCTTCTACCCCTAAATTCGTCCCTCAAACTTTCTAGAGGAGCTTGGAGCTTAACTTGGAGGATTGGAGGCTTAATTTGAAGATAAAGGCTTGGAAACATTGCACTTTTACGGTTTTTCTATTCCATCTCATATTTTTCTGTTTATTTATGATTTCCATTGTGTTATCATGGTGTTAATGATCTCATGTTTTCCTCCCTAGTGAAGATAAATCCTATGTAAATGATTAATTTCATTAAAATTTGATACTTTTATCATGTATTTATCAAGTTTTGCTTAATCAATTATTAATATATTTTTTAGAATCTGTTTTTGATTGTTTATACTCTGATTTTTCATAAATTAGAGGATCAATCTATTCGTGAGGCTTGAATCTAAATTATCTAGGATCAATAGGTGATTTTGACTAGTGATTGACTAATCCTAGGCTTAAGCATAAAAAGATAGGAACTTTAATATGTATATTAACATATGATGACCTTTAGATGTTAGTTTAATGCTTTGTCTATCAAAACAAACATTAAAGATTGAAGGTTTTCTTGATTCGAACCAAAATCGGCTAATTATGCTTTTTAATTAATCTTTTGACCATAAAGGTTGTTAATTGGTATAATTGTAGGGTTAAATAATATGATCAAGAGTCAAATCATAATAGAAATCGGTACATAATAAGTATCCATTACACATATTTAATTGGAATCATTCAATTGAAAAAGGGGTGAAATCGAATCTAGTGAGAGAATCTTCATCCTGATAGCTAAATATCATTAAGTTCATGCTTTCTTGATTCTTTACATTGTTTAAGGTGTGATTTAGGTTTGCTAGTGGTAGAATTTGATTTAAAGTGCAAAAATTTCAAAATCCTCCCTTTAATTGCTTTATCTGTTTTTAGTAAATTAATTAGTTAATAATTAATTAGTAGAGTTATATCAAAATCATATTCATTCTCCAAGTGTTCAACACCCGTACTTATTTAACTTTATTATAATACGATTAGGTCCTCTTGCCTACTTGTGTTGTAGTGTTTCCTAAATAATTCAGAATTATAAATTTATAATTAGTATGTTATACGCACATTAAGTTTTTGGTGATGTTGCTGGGGAACGGTTTTTATTGAGTTAATTATACTGATTTAGTGTTAAACAAGCTTTCTTGCGAGTTTTGGCTCAAAAGGAAACTTTTTGCACTTTATGCCTACTGATTGCGCAGTGATCACTATCATGTCGTGACGCGACGCGACCGGAAGCATTTTTTATTTGTTTGTTTTCGGCTTTGCTAGGCCTGTTTAGGATAGTGCGTATTGTTCCTTAAACACCCCTTAGCTTTTACGGTAGTTTATATCCTTTGCTTCGATATCTGAGCTTGTTCAGTTGCTTAAAAATGTCAAATTTGGACTAAACGAAAGATTTTTATGAGTTAATTTAATCTTTAAAAAATAATGATGTCGTTTACATTTTCTTTTAATATATATAAGATAATTTATACAATAGATAAAAAAGCGTGGTTGCCTATGACTTTGTGCCCGGATCCGGGTTTGGGTGAGAAACCGGGTTTGGGCCGGATTTATTGTTGGGCTGTTTTTTTTTTTTTTTTAATTTGGTTTTGGGCTGGTTGTTAATGTTCCGCCTACCACCGTACACTGCCTCCCACCGGCAACAACCACCACCGGTCTGAGCAGTAGATCTAGCATTTCGCCGGCAACCACCACCTACATTCAAACTAAGCACCCTCTTTATCTCTCGACAGATTCAACAACCACCACCACCGTTTCACCGGCAACCACCAACAAAAAATTGCGCACACACATACACACACTTTCAGATATAAAGAACAAGAAAAAGAAGAAGAAAGATTGACTTCGTACGTACGTTTAGGGTTTTCAAAGAAGGTGAAAGACACGACGGCGGCGGTAAGAGCGCGTGCCTTCCGATGATGGGTGGGGAAAACCCTAGATCCCACGGTGGTGGGTGGATAAAACCCTAGATCCCACGGTGGTGGTTGGAGAAAACCCTAGATATGACTTCCGATGATGGCGGCGGTGACGTGGTGTTGTGAACGATGGTGTTGGTTGGAGAAAACCCTAGATCCGACGAGATGGTGGTTCAGATCGGTGGCGGTTCCCGTTTAGAGATGGTGGTTCGATTCGGTGGTGGTGCTGGTGCGATTCGGTGGGGGTGGGCATGGTGGCGGTAAACGACAGTGGCTGTAGGCGACGTGGATGTGAACGACGTGGTAGTGGTTGTAGGCGACGATGGCTGCGGTGGTTTATGTGTCTCCGGCGGCGGTGGTTTATGTGTCTCCGGCGGCGGTGGTTTATGTGTCTCCGGCGAAGGTAGGAGAGAGAGGGAGAGAGGGAATGTGGAGATTTAGTGGGTTGGGGAAATGTGAAAATGGAAATTTGAAATGGTGTTTTCTTTATTAAATTTTTTATATTATTTATAACAAATTTAATTTTATTATTTATATGTTTTAAAGTGTGCAGATTTATGTGTTTTGGAAATTTAATTTTATTATTTATAAAAACTTTATTATTGTTATTTAAAATATTAATTTTATTTTTTATCTTATTTATAGGATTTGGAGTTTTTCAAAATTTACAACGAAAAATATATAGTATATATTATTAATTTTATATATATATATATATATATATATATATATATATTAAGAATTTTATTATTTGTTATGTATATGACAATAATAAGAAAATAAAAGAATAATAAATTAATTAAAGAAGAAAAGAAATATAATAAAATAATGAAATAATAAAATAACAAGTTATTAATCATTAGAGTATAATTAAGGTAATATGAATTAATGTTTGTAATTAAATAAGTTATTAATTATTATATTATAATTACTCTCAACACTCTCAGGAAAAATGAGAGTGATTAGGGAAAGTAATAGGTAATACATAATACGTAATAATAGGAGAGAGAACTTAAGATTTTTTTCTTAAATCTCCATTATACCCTTTGTTAATTATAGTCATAACTTTTAATTATATAGTAATTACAAAGATGCCATGATTAAATCTTAACCATTAATCATCTCATCTAATGGTCCATGTTACTTCTCGCACTTCTCGCAATAATAAAGCTTCTCGCATGAATCATCCTATATATATATATATATATATATATATATATATATATATATATATATATATATTCATACATACATACACACACCCATCGGTATTCTCTCCATTCTCTCTCTTCTAATCTCTCTCTATTAACCTATCACCACCATGTTTATATATATACGGTTTATTTGTGTTTAATAATGTCGGATTTGCATTATAGTGTGTTCAATCGTATCATTTAAATGAATGAACAAACAAAAATATGCATGAACTAACAAATCTTATAAACAATTGTTTATGTTCGTTTATTTGTCCAGATAAAGTTAAAAGAACAAACATTAACACAAAAATTCCACACCCGTGCGGAGCACGGGCTCAAACTAGTTAATTGTAAAAGTAAATAAACTTGGGAGCGAGCTTTGAAAAAAAAGCAATTTCCTTTCATGAAAGGGAAAGAAGAGGCAAAAAATGAGAATCGATTAATTGAGTAATTGACTATGGGGTTCTCCTTCTACTCTCACGTGCCGTGTTTTCTAAAATTGTCATTATATATATGGCAAGGATGCGGAAAATATAAAATCTTGTTACATTAAGCTCTATTTTGTTTCTAAAAATACAATTAACTTTCTATTTTGGTTCATAATTTGAAGTTTACCTTAATCGATGGTCACGAACAGTTTCAATTTCATACAACATTTGACTCAGGGAGTTCGTTTGTCCGACGTTTGATTCATAGGGTCATCGTTAATCGATTCCTCCTCTTAGGGTTCTTGACGATTTCATCCAATATTTGATGGATAAACGTTAACTATTGCGTTCCAAGTTTGCTTGTTGCCTCTCAGGGTTCTTGTTAATTGATTTTTCTTGTTAATCAATTCCTCTGGTTAATTGATCATGTTAGGGTTCTTGTTAATTGAGTAATCTTGCGCCGGTTAATCTTGTGAATAAGTATCATTGGTTAGGGTTCTGACCAGAACATGTTACCATATTTGTTTGGTTTTCTCAACTGCTTGCTATGAATATTATATCAAACGATTGCTACTCGTGTTTCAGATATGCTATTTTTGTTGTTTGTTTACATTCGCTTGGTTTCTTTAAACAATTGTTTCTTGGTTTAATTGACTTTGGTGAACCTTGAAGAACACATGATGAACATATATATATATATAGGGGAGGGTTCCATTGAGAACCGATTTTAATGCGAGAACCGCGAGAACCAATTTTAGCCGTTGATTTGATATGTGGAATTCATGGATGGAGAGCGTGAGGGGATCAAGTGTGGCAGGGTGTATGTGAGGAATTCATGAGTGGGCAATGACATTGAAAGAGGGGGAACTGGACGGCTCAGATTGGTTCTCGCGGTTCTAGCAATAAAAATGGTTCTCGATGGAACTTCTTCCTATATATATATAGTGAATTGATCAACATAGAACCATGCCTTATATATAGAACCTAAAGAACCATTTTGGACCTTAGGATTTGATAAATCAATGGCTGTGATTAAAAAGACTAAATATATATTAATCTCATCATTTATTAATGTACATTTAATCCTCAAGGGTATTTTAGGAACAACATAAACAAAATCTCATCCCATATTCTCCAAATATGTACGCCTGGTGTATATATCTCCCATTCAAAATGAAACCACCAACCACCACACTCTCTCCCCTTCCATGGCAGCACACCTACCATATTCTGGCGATCTTTTCCGTCGATCAACAACCGTCTTCCGGCAATCTCCTACGTCGACCAACCCACCGTCTTCATACGTTTAACGTCTAGAACGAGTTTGCCGTCGATGACCTGCATCTGTCTCCTTGAGAGTAGTTATATCTCCGTTCGATTATCATGGAGCCACCACCATCTTTTGCTTTCTCCGATCGACCACCATACGAGTGAAAATGCTTCATATTTTTCTGTTGAAGTTTTTGCTGTTTAGATCTATTATGGAGCAAGCTCAGACCCACTTAATGGATTATAAGGTTTTGCTCTTCTTTCAACTTCCCCATTTAGATCTATAAGGTACCAAGCTTAGCCCCAATAATTCTTAAGGTTTTGCTTCTCTAATGGTTAAAGCAGAGTACTTTGATTTTTTATTTGATGATCAAATTTGTAGTTGTAGTTTGTTTTTATATGGATAGTGGATCTAAAAGTCAAGTTTTGGTTGAGGTCTGTTACATTTTTGGTTTTTTTATGTTATTTGAGTTGTATAAATTTCTTATTAAAATCTGTTTTATCTTTGAAATTGTAGTTAGACAAATGAGTAAGATACTATTGTGGTTTGAAATGAATCTGACTCTTTTATCATTCATATCATTATTTTATTTATGCATTTTGATGTGTAATATGTGGATTATGCATTTTCAGTGATGAATACATAATTTGCATTTTGGGTTTGAATATATAACTTGCATTTTAGGATGCATTTTCATTGAATCAGATGTGGGAATGCAGATGAGAGATGTGGGTTTTGCATTTTCATTTGCTATTTTGGTTTCTTTTTCATCTAGATTGTGTTTTAGTTGTCTTCTTCATCTAGATTGCATTTTGGTTTCTTCATCTCGATTGTGATCTAGAGTAGATGAGATTCTGTATTTTTGAATTTTTTATAATGAAAATGCATATAATTTTGTTCTTAAAATGTAGATGGATACATATAATGTTTATGTTGAAAATTGAACATGCAGATGATATGCATTTTGGTTGCTTTAAACTTTGTTGGTCTATGTTCCTTCTTATATAAAAATTTAAATGATGAATTTCGTTTCCAAATTATACAATCATGTTCACAACAGATAGATAATGTGTAAATGTAGCATTTATATACATAGAATCAAAATGCTACTTTTTGCAATTCAATTTATGTAATTATAGTTTCCAAGCATCTTGTTTAAAATATATAGAATGTTCAAAATAGATTTATAGTTTGTAAATGTAGCATTTTCTTAGAATTACACAACAGGATTATTTTAGTGGTTTTAAATTGGTTCTTCAATCATAGATGTGAAGATGTTGTTGCTTGAATTAGATAAAGGGTTTTGATTTCTGGGTTTTGATGCTGTTTTTTGTATTTTCAGTATGTAACATTGAAATGCATATGATTTCTGGTTTGCATTTGGCATTGTGAGTTCTTCATCTCGATTGTGGTTTCTGCATTTTCGTCACACTGGGTTTTGATTTCTGGTTTTGATGCTGTTTTTTGCATTTTCAGTATGAAACTTTGAAAATGCATATGATTTTTGGTTTGCATTTTGGTTATCTTCTTCATCTAGATTGCATTTTAGTTCTTCATCTCGATTATGGTTTCTGCATTTTCGTCTTCATGTGTTGGGTTATGCTGAGTTTAGCATTTTCATTTGCTAATTTAGTAATTTACCAGAATATATTTGCATTTTCATTTGCTAATTTAGTGATGTATTTTTGCATTGTGGTTTTGCATTTTCGGAAGCATCTCCATGACGAAAATGCAGAAATCACAATTAAAACCCAGATTGTTTAAATGCAAATCACAGTTGTGGATTTGTATTTGTATTTTCATAAATTTTGTATTTTGGAAGCATATGCATGACCCGCATCTTCGATTTTGAATTTTGTAGAAATTGATGCTGAATCTCTTCATCAATTGCAAGGTATTATCATTTTGCATTTCTGGAATTTTGCATTGTAGTTTTGTATAGACTTTTTGCATTTTTGGATTGAATAAGTAATTTGCATTTTTATATTTTCATTTTGAATCAGATTGTGTGAAATGTAATTTGAATTTTTCATTTTTCATTTGAATCAGATTGTTGAAATCTAATTTGCATTTGGCATTTTGGATTTTGAATATGTAATTTGCATTTTGCATTTCATTTGACTCAGGGTGTTGAAATGCAAATCACAGTTGTGGAAACATATACATGACATGCATCTTCGATTTTTTGCATTTTCGTTTTTTGCATTTTGGCATTTTGAAAATGATACCCAGATGAACATGCAAATTCTAAAACATTTGCATTTTCAAAAATAAAAAAAGTTTCAGAAATATATCAAGCCTAGTCTTGTTTGAAAGAGGACAAAAAACTGAATTAAATGATATAATTTGCTTGCTTAAACTCTTAAAAACAAAGAAGTTATAATAATTTAAATGTTTGAGTGTGTTTTTTTTTTAAATTTGTTTGCCTGTAGTTTGAAGAGGAGGAGCGCGTGGGTGAGGATTTTGACTTCATTTTCCATTTTTGCTCTTATTCCTTCTTGCCACGTGTCACCACCCAAGGTGGTTCTTTAGGTTCTATGTATAAGGGTGGTTCTATGTGTAACCTTACCCAATATATATATAT
Source organism: Pulicaria dysenterica (assembly GCA_947179395.2). Lineage (NCBI taxonomy): Eukaryota > Viridiplantae > Streptophyta > Magnoliopsida > Asterales > Asteraceae > Pulicaria > Pulicaria dysenterica. The sequence continues at coordinate 14,249,578 of OX359294.1, read as the reverse complement.
ATATATATATATAGGAAGAAGTTCCATTGAGAACCATTTTTAGTGCGAGAACCGCGAGTACCAATCTGAGCCATCCAATTCCCCCTTTTCCAATGTCATTGCCCACCCATGAATTCCTCACATACTTCCTGCCACACTTGATTCCCCCACCCTCTCCATCCATGAATTCCACTTATCAAATCACCGGCTAAGATTGGTTATCGCGGTTCTCGCACTAAAATCGGTTCTCAATGGAACCCTCCCCTATATATATATATATATATATATATATATATATATATATATATATATATATATATATATATATATATATATATATATATATATATATATAGGAGAGGGTTCAAACTAGAACTATTTTTCGTACGAGAACTGCGAGAACCAATCTCAGCCGTTCCTTTGATATGGGAAGTTCATGGATGGAGAGCGTGGAGGGGATCAAGTGTGGCAGGGTGCATGTGAGGAATTCATGGGTGGGCAATGACATTAAAGGAGTGGGAATTGGACGTCTCAGATTGGTTCTCGCAGTTCTCGTACGAAAAACAGTTCTCGTTTGAACTTTTGCCTATATATATATATATATATATATATATATATATATATACGGTAAGAATCCAATAGAAACAGTTTTAAAATACGTTGACGGTAGAAACACTGCATCTTTTCTATAAAATCACCGCATCCAACTTTAAATCATTATATCATATATCTAAAAAACATAGAGCTTTCTTAAAACTAGCCCATCATGCATGAATTATTCGGTGGATTCTAAATATTGAGAACCAATGCATCTTGTCTAAAAACCACTGCATCTAGTATAAAATCATTGCATCTTATTTAAAAAAACTACATCTTGTCTAAAAACACTGCATCTCATAATATATATATATATAATTTATTATTTATTTATATAATATATACTTAATATAATCCAACAACTCACCCCTAAACATCCATATTCAAACAAAATATCAATATTCATAATGAAAAAGCACTGCATCTTAACGGTGAAAATTTGTTCCATGTATAATTCATTTGTTATTTTTTCTTGGTCATATGCTCACGAATCACACAAGGGTCAAATTCAATCAGGTTCTTGGTTACTTGCTTATTATAGGGTTAAAGTCATAAAATAACGGTCTACTTTCTCCATTTTACCATTGTGGCACGTCATGTTTTTTTTTTACACATTTGGCTAGTCAACTCATTAAAAACGTGTCAATGTGCAAAAAAACGACCTGCAACTTTTCCAGCCGGTTTCTCATCGTTTTCGTTAAATTTTTGATCGTTTTCGCTAATTCTTTTTGCATAACTTTGTAAATAATCATTTTACCTTTCAAAGGACACCAAATTCATGAATTTTCATCAAGTGTAGGCCAAAAATTTGCTAATTAAAGTTGGTTATGGCCATCTTAGTGTTTTTTAAAGAATTGAATCACTTTAAACTCGTTTTTGGCCATTTTTTTGTACTACTTTATAGATAACTTGATTATATTTCCATAGGATCAAGAATCATAAATTTTCATGATGTATTAATGGAGAATTTTGAGATTAAAGTGTTGGAATGTTATTTGAATTTAGTTAAAAAAAACAGAGCAGAAAAAAAACCTATTTTTCGCTCAATTTTTACTCGTTTTACATAATTCTTTTTACAGATTATTATAGATAATCTTTTTACCTTTCAAATGACACCAAATTCATGAATTTTCATCAAGTATATGCCAAGAAATTGTTTAATAAAGTCGGGTATTACCCATTAAGCACCCTTACGGTATTTTTGATGAATTGGCACATTTTAAACTCGTTTTTATTCGTTTTTTTGTACTACTTGATAGACAACTCGATTACCTTTCCATAGACTCAAGAATTATTAATTTTCATCAAGTATAAATGGAGAATTTCGGGTTTAATGTTTCGATTTTAAGATAAAGAAGAAAAGGGGGAAAGGTGACCTGTTATAGTAGGTCAAAATAAACAAAATGGGCACATTAACAAGTTTTTTATAAGTTAGCTGGCCAAAAGTGTAAAAAAAAAACATGACGTATCACAATGATAAAATGGGAAAAGTAGACCGTTATTTTATGGTTTTAACCCCTTATTATATCTGCCTAACTTTGTTGACCAATTTCACAATTTTCTTGTCTTAATTTCAGAGTTTCACAATTTTCTTGTCATAATTTCAGAGTTGTTGTCGTTCGCAGCGTTCACAATTTATTTGCGTTCGCATTTGATCCTTTTAATATATATATATATATATATATATATATATATATGTATGATCAATTAAGCCCCTATGCTTAAAGAAAGCCCCTAAAGTCCAAATCTAAACCATTAGATTTATCACATCAATGGTCAAGATCTAATAATAGAATTATTGTAATTAAGTAAACAATTATAAGATTTCATTATAGAAAGAAGGGTATTATGGGAATCATTAGGAATTGCAAAATTGATTATAACCCACGACTTCTTCAGCCATCTCAAAGCCCTTTTTTTATATTTTTTACCCTTAGATCTTTAAATGACTATAACTATTTAAATTTTTAGAATTTGAGCAAAAAAATTATACCAATCTACTCACTTTTTAATCCTCTTCAAACGAGATCACTTTTCCTGTATTTTTGAAAATTTTATTTTTGACGAAAATGATGAAAACCGGATGACTGTTATAGATATGAAAGTGATGACGAAAATGATGAAAACTGGTTGCTATTATAGATACGAAAGTGTTAACGAAAATGATGAAAACTGGATGACTTTTATAGATAAGAAAGTGACGACGAAAATGATGAAAACTGGTAGTTGTTATAGACGAAAATGATGGAAACTGGCTAACTGTTATAGATATGAAAGTGATGACGATAATGATGAAAACTTGTAGCTGCTATAGATATGAAAGTGATGATGAAAATGATGAAACCGACTAACTGTTATAGATATGAAAGTGATGACGAAAATGATGAAATTGGTAGCTGTTATACATATGAAAATGATGACGAAAATGATGAAACTGGTAGTTGTTATGGATATGAAAGTGATCACTTTCATATCTATAGCAGCTATCAGTTTTCATCATTTTCGTCATCACTTTCATATCTATAACAGTTAATCAGTTTCATCATTTTCGTCGCTACTTTCATATATATAACAGCTACCAGTTTTTATCATTTTCGTCATCACTTTCATATCTATAACAGCCAGTCAGTTTTCATCATTTTCGTCAAAAATAAAATTATCAGAAATATAGGAAGATAGGTCTCGACTGAAAGAGGATAAATGAGTAGATTGGTATAATTTTTTTTGCTTAAATTATAGTTATGGTCATTTAAAGATTTAAGGGTAAAAAAATAAAAAAAAGGAACTTTGAGAATGGTTGAAAAAAGGCGCGTGAGTTATTCTAAAAATTTGCAATTTCTATTTTGTCTTTTTAAATAAGTGGTTGAGATTTGATCTTTGAGGGCTTTGTTTAAGAAGAGGGCTTTGTGGATCCGAACTATATATATATATATATATATATATATATATATATATATATATATATATATATATATATATATATACTAATTAAAAAGATTCAAAAATTCAAGAAATAAAAACCGGTAACAGTTACCAATTATTTAAAATAAATCAAAATCAAAAGTTAGTTTTATTTTTTAAGTATAAAATAAAGTTATTTGCATACAATGATAATTTTCACATACTTTGTTCTATTTTCGCGAATTTTTCTTTTATATATAGTATGTCGAGTAAGGGGTATATCAGTCATTTGAGTGTTTAAATGATAGAAAATGTATGTAATATAACTACACCTAGGGTGTGTTTGGCGAAATAGTGGAGCTGAGGCTGGAGCTGGGCTGATTAATTGATAATCCAAGCCCAAGTCATAAGCTATTTGAAAATGTTTTTATTTTGGGGGCTTATGAGGGATTATGTTTCTAATAATCCCTTCGGAATTTTAACAGCGAAACGAGACTAGAGGACTGAGGATGATAAAAACAATTGCCAATTGCCAAGCTCCTATAATCCCCTCATAAACAATTGCCAATTGCCAATTATAATCCCAAGCTCCTATAATCCCTCATAAACCAATTGCCAAACTCACCCCTAAGTTAAATGCAGTTAATTGCACAAATGGTTTCCTTTATAAATTTTTTTAATAATTACTTAACTATCCTTTTCAAATCTAGATTAGATCAATATCATCTTAAAACCTCAAAATACTCGTATCATGTGGACTGGCTCGAACATGAAATTTTCTACTCACTTTACTTCTGATAGACTTGTATCTTGATATTTTTTGAAAAATATTAATGTATATTTTAAATCTAAAAGAAATGGATGTAATATTATTAAATTTTACATTGATATAGACTAAATTAAGCTTTTATAAAAAACATGAGAAATATAAAATTCAAGGATTTGATTTATCTTCTTATTATCAAGGAGTAACAAATTGAACAAAAATTCATAATATATTTAATAAAAGTTTTGGGTTACTTCATTTATGATTAAATGGTTTTGAGTTCAAACTCCATTAACTTACATAACTAGTGTTATACCCGTCCGTTGCCAGAGTAGGTTTTTTTAATACATATACGTGTGTATACATGTGTCATTATCAATGATCAAATGACATTTATAAATTTAAGATATTTAATGCATATTTTATTATATATTTTCATGTAATATCAGATGGTTTTGAAATTTCATTATTAATGCACATATATAAAGTTGTACATACAAGTATGAGAAAAATAAAAAGTTTTACACATCAAAAAAATATATGTAATGGAAATGCAAGAGAAATGAACCAACTTAAAACTAACATAGCAGTTTGTATTTATGTCCAAGTGTACAAAATATTGTGGCCAATACTTACTCAAAAGTCGTCTAAAAATTGCATACATACGCTGAAATTGTCAATTCAAAAACTTTCTTGTCATAGTTTTGGTTTTCATATTTAAAAGTCTAATTACTAATGAAATTTTTAAAACTGATTGGCAAAACTGTTGGTGATGTGGAGGGATATCCAACCAGTTTGGAAATACCAGGAGCTCTTCTAAAATTAGATATATAAACATTACTTGAGAAGTGATGGTTATGCGTGGTCACAAGTAAGGAAGGCAAAACCTGAAACTTTCTCATCAGAGTGTATTGCAGGAAAGTCAACACGTATGCACTTAGATCAGCAAACTAGGATCGTGTAATATAAAAGAGGAACTAATAAGTAGGATCAAGAAATCAGGTATATGAAAGGAAAAACGCATACCTCAAGGTAAGATATAATAAACCAAATGTTCTAAAGGGTGAAAGAGCAAAAATATAAAAGAAATAAGAAACAAAATATAAAAGAAATAAGAAACAATACAGAATCTCGAGAAATATAAAAGCAACATTAAACTAAAAAAATAATAATCTTAGTACCTCGTGACGCTTGTGTTCTTTCTCAATAATCATAACCTATACCAAAACACTAAACATGACTATATCTTGAAAAACTTGGTCTTACTGTGCCCATAGAAGAGAATTTTAACCATATGGATACTGCACCTTAATTTCCTATATTTACATTCCAACAACAGAGGTATGGAAAATGACATGAAGCATAGTAAAACTCTAGTAACTTATATTAGAGCCAAAGCAACCTCTTTTTTTTTTCTTTTTTTGAAACAGTGTCACACAGCACTAAAGCATCAACCAACCTCATGACAACACATGTAGAATTTGCATCTTTCATTTAGCCCGAAGCTAAACTTTTACAAAGATCCTAACCACATGGATCTAAGTGATGTAAATATTGTTTACTTGGTCAAGTTTGATTATGCCATATACTTAATGTATCCAAACCACTTTTGGATCTAAGAATCAATTATTTCACGATTGCCTTATTACTTATAACGTGTCTTTATTTATGCAATGATATGGATAAGTTTTTGATAAAACATCTCAAAAATAATTTTTCAAAATTGTTTCAATTCCAAGAAACATCCATCGTCATCAAATGTGTATTTGTGCACCAAAATGGTCAAAATAACACATAAGCTTAGACATGGATAGAAAATGAAATGAAACCATCAGAATGAAAAATCTTTTAAACAAAAATACAAGATACAAAAATATCCATCATCTTCAAAAGAACATACAATAAAGCGAGTCTTGCCACGCAGGGCGTACATACAAAAGTAATAATTAATCCGGAATTAATGGCGAGACCAACACTCCCAATTCTCTTATAGAAGACAATCAACAAAATTTCTTCTTCAGAGATCCGGTTCTTCAAGCTCTTCCTTCTTGCAACGAACAGACCTACACTTTGTAACAAAAACAAATTTGTGACAAACGTGAGTCTTATAGCTCGGGTAAACAACCCAGCTTATTAAGGAATAGCAATGAAGTATAATCATGAATGTACCTCAAGTAGGAAAATTAACTCTCTCTTGTCTGAGAAGTTTTATATCCTCATGGCACGGAGGGCAGGCATGACGGCCCCAATCCCCAAATCTACCGCAGAAGTAGCAAACCACCCCTTGTTGAGTCTCTTTAGGCACATCATCAATGTCCATAGACTTAAAACTTGAAGCAAGCTTGGATACTCCAACTCCTTCTGATGGGATCGATTTCTTCTTCCTCGTAGTGTGTTGTTCCTTAGTACCAAGAACGGGAGTGGATGAGGATGATGCATGTTTGGACATGTTAGATTCTACAACCTTAAACATTCCATGCAATTCATCTATAGACACTTCCTTTCCATTCATATGATAGTCCTCAATAAACTTTTCATATGATGCGGGCAGAGACTGAAGTATGAAATTCACACCAAGCTCCCCTTTTATAGGAAAACCAAGCCTATCCATCTGGTCCATGTATGATTTCATCTTCAAAACATGGGCACTTACACTCCTGCCTTCCCGCATCTTACAACCGGTTAGACTTTTAACACACTCATAATGTTCTTGCCTAACTTGTTGTTGGAATACTTCCTTCAGCTTATTAATCATGTCATACACAGTCATGTGCTCAAATTTCTTTCGCAGTTCCGAGCTCATACTTGATAACATGAGGCTAGCAACATCGTGCGTATCCCGAACACGCTTTTCATACGCGTATCGGATGGTCCATTCCGCATTAATAGCAGGTGGTTCAGGAAGGGGTTCCTCAAGGATGTGCAACTTAGACTCGGCACGTAGGACAATCCTCAATTGCCTAAGTCAGTCAACAAAGTTCACTCCCGTGAGTTTCTCCCTTTGTAGGAACATACGTAGTGAAAAGTTCGACGTGGTGTGGTTTTGATTTGACATCCTATATTAAATAGAGTACACGAATTAGTTAGTTTGATTTGAATCCTCGTTAAAATAATTACCCATATTGCCTCGAAAAATATTTTAAAAAGGGCTAAGAACCATATTTCACTCCAATCCATGACGGAGTTGCCGCAGATCACTTCATGGAGCTATTTAGGCCAATAACCATCTTACCGATTGCAATCTCTATTGCAACTTTTAGACACTTGCGGGATCCTACGACAACCATCGGTCGTTTGGCATGTTTGATCCCTACTTGCACCAATTCCAGATTAAAATTCTTGGTTGACTCGTGCTAAGCTCGACAATCACTCAAGGATTTTAATTTGCAATTGTAAATCGTCCGTCAAGACATACGGTAACAAATTCACCAAAGTTGGATCGTGCTAAGTTCGACAACCAAAATTGTTAATTTGCCACACTCACCTTCCACACAGTTTTATGAGAGTTGGCTCGTGCTAAGCTCGACAACCAAAACCCATAAATCTAGATTCGGGTGGTATCGACTTACGGATGGCGCAAGATTTACGTTTTATGAAAAACGGGCTTTTGTTTTCGGCTTGGTTACAGATTAACTTGTTTAGTGACAAAACCTATTTCCACTAGGTGAGTTAATCTTGTATGTGAGCGCGCGAGAGTTGCAAACCATTTTTACCAAATCTCTTGTGATTTTATTAATTTTCGAAAAATTGTCTAGCACGCGAATCCTAAGCAAACCATGCAAGAATTAAATAAAATCTCATCACACGCATATAAACGAAGTAAATTGGTAACCCTTGCCATAATTCCTATGCGTTCTTCCCGTGAGCCAAAACGGGTAGAACGTGGTCAAACTAAGGGACAAAAGGACTCCGATGCGAGCTCCCACTAGAACCGCTATCTCCATCGGATTCCACCGGCTTCTATGGTCATCCTCCATCTCCTTTTGACTCCTTTTTGTGTGTCTTCATCCAAATGTACAAAACATACAATAGAAATTGAAATGGCGTGCAAGCCACAAAATTTCCTATTTATCTATTACAAGTACACGGATGAATGAAATGACATGCAAGCCACAATATTATTACATACCAAACTGAATTAATAAATATTACAGCCCATAACGTGATTTAAAAATCACCAAATGCATCCAAACACACAAAGTCAACCACAAGGTCAAAGGCAAGGTTACCAATTTCAAATCTAACACATACAACAAAAGAAAATGGTAACAAAATTACCAAACAAAATCTGGAACAAAATTCCAGAATTACAAAATAGCCAAAAATACCCGAGACCAAAACTGTTTTTAACTTGAAAAACAAAATTTGTAGCTGCGCGTTAGCGCCGCTAAGTTTTATGGGTTAGCGCCGCTAACACGAGGTTAGCGCCGCTAACACGAGGTTAGCGCCGCTAACCTTGTTCAAACCGAAAACAAACATTCCGATTTCGGGATTTTTCAAGCCACCAAGTGCAAAACTAACATAGAGGTGGCTCTGATGGATCTCGTGGGCACGCGGCGGAAGCGAATGTACAACAAAAACAGCCCATGGTACAAGCAATCAAAGCATAAAACCGAAATCCCAAACATGGACCAAACTCTATGTATAAAAATGCAACTTGTAAAGGAAAGAGGTGTTATACCTTTCTCCTAAGCTCCAGAAAACTTGTTCTCTCGTGATGGTGAAGCTCCAAGAGAGAAACGCGGATCAACTAATGGGTAGTACCCCGGGAACACGTCCAACCACACGAGCTAGCGAGCCTTCGTGCTTCTTCACTATGAAAAGCACTCCGGGACAGCAACCTATCGAGACCAATCTTCTGGAAATCTCTCTTGATCAATCCTCTCTTGGCCCTAGTAGAACCAAAGAGTATGTGTTTGTGTTAGAGAGAAAAAGAGAGTAAGTGAACCAAAATTATGAACTCACCCCTGACTCTCTTAGCTCCAGATTCGGTTAATACCCCTCTCAACAGGCCAAGCATCGAGACAATTAAATTCACATGCATTGGTCAGTTTTAGAGGTGGTTTTAACAAATGGCACTGGCGGGGTTTAGCGACGCTAACCATAAGTTAGCGGCGCTAACTCAAAATAGTTAGCGGCGCTAACGCGCCCTGTCAGTGATTTGACACAAAGTACATGCAGCCGTAGCAGCGCCAACCTCTAGGGCTTAGCGGCGCTAACCCCTAATAGTTAGCGGCGCTAACGCGGCCTGCGATGTCAACTTTTATCTTTTGCCATATTTGGTCCCTTAACTTAAGTTGCTGTCAGGTTAGACCCCGGTGTATGACCCAATAGGCCCATACATCATCAGCAGCGGTCCATATGGCGTACGTACATTAATGGGCATATTTCTAACAGAAGGGGGGTTGAATACACTTTCTGCGGAAATTGAACAAATCAAATAAAAGTGTTACACACAGTAAATCAAACCATAATCAATCGAATGCTTTTATTAAGAAGATGATTACAATGCTTTGAATAACAAGATGATTACAATAACTATCAAGTAAGCAACTCTTGATATATAACCACCTAATATAAATCTCTCAATCTCTCAAACTTAGCTATCTATAATCAACTTATGATTATAGATACTGACGACTCTCTAAACAGGATTTCACACAGATTGACAACTTACCAATATCACAACTGATGTGATAGTTCGAACACACGAACACTTGGGCAATCTGTGAGTTTTTCTTGATTACGTTGAACTGACAAACAGTAATCAAGATTCGTAACACATACGGTGAGTTGAGGTTTGGCTCTGCAACACTTAGTTGTTTTTGAATCAAAGTCATACCTCTAAACTTATCAGGAGATAAGTATTTATAATCATGTGCCTACGGTTCCTAACAAACTAAGACTCAACTTAATTCGCTAACTAACTCTCGGATAATCCGGAATCTTGAATCTTGAATCTTCTATCTTCAATCTTGATTCTGGAGTCTTCTTATCCGCGCCGTAGATATAGAGAGAGATAAAGATGAATTTAAAACATTTTTAAATTATCTTTAGACTGACTTCTTCACTCGGACTGAGTTACTCAGCTTGAAACTCATCAAGCTGAGTTCTTCAAGAACAAATCCGAATTCATACATGAACTAACACGTACATTGATAAACTCATCCTTAGAAGTCTAACTTAGTTGACTAAAACATATTTAGCAACTCTGTCGAGCTGACTCTGCTTTTGAGCTGAGTCACTCAGCTTGAAACACATCAAGCTGAATACTCGATATATACCTTATGTGACATACACAGATTATCAAACACATTAATAATCAAACTAAGGTATAATATAAACTGATCAACATATGCTCAGCTTATATTCAGCTTATACTCAGTCTGAATCACTCTAAGTGTTCAGTCTGACTAAGCTTCATAATTCTGTTTAAGTTATATGTAGAACTCATCTTACAAACTTAACTTTGTCTCATCAAATTCAAACTGATGAGATCATTTTCCCAACATGGTTACCAATTTGTTGTATGCGTGTGATGGTTTTATTATATTGTTTATGCATGAGTTGTAGGACTATTGCATGCTAGACAATTTTTTATAATAATAAAACCCAAGAGTTTTTAAAGATGGTTTAACAAACGGATTTAACGATGGTTTAGTATCTGATTAGTGAGAACTTTTGGTTATTGTCACTTTTTGTTAATCATACTTAAAATGGTTTTTTAACCGGAAAACAAAATCTCGTTTTCTAAATGTAAATCGCACACCACCCATAAGATAACAACACCCGAATCTAGCCGTGTAAGGGTTGATTGTCGAGCTCTAGCCGAGTTAGCCTTTGCATGAGCTGTGTGGAAGGTGTGTGTGGCAACTCGCAAGGTCGATTGTTGATACGTGAATATCAGTCTTAAATTTATAAACTAATCTAACCGTATTGACTGACACACTAACGGGCAAGCGCACCCGATCGTATAGTAGTAAACCAGGCAAAACCAGGATCGTCTCCACAGGGAACAGTTATGGAATATACTATTATGAAATAAACTAGTTAAACTAAAAATGCTTAAAAGTAAAAAGGGGGTTTTTGTAACTAGTAGCTAACCGCTACCAAGGTATGAGAATATTAAATTAAAGCAATAAACTAGAAACAATTTTACGAAGTTGAAATCAGTTGATAGAGATGTATTTACCAATGAATCACTCCCCCCAGTTCAATTTGTTATAAACATAAATGATATGATAGGTTTCTAAGGGCGTTCGAACCAACAACCATCAGTCCTACTAATTCGATTACGACTTAATCTTTCCAAAACACACTTAACTCTCGTTGTATGGTGAATTAGACTCAAACTTTTATCTATGGTATTACTGAATAATCTTAACCCTCATTATCTCAGAAAAGTTATCTATCCTATTGAATGCAAACGTCATTGTCTCAGATCAAGCAAACAATAATCCAGAAGAAAATACACGTCTGTATCTAACAGATTACTCAGCAAAAGTTAAGATAAAAAACTCAAGGTTTATGATTAAGCATAAACAAAACCAATTATATATTTATGAATAAAGATACAAATCAAAACTAGGGTTTGTTCATCATGGTAAATACAAGAAAGGTCTAACTCATAGACAAGTTAGAAAACAAATACAAAGAAAAACAAGAATTGCAAACCATTATAGACCGATGGTAGCAACATAAGTTAACTCTGCAGATGTTGTAACCTCTCTTCTCCATCACTGCTCCCTAAAACTATCGCATGCCGTTTCGTACGTCGACTGCCGCCTTATGAAAAATATCGTATATATCATCTTATAATCGTAGCCGCCGTTTTTATATATCCATCGCCTCCCCTCCCCCGTAGCTGTTAAATTGTTACCAAGGCTTTGTGTGGATTGGGCTTTTACGGCCCATAACACCATAAATGGCAGCCGACAAAATGGATATATGTGCCATCCAAACAATTATTTTCTCAACCTTTTTGTGTTCACTCTCGTGAGTTCGCTGCCATCCTTCCATCAATTGTTAAAATAATTAACTATTGAAGCCCACATAAATGAACTACAACAACTACCAACTTAAGTTGAAAAGCCCACATTCTTCGACTTCTGTGCATCAGACTCACGGCCCCATTGAATAATATAACCATAATATTATCGTAGCCCCTCTTGTCTAGTTTTCGTAGCTTTTTGAATCACCTCATTTCAAGTTCGTATGAGTAAGATACAATCAAAACATTGAAGAGGTGTCAAAACTGTCGGCTTTTCTCTCTTTCTCTTTTCTTCATCATTTCCCATCAAAATCTCTATTTCTTCTCTCAAGAGCCCTAAAACATGTAATACACCAAAGTAAGCCACAATTACCATAATTCATTATAAATATTCATTAAAAGCACGAGATATCGGATATAAATTATATGCATATTTTAGACGATATCAAACACCCCACACTTAATCTTTGCTTGTCCTCAAGCAAACTATCATGAAAATTATTGAAACTAGACCAATTAAATTCATCATCCTTAACCATATACAATCAAGCAATCTACCCACATAAATAAGATGAACTCCATATCTATATCAGAAATCATCAAGCATCTCTAAAATTGTACGACCTTGCATTCTCACCAGGATACACTCTTCACACAAAGTGTTTAGGGCGAAAATATTTAGTGAACACACACATGCCATAAAATACACCATTATCATAAGCTTGTATCTAAATCTAATCTTTACCACTAGAGGACTTGAGACTTTCGAGAGGACTTTAGGGGTTGTAACGTTTAGGCTTTGGGTCAGGGTAGGAAAAAGGATATTTAAAGTGGCTAAAAATATAGTCAAAGATCAAAACTAGAATACCTAAACTGCTTTTATTCAAACTAGAACCAACTAAACAGAATATGTTTTTTTACGAAGACACAGTTCACTAAGATGAAGTGAAACAAGGCTAGTCCAAGCACTGCAAATACTTAGAAAAGACTAACAAAAAATCTCATCTCAATGTATGACAACACTCAAAAAGTGCAGAATAAAGCACGTCATGTAACTGATATCTTCATTTTTTTTCTTTTTCTTTTTTTTTTCTTTTTCGCTTTTTCTATTTTTTTTGTTTTTCTACTTTCCAGCTAGTTTTTTTTTTACGTGCATACATATATACTTGACAAACCAAAGGACATCATGAATTTTCATATCCAGCTACGCGGTGCATGTACGACCAAAATAGCTAATTAAAACGGACTAAGCAACAAAGATAAATCAATCATGACTTTAACTAAGGCAAAAAGAAAGCTAAAACGGAAAAAGGGGTCACAATGTGGCTAAACAAATGAAAAGGCTAGGCTCAAAGTGGCTAACTAGGGTATCGAGTGCTAAAAATGAGCACTACGCACACAAAGGGAGGACAAATTAAATAATCTAAAAATGAGATTATTTAACGAACAAAGAAAAAGGCTAAAAACAAATGGCTAAACACAAAGACGGCCTCTTTCAGTGCAATAGTCAAGTACACTCATTATGGTGGTTTTGACAAGCATTTCAACACAAGTTCTAAAATGAATGCATTCAGACATACTCACAACAAATGAAAACAGAGTCAAAAATGACATCTGCTAGGCTCAAACTCTCATATGAGTACGGGCTATAAATATGCTAAGTCATGCAGTTTCTTTGACACTTAATTACTTCCTAACATAGAAACAGAAAACAACCTAATTCATGTAGTTCAATCACTTTCATGCACATGAAATAAGAACTCTGAAAAAAATTGGTCCAATTTTAAACACTTTCACATAGCATGCAAGGACAAACTAAAGCTTAAGTGTAACTTAACCCCCACCCCACACTTAGAAATTTGCAGTGTCCCCAATGCAATGATAAAATAAAGCATAGAAATGTGTAAGGGTGAAAAGACGGATACTCCCTGGGGTTATGGAGCTACAATGGTCGGGCGGTCGGATTTGAAAAAGCCAGCTCCAGGAAGGACCAGTCGGCGCAAAGTAGAGGACCACAACTTGCATCCACAGAATAAAACTCAAGAAACCATTAGTCCAACAAAAGAAAACAAAAACCTAAACTCACTTTCGTAGGAATCACGGTTGCATTTAGCGTATGCAACAAGCCTTTAAACCCCTTGGTAGCCCAAGTGGACGAGTTATAGTATCGTGAGGGTTTCTAGTAAACACACCCACAAAGTTTTGTACGAAAAAGAAAGTAAAGACCTACACTAAGCACGGGTTGCCTCCCGAGAAGCGCTTGTTTTTGTTCGAGTCTCTAGCTTGACTCTGCCCTTATTTACTAGGAATTAGGGCATCCCACCCCACACTTGCAATGAAGTGAGGGTGGTAATATAGATACATACCTGAAAATATTAATTTACCTACTTGAAGCTCAGCAGGTAGTATCACTTCCCATTCCAACTCCTCGATCTCTTGTGTTGTTTCCCTTGCGCCATGAATTTTGATTTCTTCTTTTGGTTGTGAAGTAGGTTCATCCTTGAGCAAATACTCTAGATAATCCAACACCTCATCCGCACAGTTTTCCACGTCTTCTCTCTCCAATAATGAAGGTCCCCAGAGGGCCTTTGGTGTAGAGGAAATACCGTGATATGCCATAACTGCAAAAGAGACACAAAAAGAAATACCCGGAGTAGAACGAGAAAAAAAAACTAAAAAAAGAGTAACTTTAACGAGAATAAATCCCCGTGAAAGGATCGACTAACTAATAATCTCAAAATAGTATAGTCGTCACCGTTCCCCGGCAACGGCGCCAAAAACTTGATACGTGAATATCAGTCTTAAATTTATAAACTAATCTAACCGTATTGACTGACACACTAACGGGCAAGCGCACCCGATCGTATAGTAGTAAACCAGGCAAAACCAGGATCGTCTCCACAGGGAACAGTTATGGAATATACTATTATGAAATAAACTAGTTAAACTAAAAATGCTTAAAAGTAAAAAGGGGGTTTTTGAAACTAGTAGCTAACCGCTACCAAGGTATGAGAATATTAAATTAAAGCAATAAACTAGAAACAGTTTTACGAAGTTGAAATCAGTTGATAGAGATGTATTTACCAATGAATCACTCCCCCCAGGTTCAATTTGTTATAAACATAAATGATATGATAGGTTTCTAAGGGCGTTCGAACCAACAACCATCAGTCCTACTAATCCGATTACGACTTAATCTTTCCAAAACACACTTAACTCTCGTTGTATGGTGAATTAGACTCAAACTTTTATCTATGGTATTACTGAATAATCTTAACCCTCATTATCTCAGAAAAGTTATCTATCCTATTGAATGCAAACGTTATTGTCTCAGATCAAGCAAACAATAATCCAGAAGAAAATACACGTCTGTATCTAACAGATTACTCAGCAAAAGTTAAGATCAAAAACTCAAGGTTTATGATTAAGCATAAACAAAACCAATTATATATTTATGAATAAAGATACAAATCAAAACTAGGGTTTGTTCATCATGGTAAATACAAGAAAGGTCTAACTCATAGACAAGTTAGAAAACAAATACAAAGAAAAACAAGAATTGCAAACCATTATAGACCGATGGTAGCAACCTAAGTTAACCCTGCAGATGTTGTAGCCTCTCTTCTCCATCACTACTCCCTAAAACTATCGCATGCCGTTTCGTACGTCGACTGCCGCCTTATGAAAAATATCGTATATATCATCTTATAATCGTAGCCGCCGTTTTTATATATCCATCGCCTCCCCTCCCCCGTAGCTGTTAAATTGTTACCAAGGCTTTGTGTGGATTGGGCTTTTACGGCCCATAACACCATAAATGGCAGCCGACAAAATGGATATATGTGCCATCCAAACAATTATTTTCTCAACCTTTTTGTGTTCACTCTCGTGAGTTCGCTGCCATCCTTCCATCAATTGTTAAAATAATTAACTATTGAAGCCCACATAAATGAACTACAACAACTACCAACTTAAGTTGAAAAGCCCACATTCTTCGACTTCTGTGCATCAGACTCACGGCCCCATTGAATAATATAACCATAATATTATCGTAGCCCCTCTTGTCTAGTTTTTGTAGCTTTTTGAATCACCTCGTTTCAAGTTCGTATGAGTAAGATACAATCAAAACATTGAAGAGGTGTCAAAACTGTCGGCTTTTCTCTCTTTCTCTTTTCTTCATCATTTCTCATCAAAATCTCTATTTCTTCTCTCAAGAGCCCTAAAACATGTAATACACCAAAGTAAGCCACAATTACCATAATTCATTATAAATATTCATTAAAAGCACGAGATATCGGATATAAATTATATGCATATTTTAGAAGATATCAATTGTCGAGCTCTAGCCGAGTCGATTTTGGGCGAGAGTACCACCATGTATCTTGATGGTTGATTTACGGTTTCAATGTAATATTTTGGATGATTGTCGAGCTCTAGCCGAGTTATGAAAAATATTAATTGAGAATCGGTGTGGAGGGATCAAACATGCCAAACTTGTCACAATGGTTGTCAAGTAGGATCCCGCAAGGAACTAAGAGTTGCAATAATGGATTGCAATCGGTCAATGGTTGCCGGCCTAAATAGATTTGCCACGTGATCCGCGGAAAACCCGTCACGGTGCAACGTGAAATAGGGTTCTTAGCCCTTGTTAAAATAGTTGTTTTTGTTAGAATATGCCCACCGATGCACGTACACCATTTGGAATCACTACCGATGATGTATGGGCCTATTGGGTCATACACCGGGGTCAAATCTGACAACAACTTAAGTAAAGGGATCAAAATCTGACAAAAGAGAAAAATTGACTTCGCAGGCCGAGTTAGCGCCGCTAACTATTAGGTATTAGCGCCGCTAAGTCCTAAAGGTTAGCGCCGCTACGGCTGCATGGGCTTTGTGTCATGTCAGCTGACAAGCCGCGTTAGCGCCGCTAACTTTTATTAGTTAGCGCCGCTAAGTCTTGGATAGCGCCGCTAAGTCCAAACGGCACCCTTTTGTCATGTCACCTTAAAGTTGGCCAATGCATGATAGGTTGCGTGTGTAACTCTCTTGGCCGGCTGTGGGAGTCTAGAAGACGTCCTGAGGTTTATAAAATGGACTTAACTCTCTCATTTGTTTTCTTCTTGGCAATACACACACTTGAGAGAACTCTTTAGTGCTTATATAGACTTTGTGAGTTCAAGAGAGTTTTTGGTTCCAGAGATTGATCCTTGCTCGTGGGTTGTTGTTCTCCTACTGATTTTCTACCGTGAAGAATCAAAGGGAGCTTGCTAGCTGAAGAGATTTGGCGTGTTGCCGGGGTATCCACTCGATAGTCAATTCGTTCTAGCCACAAGGAGCAACCACATCATCTTCATCAATTCTCTGGAGCTAAGGAGCTGGTATAACCTCCTTTACTCTCTGTCTTTGTTGCATTTCGTTTCATAGAGAATGATCCTTGTTTGGGGTTTTTACGTTTTATGCTTTACATGCTTGTACTTTGGGCCTTTTATGTTGTACCTTGCTTCCGCTGCGCGCCCTGAAAACCCCTACAGTGGTATCAGAGCCACCTCTATGATTGTTATGCACATGGTGGCTTTGAAAACCCGAAATCGAAATTGTTTGTTTCTGTCGAACTGAGTTAGCGGCGCTAACTTTCAGTTAGCGGCGCTAACTATTTTAAGATAGCGGCGCTATCGTCGCTGGTCAGTTTTTTTTGTTCATGTTTAAAAACAGATTTTGGTCTCGGGTTTTTAGCCATGTTTTGAGCTTCTGCAAATTTTAATCTTGTTATTTTGATGTTTAAATTCCAGTAGCATGTATGTATGTTTGGTTGTATGTGAAGATGTTAGTTGGTAACCTTGCCTAGACCCTTTGGTTGTTTTGTGTGTTTGGATGCAAATTTGGTTGTATTATTATTCTTATGATAAATTTGTAATAATAATGTGGCTTGCATGCCATTTCATTCATCCATGTAATTGTAATAGATAAATAGGTATTTTATGGCTTGTATGCCATTTTATTCTATTGTATGTATTTTATGATGGATGATGAACACACAAGATGGGTCAAAGGAGATGGAGCTAGGAGCCCATGAAGCCCACGATGGAGTCCAATGGAGATGGCGGGATTAGTGGGAGCTCGCATCGAAGATTTTGTCCCTAGAATTGACCAAGTTCTTCCCGTTCGGCTCATGGGAAGAACGCATAGGTTTTTATGGCAAGGGTTACCAATTTTAATATTTTATGCGTGTGATGTGATTTTGTATGCATGGATTGTGTAGGATTCGCATGCTAGATAATTTTTTTTTCAAAAATTAACAAAATCAAAAGAGATTTGATAAAAATGGTTTACAACTCTCTCGCGCGCTCACATACAAGATTAACCCACCTAGTGAAAATAGGCTTTTGTCACTTGCATGTTAATCTAAAACCAAACCGGAAACAAAAGCCCGTCTTTCCACGAAACGTAAATAATGCACCATCCGTAAGATGATACCACCCGAATCTAGTCTTATGGGTTTTGGTTGTCGAGCTTAGCACGAGCCAACTCCCATAAAACTGTGTGGAAGGTGAGTGTGGAAATTCACAATTTTGGTTGTCGAGCTTAGCACGAGCCAACTTTGGTGAATTTGTCACCGTATGTCTTGACGGACTATTTGCAATTTTGGATTTGAAATCTTGGTTAGTTGTTGAGCTTAGCACGAGCTAACCAAAATTTCAAGATTCAAAATTGGTGCAAGAAGGGATCAAACATGCCAAACGACCATTGGATGTCGTAGGATCCCGCAAGGCGCTAAGGATTGCAATAGAGATTGCAATTGGCAAAATGGTTGCCGACCTAAATAATTTTATCGTGTGATCCGCGGTAACCCCGTCACATGGTGGGATGAAATACGGTTTTTAGCCTTGTTAAAGTTAATTCTTTATGGGTAAATTAATTTAACAAGATAATACATATCTATAACAAACTAATTTAAGTCTACTTTGCAATTTTAGATGGCATCAACAAGCGCAAACACCACCACCACCAACGTTTCTCTTAGAGTTTTCCTTGAAAAGGAGAAGCTCGATGGGAGCAACTTCATGGATTGGTATAGGCAACTCAAACTTGTCCTACGCTATGAAGGTAAGATGCACACCATAGAGGAACCCTTACCCGAGGCACCTCCAAGCGGTGCAACTAGGGCAATCCGAGAGGCATATGAAAAACGCCTCAAGGAGACTGAGGAGATTACATGCCTCATGCTGAGCACCATGAGTACCGATTTGCAAAAGCAAATGGACCACTTAAGTGCTCACGACTTGATCGTGCAGCTGCGGGATATGTTCCAGCAGCAAGCGAGGCAAGAGAGGTATGAATGCTTCAAGTCGGCCCTCGCTTGCAAGCTTCAAGATGGAAGGAACGTGAGTGCTCATGTTTTGCGTATGAAAGCAAACATTGAGCGGATAGAGAAGCTAGGATTTACCATCGGGAGGGAGATGGCGGTCGATTTGATCCTCCAATCCCTGCCCAGTGCATATGACCAATTCACTATGAGTTATCATATGCATAGCATGGATAAATCCTTGATGGAGTTGCATGGTATGCTCAAGACTGCCAAAGCGAGCATGACCAAGAGCAAGCCATCCTCCTCCTCCACTCCCGTTCTTGCCATCCGGGAAGGCCGCATAACCAAAAGGAAGGCCGCCCCTTCCAAGAAAAGGAAGGGTAAGGGAAAGGTTGGTGCAACCAAGCCTGCCCCGGCCTCCGAGGGTAAGGGTAAGGGGAAGACTCCCCAAGCCAAGACTCCGGAGGATGCGGAGTGCTTCTTTTATGGGGGCAAGGGCCACTACCGCCGAAGCTGCCCCAAGTACTTGGAGGGACTCAATAAGCTCAAGGCAATGAGCATATCGGGCCCGGAAACTTCAGGTACGTTCATGATAGAACTTCACCATACTTCTACTTCTAGAGGCTGGGTTTTAGATACTGGTTGTGGCACTCACATATGTAATATGGTGCAGGTGCTAAGGGCAAGTAGGAGCTTGGAGAAGGGAGAACTAGATCTTGTGATGGGAAACTCCGAGATTATCCCGGTGGAAGCTCAAGGAAGTGTGGAGCTTTCATTCAAGACTAGTTATTCTATTTTATTGAAAAATGTCTGCTATTCGCCCTATGTGGCTAGAAACATTATATCACTTCATGCATTGTATGACGATGGTTACAAATTTTATTTTGATGATGATACTATTATATGCTTTAAAGATAACATTGTTTATTTTAAAGCTTTACCATGTCATGGCATTTATGAAGCAACTGCATACATTAATTCAACAAAGTCTATCATGAACATTGATTCTAGTTCCAAAGATGGTTTGGATAAGTATTCCTTATGGCATGGTCGTCTTGGCCACATAAACAAGACTCGCATCACCAAGCCTCAAGTGGATGGAATCTTGGAGACATTTGACCAAGGGTCGAATGATGTATGTGATTCTTGTTTACTAGGCAAGATGACAAAGGCACCCTTCACGGGGACAAATGAGAGAG
Organism: Pulicaria dysenterica; assembly: GCA_947179395.2. Classification (NCBI taxonomy): domain Eukaryota; kingdom Viridiplantae; phylum Streptophyta; class Magnoliopsida; order Asterales; family Asteraceae; genus Pulicaria; species Pulicaria dysenterica. The sequence goes on along the minus strand of OX359294.1, from coordinate 14,228,840 downwards.
GTAAAGACCTCTTGGACATCATCCATACGGATGTATGTGGGCCTTTTAAACATGTTACAAGGAATAACTCGAGATACTTTGTAACCTTTATAGATGACTATAGTAGGTATGGATATGTCTATCTTGTCAAGCACAAGAATGAAACTTTTGAAGTGTTCAAGACATTCCAAAACGAGGTTGAGAATCAATTGGGCAAAACAATAAAGATACTCCGGTCTGATAGAGGTGGAGAGTATCTAAGTACCGAGTTTATCGATCATCTTAAGAATTGTGGAATTATTTCGCAATTAACACCTCCAAGGACTCCACAATTGAATGGAGTTGCTGAGAGGAGGAACCGGACTTTACTAGATATGGTAAGGTACATGATGAGTCGAACTGAGGTACCTATTAGTTTCTGGGGATATGCCCTAGAAACGGCGGTAAGGATCCTTAACCTTGCACCAACCAAGAAAGTATAAAACACCTTATGAAATGTGGCATAATAAGAAGCCGACACTTTCATATCTACGAGTTTGGGGTTGTCAAGCTTACGTGAGACGTGAGACTGAGGACAAACTTGAACCTCGATCGGAAAGGTGTTACTTTATCGGATATCCTTCTGCCGGTGTTGGATATATATTTTATAAACCTTCTGAGAACAAAGTTTTTGTTGCTCGAAGGGCATTCTTCTTAGAAATAGAATTGCTATCCAAACAAAGATGCAACAAGGAAATCGATCTTGAGGAAGTTCAAGGATCAACCGATAAAGAACTTGAGGTTGGCACTAGCTCTCAACCTAAGACGGTTGAAACTGCAATACCTGACACTACTTCATCTCTTACTCCAAGGCGTTCCAGTAGAACTCGTTTCGAGCCAGAGAGATATGGTTTCTACATATCTGAGGGCAGCGAGTTAGTAGTGGACTCTGATGAGCCCTCTAACTATAAGGAAGCCATGGCGGGCCCTGAGTCTGCACATTGGAAGGAAGCGATGGAAAGTGAGATGCAATCCATGTCGGATAACCAAGTTTGGGAACTGGTTGATCCTACACCCGGGGTTAGACCCGTAGGGTGTAAATGGGTCTTCAAGAAGAAGACCGGCATGGACGGAACCTTGGATACTTTCAAAGCTCGACTTGTGGCAAAGGGTTTCACTCAAACACCCGGTGTTGATTATGATTAAACCTTCTCCCCAGTGGCTATGTTGAAATCAATCCGGATACTTCTGGCCATTGCCGCATTTTATGACTATGAAATATGGCAAATGGATGTTAAAACCGCCTTCCTTAACGGGAAGCTTTCCGAAGAGGTGTATATGACACAACCTGATGGTTTTGAACATCCAGAATATCCGGACAAGGTTTGTAAGCTAAAGAAGTCCATTTATGGACTTAAGCAAGCATCTCGCAGTTGGAATCTGTGCTTTGATGAGAAAATCAAGGAATTTGGATTTTCGAAAAGCAAAGATGAACCATGTGTATATGTCAGGGCTAGTGGGAGCACTATTGTCTTCTTAGTCCTATATGTGGATGACATATTACTCATTGGAAACCATGTTCCGAGCCTTAAGAGTGTAAAAGCTTGGCTCGGGAATTGTTTCTCAATGAAGGACTTAGGCGATGCGAGCTATATTCTGGGAATCAAGATCTATAGAGATAGATCTAGAAAGCTACTTGGGCTTTCTCAAAGTGCATACATAGATAAGGTCGTGAGACGCTTTAAAATGGAGGAATCCAAGAAAGGAAACCTCCCTATGGCGCAAGGCTTGATGTTGAGCAAGACTCAATGTCCTACCTCCCAAGAGGAGATAGAAGTAATGAAGCGAGTACCATATGCTTCGGCTGTGGGATCGATCATGTACGCCATGTTATGCACTTGTCCTGATGTGTCATGTGCTTTGAGCATGACTAGTAGATATCAGGCTAATCCCGGGGAACCTCATTGGAAAGCTGTAAAGAACATTCTTAAGTACCTTAGACGTACAAAAGAAATGTTCTTGGTATATGGTGGGGAAGAAGAGCTAAGAGTAAAGGGTTACTCGGACGCTAGTTTCCAAACGGATAGGGATGACTGCCGATCTCAATCGGGGTTTGTATTCCTTTTAAATGGTGGTGCTGTGAGCTAGAGGAGCTCCAAGCAAGACACGGTGGCTGATTCGACTACTGAGTCGGAATACATAGCGGCAAGTGAAGCTGCAAAAGAGGCCGTGTGGATGAAGAAATTCATCCAAGATCTACAAGTGGTTCCAAGCATCACTGACCCTATTGAGATATTTTGTGACAATGAGGGTGCAGTGGCCTTGGCGAAGGAACCAAGAGCTCACAAGAGAACAAGACACATTTTGCGCAAATACCACTTCATACGAGAAGTAGTTGAGAGTGGTGAAATCGTCATAAGCAGAGTAGCAACGGATGAGAACCTTGCGGATCCGTTCACGAAACCATTATCGCAAGCAGCTCATGATTCTCACACTAATGCTATAGGTGTAAGATTTGCTAGCGACTTGGTTTGAGTTTGTATATTTAGTTTGTTTGATATGTAAACTTTATTTTATATTTTGGGAACGATATAGACAGTATTGTAACTTATGCTTGTTTCGATATATAATAGAGATTATATATGCGTATGATACGGTTACATTCATAAGACTCTACTGTGTTCCATCTTAGCATGTTTAATCACTTCCGGAAATATTTTATATTTCAAACTTTCCACGGTCGGTCAATCTTGTGGAAGGAAGATTGAAACAAGACCGAGATAAGCATGTGACCTTGAATTCAAGATGGTCGAATTAAGGAGCAATGCCTATCTATACTTGAAAAGAGTTTCAAGTGATTGGAAGACCCATACCCAAGTATACTCCATGGATTATAGTCACGAGTAACTTGGGATGATAATATCTTACGTCCTTAGACCTGAGATGTATGAACCGCTATATCATATTTCTTTCTTACTTCAGTCTTTTTCAAAAGCAGTTCGTAACTGGCTGTGATAAAGGAAACGGCTAAGTAAGTTAAGGAGTATGGTTTAGGGTTATGCAGTCAAAAAGGGATTTGTTCCTCTGATAAGAGAGATATCATTGGGCCCCTCGATGATTGGGAGCTGACACCAAAATTTTGCATGGCCATGCGCAAGGAATATTGATTTAGAATCAGATATGTCCTTAACTTTTGGTCACCACCAATCAAGATCGAGAAACACAATCGTGGACGATCTGGAGATTGACACTCAATCCATGTCTCGTGTTCACATTGATATCGTGAACAAAAGGATGTTTAAGATCACTTATCTATAGGACCTTTCTTTATGAACAGGTTTCATTCGGATAACGAAACCCATACTGACTTGGGGGCAATGATGCTTTTGCTAGAGGCCGCTCGTTGTCTGTGGTTTATTAGAAATGGTACATCGTGTGCAAGTGGGAGTTTGTTAGAATATGCCCACCGATGCACGTACACCATTTGGAATCACTACCGATGATGTATGGGCCTATTGGGTCATACACCGGGGTCAAATCTGACAACAACTTAAGTAAAGGGATCAAAATCTGACAAAAGAGAAAAATTGACTTCGCAGGCCGCGTTAGCGCCGCTAACTATTAGGTATTAGCGCCGCTAAGTCCTAGAGGTTAGCGCCGCTACGGCTGCATGGGCTTTGTGTCATGTCAGCTGACAAGCCGCGTTAGCGCCGCTAACTTTTATAAGTTAGCGCCGCTAAGTCCAAACGGCACCCTTTTGTCATATCACCTTAAAGTCGGCCAATGCATGATAGGTTGCGTGTGTAACTCTCTTGGCCGGCTGTGGGAGTCTAGAAGACGTCCTGAGGTTTATAAAATGGACTTAACTCTCTCATTTGTTTTCTTCTTGGCAATACACACACTTGAGAGAACTCTTTAGTGCTTATATAGACTTTGTGAGTTCAAGAGAGTTTTTGGTTCCAGAGATTGATCCTTGCTCGTGGGTTGTTGTTCTCCTACTGATTTTCTACCGTGAAGAATCAAAGGGAGCTTGCTAGCTCAAGAGATTTGGCGTGTTGCCGGGGTATCCACTCGATAGTCAATTCGTTCTAGCCACAAGGAGCAACCACATCATCTTCATCAATTCTCTGGAGCTAAGGAGCTGGTATAACCTCCTTTACTCTCTGTCTTTGTTGCATTTCGTTTCATAGAGAATGATCCTTGTTTGGGGTTTTTACGTTTTATGCTTTACATGCTTGTACTTTGGGCCTTTTATGTTGTACCTTGCTTCCGCTGCGCGCCCTGAAAACCCCTACAGTTTTTTCTTAAACACAAGGGGTAATTATTTTAACGAGGATTTCAATCAAATTAACTAAAACTACTCTGCTTTTATAAATGACATCGACTAGTATCAACAACACCAACTTCACATTACGCCTGTTTCTTGAGAAGGAGAAACACGATGGGAGTAACTTTATGGATTGGTCTAGGGAATTGTGCATTGTCCTACGACACGAAGACAAGTTACACACTATTGAGGAACCCCTTCCGGAAGCCCCTGCTACCAACGCAAGTAGGACCATTCTTGATGCGTATGACAAACGTGTCAAGGACACCAACGAGGTCTCTTGCCTCATGTTAAGCATGATGATCCCTAACTTGCAAAGGCAATTAGAGGATCAAAGTGCATACGATATGATGCTTGAGTTGAAGGACATGTTCCAACAACAAGCAACGCAAGAACGGTATGGGTGTTTAAATGAACTACTTGGTTGTAGGCTGCAGGATGGTGACAGCGTAAGCATTCACGTGCTTAAGATGAAAGCACTTGCGGTACGCTTGGAGAGGCTAGGATTTACCATTGAAAGGGAAATGGTGGTGGATATTGTTCTCCGATCACTCCCAACATCGTATGAGCAATTCATTATGAATTATCACATGCATGGTATGGATAAACCCTAGATGGAACTTCATGGCATGCTGAAGACTCTTGAGTCTAACATGGCCAAAAGTAAGCTCACCTCGTCCACTCTCGCTAAGGTTACCAAAAGGCGAGCTACCTCAAATGGGAAGCTTGGTTCGACTAAGCTCACTATGTTAATGGAGTTGAAGGGCAATGAGATTGCGCCTCCAGTTGAGACTCCAAATGGGGAAGTTTGTTACTTTTGTTGAAAGTATGGAAATTGGCGCCGCCACGCCTACCCTAAGTGCCTTGATGAGCTAAGGATGCACAAGATGAGAAATATTGGCTCCAAAGCTTTAGGTACATTCATGATCAAACTCTACTCTACTTCTATAGGCAAGTTTTTGGATACTAGCCACAACACTCACGTTTGTCATAATTTTGTTTGTTGCAAAGTGCAGGTGTTAGAGAGAAGTAGAAGTTGTAGAGAGTTGGACTTCATAATGGGAAACAAGATGGTTGTCCCTATTTGAAAAGGATTGGAAGTCGGGATCTTGCCACTCCTTCCAGCTAGTCTATTACTTTGTTAGATCTATGTTTTACGCCCTACGTGGCTAGAAACAATGTATCTTCTGTGCCTTTGATAACGATGGATAAACTTCTTTTGAATTATGTATTTGGTGGTTTATTTCAAAGTTTATCCATGTTGTGGCATTTATTATAAGCGTTTGCTTATGAAGTAATAGATTGATCGTGAACGATTTGTACATGTTACTCTTGTTACTAAAGTCAATTTAACCATATAAATAAGACTTGCATCACCAAGCTCCATGTGGTTAGGAACTTGGATCTTTTGATCTAGGATCAATTGTTGATGGTAAATCTTATTTATTAGGCTAGAATGACTCAAACATCCTTCACTTATGTATGTGAGAGGAATGAAGGCTTGTTGGATTTCGTTCACACTTTTGTGTGTAGACCGTTCAAGCAAAACCTAAGGAGTAACATTGGATACTTTGTTACCTTACCAGTGAAGGTAAAAGTATGAATATGTTTAATTTGTTAGACACTCGTCTGAAACCTTGAGAGGTGTTGAAGACACATCCGCGACAAAGTACATGACTAAGAGGGAAAAAGACTATAATACTCAAATCTAATAGAGATGTTGAGGATATAGTTCTGAGTTTTGTGACCATCATAAGAATTATGGTTTTGTCTCATAATTCAATCCTCCTAGGACATATTGTTATATAGGTCGCCAAGCGGAGGAACCGGACATTCTAGTTATGGTCCGATTATGATCGGTTTAACCAAAGTACCCTATTGTTTGGGGAGTACTTTAAGAGTGGCGGGAAATGTTCCAAAAGTCATACCAACAAAGATGGTTTAGTACGCACCTTATATGATGATACTAGAAAGTATGTCTTTGCTAGTCCATCACAAAGTCCGAATTCCTCAACCTGTGTTTAGGGTGAGTAGGAGGAACCCGGAATCTAGAGGTGCTACTCCATTAGGTATTCTGCTGTGGCCATGGGATATTTGAACAAGAAATATGTTGTTTTGAGAAGAAAAGGTTTCAAATATCTGCGGGTGCCAGTAGTAGTAAAAGTTTACCTTGAATGGAAGAACCTGATGTTTGCACTAGCAATCAATTGTGATTGAAACTCGGCATGGCTATGCTGGAGGACCTGACATTAAATCATAACCTCTTTAAATTTGGTAATAGTTGTCATAAGGCCGGAAAAGATATAGTTTTATATCTGAGGGAGACGACTTGATGATGTTTACATCAAACTACCAAAACAAGAGTGGACCTGGAGTCCGCTAGAAGGAAAGGGGCGATGAAAATGTGATGCGATCCATGAGGGATATCCAAGTATTGGACTTGGTAATTCCAACCCTTGGGTTGAAACACGAAGGGTAAAAAAGGTTCTTTGTAGAAAGAGACCAACATGGATATGTTTACGACTTCTAATACCGACTGATAGGAAAGATCTATGATTGACAATGTGGAAGGTATCATATGAAGACTGTCTCTCAGTGGTTATGTCGAATATTGAGTTCGTAGACAACTTCTAATACCGACTAGTAGGAGGTAGTTCTAGATGATTGACCATGAGCAAGGTATCATCTAGAAATTCTCTACCAGTGGTTATGTTGAAGTAAACTTGGATACTTGTGATTTTAGTGCCATTGCATGGTTGCGACAACTTAATGCAAAGACCAAATTCCTTAATAGGAATTTTCTGCGGAAGTGTTCATAACACTATCCGATGGTCTGTTACATTAAGTGTATCCTTGTAAAGTCTACAAGCAAAAGGAGTCCCTGGTGGACTTAAATAAGCATCTCAAGGTTACAATCTTTGCTTTGATATGAAAATCAATTGTTTGATTTTTCAATAAGAAAGGAAGAAACGTATATGAATGTCAGGGCTAGTGGGAGTATTGTTGTAATTCTATATTTACAACGTAATGGAGATAATGTCTTTACTTTATATTGTTCAAAAGATAAAGTGGGGAATTATGCATCCATAACGACTATAGAATATACAAAACCTGTTTAGGGCATCAAGAAATATTTAGATATGTTATTGGTACTCTGTTATAAAAGAAGCAAGAGTAAGTTGTTACTCTAGTGTTTGCTTCTGAATAGAATGGGATAACTGCCGATTTTAATCGGAGTTCATGATCCTACAATATATGGTGTTGTTGATCAAAGTAGTTCTTAAAGCATCACTGACTCTATTGGGTTCTTCTGAGACAATGAGAGTAGGATGGCTTTACTATAAGAACCGAAGTCTCGAGGAGTCATTTACCTTATTGGGTTCTTCTGAAACAATGAAGGTACAATGAATTGAAGGAAGCGCCATGGTCTCACCAACGCATACTATGTGAGTGATGGTTGAAGTAGAGACGTGGTCGCTAGCAGAGTTAACACGGATAGCTTTATGGCAGATCCGTTAACTAAGCTGTTGTCACGGGCTAGTGATGTTAACCATACTAGGCGTAAGTGAACAAAGCTTGAGTTTGATTTAGTTATATGTTTGGTATATATTATCTTGGGGAACGTTAAGCAGTATTGTACTTCATACTATATTGATTATTAAATGTGATTTAATAATGAGCCGAGGACGGATATTTTATGAATCCTTATTGTGTTCCATCTTAGCATGTTTAACACTTCCCAGAATGCTCTTTTCATTCTAAATGTCCACACTCGGTCATTCTTCACGGGGAGGAAGTTTGAGATAAGGCTGAGGGAAGTGGTTGGTCGCTATCTAATAATGGATTAGATAAAAGAGACGCAACACTTCGCCTGTGCTTGCAATGGACAAGTGACTGGACGACCCGCACCTGAACTTACTTCATGGTTTCTGTCACGAGTAATTCAGGATGATAATATCATTTTGTCCTTAGACTGGAGATACATGTGATCCAAAGCATGGATCTGCTTTGCTTTGATTGCTTTCAAATGCAGTTCGTAACTGGCTGTTATAAAGGGAACTTTTAGGTAAAGTATGGTGTATGTGGCGGAGCAATGTAGTCAAAGGGATTCGTTCCTCTAGTTTTAGAGAGATATCCATGGGCCCCTCGATGATTGAGCGCTGACGTAAAATGCATGGCCATGCTCAAGTTGCAATGATATTTGATCGATTGCAACTAGATTTTCGGTAACCATCAATCGAGATCGAGAAACATAATCGTGAACAATCTGGAGATTGACATTTAACCATGTCTTGTGTTCACACGGATATCGCGAACGAAGGGATGAATGATCATTTATCTATAGGACCATTCCGTATCTGATTCTGGATTTGGTTTTTGTTCTTGATGACAAAACCCATGCTTGTTGGGGGCAGAGATGCTTACTAGAGGCCGCTCTTTGTCTGTGGTTTTTGGGTACGGTGTGTCATGTGCAAGTGGGAGTTTGTTAGAGTATGCCCACTGACGCACGTACGCCATTAGGATCACTGCCAATATAGTGTGGGCCTATTGGGTCACACGCCGGGGATCAATCCTGACAGCAATGAAAGATGAGGGACTAAAAGTGTCAAAGTGGAGAAGTTGGTATGCAGGAGGTTTAGGCGACGCGGCACCTGTTAGGGTAAACGACGCGGAGGTTCCGCGGAGCGGAAAAGTACGGGTACGCGGCGCGTAAATACGTCTGACAGCATGCAACTTTTGGCTCCACCTCCTTTTCTAGCCAATAGATGGCCCTTTTTGGCTGGCCGGCTTGGGGCATTTGAAAAGGCACTTTTGAGATTATTTCCAGATGGTTTTTCTCACTCTCTCTAATTCATTCATTTTTCTCCTTCTTGGCTTCATGTTTTCTCTCACACACACTTAGAGTTCATTTGAGCTTCATTTTAGAGTGGGTGTGAGTTTTGTCCAGGAGATAAGGAGATCTTGCTGTTTTCTTGGTGATTTCTGAAGTAGAAGATCAACAAGAACAAGCTAGTACTTGAGGGTTGGGTAAACCTGGTGTGGACTTGCAATAGAGGGAAGCTCCTTTGCTTTCTTGTCAACACCATCTTCTTCAACAGATTTATGAAGCTAAGGAGAAAGGTATATCTTCTTTCTCTTCCTTTTAAATGTTGCAAATACTAGTTATAGAGTTTGGTCCTCTTTTGGGTTTTATGCATTGCATGCTTGTATCATGGCTTTGCTTGTTTGTAATCTTGCTTCCACTGTGTTCTGGAAAACCCAACATTTTCAGTGTCTCATCGTTTGAATTTCCCGCCCAAGATGACGGTTAATTTGCCCGGAGCCTCTTCTTCATGGGTCGGGTTTTTCGTGTTTATATAACTTTGACCGGTCTGTTTTCTCTTTTCTTACGCAAAACAGAGCATTCCTACCAGAGCTTTCTTCTCTTGATACCCTTCTTCTTCGAGACTTCCACTTTTTCTTCTAAAGGTACCCTTTTCTTCCTTTGCTTTTCTTATTCCTCTGTTTTTTTAAGCATGAGCAACATTGGTTTTCCGGTGGAGGACGTGTCTCCGGATGTGTCCCAGAAACGTTTTAATACTTTTCTTCACGATCATCCATGGATATCGAGGTTTCATCCTTCCATTCCTCTGCCTCACGAGAGGGCAGACAGACCACCCGCAAATCGTACTGCTTTTTATTTCTCTTACGCGAAAGAGGGTAACCTACGCCTTCCCCTTACTCCCTTCTTTCTTAAAGCTCTTCGTCATTATGGCGTAGGGTTTTCCCAACTTCATCCTCTGGGTTTAGCCAAGTTAACTGCTTTCGAGGCTGCCAGTAAGGGAGTTCTGAGCAGGGCTAGCGTGTCGATCTTCCGTGCCTTCTTTTGCTTACTCACTTCTAGTTCTTGGTTTTCGTTTGAGAAGATGAGGCATATGAAAAATAAGTTTGTTCTAAGGAGCAAGGATAAAGGGTTGAAAGAATGGAAGAAACACTGGGTCTGGGTTGACGCGACTACAGACGTTTTTCCGGAGGGGCACGAAGGCCTGCTTATTTGGAGGACTGAGGGTGAGGTCCTGGAGAGGGTGAATCGGGAGCCTGAGCTTACTGGTAATCGAATGACGGTTTTTGAACGCCTTGCTGATCTGACATTGCATTTACGTCCCTTCAAAGAGGGCTTTTTGGTTATGACTGGGATTAGCCGGTACTGGCCTGATACTCGCAGGCCTAAAATCCGTTGTGGTGGCAGGGGTAAATCCCCTTTTTAACCTTTATGCTATCATTTGTTTGCCTTTGTTTGCTAATTCTCTTTTATTTTTTTGCAGCGATGAGTATCCTGGAGTATATGCAGGCTCCTGATGAGACCGTTCTTCAGGTCATTCCCATGACTCAGGATGAGGAGAACGAGACTCTTCGGTCTGACGCCAAGGCCGCTGCCGCCGTGACTGCTGCTGCTTCTGGAGATATCGCAAGGGAGAGGGAAGAAGAGGTGGCTAGCGATGAGGAGCATCTGAATGAGCTCAGGCAGCGGGAACTTCGCGCAAAACATCGCGCTGAAGAGGCAGCAGGAGGCAGTGCTGAGAAGAGCTAGGGCGTTTCTGAGCCTGGTGAGAGGAGCCCCAGTACGTACTTACTCTCTATCTTTCACCTGTTCTCCTCCCTTATCTTTTTCTTGCTTGCAAGTATTGAAGTGCTTGGAATGCCAATCCCATTGTCTGCAGTTTCGGCATCTGCCTCCCTCCCTACTGGTGGTAATGTCTCCGCGAGTAAGCCTGTACACCCGGAGGGAGTTGAGGAGGATGTGATAGATCTGGAGGGACCGTCGGAGGCTGTGACTGGTGCTGCTGGTGAAATAGGGGGAGTCCCCCGGCTTTGTAAGCGCATAGTTTGTTTTGGGTTTTATCCCTGTTTACATGTGTTACTGTTTCAGTATGAAGGGATGTTAATGTAAATCGTAGGTCTTGCCTATATAGTCCCTTTTTGATTTTCCCAGGTCTGGCGATGGCCTATGGCCATACCTGCGCTTCTGGGGGAGGCAGTAGCCCCGCTCGACTGGTAATGTTTAAATAATTCAAAACAATAAAAATCAGTAAGTAGTGGCAGGTACGCACCGGCTTTCACAGATTAATAATACCAGATTATAATATGGGTTTGATACAATAAGACGAACTAGGTAGAGACCTGGGTTTCATACAATAAGTGACCAGGTAGAGACCTGGGTTTCATATTAAGTGACCAGGTGAAGACCTGGGTTTCATACAACATTTCTTGAGGTTTGAGACATGCCACGACCGGGGGATATGGGAGCCGTCTACATTGCTGAGAAGGCAGGAACCGTTTTGGCTTGCCTCTCTTATGATGTAAGGTCCTTCCCATGTCGGTGTGAGCTTTCCAGGTGCTAAGGCTAAACTAGCCTCATTCTTTCGGAACACTAGATCTCCCGTTTTGAAAGCACAGGGTCGTACCCGTTGGTTATAATATTGGGAGATCTCTCTTTTCCTTTCGGCTTCTCTGATAGATGCTCTGTCTCTTCGTTCTTCAGCTAGCAATGTATTGATGCAGAGTTCTTCATTGTTGCTTTGTTTGGAGTTTCCCTGGATTCGGCTTGTGGGTATCAGTACTTCAGGTGGTATGACCGCCTCCGTGCCGTATACCAGGCTAAAGGGTGTTTCACCCGTGCTGCGTTTTGGTGTAGTACGATGGGCCCATAGGACAGTTGGGAGCTCATCTACCCATGACGACTTGAGCCGCCCTAGCCTGGCCTTTATCCCGTGCAACAATTATTTGTTCGTGACTTCTACTTGGCCATTAGCTTGGGGGTGTGCAACGGAGGTGAATATTTGTGTGATGCCCATGTCTTGACACAAGGAAACGAAGGGATCACCAGCGAACTGTGTTCCGTTATCACTGACCAAGAAGTGAGGAAGACCAACTCTGCACACTATGTATTCCCAGAGAAAAGCTAGGAATTTCCGCCCTGTGATAGTTGCTAGGGGCTTGGCCTCCACCCACTTTGTGAAGTAGTCAATCGCTACCACCAGGAATTTAATTCCTCCTGGCGTTGTGGGGAAGGGACCCACTATGTCAATGCCCCACTTGTAGAATGGCCATGCGGAGGTAACAGGTATTAGATCTTGCTTTGGTCTCCGGGGCATAGATGCGTGGATTTGGCATGAGTTACACTTGGACAATTCCTTCGTTGTGTCCGCATACATCGTGGGCCAGTAATACCCCAGGCACATGATCTTAGTTACTACTGACCGGGGGCCTGCATGAAGAGCACATGCTCCACTATGTACCTCTTGAACAACGTCTCTAGCCTGCTCCGGATCTAAACAGCGTAGTAGCGGCCCTAGCGTGGACTTTCAGTATAAATCGCCATCCTTTATCCGGTACATTGGTGCCTTCATCCTTACGGTTCTTGCCTGTTTTTTTTCTATCGGGAGAAGACTAGTGGTTAAGTAGGTTTTGAAGGGTGACATCCAAGTGTCCCCTTCTCCCACCTGGTTTACTTCCTTTGCGCTTTTGATAGACTTCTACTTTAGTACTTCGACAAGGACCTCCTTGGTTAAGTGCTCAAAAGCAAAGGTGGCGAGCTTACTGAGGGCGTCGGCCCTTTTGTTCTGCGATCTCGTGACTTGAGATATTGAGCATGACTTGAAATTTTTGAGTTCAGCGTGCGCCTGGGCCTTGTAGGCTTTCATGGATTCTTCCTTTGCTTCGAAACTGCCGTTGACCTGATTGGCCACTAGCTGGGAATCGACAAATACCTGCAGATGATCAACTTTAAGCTTTGTTGCTAACCTTAGGCCCGCCAGCAAAGCCTCGTACTCCGCTTCGTTGTTCGAAGCTGGAAAGCTGAATCTCGGGGCATAAGTGTGCTCTTCACCCTCTGGACTTATCAATATTAGACCTGCACCGGACCCTTCTGAACTGGCTGCTCCGTCTGTGCACAGGGACCAAGCATGATTTGGTTGTCAGAGATCCTTTGTGACTACCGTTTCCTCCACTTGCTCCTCCGTTTTAACTATGACGTCGGCGAGTACCTGCCCTTTTATTGCCGTCCTAGGCACAAATTCGATTTCATGCTCGCCGATTTCTATCGCCCATTTGGCCAATCTTCCTGAGTTCTCCGGTCTGGAGAGTACCTGTCTTAAGGGCTTGTCTGTTAGGACCTTGACGGGATGTGCCTGAAAGTAGCGTCTGAGACGCCGAGTGGTATGTACCAGGGCATACACCAACTTCTCGATTGCAGTATAGTTCAGCTCTGGACCTTGCAGAGCTTTGCTAACAAAGTAAACAGGCGTTTGCTTAGCTCTGCGGTTGGCCATTAAGACGGACGCAATTGACTCGCATGACGCTGCCAGGTATAGAATGAGGGGCTCCCCTGCTTTAGGAGCTGAGAAAGTTGGCAGCCGAGCCAGACACTTCTTAATTTCTTGGAAGACCTGCCCAGCTTCCGTGGTCCACACGAAATCACTTTTCTTGATACACCCTTTCAGGGGTGAAAGAACGGAATTGACTTGGCTGCTGAATTCCCTACGAACCTCCCTAGCGCTGCTAGTTTCCCGTTTAGGCTTTGCACCTGCTTTTTCGTTGTCGGGCTTCCAAGCGCCATGATAGCCTGTACCCGCTTTGGATTGACTTGGATTCCATCAGGGGTTATAATGTAGCCTAGGAACTTTCCCTCTTCCATCCCGAAGGAACACTTTGAGGGGTTTAGCTTCATGTTAATTAACCGCAGGGTGTTGAAGGTTTCCTGGATGTCTGCTAGGAAAGACTCTTCTATGACACTCTTGATGACCATGTCGTCCACGTAAGCTTCCAAGTTTTTTCCAATCTGCCCTGCGAATGCTTGATCCACCAGCCTCTGGTAAGTGGCCCCTGCATTTTTTAGGCCGAATGGCATCTTAGTATAACAAAAGATCCCCATATCAGTGTGAAAGGTTGTTCTATCTTCATCCCTTTCTGCCATTTGGATCTGGTGATACCCTTTATAGGCATCTAGGAAACATTTGAAGCGAAAGCCTGCGACCGACTCTACCTTTATCTCTGGTAGTGGGTAATTGTCTTTTGGACATGCCTTGTTGAGGTCGGTGAAATCTACGCACATTCTCCGAGACCCATCTTCCTTTTTTACCATCAATGGGTTCGCTACCCAAGTTTGGTATTTAACTTCACGCATGATCCCCGCATCTACTAACCTTTTCACCTCCTCGCATACCGCCTTACTACGATCTGGGGCCAGGCCTCGTTTTTTCTGTTTGACCGGGTGCCGGCTTAGGTTGACTTGTAGTCGGTGTTCGGCTAAATGCCTCAGAACACCCGTCATATCGGCAGGAGTCCAGGCGAAAACATTAGAGCTTCTTTTGAGCAAGCTTACAAGGTTAGTCTTTGTACCTGGACTGAGGCTATTCCCAATTTGCACGGTTTGATCTGGGAACAAGCCGTTGATGACTATCTTGTCTTTGGCGGCTGCTAGTTGTCTAAGTGGCTTTACTTGTTGTTGTACCTGAGTGCATTCGACCGATTTTAATGGCGTACTCATCACCATTGCGACTCCTCTAGGAGTGGGAAATTTTACCATGGCGTGCACTGTGGATAGGATGGCCCGGAATTCCGAGAGGGCTGGACACCCTAGGATAGCGTTGTACCTAGAGGGGGTCCTGATAACAGCGAATTCCAGGACTACTTCCCTGTAATAGGGATACGCCCCCAGCCCTACGACTAGAGGGACATATCCTACAGGCCATACTACATCTCCGGCAACCCGGTTAATGGCATGTGAGCTGGTTTTAATTGGCTTCTGATTCGCTCGGGGAGCTGTTGGAAGCAATGATCAGTGGATCGGTTGGTGAAACTTCCCCCATCCAGGTATATTCTTGAAACCACAAAATTATCCAGTCTGGCTGTGATAACCAGTGGATCGGTTGACCTGGTATTTGAGGGAGCATTTGGAAATGCAATTTTGACTTTCTGCCATTCTTTTTCGTCTCTTGATCTTTTTCCTGCATTGTTACAGGCCTGTACCATGTGGATTTACCCCTCTGGAGGTGGAGGAGGTGGTGTTCTAGGCCTGCTCCACTACTGTCGGTTTCCGGTTGTTCTTAGCCCCTTAAGCTAGGTGATCCAGCCTGCCAGCCTTTATCGCCGCTTCGATTTCCCTTTTCAATTCTTTGCAATCGTTGGTGTCGTGCCCATTGTCCCCATGGAACTTACAGTATTTCTTGGTATCTTTAGGCCTTCTGGCCATGGGTGGTAGAGGTCTGAACGTACTACTGACACGTTCCGTCTGTAAGATTTCTAGTGCCCTGGAGTAAGGGTGTGATGAGAATAGCCTGGAGGATCATACCTCCCCTTCCTGCTGTTTTTCTCCTTCCAGGTCTTTCCCCCTGAACTCTCTTGGTGTGACTTCTTTGATGGTGAGATCCCCTCCATTTGTGCGTTTACTTTCTTGCCTCTTGCAAATGCGTAGGCGATGTCTATGCACTCCTGGAATATCTGAGGGACTCTCCTGGAGAGCTCTTCAGTAAGGGCCCCTTTTCGCAAGCCGAAGATGAATCCTGAGATCCTCTGGGATTCCACTAAGCCTTTGATTTGAGAACTTTCTTTAGTATACCGCACTATGTACTCCTCCAGTGCCTCTCCTGGTGCCTTCCGGATCATGTGGGCTTCCAGGTGAGTCCTATTGTGTTTTTTCTGTTGCATGAAATGCGATGAGAACCTGGTCCTCAAATATTCAATCCCCGTTACTGACCCTTTGGGTAATGCATTGAACCACTCCCGAGCTGCCCCCTTGAGCGTCATTGGGAACATATGGCAGGCCACGAGGTCGATCCACTTCTGAGTCTTCATTGCTCCCTCGAACAAGCTTTGGTGATCGTCTGGGTCATCTTCACCATCGTAAGTTCCTACGTTGCTAGGAATCTTAAGGACCATGGGGAGGGCCCACATCGCGATCCAAGATACAAAGGGGGAATTCGTCATAGGTGATGGCATTCCGTGCCTTGTGGGAGGCCTGAGCCCAGCCATTCCCCCAGAATTAACAAACTACATTATCGTGGGTAGGGCCTGGGCCAGTTGTGCCCAATCCATCAGCGCCTGCTGGGTTGACTGAATAGGTTGGGTGTGGTTTAAGGCTGTGAAAGCGTTTCCTGTTGTTCCTACTGGGTAGGGGTAGGCCTGGTTACTGGGAGGAAAGGGGATATACCCTGGAAACGGCGAGCTGTGTGTAGGGGTTATCGTTTGCTGGAAAGGGGGTAAGAAAGTATTCGATCCCTGATATAACTGCCCCGGGAAGTGAGTAGGAGGGGGCTGGAGAGGGTTGTGATAGCTTACCACTTGAGTTGGCTGCATGGAGCCCGAAGTGCGAGACTGCTCGGTTCCTTGGATACTTGTAGAATTGAAGTATTGCGCCAGTGTTACCAGTGCAGCCGAGACTTCTGTGCTTACATTCTGCCCATGACTAGCTACACTGGGTGGAGGTGTTATGTGAACCAAGGGACGAGCGGGGGGAGTCATTTCCGGCCTCGACATTCCGCTTTGTAGGAGCTGTAACAGATTGGTTGGTTGTATGATCGACAACCCTTCCGCGACGTTACGTTGAACAAGGGTCTCGGGGGTAGACATCCATGAGAACCACGGCGGGTTAGGACTAAGCTGCCCCGCTCCGCCGGGTGGAATGGTTTGAGATGCTCCCCTGGAGGAGTCCCCGGTTGGCTAGGGGCGTTGGTGATTAAAGCGGGTTCCCCCCCGGAGGTGACTGTGGAACCGGTTGCTGGTGTATTGGGAGTACGTTTTTCCATGTTTCTTGAGGGAGGAGAGAGTTTTTTGGTTTGAGAAGCGAAGAGATCTTATAGTAGGGGTGTGTGTTCTAGGTTGTTGTGAGTATGAATCGGAATAGCGTATTCAAGCATACGGTCCCACGGATGGCGCCATTTGTTTGCTCGTAGAGATGAACAAGTGCAGAGATGAAGATGGAGAATGATTCGGGAAGCCTTTTGGAATGAGGAAACCTACAAAATAGTTGGAAAGCTACGTTAGAGGGCTTACAGGGACCAGGCCCTGTAAACCGCTCTCACGCTTAAGTTAGCCATGGTAATGGTAAAGAGCTTTGTTAGGAGGGTTTTTTAGAGAGGAATGGTTCATACCTTGGTAGGAAACGGTGGTCTCCTATTTATAGTTGAAGGCTCATGTGAACGGATCGTTATGATGGATGACAGGTGTCGCCATCTCCTTCGAGGCACCAAAAAGGTTGTACCTTTCTGCCAAAAGGGGGATTTGTTCCCCACTATCCTTGTCAGCCAATCGTGAGGCTGTTGGCGGTACTTTTTCGTACTGCTGGAGATTTCCTCCCCATTATTGGTGTCCACAAATCATAGCGAGCCTACGTGTCTCTTGATACAGATAACGTATGCTCTGGTCTGTGATCATGGGACGCTTGTTGGGCCTGGATTAGTCTTGGGCCTGGTTGTCGGGAACCAGGAGATGATTATTCTTAGGAGACGGTTAGGCCCTTGTATGAGGTGATATTCAGGTCTTACATGTTGGGCCTGAAGGTCTTACATGTTGGGCCTGAAGGTGGGTACGTCATCAGACAACACACCTGTGCGGCTGTGCATAGCCTCCAACTTCCATTCTTCAAGAAATTAAGGTATGAGAAACGCCAATTATCTGGTCAGTGTGAAACATTGAAAGAAGCTACTACAGAAAAAGGTCAGTTTGAGTTCCTCATGTCCATCTCTCAGCAAATATAATTTAAGGAATAAGGGTTCTAGTTCATCTTCAATTTCATGGGTCTATGGAGAAGAAGCTTCGATCCAATGCAAAATATGGGTCGAAAATAGATTGGGGGAGAAAACAGAGGTCGATGGTACCATATACACTATCCGTCGGTGGGTATTAGAAATCTCTCTCCCCGATTTCCATGGCTGAACTCCAGAAACGGTTACTTATCGTGTGCAAAAGTTTGAGCGATTTAGGCGGCGGAGAAACGTGAAGAGGGAGAGTTCAATGTGTAAGTGTTTGCTTCCACGTCACATTTGATGACATGGCATTTATGTGTTGACAAAACAAGTTTTCTCTCAGCTCTGTGAACAATATATATATATTAAATTCGGGTTTTCTATGTATTTCACTAGATTATTAAAAATGGTTAGGTTTAAAATTTAAATCAAGCATTTGAAAGGATGATATAAACAAAAATGTTCATTTAAAGGTGTTAACAAAGACATATATACACATCGATATAACTTTGTACTAATTCTTAAAATTCGACTTTCGAATGGCATTTTGGATCGACGTCTTGTGTCAAAATGTCGATTGAAATATTGCAAAAACTATCGACCTTCGCTCCCACCTTTACGATCTTCAAAACGCTCACTTTCCCGTGCATAGTCGAGGTCGAGGTAAAATTAAGATAACCCGTCCCAATATCACTGTAGAAATTAGGATCAGTAGCCATTTGACCCCCTGTAATATTCGCATACGTTGTCATTGTAAGACTACCACGAGCGGGAACTTCTGAATGCTCCACTGGGACTTCGGCTATTAACATCCCTCGATAATAAACATATGCGATCGAGTCTTTGAACTTAAAACCCCCATAGTTGCGGTTATCAATCGTTAAGGTTAAAACTAGGGTTGCGTTTATGCTTACAGTTGGAATAAGTTGGACTTGTAGGTTTTCAAGCTTTGTCGGGTGTGTTGTGATCCTTGGGTCCTTAGGTTTAAAGACCGTGAAATAAAGGACTATCGACACTACAATGAAGATAACGATTATTGCTACCGTCACGCCACAACAGATTTTGAGACATTTTCGTGATTTTCTTTTTGTTATGTCCATTTTCGAGATCGTCGAGGTATCGATGAATTCGAATGAATGGTTTGTAGCTTGGATTATTTCATAAGTAAAATGTTTGTTTATATATGAGATGAGGTGAAATTAAGGTTTAATGTTATTTTGTTTGTTTAGTACATGAAGTGGTAGCAAATTTAAGTTGTAGATTACGTACCTTTGACTCTCTTTAGTTGAATACAATTTTGTTTGTCGGTATCAGTTTTTATGTAAAAGGACGAAGCTAATTAGTATTTTATTATAGGAAGTTTAATTTTATTATAAGAGAATGATTATTATATTAACATAATATATGGAAAACGTAAAAGGTTTTTATCGTTTGTAAATATCGAAATTAGAATTAATTTCAAAAAAATTATTTATTAGAATTATGCTTATTACAACAGTTAGCAAATATCAACGATTGATCCATTTAACTTGTAATAATGGGTTGTACCTTCATTAGGTTTGATTACAAATCTATGAACTTTGACTAATAGTATATATAAAAATTGGGTTAATAGTATATATGAAAATTGGGTTAATTAGCACCCATTACCTCCCTTGTCTTCACCCTTGTATATGCATATAATTGTTATTTTGATGTGGGAAATTGCATAAATATATAATTTTTTCTATTATATTAATTTATGTATTTTTTTATAGAAGTGGATACATGCACTATGTAATTTGGTTTAACAAGTAAACATGCTATACTTACTAAACCAATTTGTATGATTCTAAATTCTCACATGTTACATTTTAAATTTTTTTTACATAGCTCTGCCTATCAAATAAAAAATATTCAAGAATAATTACACAAAATAGAAAATAATGTAAAATAAATTGCAAAAATATTAAATATTCTTTTCATAATTTATAGAGAAAATTGTATTAAAATACAATGAACTTTTCCTAAGTTGTTATTGTATACAACGAACTTTAAAATAAAAAAAATGCAACCAACTCTCTTATAACTCCCATTATATACAACTTACCTATAAAAACCGGTAAACAATTAGTTACTTTTATATTTTCTAATTTTTTATTGAAATGTATGAAGATCATTTAAAGATATGCATAATCTCCTCCCTTTATCTCCCCATATAAACGAAACTTCAAACTCTACCACCGCCCTATCAAGATCATTTGAAGTTGTGTACACCCTAGATTAAAATCCACCACCTCCTATCAAGATTTGTCTCCTTCGAACCACCACCACCGCGGCGTCGCCTTCGAACCACCACCACCGCGGCGTCGCCTTCGAACCACCACCACAGTCGTCCTGATTATGGTTTCTTGTGTCGTCGAGTTCTGATATGAAACTTTGTGGGTTTCTTGCGTCAAAACCACCACAACTACCCGCCGATTCAAACAGTTTCTTGAGATTAAGGTTTCTTGCATCGCCTACCACCATCGTTGAGATCAGATTTGACAGTTGGGTTCATGGTGTTTGATGGTCTTATTCTTCATCTGGTAACCGCCGTCGCCAAGTTATGGGTAACCACCGCCGTCGCCGCCGTAGCCTTCATGATTTAAGGTTTTAATTTTTCTTCATCTTCATATATAATAGTTTACGATTTAGGTTTTCATTTTTTTCCTATTTTGATCTATTAGTTACGATTTAGGTTTTCAATGTTTAGGGTTTTCATTGTTCACTTTAAGATTTGCAAACCCATGGTCTAGGTTTTTTATGTTCTTCATCTTCAGATTTATTAGTTAAGATTTTGATTTCATGAGTTGTTATTATGAGTTGTTATAAACATGTTCGACATCTAGTTGAAGTATGTATTATTCTTCATAAATATCAAGCTGGATTTTTGGATTTAAGAAGACCATAAAGATGAACTCATAATACATCAAGAACAACTAATTAGAAAATAGAACAAATAGAAAATGTTAGAACTGTATTATTGTAATAGAATAGGAGTTCAACAATAGTTGAGGGTGCTTATTGTAAATATACCTTATAGGTATATAACCCTTGTGATAGACAAGGAAATGTAAGGATTGTCACATAATGAATGGCTTAACTATGTGTTTTGTAAGGTGAAATAAGATTCTCTCTCAACCTATCATAGTTACATATCACAATCCTTCAATCTAACGCTTGTTTAATCCCAATAGAAAATTAAAATAAGATGACCGGTAACTTGTAGTTCAGGTTATGTTTTGTATACAATGGGGGTGAATAAGGAAGTTTGCTATATTATTTTTAAAATTTTGAAGTTGATTGTATAAAATGGTAGTTCGGCTAAAGTTCATTGTATTTTGAAGCAGTTTATCATAACTTATTTGGGTCCTAGGTATTTACTCATTTTTTGTTTATTTTTTATTTGATTAGTATTTCGTTTTATAATAATAATAATATTATTATCACGATTCTATTATTATTAATTTATTTTTTCATCTATAAGGTCTCTCGGAAATAGTCTACCTATCTTTAGTTAGACGTACGACTGTCTACATTTTACCTCCTCATACCATGCCTTGTCAGTATTGGGTTTTTTTAGTTGTTTTGTGATATTTACATAAAATGACATCTCACTTTTTCCTCTTATCTCGGTTGTAGGTTTGTTGATAATGAGCGAACCGAGAGTTTAGAATGATTCGTATGAAATTGCTTATTGAATTAGGGTTTACAAACTTGTATTTATACCCCTTGGGTATTTAAAAAAGCTACCCAATACTATCACTAATGTCATATGTAATACTAAATTCCACTAAAATATATTGAACACAATTTAGGATCTAACAAGGACGAAAAACTTTGGTTGAGACTGTATGATCATGGTGAACGTTCATTGATTGTATGACAATGGTGAACAAATAACATTGAATAGAAACTTCAATTAAGAATGTGGATTTATGACGATGGTAAAATAGGGCAATCAATCGAACTAGAAAGAGAGGACGAAGCTTCATCTTCGAACAAGAAAGATACCTTTGATTGACTTAATGACGATTGAAAACTACGCAAATCAATCGTATAGAAAGAGAGAAGAAAGCTTTGTCTGTTCGGAAAAAACATGTGAACACGATGTAAGAAGAGATTGTAAGCATTTATCTGTTTGAAATGAACAACAAGCACACTTATATTTTTATGTTTATCTTTGTCGCATATATAAGTGGTTAGAAGTACTTATTTATATCTAGAGATCTATGGTAAATTTTCTTCTAATGAATAAGTTGAACTCAAGATGAATAGTGAGAATAACAAGAATTGCTTTTAAGCAATCTAATAACTTTTATAAAAAAACAACCATAAATAGAACACTCAAACTTATATAAATAAAATTGAAAACCAAATAAGCCATCTCTTCCCTCTTGGCTTAGCACAAGATGAGAGACTTTCTTCCCTAACATGTACTTGTAATATACCCGACCCGACTTAATTTATTACATTACTTCAAACATCAACCAACACTAACTTGGGTTCGGGTTAGCCGCAAAGAATGCTAATACACCAACAAATGGTGCATTAATATAGGTTGTTGGCTCAGATTTCTTAAAATTAACTCGATCATCCTCGTACTCATCATCCTCCCCAGGCCCACCAACCAGGGCTCCAACCAAAACATTCGGGTTAGGGTTAGACGAGTTAAAGTAAACCGTGCCCTCTTTACACTGAATAACCTGTGGATGGTCCTTAATGGACGGTAGAGATGCCCCTCGATGATGGATCCGTTGTGGATATCTGTTGCTATACCCTACCATATATGACATTCCCTTGGGGTTTTCCCCTAGAATGTAATCCACTTGGCGTTTAGCAATTTCGCGAAGTGAAGTGGGACCCACAATTATATTACCACAATTTACAGTCCCAGATGACCGTTCTAGGTATTTTGCGTACACTAGCAACAGGAATGAGATTGTAGTAGAATGTTGTAGATTACTTCCACCTGGTCGATATAGTAAACCTCCCGGGGTGAATTCGATGTGAGATGATGACGAGTCAGGTATTAGTGTGCACATGAAACTATCCGCGGATACTTTATACGACTCCAAAGCGTACAAATTCCCTTCTAAAACTTCCTGCATGATTCAAAATACAAACCTTATTAGTTTGGTCATTTTTTATGTTTAAAAATGTATATTTCATGGATTGAAAAGAAACTTAAAGAGTACATAAAAAAATAATAATGAAGGGTTGTACCTTGGAGACCAGAACATTAAGGCCAGCATGCTTATTGTCCCATCCAAACTCATTAATATTTT
The DNA here is from genome assembly GCA_947179395.2 of Pulicaria dysenterica. Classification (NCBI taxonomy): domain Eukaryota; kingdom Viridiplantae; phylum Streptophyta; class Magnoliopsida; order Asterales; family Asteraceae; genus Pulicaria; species Pulicaria dysenterica. Next base: position 14,205,522 of record OX359294.1, on the reverse strand, counting down.
CATCAGCACCAAGTGTTTTTCCATTGTTTTGTATGTAATTGAGGTAGTGTTCATCCTCAGAAGCCCTACTTAGCCATGCTGCTCCCCATAACAACTCATCCTGCATGTCAAATTATATAAAAACCACTTCCATTTATTTATTTATTTTTATAAGGCAGGAGCAAAAACAATTTTTTATATATTAAAGAGAGATTTTGGAGTGAGAGGATGTATTTTAGGGGTGACAATTCTCAAGAGATGATCCATGTAACCAGTATAATAAACGGGTTTGTTCGACATCATACGTAGATTTTGTAATTTGGTCCGGGAATCCGTTTATAACACCTCAACGAGTGGCGGATCCAGAAAATTGTTTAAGGGTATGCACTCTATGGAAAATCTATAAAAAATATTTTTTAAACAAGATATGTCTAATTATTTAACACTAAAATTTTTTGTTAAGGGTATGCAAGTGCATACCCTCCTATACTAGTAGATCCGCCCCTGACCTCAACCTGTTTACTGCATGCCGACTGTTTAAGTTTATATAGATTTTAGCAATGTTTTAAGACCCGGGTCGACTCGGCCGGCTGAACCGGTTGACCTGGGACCCGGCCCCTAAACCAGGTCAACATAAGGCGGGTTTTTGGCAATTTCTGCCCCAAAGTGACCCGACCGGGGATAGCGGTTGAACCGGTCGGACCGGTGTACATCGACCTGGTTTTCAATTTTTTTAAGAAAAAAAAGACGTTTAACCCCAATAGACATTTCTATATTCTAAGTGATCGTAAGCTTGATGCATACAATACTTCAATGTTTCAGAAAATTAAATTTGGTTTGATGGTGAGCCTATGAGTTGTTTGATTTTTTTTTATCATTGTATGTTGAACTTAATATTGTGTTTGGGTTGATGATAATGTAAGTTCGTGCTTTAATTTTATTTTATAAGTTTATATATATGTATACACACATATATACATATGTACTTGGATTTTAGTTTTACATCGACCGGTCAATCCGAATCAAATGTACTTAGTAGTTATTAGTGATGTATAATTCAAGTGTATGAAGTAACTTTTATGAGATGATTTTTCCTTGATTCATTCAAGACAAATTAATGTTTCATCAGCTTATACATCAGAGGTGTTGTATGAAAAAATCATTTCCCAAATTTTATATATACTTTCAAGGATGTTAATGGAAAAGTGACTAAAAAAGAAATGAAAACAATGATAAATACTTGCCTGATATCCATCAAAATCACAGTAAAACGGGCATGCACCACTTCTAATGTATGGGTTATCACTGTAGGCTCCCCTATAAGTATCAGCAAAATCAAAAACTCTGATGGCTGTTCTTAAGAGTGTTTCCGAGTAACCGGGATCAAAATACCGAAACGCCATCGATGAAGCGGCTAGAGCCGCTGCCGTCTCTCCAGCCACATCTGAAGCAGGGTCGGGTGCTGCCACTGTGTACACGGTCCGAGCTGTGTCCATATCCTCGGGCCTTTCCCAACAGTTATGGTCACTGATGGGATCGCCAACCTAAAAAATAATTCCAAAACGATTTGCAAATGAAGGTGGGCAAATATTAACAAATTAATTAGAAAATCATACTGCTAGTAACAAGAACTTAAAGTCCCAATACAATCTTGATCATTTAATATACGATCATGTTTTGTATCAGGGATAGGAATGACAATAGGACGGGTATTTCTTTCCCATCGGTGGTACTGCTTTCCTACCCAAACCGAACCCAAAACACGTCTCTTCTCAAAATGCATACACTAAAAACACATATAAGATACGAATCACAAGCAAGGTTGAAATCAAATCACAATCCGTCTAGACCCAAATATTACCGGGTTTAGTTAGTCTAATAAAGTTCGGGAGTTTTTGCCATCCCTATTCTGAACACGTGTCAAACAATAATATTGAAGAATTGCCGATACAAGAAATTGGAGGGCCCGGTTCAGGGCCTCACGGGTTCAGTTTTAGTAGGGCCCCAAAGCACAAGTGGGATAATGTATCCTTAGTTTTGACCTTTAAAAAAGTGTTGTTTTTCAATTTATTCAACACACATTTTGTTTAGTCGCCTAGAAAACCAAAAAAAAGAAAAAAGAAAAAAAAACACTTATAGAGTAATTTTCCTCATGTATATATATGTATCCAAAAAATATTAATTAAAAAGTTCAACAAATTGATATCCTTATAAAATTATGCTTACCCTTAACCTCTGCAAGTTTGTGAGTTTTCAACTCAAAATGCATTACAAAGTCATTTTTCGTTCGATCTGAGAGCTTACTCAAAACTCGCCCTCACGTGACGCTTTTTTCGGTCTAACATGTGGATACTTAGAGCAAGAGGACCCTCGACATACCCCTTCGGCATCCTAGTTCGCATTGTGGTACCGAGGGGAACACCACCCCCTCCCTTTGGCATAGAAGTTCTCGGTGGTTGAATACTGATGGAGAGAGGAGAGAGAGGGAGGAGAGAGAAAGAGAGAAAAAGAGAAAAAGAGGAGAGTGAGTATTTTGTTTAAATAAAAACTCTTTGAAGCGTTGAAGCATAGATATTACGGGGGTTTAAGCATAATTGAAGCATAGATGATGTGTCTGTTATGTGGCACGAAGCATCGGATGCTTCACATGGGGTACTCCCCATGCTCTTATGGATCATGAATTCTATGTGGTGTTCAACAAATCACGGATGAATATTGCTCTGATACCATATAAGTTTGTGATGTTACAACTCTAAACCAAATTACTATAAATAAAGTAGACCAGAACCCTAATCAATCAGATTATAAAGTAAGTTTTTATTCAATATGAAATATTAATCAACAATCTCAAATATAGTACTCCACACATTAGCAACACAATATAATATACTAAAACAATTTAATAAATTTGTTATAAAAAAAAGAAGAAAACAAGCAATAAACATTAGATAGAAGATGAAATCCAAGTAAATCAACATGAAAATATTACGATAATAAATGGTGCCGTGCATTGTATCTAACTGCTGCCTTTATCTTTAACAAAAATTACGAATGCTTGTCACGGGTTATGGATATAGAAAAAGACAAAAACAAAAATAAAAATAAAAATACTTATAAATCGCATGCTGGACTAGTTTTTGCACAAAAAAGTTACACCATATATATTTTGAGAAAATTTTCACATAAACAATAATATTTTTATATAATATATAAAATTTTACAACTATATAAAAAATAATATGATTTTCACATAATTAATAATATATTTATATAAAATAATAATATATTTTCACAAAAAAGTTAATAAACCATGTAGTTTAAACAAATTTGTAAATTACTTATGTGAAGTTAGGAAGTGGATAGACCATGCGCATGATGACATCATATATATCATGCAAGAATCCTGTTTTTCAGTTGCAGATAAAATTTTTTATTTATATTTAAAAGTCGCCTGATAATATCTTTAAATTATAAGGAACAAAGGGTTTTTTGTTTTTTTGTTTTTGTTTTTTTTAGTCTTTATATATTGTCTTAATTTAGTTTAATAAGATGTTTTAAGATTAAAAGTTTGTCTTTAATTTTTATTAAGATCTGAAATTTTGTTAAAGAAACCTATATAACATTACCTATAGTTATAAGATCTTCATAGAGTCTATATTCTAGGACTTTTTTTCACTTATTCACGACATCATCTACCTCTCCGCTCTACATACATGGCTACCCTTCACTGTCCTCACACTTGCCACTGACTGTCGCACGCCGTCTTGCATCCCTTTTTTTATATATACTTTTGTTTTAATTCAATATATTATAAAGTTTTGATATTTGTCATTAAAATATTTTATTTTAAAACTAGAAAAGTTTAAATTTCATTAAATTTGTAATAGTTGAATATAAAATATCATAAAATATATAGTTACAAACATTCAGATATTCTAAAAAACAAACAACAAAATATAAATTAATATGCAGATATCAGAACCACTAATTAATATTCAGTCTAGTAACCCGTATCATAGAAACGAGTTAAATTCTATCAAGATATTTGAGCTCGGCTTGACTAAAACACGTGTGAGTCGAGCTTTTATAGAGTTCGAACTTGAACTCGAGCTTTAAAATAAGCTCAAAATACATAACGAGCAGCCCGAGCTTATATATAAGAGTCGGCCCCAGCTCTTATCAAGCTTTTCAAACTTTATATAATATATAAATGTGTAAATTATGTTGAATAATACTTATAAGTGTTATTCTTGATTAAATTTATACGGGCTTTATTGATATAAAATTGAAGTTTGAGCTTTTCGAATCGTGCTGGAGCCTAATTTTAATTCTCTTTAAGCTGAGTTCGAGCCTATATCAAGAAGATTCGTCAAGCTATCCAGTTGAACTCAAATTAAGCTCGACTTATCTGCACTCTTAATCATGACGAATTGTTATATTGGCACTAACACTCCAAAGTTATAATTGTTATCACTGCCGTCACTAGAAACATACAAAATTACTAGGAACGAATTACCTAAAAAAAATAAAACTTAGACTAAAAGTTGGAATTAAAAGGATTTAAAAATGAACAACTTTTAACTAGTTTATAAAACTTTTTTTGCCTTACTAAAATAAAAAGTTGATATATATATATATATATATGGGAGGGTTCTAACGAGAACTGTTTTTCGTATGAGAACTGCGAGAACCAATTTTAGCCGTTGATTTGATAAAGTGAAATTCATGGATGTGGGGCGTGGGGGGGTCAAGTGTAGCAGGATGCATGTGAAGAATTCATGGGTGAGCAATGACATTAAAAGAGGGGAAATTGGACGGCTCACATTGGTTCTCGCGATTCTCGTACGAAAAACAGTTCTCGTTTGAACTTTTACCTATATATATTAAAAAGTTTAGAATAAAAAACTTTTTACAATTATTTTATTTATAAATAACAAGTACATTACGTACCACGACAAAACCTAAAAAGAATACCCTATGAAAAACAACAAGTGTAAAATACAATTTAGGGGGTTTATTTTACTAAATTTTAATCTATTTTCACATCAAACCCTAATATATAAAAAAGACAAAAATCTCATAAATAAATAAATTTTAAGTCTAAAGTAAATTAATAATAGCAAATTTAACTAATAAAAGAAATGAAATGAAGTAGACTATGATACAAGTATGCTATTAACAACACTCTATGAAAAAAATTAATCCAAAAAATTAAAACCATCTTAGAAAAACGATTAAAAATGATAACGATAAGACCATTAACATTCATCCTCTCATTCCTCTACCACATCACTCTCACCGGCCAGTCTAGCAAATATGTTAAACTTTATATAAACTATTTAACTTAGATACCATGCTAAATTGCTAAGATACAAATGTAACAATTTAATATTTAATAATTTTACTTGTTTGTAAAAAGTGACAAAAACATTTTTTTAATATTTTAATATGGAGAAACGCTTTAAAACGCTTTAAAAACATTTTAATATTTAATAATGCTACTGTTACGTTTTAAAATGCCCGTTATTATTTACACATACGAAACGCTTTGTTAATTGACAGATATATTTCTAAGAAAACTTTATATCACATTAGAATATTGGAGAAACGTTATTTGTTATTTGTGTACAGGCCGGGACATTAACCATACAACACTTAGATGTTGTTTTTATATAATGTCACAGATTTTAGATGTTGTTTTTATATAATGTCACAGATTTTTAATATTTTAAGAAATATTTTTTCAAATTTATAACGTACATTATTTCTAAGAAAATTAATTCACACCGGCACCGTCATTATGTGTTGTAGAGCCACATACATAAAGGAGCTTCAACTACTGGTAGCATGCTAATATGTGATATTACTAAATTACCCTCACCTGTTATTCCACCACGAAAGTAACAGTAGCAGTTATTACAAACCAAAACCACTAATCGTACCTGTACAACAATCCGATCCGGCTGCGCCACCGTCTTCAGCAAATAATCCGTCGACCACCGTATCGCCACCAACGCATTCTTCAACTCCGCCGCCGGCATCATCTCTCCAAACTCAATCACACTCCACGCTAGCATCGTCGTCGTGAACGCCATCGGGAAACCGAACTTCACATTATCTCCGGCGTCATAGTAACCGCCGGTGAGGTCGGCATTGACAAGAGAGCCGTCTCCAAGACCCGAGTTCCCGCGCCAATTCATTCTTTGGTCGTTTGGGAGGAACCCAGAACGCTGGCCTTCGAAAAAGAGGATTGATTTGGAGAGCGCTTCGCCATAGATTAGGTAACTTGAATTACAGAAGGAAAGTTGAAGAATCAAAATCGGAAATTGGAGAAGAAAAGTGGTGTAGAAATGTGAAGCGACAGGCTTCATGCTCTCCTTTTTGGCGCTTTCTTAACTCGTGAACTGAAGTTGGAGGGCCGTGCTAATGATTTTATACTTATTTATAGTTTCACCAAAAAGTTTCTCTCTTTTTTCTTTATTTGCATATTATATTTATATAACTATGGGGTGAGTTTGTGATCTGATACATTGGAAAAAACTGATAAACCTAACCAAACTGGATCTAGTTTGATTTGATACAGTGTATAACACAACCACTAGACTAAAAAAGGACGAACTAAACCAAGCCTGACCGACCGATCACATCTAGTTTGCATTCTTTGTTTTTATAAATTTCGACTTTCAATTCGGTCTTTAATTAGTCTGGTTTGGTTTGGTATAGTGTATAACCATTCCAAAAACCGAAAAAATCAACAGACCGAACCTGATCGAGACAGGTAGTCATCTTCAGTCCCCATTTTTTCTTATAGATTTTGCGTTTCGATTCTGTCTTTTTTCGTCTAGTTTGTTTTTTTAACCGATTTCACCCCTATTTAAAGTATGAATTCATACTTTTATGATTAAAAAACAAACACTTATAAAATATTAAATACTTGCATAAATTTATATTTTACTGATTTAAAACATTTGCAATCATAATATTACTTAATTTATATGTTTACGAGACATATTTTCTGCATATATATTATATGTTATAACTCTTTTAACAATAAATGTACCTTGTTAGCATTCATTTTTATTTTACAAATTGTGTTTTTATTAGGTAAAATACATAAATGTATCATTATGTTTTTTATACTTTGTTTTAGAAAATTTACTTATGAAGTATTAATTTCTATGTCTGTTTTTATTTCTCATACCAATTTTCAAACTAAAAATCATGGCATTAAGTCATTAACCATTGATTTGATTTCCAAGACCCTTTTTATTAGGTAAATGGAATTTAAACGTCTCTAAGTATTTAAATTTTGATCACATACTGAAATGGAACAAGTTATTAATCACAAATTAAGTTTATATATACTTTTAGTCGTTACATTTTCGACATTGTTTCCATAAATTAAATTTTAATCAAATTACCCTGATAAATTTGATATGTTTTTGTTTATTTTAGTAATTAACTAGCTTTCAAGCCCGCGTAAACGCGGGCCTATGTCTATGTTATTGTTTAAATGTATTTCAATTTATGTTATTTTTTATAGTAAGTATAAAAGAAAGTTATCAGGTTTGTTCAATAGGTTTACTAAAACCTTCATAAACACATAACATAATATAGCATACAATATTTTTTAATTATATTACAACAACCTTATTTTCTGATTATGAATTCCAACCCTTAATGTCCTCTAATCAAGCCCTGCTGATGATTCTTTTCCTCAAGATAATCTTGCATTCAATATCAACACATGATCTAAATTAGTAAGAAGAAATATATAGATCTCATCAAAACTGAATCAAAATAAAAAAATTAAAATAATTGAAGAAGGGAAGGGAAAAAACTTACCATTTAGTTCCACTGCCGAATACTCTCAAAGTTGTCCTCCGACTAATGTCATAAACAATTAGTGCACCATGGCAGCAACGCATGTTGGGCTTCAGGCTAAATTAATTTGACGATAAACCTGATGAAGTGATTTGATGAAACTTTGAACTGTTTATATAACCTTTACTTAAGAAAGTAAAAGAGAAACTATTAAATTAAAGATGTCACCCACAAACAAAAAAAGAAAATGTGTTTCAACTTGAATGGTGAGATAACATCAAAAAGTTTTAATAAACTAAAAAAAATCAATGTTAAGTAGACATGATAAATATTAATAAAACATGGAAATCCTATAACTCAATTTCACATGTTAACGGAATAGAAACACCACAAAGACAACTTTGGAGTCAATATGGAAAAACAATAAACTAAAATATGAACCAACAAACATTAAAAAGAAACGGGAAATAACCTACTGGTAAGCTAGTCTGCTTTAGAACCAATATAAAATAGATACATGAATCACTTTCACAAACATTGGGCAAAAAAAACATAAGAGGTTATTGAGGTATCTATAGCTGACAGTAGAGGAGTAATATCAACATCAGATTCAATATTAGGATGCAAAACAATCACCATACTTTTATAAACTTAAAGATATGTATGTACGTAAAGTAGATTTTAGTGTCCATAAACATGGTGGGCATAATTCATGCTACTTGCAAAGAATTTCTATATCAAATTCATTACGATAAATGGTTATATAAGTTATAAACGAATGGATCACAAAAATTAAAACTTTGGTTTTTTACCTGACTAATTCACAGAAAACATAAGGAACCCTAATTGAAGAACTTACCTGAAAAATGGTCAGGATTAGATGGCAAAACCATTGATAAATTAACACCAAATTGTCAATTTAACAAATTGATCCTGCAATAAAAACAAATTCAAGACTTTGCTAGCATTTTAACAAATAGCTAGTGGGCGTTAATTGAACATCAACAAATCCAAAGACTGAAACACGACATTTACCATCAAACTTAACAAAAGAATCATAATAATACATCAGAAGCTAGTGAGAACATTCATTCAATGTCCCCTTTGTAAGAATGTCACAACTGTATAAATGAACACAAAAAAGGTGCAACAGAATGAACATTCCTCGCGTTATGATCATAATCTCGAAATTAGGTCAAACTTAACAAATAATTTCATCCACCAAATTCAAAATGACTTGATCCACCTCCAAATTATGCACGGCAATAAACACGTAAGAATGTTAATGACAATAACAATAACAGGTTAGGTATATTAAAACATAGGATGTGTCTGTATGAGTTTTAACCAAATAAAACCAACAATGATAAGAAAACTACTCGTAGAAAATAGAAGAAGTTATTTATAGTGGAATACTAACTAAGTTGGAGACATATTGAAAACTTCTTGTTTGCTTGCCGTCACCATAAACAGTGAGGAGTGGCTCTTTTCTAGGTGCATGTATATTTTATGAATCAGAATCAGTTTCTGCATCAAAATCATATAATGATTGTAAGTGACATGATTTGTTTAGCTATCTAAATATGTCTTTGAAGATTTAAAAGTAGAAGAAATAAGTAGGCTTACGGTTAAAATGTTACTTAATGAAATAAAGCATACTTGAAATAAATCAAATTTCTCCTAAATTCGAATCGATAGAAACAAAAACAAAAAGTCAAGATCACAAAACTCAACACATTAACAGAAACAAAAGCATAACCTACGTAATAAAGAACACCAAAGTAATCGAGAAGCAAATGAATGAAAAACAGAAACAAATCAAGAAGCAAATGAATGAAAAACATAAACAAATCAAGAAGCATAAGAACACCAACTAAATCCATAGGTGGAAGAACACCTCTTAAAACCGTAATGAAATTTCAAGAAAGCAAATGATAATAATAAACTATAATGATCCTAAAATATTGATGGATGGTAGTTAATAAGTACTCAATTCACAATCGTGATTCAAACACCATAAATTTGCTATAAGAAGAAATGCACACATCTGAAACACGGAGAATTATAGAAATTATGAAAGGGGAAGGGCATAGCTATTAACATATTTAAAACAACAATCTTAAGAATTTGGATGGCCCCATTCTCCTTCATCCAAATGATTAAGTAGGACTCCTTTTAATAACATTCTCTTTCAAGAAATTGGCAAGATGTTATAAGAATGGATGAATGTCACAAACAACAATAATGAAAATATGAGAGAATGTAAAAGAAGCTGTAAAAGATTACACCACATACACACTCAAATTAGTTTCTTCTAAAGATGTACAAATAGATGGATTAAATTGAGGTTTGAGAATGCTACCAAACTCAGTATCAGTTGAGTGATAAAACTCATCAGCAATTGTATTATAATGTCATTTACAATTCAGTTGCAGGTCCTTAGTCTCCCAATGAACAATTAACTAAAAAATGGATAAATTATATAACTGCTTTAAAAGTCAAATATAATAGTAGAAGAGAAAAACTTTCAAACCCTATTTTAACAAACATAGATCCCAAATTCACTTGAGTGGTAAAACCCATCAGCAATGTATTATAATGTGATTTACAATTCAGTTGCAGGTCCTTAGTCTACTAATGAACAATCAGAAGTAGCATCTTAGACTTTGGAAGTCAAACATTGACTCCATTTCTAGAACATAGCTGACATGCTTCTATGAAAAATTGCATATTAATTTTGCTCTTTGCCTGGCAGATTTCACAAAAGATAACCGATACCGAATAAGAATTAATATAAATTTCAATAAAGAAATTTTAAATTTTATAGAAAACATATGATTGTTACCCATATGAGAAATGTTAGGGTTCTGTGAATCTTGGCCATATTAAACAGTAATTGAAGAAACAATTTGTTAACTTCTACAAATGTAGTTTTTCCTACACAAATCATATATCATACAAAGATCAGGGTCATGAATAACAAACTATTAGCATTTAGCATCCAAATAACTAAGAAAAGTCATACGAATTCATAAATCAGTCAACAACTACTGTAAATGACTTTCTTCTCTAATAACTAATAAACATTCAAATTGATTTACCTTTGTTAAAGTTTCAGTAGTGTTAAGGTTGGCTTCTTCAAAAAAGTGTATTAAGATATTAACATATTACATTGTAAAGAATGAAAAAGAGTTTGCTTGGTAGTTCGAATTCGAAGGGTACCAGGGTTTTCGATCAGTGAACTAACTTCTACAAATGATAACTGAAATACAAATATCTTACCATATAACAGAACAAACACAGAAGGACGGAGATTAAAAAAAGAATCAAACCTCAGGGCCACCAAGCTCATAAACCTTGACAACTCGCGCGATCTTTTTCCTTCAAGATTTGATCTTCTTGGTCTGATAGACGACCATCACGATTACTATCACGGCTGTCGATGGAGAAGGGTTATCCAATCATGCCATCGACATTAAGCTTCGACTAAATGTAAGATAGAAATATTAGTAACTGCATGTCAATGTGAAATTTGTGTGCTACGTGGACTGATGAGGAAGCAGTGTGATACCCGCAGATTTATAGGACAAAAAAGGGGTTAAAATGTGAGTAAAGGCTCATTAAAAATAAGATGATCCATTTTCTGATTCATAAAATCACATATCAGTTTCAAAACACATGTAACAATCTACTAATCAGAGTGATTATGTCCTTTAATATGCTTCCTGGTACATAGTATCCATAACCGACAAAAGGAAAAGATAATCACCTTATTAAGTCAGTCGATGCGTCGCCGGGACCGATTATTTACCACCGCCATCTACAGTGACAATCGACGACGATGATTTGTCTGCCCATTGTTAACCTCTGACCTGCGTCTTTTCGCGAGCGGCGCATTGAAGACGCCGTAAAGGTACTTTGACCGTCTGCATTGAAGGAGGGAGACGATATTAAAGGGCCCAGTATAACCGGCAGCCCATTTATGCTTTTGTTATAAGCCCAACTCAATATTAAGATGCCACATCAGCATAATCAAACCTCTAATTTAACTTGAATCAAGATTAGCAATTCAGTAAACACTGCCACATAGGATGATTTACTTCCTGTTTTATATAGGATATAGATAACTTATTTTAGTTGATTTGGGTAAGATTATAAAGACATTAAAATTAACATCACGCAACACATTTGCATCTATAGTATCAAATGAGTCTTAACTAGTACTTCTTTTAGTACGTGCACACTTATTACATAAGTAAACCTGAGAAACAAATCAAACAACTCATCGAATAAGAATGGAAATTTTACATGAATGGTGCTAAAAGTTTGAGTTATATTATTGAATAAACACGACTCCTTACCATCCAAGCAACACCGCGACTTATAATAAAGGTATATGTGTGGCACCCCCATCACTACAAAACAATGCCCCTTTTGGGTCGGAAGAATCCGTGGGAAATCCGTGATAAAAGGCTGTTTCCCTCGGATTTCCCACCAATTTTGACCGTGGATAAAACCTTCGTGGGAAACCCGTTTTCCTCGGATTTCCCACAGATTTCCCTCGAATTTCGTCCGTGAGAAATCGGTTGAAAATTTTCCCACGAATTTGCCACGACTTTTTTACCCACGGATTTTCAACGGCCATCTTTACCCATGGATTTGCAACGGCCATATTTAACCCACGAACATCTTTACCCACGGATTTTCCACGGACATCTTTCCACATATTTGCAACAGCCAATTTTCTCACGGATTTGCAACTACTTTTCTCATGGATTTGCAATGGATATCATTAAGATTTTTGTATCGAATTTTCCATTGATTTCTAATAAACATTAAGACGGTATTTCCCACTGATTTGTAACATATTTCCCATAAATTAATACAAAACTATGTAAACTATTTCTAAAACTAATAGTATCCGATAGTACATTCCCTTGACAATGAGTCCCATAGTAAAGTTCCAAAACATCGGATACTAACTTTCCAAAATAACAACTAATACTACCCGATGGTAAATTTTCACAGCCACGCTTTGAGGGCCGGATAACAATTCCAAAATATATAATATTCGTTTATAATATATTAACTATATAATATATAAAACATATAATAAAGATTAGTGATCACTTGAAGGGTCGGAATTTGGATAGCGTGCGAAGAAAGAGACAAGCTTCTCATCCATTTTTGTTTTGTACTCATCCATTTCTTTCCGAGCAAGCTCCTCCCTCTCCTTTTCACGTTCTTCCCTCTCCTTTTCGCGTTCTTCTCTATCCTTTTTTTCTTGTTCCTCTCATTCTTGCATATCCTCCACCAATTGTGTCAATCTTTGCACCTACAAAAACAAAATGTTTTAACCCAATTACATAAAACATCAATCTCTAATAAGATTAAAAGAACAAACTAATTGTCAACGGGTCAACCAACTCAATCTAAACACGAGTCTATTTTAACCCATAATTCATCCAAGTCCATGACCCATTTCAAATAAATAAATTAAACTGTAGACCCATGACCTATTTACAACAAGTTTATGACCCATTTAAAGTAGGGGTGTTTATTTTCGGATATAGATATCGGATAATCCAAAATATCCAAAATTTCAGCATGTAAATTTCAATTTAAAACAGCAAATCAGGAATATATTTAAAACAGAGTACCAAATGCACATTCATTTTGCTCTTTTCTACAACCCATTATACAAAACAAACACCGTTATCCTGTGAGCAAATAATAATAACCTAATTGAAGTTCTCTTCTGTTACACAAATAAGCAGTAGTAACTGAACATTGGTTTTAAATATAAAAGTGCTCTAGCAAACTCAGAAGATGAGACAATTCATGCTTAATAAATTACCGGGCTAAGTTGCTAACTCTTTAAGAATGAAAAATAAGATAAAATAAAAGAATAGGAATATATCCACACTTCAACATACAACAACAAACTTAAATCACAAATGCTAACCGACAGACAGCAACAAACTTCAACAGACAACAGCTAACTAAAAACATTTTGACATAATTAAGAGAAAAACATTTAAGGATGAAAAACAAACCTCTTCAGCTACTGCACCCTCAACAAATGATCCACTGCTAGACGGCCCTGATTTTCCAGTGAAGAGGAATGTTGGATCTGCATGCTTATCTGACCCATACAGTCTCCCTTTCTTACGCCCTCCCGCACATTCCTCCCATATGCTTTCATCGTATGAATGTTCATGAGTATCCTCCCCATACTTCTCAATCACACGTCTATTATATGCTTCCTATATACATTAACAAAAATCAAATTTTACTAATTTTAAATGAAACACAACATTGTGTATTAACCGTGATACCAATTACCAAAAATTGTCTAAAATCCTCATTAATTTTTCTAAAACCTGTCATATGTAGATAACAAAACTTACCACTTGTAGACGTGACCTTTCATCAACATATACAGGAGGCAGGCCTTCCCCTGGCCTCGATGACATGGTCAATGACTTCTAACAAGAATGCATTAAGACCATTTATTAGACAAGTTAAAACACAAGACGAGTGAGGTTAAATTTCACCGTATAAAAGTCGATTGGGACAGATTGAAGATTAAGGTGAATCGTTGAAAAGGAACTGATGTGTAATGTGTTTGCTGGAGCTTTAAAGTAAAATGTTCAGGAGGAAGCAAACTTCATTCTGAAGTCGATTGCAGGAGATTTGAAGTCGAGAGGAGAACTTTAGGGCAGGAACTAAGTGTGAGAGTTTTTGTCGTGAAAAGGGGGACGATGGAGGGATTTTATGCCGCCTTTTTTTTCACTACTTTTAATCGATGGAGGGAAAGAGATATAATGAAAAATTAAAACTTTTTAATCTTTTATATTAAGTTTTATATTTAGTGAATCCTATGATAACGTGCCATCAATTTTAGGAAGTGTTAATTAGTGTATATTAAGTTTTATATTTAGTGGTATATGATGATAACGTGCCATCAAATGTAAGAGTGTTAGTGGCATATTGAAATTTAATGTTACTATTAATTTTGTATATAATTAGGGGTAGGGGTGTAAACGAGTCGAGCTTTTATCGAGTAACTCGAGCTTGAACTCGAGTTCGGCTCGTTCGAGTCGAACTTTATCGAGCTCGAATTCGAGTTCGAGCCCAAAAACGAGCTCAAATTATTTAACGAGTCGAGCTCAAGCTTCTAAGAGCTCGGCTCGAGTCCTTATCGAGTTTTTCGAGCCTTATATAGTACATGTATATTTATATATTTAATATGTATATATGATAGGCTAATATAAAAACATATAAAAAGGAGTATTTATTGAAACAAATTTACTTTAAATACATACTATTTATAATAAGTAATTACTAAAAAATCACTAATTTCACAATTTATCTATATCTTGAATAATTTTGTTTTTTTATTTTTATTTTTTATACTATTTCAAGCTTTTCGAGCCGAGCTCGAGCTAATAATGTACCCTGTCGAGCTCGAGCTCGAGCTTCAAGTATGAAAGCTCGTCGAGCTATCGAGCCGAGCTCGAGCTTGATTCGACTCGTTTACACCCCTAATTAGTGGCATAAGATATAAAATGCCATTAAACTCATTTCTTCTTTTACTGGCATATAGAAAGTGTCACTGAGAACGTACGTTAATGGTATAAATTCTAAATGCCACTTAAATTTTGTGCCACTATATGGCATTTTTTTGTAGTGTGAACAATATGACATTGTTTGACTAATAAGTTATATAACATCAAATTAGGTTATATTAGTTTATAAAAGTTTAGTTTGAAGCTTAGTACGTTTTTGTGGTCATTAACGGTTAACTTTGGGTTTGTACATAATTCAGTTAGAAATGAATAAGAATTGCTATTTAATGGTTACTTTTTACCCAACTATGTGGGAAATTAGTGGGAAAATAATATATATATTGAACAACTTTTCCGCGGAATTCTACATGTTCAGAAACCGTGGGAAATATGTAGGTAATTGCTCTTTAATTGTTACATTAGGTTATCATACTCAATTCGGTGGGAAATTTGTTTGACATTTATATGACTTTTCCAACAACTTTCATACGGATTATTCCTGTTTCAAATCTATTGAAAATCCGTGGGAAATCCCTTTGTAATCATTACATATGATTTCAAACTCAAGTTTGTTGAAAATCCGTGAGAAATTTATATAAATTTGCAACAACTTTCCCTCGGAATATTTTCGTTTCAAAACCGTGGGAAAATTATGGGAAATATGTGGGAAATGAGTAATTGTGCCTGTAGACTCAAATCCGTGGAAAATCCGTTAAAACTTTTTCCCACTGAATTTAGTTGTGGGAAATCCCTTACTGATACCTGTTTTTCTAGTAGTGCATATCTTGCCACTGCATCAAAAGTGTTTGCTGATAGTAACGATACCATGAATTACAATTTAGTTATCTTTTTTTTTTGAAAAAGTTGCAAACTCGATCTTTCAACTATCATTTTGTTGCATTAATAATCCTTTGTAATTATTTTTGCTATAATTTTATAATACTTTAAAAATTGTAAAAGAAATATTATGTCTACACCTCCACTATGCACACACTCACATGCCGGCAATAGAGCACCATGGGAACTGGCGACGGGCGCTCCCATCATACACCACCATCGGTCTTACAAGATAACAAATCAAATTCAAATCACAGTTAACCTAAACCTGAAAACTCTCTCTCATCTCTCTCTCTCTCTAACTCGGTGATGAAGACACATAAAAAGACCCTTCAGGTTTTAGTGTTGATCGAACACACACTCACACAAGTCGATTTCAAGCTTGGAGATTGAAGTTTTGGTGTATTCTTGTGTAGTCCAGCAGCATGGTTCATGGAGGTATAACGGCGGTATAAATCCTTCTAGCAATCCAAGTTTCAAGAACAGTTTCAAAGGTATTATTTTTAGTCCTACTTGTTCTTTTCTTATTGAATAGATTGCATCGTTGGTGGGGTAATTTTATGATAAATTAATCCGTAATTTTTTCGTTGTGGTGATTAATTAGTGTTTTTGAACTTCAAAAACCCAATAGTCTTGTGGAACACGGCCGTAGAGCTACAGCATGGCACAAGGGTGCGTGTATGTGCGCGCGCGCAAACATGGGTGTGTGGTTGCCCTGCATATGCTGAATAGTGACAAAAATGGTTAGTTAAATCTGACCAAGCATTTTGCAATTAAATAACTATTGATGGTTGTTTGAGACTCTAATTGACGATTGAGGTGAGTTACATGATCCCTACTAATGATAACGGTAATGTGAGAAGATGTATGATATGATGATAGCCGATATGACAATTTCTTAGTTAATGCAACTAACTAGATGCTTAGGTTGATGTGGCCTCAGAAGTCGACGTGACTGCTAGTGGTCGGGGACTACGAGTGGTCTATGTGACCACATATGTGATTAAGTGATGATGAAGTAGATGTACACAAGATGTGTGTGTACTCCTTTGCTATTGTGATCTTTAAGGTTCATGATTATCAGTGTTTTGTTTCCTACTTTTCAAGGAATTAATAAGGGAAAGGATGTGCTCATGAGTGATAGCTCATGGCTTCAGCTACTTATCTTTTAAGAAAACTATTTTGTAGATGGGCAAAACTGTTGTAATGTCTTGCTATGTCTTGCTATTAACTTTTGTATAGATAGAAGTGATCTTTGAAACATGATTTTATGTTAACTTTCAAAAAAATAAATTTGGATGTTTAGCTCTACATCAACTTTTTTAAATAAACTTATATTGTGCATCAAATTTTTACAAGTCGTGACAACAAAGAATAAATTATTACCTTCTTGATTCATCAAGTCTTCCATGCTACATGTGTTTTTTCTTTTTTTTTTCTTTTGAGAATGATTTAGGCTACATGTGTTTTTTTAGAATGATAATCGTTCTCATTATTGTTGTGGATAAGTATAAAAAATGAAATTTTAGTTTAAAAAAATGATAATCACAACTTATGTTTTTTCAACAACTTTCTATAAATTTCATATTGATCGTTAATAGTGTTTTAATTTTCTATACAAGAAACAAGGTTACCATTTTTAAAAAGGGTTTATTTTCAAAAAGTGTACCGAATTTGTCACTTTTTGCTATTGTGTATACCCAACTTCAAAAACTACAATTTGATATATTAAAGTTTTCAAAACTACCATATGATGAATGTGGTGACCTCTTCAACAGGTAGCATGTCATAATTTTTTTAAAAGTTTAATTGGCTATGCGATGTCATTATTTGCTATGCCACATCATTATTTTCTATGCCACATCAATAATATTCTAGAAAATAGAAATTGCAGATAATTTGAAGAACTAGGGTTTCATCTTCATCATTTCATGAATCTGAAATGATTAAACCAATATTACATAATCATCGATGAAAACAAGAACTTGTGAACAAACTTGAATAAAATTACAACCAGATCTAAACCCTAAGAGGAAGAAGAATAAAAAACGAACAGAAGAACCCCAAACCGAAACCCTGAGAGGAAGAAGAATCAAAATCGAAACCCAGAAACTTATTGAACGAATCACGAAGTAGATGATGCATCAAAATCAAAACAGAAAATAAAAACACATACAATCAAAACACAAAACAGATCTGATATCATGAACACAAAATAGATACTCCAGATGGTCATGATGGTGGTATGGTATCGAAACTCAAAGCTTGAAACCCCATTCGAAGAAACCCTAGAATTTCTTAAACAAAATATGGTGTCGGCAATCATTTAGGTTTTCTTAAGCCAGACGTCGAAACTCAAAATCAAAACATATATGGTGTCGGCACTGTTTAGGATTGTAAATAACTATTTTTACTTTTACAATCCATTCACTTTTTTCTAATTAATTTCTAGAGTTAATTACACAAATGGTCCATGTGGTTTACCAAATTTTCTGTCAGTGGTCCCTAAACTTCAAAAATTACATGCACAGTCCCCGTGGTTGTCAAATTGTTTCAATGTTGGTCCAATTTTAACATTTCCGTCTAAATCGACGTTAACTTATTTATTGATGAGGGTAAAACAGTCTTTTTACCCCTAAATTAATTAAACGAATTAATAAAACCCCCACCTCCCCCATCTGGCCACCACCGTATCCACAGAAACCCAAAAACGAAAAACGTCAACTTTTCTGGCGACCTTCTTGAAGTTGTTTCAACTTACAGAGGTGGGTTTATGGTGTATGTTGAGTTTATCTTCACCAAGAACACACAAACACAGTCACAGATTTGAAAGATCTACCAGAAACCCACTACCAAACACACAAACCACTGGAACCCACTAACAACCACCGATGATAACATATTTGTCGCCGGATAGAACCACAAACTCTAACTGATCTCCACTTGCAAAAACCAATACTAAAACCTCAAACCCTATTTATTGAATCAGAAACACCATATCGGAAACACCCAGAACGGAAACACCACCCTCTACCATCACCGGCAACCACGCCCACCAGCACCAGAAACAAAATTAAAATCAAAATCAACCACAAATAAAGATGATTTACTAAAACCTAATCTGTTCAAAACCCTAGTAAACCAAAATCAAAATCAAGAAAAAAAGAGTAGAAGTAGTAGAAGAAGAAGGCGGCGATCGAAGAACCATGATAAATAAAACCCAAGATTCGAAGAAGGCGGGGGCGGCGTTTCTGGTGGGCGTCGTTGAAGGAACAGACGACAGTGGTTTACGTTGAAGGAACAGACAACGGCGGCGTTTCTGGTGGGCAACAGATGATGGTGTTGGCGACGATAGAGGTGGCAAGATCAGTCAAAACCCCAACTCGGAAACCCTTAAAACAAGAAACCAATGACGCCGTCGTTCTGGATGATGGTGTTGACCACCGTCGTTATGGAGTCGTGGTGGTGGTTGTGAGGATACGGTGGTTGTAGATGGGTTAACGTCAATTTGGTTGCAGTCGGGAGACGTTTCTGGGGACAGTGATGATAGGCTTATCGATGGTTAGGGCTGAGAGAGAGATCGAGAGAAAACGAGAGAGATAGGGCATCGGGGAGACTGTAGGGTAAAAGGTCAATAATACCCTTATTCATAAAGGGTAAATAAAGGGGTTAACGGTGATTTAGATGGAGGTGTTAAAATTAGACTAATATTGATACAAATTGACAACCATGAGACTGTGGGTGTAATTTTTGAAGTTTAGGGATCACGTATGAGAAATTTGATAAACCACGGGGACCATTTGTGTAATTAACTCTAATTTCTAAAACCAAAAATTTTACTATAAACTCCAATGATCGAAGCTTCCAGTAGGTTTGGTATGCACGAGTTATTTATTTATTTATTATTATTATTATTATTATTTTCAGTTATTTTTAAATAGAAAAACTATATGTCATCACTTAAAACAAAAGACACATCATCAAAACCTGTGTCACATAAACATTATTAATACCTACTATTACAAGTTACCATACATAAAATGGTAGTTTTACTAAGTTGGGTACATTAAATGGTAGTTTTAAAAAATGAGTATACACAATAGCAAAAAGTGACAAGTTCGATACACTTTTTGAAACTAAACCCTTTAAAAAAATAAAATCACATTTTTTTATTCTTATCCACAGCCCTAAGAGTTGTGGTTATTATTCACTTTTTTAAATAAAATAAAATCGCAAGAAATACAACAAATTAATTCAGCTCAAATATAGTTTAGTAATCAAGTTTTGCTTGAATTTCAGTTTAACCATTAAAGTTTTTTTCAGATGATTTAACCATAAAGTTTTGTTTAGTTTCTGTTCAAGAAACAAGGTTACCATTTTTAAAAAATAAAATCACATTTTTTATTTTTATCCATAGCCTTAAGAGTTGTGGTTATTATTCACTATTTTTAATAAAATAAAATTCCTAGAAATACAACAAATTAATTCTAGTCAAATATAGTTTAATAATCAAGTTTTGCTTGAATTTCAGTTTAACCATTAAAGTTTTTTTCAGATGATTTAACCATAAAATTTTGTTTAGTTTCTGTTCAATCTTTAAAGTTTTATTTTGTTTATGGTTTTACCCATTTCATTATTTGCATCCAATTTGACAGGTTATTATACATTTTTTTAACTTCTTGAATGTACTCTAATCAGATGAAGATTGTGTTCTTCATATCTTCAAACCAAAAACATAAAAAGTTTAAAATCCTAAGCAAATCTGAAACAAATGAATCAAATCAATGAAAAACATGTATTGGAACAAATTCGTGATGAAGATTATCTCTTAAACACATGTGAAGCAGAAGATGAAGATGAGCATATCGACGAAGATAAACAAATCAATAACGATAAAATTTTACAGATTATACACACACTTAATTTCCAACCATGAGAAACCTTCAATTATTTTTGTTTTCTCTTCTAGTGGCGGTTGTGGCTACATTAGGTGCGGTGGTTATGTTAGAAGAAATAGAGGTGATGTGCGACGGAGATAGAGGGGGGGAGAGAGAATTCCACGGTGGCGGAGATAGAGAGTTCATCTTCTTCGATCTTCATCTTATATATAGAAAATGGATCAATAAAGAACCATGTGTTAAAGAAAAAACCTAAAGAACCAATCTAGACCATTGGATCATCAAAATCAATTGATGAGATTGAACGATGGCAAAACTGTAATTATTATGTATTAATTTAGGAAGAAAATGGCAAAGATGGAAAATCCCCTCCCCCCAAAACCCACGATTTAAAAAAAAAACCCCTCAAAAACTTTAAATTGTCATAACTTTTTAAGTTTTGTGAATTTAAACAAAAAATTATACCAATCTTTTAGTTTTTTAATCATTTTTAAAACAATATCACTCTTTCCATATTTTTCTAAATTTTTTTTGAACACGGATTTTTTTTTTTGCATTTTAGCAGCATGTAGTGTTTCTGTGCACGGATTTTGCATTTTGGGTTGAATGTGTAATTTTGCATTTTGGGCTGGATTTTTCATTTGAATCATGTTGGATTTTTCATTTTGCATTTTCATAATTTTTGCATTTTGGAAGCATCTAGATGACCTGCATGTTTATTTTTTGCGTTTTTCGTTTTTTGAATTTTGCATTTACGTTCTACGGATTTTGCATTTTTGGGTTTGAATGTGTAATTTTACATTTTGGGCTGCATTTTTCATTGAATTAGTTTTGTGTTTGCATTTTGCATTTCATAATTTTGCATTTTGGAAGCATATGGATGACCTACGTGATGATATTTTGCATTTTAACGATTTTTTGCATATTGCATTTAGTATGAACACAACTCAAAATGCAAAATTTGCATTTAAAAAAAAAGTTTCTGAAATATATCAAGCCTGGTCTTGTTTGAAAGAGAACGAAAAACTGAATCTAACGATATAATTTTTTTTGTTAAAATTGTTAAAAACGAACGAGTTATGATCATTTAAAGTAAGTGGGTTTTTTTTAAATTGTTGGGGGTCGCTAGGGGCTGTGAGGGACGCTGAATTTTTTTTTAATTCTCCTTTTTTACCCCTAAACTATGTGTCACGTGTCATTAACAGAGGAGGTTGGGCTGCATTTTTCATTTGAATAATGTTGGATTTGCATTTTGCATTTTCATAATTTTTGCATTTTGGAAGCATCTAGATGACCTGCATGTTTATTTTTTGCGTTTTTCGTTTTTTGTATTTTGCATTTACGTTCTACGGATTTCGCATTTTTGGGTTTGAATGTGTAATTTTGCATTTTGGACTGCATTTTTCATTGAATCAGTTTTGTGTTTGCATTTTGAATTTCATAATTTTGTATTTTGGAAGCATATGGATGACCTACATGATGATATTTTGCATTTTAATGATATTTTGCATTTTGCATTTAGTATGAACACAACTCAAAATGCAAAATTTGCATTTGAATTTTTTTCCTCAAATATATCAAGCCCGGTCTTGTTTGAAAGAGAACGAAAAACTGAATCTAATGGTATAATTTTTTTGTTAAAATTGTTAAAAACGAACGAGTTATGATCATTTAAAGTAAGTGGAGGGGTTTAAATTGTTGGGGGTCGCTGGGGCTGTGAGGGACGCTGAAATTTTTTTTTAATTTTCGTTTTTCACTCCTAAACTATGTGTCACATGTCATCAACAGAGGATGTTCTTTAGGTTCTATGTTTAAGGGAGGTTCTTTATATAACCTTACCATATATATATATATATATATGGACGGGATAAACTAAAAAGAGTTTTATTCTACAAAAAGTAAGGATAAATTCTAGCCCTTAGATCAATGAAAAGTCAAACTTCAAAAAGTCAATAAAAAAAAACAGGAATTAAAAAAATTTGAAAAGGTTATAATCGGAAATACAAAAACAAACGTGGTCAGTTACCCCCCTGCTTCTTCGCATACTAACCAAATCAAAACAACCGTGATCACCATCTTCTTAGTATTACAACATTTTGATGAACAAATTACAACACTTTTATGCACAAAGCACAAGCATTTGATGCATGATTCCTTCTACAATATTGATTTACATAGAAACACCCAAATTCATGATGAATAATTCAACAAAACCAACCACTGGTGAACAAATTTAAGAGTAGAACATACAAATTTGATGACTACAATACCTTTTTCATAAGATGCACAACCTTTAAATCAATTGGTGCACTAGTTGTTGTGCCTTGAAATAAGAGGTGATGCACAACCAAAATCGACTATTGGTTAGATCCAGAAGTGAAGCACAACCAAAATCAAGTAGGGTTAGATCCAGAAGTGATGCAGGAGGCGACGGCAAGGCAAACGGCGGCGATGGTAAGACAAATGGCTGTGACGGTTTCCACGCAAACCTGCGGCGGCAACAGTTGTAGTGCAAATGCGGCGGTTTGGTTTGACTTTACCGTGTTGGAACGGTGGTTGTGGTGCAGCATCGGTGGTGCATAAAACGACTTCACATGTCACGGCAGATGAGGATGAAAAACATGTGGCGGACTTCACAAGGAGCGGCGGTCTTACAAGGCGGTGGACGGCGGTGACCTTAAAAGGGGCAGCGGGGATTAGATTTAGCGCAGGACGGGATTAGCAGAGCGTCGATTAAGGTTTGCGTATAGGAATTTGACTGCTTCCACCGGATGGGATTCGCTGCATGCTTCAAGGCGGCGACAGTGATGCTTCAATTTGGCGACGGTGAGGCTTCAAGGCAGCGATTTGGTTCTCGAATTTGGGAAGACGTATTGGGGGTGGAGACGAAAAAAGATGAAAACGTGGGGCAGGGAGGAGAGATAAAATATACAACCTACCTATTATACCCTTTTTTATTATATTAATAAATATGCCACGTGTCAACACAGGAATCCTCCTTACCCTTTTTACCCTAAAACTCTTTTTATTTGATCTTGATTATATATATATATATATATATATATATATATATATATATATATATATATATATATAGAGAGAGAGAGAGAGATTAGGGGGTTTTTTGGTTTATTTTGACCTGGTATAGAGGGTATAATGGTAAAATAGAAGGTAAATCAAACTTTAATGTTAAACCATTTAATAAAAACTTGAATGGTTGAACCAAAAATAAATTAAAACTTTAATGATTAAACCATATATGACCTATTAATTTATATTTGTAACTATTACAAATTTACAATCATCATGTGTATTCCTCCTAATTTGTCTCTAAAGTTGATTTATTTTGAATTTCCAAATTCTTAATCTTGACTATATTTGTTGACTTTTTATAAGAAAATGGACAGCTAGGATTACTTTTGTTAGTCCCAGATTAAGTACACAACAACAAATGTTTGTAGAAAGGGGGGATGAGGTTAATACAAACTTAAGCTTTATAAAATTAAAAGCACATACTAACACTTTTAATATAATTGTTACTGATATGAATCAAGAATTACATGTACAAGTAAGCGAAAATTTCAAATACAATAAAAGGTGACAACTAAAGTGTCTAACACATAGACAAGATTCTTTACAACAACTAAAGCTTGACACGTTTTTCTACACTTATGCTAACTCTGTGTTGGTCAAATGATCTTATCAGTTGAGATTTGATGAGACAAAGTTAAGATTGTAAGATATGTTCTAAATACAACTTAAACAGAATTATGAAGTTTGATCAGACTGAGCACTTATAGTGTTTCAGACTGAGCATAAGCTGAGTATAAGCTGAGCATATTGTTGATCAAATTAGACTATATCTTAATTAGTTTATCAATATGTTTGATAAGTTGTGTGTGTCACCTAAGGTATAGGTTGGGTATTCAGCTTGATGCGTTTCAAGCTGAGTGATTCAGTCTGTTGACTTAGTCAGCTCAACAGAGTTGCTAAGTAAGTTCTAGCTAACTCTTATGACTTCTAAGGATGAGTTAGTCCTTATACATGTTAGTACATGTTTGATTTCGAGTTTGTTCTCGAAGAACTCAGCTTGATGAGTTTCAAGATGAGTAACTCAGCCTGACAAAAGAAGTCAGTTTAAGATAATTTAAATATGTTTTAAATTCTGTAATTCTCTATATCTACGGTATGGATAATAAGATTCCAGAATCAAGATTGAAGATTGAAGACTCAAGATAGAAGGTTCAAGATTCAAGATTTCGGGTTATCCGTTAGTTTGTTAGCAGATTAGGATAAGTTCTAGTTTGTTAGGATCCGTAGGAACCGGATTATATATACTAATCTCATGATAAGTTTAGAGATGACCTCGAGACCTAACCTCACCATCATATGTGTTACGAATCTTGATACATTGTTTATGTGTTCAACGTGATCAAGAAATTCACAGATTGCCAACATAGTTAGTGTGTTCGATCTTCACGTCTATTGTGAAGTTGGTAAGTATTCAATCTGTGAATAAATCCTGTTTAGAGAGTTAGTCTGTATATATAATCATTAGTTGATTATAGATAACAAGTTTGATCAATTAGTTTGAGAGGTTGAGATATTTGATTTATATTAGGTGTTTACATATCAAATGTTGCTTACTTGATAGTCATTGTAATCATCTTCTTATTAATGAAAGTATTCGATTTCATGTGGTTTGATTTGTGTAACACTCTTTATTGATTTGTTCAATTTTCCGCAGAAAGTGTATTCAACCCCCATTCTACACATTACTTGCTTGTTGTTTATCTCACCAAGGGACCAACAACTGGTATTAGAGTAGGCTGAACTATTCATAAGTTGAAGTTCAAAATTCTGAGAAAGTATAATATGTCGACAAGCAACAATTCATCAAACTTTCCTCAGATGGCTGCTAAAGGATGTCCCATATTTGATGAATCTGATTATCCTATGTGGAATTTTAGAACCATGCTCTTCCTTAAGTCCATTGACATCAGAATGTACAATGTCATAACTCGTTGACCAATTATCCCCAAGATTCCTGCTGCTGTCAGTGATAAGTCTTCTGACAAGACTGAAAAAGAAGTCAAGAAGCCTTTGGCATCCTGGACCGAAGAGGATTGAAAATTACATTCTCTGGATGACAAAGCAAAGAGTGTTCTGGAAAATGCCCTGACCAATGATATTTTGCATACTGTGACTGGGTGTCAATCTGCAAAAGAAATCTGGGATACTCTAAGTATTACATATAAGGGTACAGATCTGGTCAAGTAGCAAAAGAAGAATCATTTGAACAGATCTTATGAAAACTTCTTTTCTAAGAAGAATGAAACCTTACCTGATGTGTTTACAAAGTTTCACTGCTTGATTAATGACCTGCTAAGTGTAGGCATTAAGAAGGATGAAGCTGACCTAGTGCTAAAATTTCTGGATTTGTTACCAGATAAATTTAATGAGGTGAATATAGCACTAAGGGCTGGAGGTGCATTACATATGTATTACCTACAGTCCATATATGGGTTCCTGCTTAATCATAAGCAGATCACCGAACACAAGAAATCTTCTCAACAACAAATGAAGGACTCTCTTGATAAACATGAAATTGCATTAGTTGCAGAGAAGAAGAAAAAGAGTTCAAAAGCCTTCATAGCTGAATCAGAGACCGAGTCAGATTCTCAAGCTGACCACTCAGACTCAGACTCAAGTGATACTGATGATGTTCAGACTATCACTGAACAAATGGCTATGCTTGCCAGATGATTGAGAAGAGTACAAAGGGGAATAGGAAGATCTGACAGAGGCAAAGTAAAGAGTTCTTTTGACCCAAAGAAAGCTGTGTGCTTCAACTGTCAGAAGAAGGGACACATTGCTGCTGAGTGCAAAGTAAAGAAGGGTGAAACAGCTTTAATAGATGACAAGAATGCTTACAAAGCTAATAAGTATAAAAAGAAATATACTCAGCTCAAGAAAGGAAATCCTGAAGACAAGTCCAATACTAAAGGACTTTATGCTGAAACTTGGGATACAGAATCATCTACCTCAGATGATGATGACAAGTATCTGATGGCTCAAGAAGATGAAGAGTTTGAAATAGATGAAGTTGATTATGGTCTGTCTGAATCAACTTTTGAAGCTGCCATGAAGGAAGCTGAGGAAAACAGCAAACTAAGTGACTGGGATCCTTCCTCCATGTACAAGGTTAGCAATTTCAACTCTTACACCGATGAAAAAAAAGGTCTTATATTTGGTTATCTGTTAAACGATTTTAAGACCAGCCTTAAGACTCAAGCTGACCTCAAAGCTGAAATAACTAAGCTCAAGAATGAGATTAAGGAAAATCAAACTCTCATTACTGCTGGAAAGAAAGCACAGTGTGATCTTGAATGTCAAAGACACATTAACAAACTTCTAAGTGAAGAAATTCAGGAAGCTAAGGATAAGGCTGACCAACTTCAAAAGGTCACTGAATCCTGGTGTAAGTCATCAAAGCTTGTTGAAACGAGCATCAACCATCAGATTCCTAAACAGGTAAACGCTGTACTTGGAGGTGACTATCAATCCACAGCGTATGCAGCTGACGATGATGAGATAGCTAGTACAAATTCTGAGGAAGATAGAAAACTGATTGAGTCTCAGAAGTCAGCCTCAGAAAAGAGACATGATCAAAGTCTTAAATACAATAAGTTTGTAAGGGCAAAGGATCATGAGAATGAGTGTTCAACTTCTAGACAACATAGTAAGTCTTTGCATGATAGATTAGGCACTCAGCCTATTTAAAGAACATCTGTTATTGAAAGGTTAAATCCAAACCCTTTCAAAAGACAACATTCTCTGTCCAGTTCAGAGAGAAGTTACAAGAATAGGAAGATAACTGTAAGTCAGAGGTCATATCACAACAATGGTAAGTCCAAAGTTGTAGAAACTAGTAAATCCAGAGAATACAACAATGGTAAGTCCAAAGTTGTTGAAATTGTTAAGTCCATAAAACATGACAATGGTAAGTCCAAAGTCAATGAAAAAAAGTTTGTTGGTCAAACTTCTGATCACAAGGATAATAAACTTAGATATGACAAAGGTAAGTCCAAAGTCAATGAGTATCAGGTGAATCAGCTTGCAAAGAAAGTTGAGAAATTATCCACAACCTATAAACCTAAAGCTGAGAGCAAATTCTCAAAAGGATTATTGGATAACCTACCTCCTGTAGTCATTGGTAGAAGGAAGTGCTACAAGTGTGGAGGTAGATGACATGAGGCCAAGGACTGTGATAATGAAATTTTAAGGCCTGAAAAGGAAAAAGCTGACCAGCCTACGCAAGACTCATAACCTGCTCAAGCTGACCAATCAGCTCCACAAGATGAAACGGCTAAGTGTAACACCCTCTTTATCGGCCTAGATTAATTAAGGTAATTAATTAATTAATCTTGGGATTTAATTTGTTTATGTGATTATTTGTAGATATGAAATAATTGATATATTGTGATATTATTTTGTTCTTTTATTTTAGGAAAATAATTGAATTATTTTAATAATTGGATGGGTATGGGGTGTGGCCGGTTGGTGGTATAGGTACCAACTCAACACCATACCACATTACTTGCAAAGTTATACAAAGTGTGTTGTGTGTGTCTTGTGTGTGTATTTCGGCCGAGAAGAAAGAAGGAAAGAAGAACATTCAACATTTAGTTTTTCAATCTTGCATGCTTAAATTGTTAACTGAGAATCACCATCTTAAGGTTAGAATTCTGGAATCATATATTATATGTTATATTGTATGCGGTTTTGAATATTATATGAAAACCGATTGATTCTTGATGATTTGTTGAAATAGGATGTATGCATGTTAGAAATTATGATCTATACATGTTGTTTATATGAGTTGGATGAATTCTGAAAACCTATATATAACTTGTATGCATGAAATCAGTAAGATTTAAGTTAGAAATCGATTTTATGCATGAACACATGAATCTGTCAGATTTTAATTATGAATGTATCGGTATTGATGAAATCCGATAGAATATTCTCGGAATGGTGATGAATCCGAGCAAATTGATAGGATTGTATTGAATACCGATAAAAGATGAACTATTGGCCTTAACATTTTCTAGGAATGTGGAATTCCGATAAAACGAATTTTATCGGAATTGGACATTTTATCGGAATTAAGATCTATCGGAATCCTATTTGCTCGGAATTGATTTATGCCCTAACACCTTTGTCGGATTTCTATTTTATCGGAATGTTGTATATCGGATTGTGCCTTTTCTCGGATTGTGTCTTTTATCGGAATTGGACATTTTTATCGGAATTGAGATCTATCGGATTGTGCATGTTCTCGGATTGTGCATGTTCTCGGATTGTGTATTTCCTCGGATTGTGCCTATGCTAGGAATTGGGTTATGATTCTATCGGAATCGGCATTATCGGATTTGGTACTATCGGATTTGGGCTTTATCGGATTTGAAGATTTAATGATAAACATGAAATTGTATATCTATTGGGTTTATGTATGATAAATATATATATGCATATGTGCACATACATGATTAACATGGTTAGATATGATATCTATTTTGGATCAGTATTATGAATTGAATACTGACTTGGGTTACTTTAATCTCAGGAACTGAGAAGACTCGGTGAATTTAGTCATCTTAGTGTGCCAAGGTTTTGAAGACTTTGGTGAGTGGATTTATATCTTCGGATATACAGGATATGATATCCTATTTGGAATGCTCTTGTTTGGATTGTATATACATGTTAATTTGGAGATCAGTTTGATACTGGGTCTGTTGCTTGGGGGATTTACAGTATCTGATCTTGATGTACCTTTGTGGTACTCAAGGGGGCTGATACTGTTGTCCATGTTAGCAGGGCTATCGGTAAACCTTGGTTTTGGACGACCTTGGTTGTAGGTGCTTGCAACACCGCCGGTTCTCCAGGGATTCATGAGCTATTTGGGTTTAGGCATATTTGCCTTGTGTATGTTTAGATATTTGTTCCCTCACTTAGCTTTGTGCTAATTCCCCACTTGATTGTTTTGCAGATACTCTTTGGTTAGCTTGATGCTTTTGGGCTGGGAATATGGATGGACCAATACCATGATGTCAAGTTTTTATTAGAGCTTGCTTTTGTATTAACACTGTAAAGGTCTTTGTACATCAAACAAGTTAAAAGTTTTGTATCTATTATGTAATTAAGATAATTATATGTAATTAGCTTCCGCATGCAGTAAATTATATGTTTAAAAAGTACAGTGTTACAAATTGGTATCAGAGCCCTGGTTTGAGGATTTGCATAAATGATTTGTGCAATACTCGAACCGAGGCTCTGGTCAGTCCAGTATTCCCAGGGTGGGTAGTTAGTAGTGTAGCTTTGAGGGTGGTTTGTGTTTATACTAACGGATTATATCTAACAATTGGTGAGATGTTGTGTATAGCATAGAAAATGGCTGATAACGTGAACCAGACAACTCCCCTGCGTCCCCCGGAAGAAATCACCAGTCCTCCACTGCAGTCAATGAGCAGCACCACAGAGCCGGTACTTCCCACAACGATGAATCTGATCAACAAGACTATGTGTTGCAATTGGAAGATACTCTGCAAAGTTTGAGAGAACGGGTTCAGGAGTTGGAACAGCAGCAACATCAGACTCATTTTTCTTATCAAACTGAGACCACTCATTTGCCCAGAGAGTCAGCTGTATTTACCCAGTCAATACCACCTCCTGTTTACTCTGCTGCACCTTTCAATACAGCGTCAACACCATTTGGTTCTTTACCATTCGTTACTATACCACCTGTATCACAACCTCAACAGCAGCACCAACCACAACAGCAGAACTTTTTCATTCCTTGGTACCCAAATCAAGGAGGCTTTAAACAAAAAGGGCAATACAAAGATTTCATGGCTTGCCAGACACCTGAGTATTCAGGAAGCTCAAATCCAACTGATACTTTGAGTTGGTTAAGGGAGACGGTGAAGGCTTTGGATGCCTGCAATTGTGAGGAATCCGATAGGGTTAGTTTTGCAACTCGGAGGCTGAAGGGTCAAGCTGCAACCTGGTGGGATTCTCTAACTGCTCATCTATCCAGGGAAGTGATGAATTCTGTTACTTGGGATCAATTTCAAACCAAGTTCTGCGAGTAATTCTGTAATACTTATGATTTAGCTAAGGTGAAGCGGGAGTTCATGGATCTAGCTCAGGATGACAAGATGTCAGTGGATGAATTGATTGCAAAGTTTAACGAGAAGCTGAGGTTTGCTAAGCAGTGGGTACCCGATGAACCTTCACAAATAGATCATTTTGTTCAAGCACTGTTGCCTGAGTATCGAGGTAACACCCGGATGGCAACATCGTTGGTGCAGGCATTTACTGTCGCTAGGGCT
This sequence comes from Pulicaria dysenterica, assembly GCA_947179395.2. Classification (NCBI taxonomy): domain Eukaryota; kingdom Viridiplantae; phylum Streptophyta; class Magnoliopsida; order Asterales; family Asteraceae; genus Pulicaria; species Pulicaria dysenterica. The sequence continues at coordinate 14,174,019 of OX359294.1, read as the reverse complement.
ACGGAGGGTGATGTGAAAGCTTGGGAGAGGTTGAATCGTGAGAAAGGGTCGTCTCACAAGTCCGGTGGAAATCAGAGTGGAAACAAGGGTAAGTGGCAGAATAACCAGCATTGGGGCGATCAGAAATCAAAAGGTTCAGGATTAATTCAGAACAAGCCGTGGTGTAAACCCTGCAATGCTAGTCATACTTGTCCGTGCACATTACAGACGAAACGATGTTTGCATTGTGATGGGTTTGGCCACGAACCATCCGTCTGTCAGTTTAAAACAAATGTTTGCTGGAATTATCACGAAAAGGGTCATAGAGCTGGAGCTTGCACTAAACCGAGGTCAAAGGGGACGGGGCAAGGGGTAGGCAATGTCGGGGGATCGACTTCTGCAGGTCAGAAGAGAAAGGTTGCACCTTCTGCGGAAGGGAGAGCCTTCAAGATGACGGTTACAGAGGCTGCTGATGACGGTGATGTGATCACGAGTATGTTTATTGTAAACTCTGTGCCTGCCCGTGTGTTATTTGACTCTGGTGCAAATAGATCGTTTATATCTGTATCTTTGTGTGATAAATTGAAACTGCCTGCTTCTGTGGTTACTACTCCTTTAGAAGTAGAGATAGCAGATGGTAAGATAGTTCCTGTAACTGCTTATGTGACTGGGGTGTCTATAGACATTGATGGTACTAGGTTGCCTGTAGACTGTTTACTAATGCCTATACCGGGGTTTGACTTAGTACTAGGCATGGATTGGTTAAGTCTTCATAGGGCTAGTATCCAGTGCCATAAGAAATTGATTACTATTCCTTTGGTTGACGGGTCGCATGTCGTGGCTCGTGGGGATAGATCTCGATCTTCTTTTCCAATAATCTCGTATATGAAGGCTAGAAAATCTCTAGCCAAAGGGTGTGCGTCTTTTCTGGCTTACGCTATTGATGTGAAGAAAGAGAAGCGACTTGTTATTGATGTTCGTGTTGTCTCCGAATATCCAGAGGTATTTCCGGATGATCTGCCAGGGTTACCACCTGTACGGGATGTTGCGTATAAGATAGAATTGGTACCGGGTACCACACCGATTGCGAAAGCTCCGTATCATTTGGCTCCATCTAAGATCCGAGAGATGATGACTCAGATACAAGACTTGCTTGATAAGGGGTTTATCCGTCTGAGTTCTTCGCCGTGGGGTGCACCCGTACTGTTTGTGAAGAAGAAAGATGGAACTCTTCGTATGTGTATTAATTATAGGGATCTGAACAAGAGAACCATCAAGAACAAGTACCCGTTGCCCAGAATCGATGATTTGTTTGATCAGTTACAAGGGGCTTCATACTTTTCAAAGATTGATCTACGATCAGGTTACCATCAGGTCAGGGTAACAGAAGAGGATATACCTAAGACTGCTTTCCGTACTCGATATGGTCATTACGAGTTCTTGGTAATGCCATTTGGTTTGACGAATGCTCCTGCCATATTTATGGATTTGATGAATCGTGTGTGCAGACCTTTTCTAGATAAGTTTGTTATTGTATTCATCGACGATATTCTGGTGTATTTGAAGACAGAGGATGAGCATGATCAGCACCTGAGGCAGGTTTTGGAGATTCTCAAACAAAACAAATTATATGCCAAGTTTTTAAAATGTGAATTCTGGTTACGTGAAGTCCAGTTTCTGGGTCATGTAATTTGTCAAGATGGTGTAAAAGTGGATCCATCCAAAATTGAGGCCGTGATGAATTTGAGTGCTCCGAAAACACCAACTGAGATAAAGAGTTTTCTTGGATTGGCGGGTTATTATCGTAGATTTATTAAAGATTTTTCTAAGCTTGCCGGTCCATTGACCAAGTTGACCAGAAAAGATGTTCCGTTTCAGTGGGGTTCAACTCAGGAGAGTACTTTTCAGACGTTGAAACAGCTATTGTGTCAAGCTCCTGTTCTTTCCTTACCCGAGGGTTCGGAAGACTTTGTTGTTTATTGTGACGCTTCGCATGCTGGATTGGGTTGTGTTCTAATGCAGAGGGGTAAGGTAATTGCGTATGCTTCGAGGCAGTTGAAACCGAATGAAAGAAATTACCCGACTCATGATTTGGAGTTGGCAGCCGTGATATTTGCTTTGAAACTGTGGAGACACTACCTGTATAGAACCAAATGTATTATCTGTACTGATCACAAGAGTCTGCAGTATGTGTTCACTCAGAAGGAATTGAATATGAGACAGCGTCGTTGGTTAGAACTGATCAAGGATTATGATTGTGATGTTCAGTATCATCCTGGAAAAGCTAATGTAGTTGCAGATGCACTCAGCAGGAAGGGATCTTCGGATACTGTAAAATTTATGCGATTGGAAATCAAGTCTGATTTAGTGGATCAACTTTTAGTTGCTCAGCTTGAAGCTTTGAAAGATGAGAACTTGAAGGATGAACTAATGATCAAAAGACAACATGAATTAACTACAGATTTGCGTGGTTTGAGGGTTTATCATGCACGTGTTTGGGTACCAAAGTTTGGTTGCTTGAGGGAATTAATTCTAAATGAGGCTCATAAGTCTAGGTTGTCGATACATCCGGGTAGTACAAAGATGTACCTTGATTTAAAGACTCGGTATTGGTGGCCGACAATGAAAACAGATATTGCGAAATTTGTCGGGACGTGTCATATTTGTACACAAGTTAAAGCTGAACATCAGAAGCCATACGGATCATTGAAACAGTTGGAAATACCTGAGTGGAAGTGGGATCACATTACGATGGATTTTGTAACTAAACTTCCACAAACTCAGAAAGGTCATGATATGATTTGGGTTATAGTCGATAGATTGACCAAGAGTGCACATTTTCTTGCTACTGCGGAAAATGCTTCTTTGAGTAAACTGGCACAATTGTACGTAGATGAAATAGTATCAAGACATGGAATTCCAGTATCTATTGTTTCAGATCGGGATTCGAGGTTTGTGTCTAACTTCTGGAATAGACTGCAACAAGAATTGGGGTCCCGGGTTAACGTGAGTACTGCTTGTCATCCACAGAAAGATGGTCAATCAGAGAGAACCATTCAGACTTTAGAAGATATGCTGCGGGCATGTGTGTTAGAATTTGGGGGGGGGGGGGGATTCCCATTTGCCTTTGATTGAATTTGCTTACAATAATTCGTATCACAGTAGCATCGGCATGCCACCATATGAGATGTTATATGGTCGTCCTTGTAGAACTCCGACTTGTTAGTTAGAAGCTGGGGAAAATCAATTTGCAGGACCTGATATTGTATAGATGACAGCTGATAAGGTCGCAATTGCTCGAGAGAAATTGAAAGCTGCAAGAGATAGACAGAAAATGTATGCTGATCCGCGACGTCGACCAATATCATTTGTCGAAGGGGAAATGGTTTATTTGAAAGTATCTCCTTGGAAGGGTGTAATCAGATTTGGTAAATGCGGGAAGTTGGCTCCCCATTATATTGGTCCTTTCAGAATCAGGCGTGTGGTTAACGATTAGGCTGTTGCTTTGGATCTTCCAGATGAATTAGCAGGTATTCATGACACTTTTAATGTATGTTATCTGCGCAAGTGTAATGTAGAGGATCAGACGCAGGTTCTTCCGATTCAGGATCTTCGTATGGATTTGAATCAGAAACTTATTGAGGAACCAATTGAACTGTTGAATCGTAAAATCACAAAATTGAGAAATAAATAGATACCTATGGTTTTGGTCAAGTGGAAGCATAGTTTAGGTTCAGACTTGACTTGGGAGATTGAAGCAGATATGAGAAGACGGTATCCTTCTTTGTTTGAGAGCGATGAGATTCTGAGGACGGAATCTTCTTAAGGGGGGAAGATTTGTAACACCCTATTTATCGGCCTAGATTAATTAAGGTAATTATTTAATTAATCTTGGGATTTAATTTGTTTATGTGATTAATTGTAGATATGAAGTAATTGATATATTGTGATATTATTTTGTTCTTTTATTTTAGGAAAATAATTGAATTATTTTAATAATTGGATGGGTATGGGGTGTGGCCGGTTGGTGGTATAGGTACCAACTCAACACCATACCACATTACTTGCAAAGTTATACAAAGTGTGTTGTGTGTGTCTTGTGTGTGTATTTCGGCCGAGAAGAAAGAAAGAAAGAAGAACATTCAACATTTGGTTTTTCAATCTTGCATGCTTAAATTGTTAACTGAGAATCACCATCTTAAGGTTAGAATTCTGGAATCATATATTATATGTTATATTGTATGCGGTTTTGAATATTATATGAAAACCGATTGATTCTAAATGATTTATTGAAATAGGATGTATGCATGTTAGAAATTATGATCTATACATGTTGTTTATATGAGTTGGATGAATTCTGAAAACCTATATATAACTTGTATGCATGAAATCAGTAAGATTTAAGTTAGAAATCGATTTTATGCATGAACACATGAATCTGTCGGATTTTAATTATGAATGTATCAGTATTGAGGAAATCTGATAGAATATTCTCGGAATGGTGATGAATCCGAGCAAATTGATAGGATTGTATTGAATACCGATAAAAGATGAACTATTGGCCTTAACATTTTCTAGGAATGTGGAATTCCGATAAAACGAATTTTATCGGAATTGGACATTTTATCGGAATTAAGATCTATCGGAATCTTATTTGCTCGGAATTGATTTATGCCCTAACACCTTTGTCGGATTTCTATTTTATCGGAATGTTGTATATCGGATTGTGCCTTTTCTCGGATTGTGTCTTTTATCGGAATTGGACATTTTTATCGGAATTGAGATCTATCGGATTGTGCATGTTCTCGGATTGTGCATGTTCTCGGATTGTGTATTTCCTCGGATTGTGCCTATGCTAGGAATTGGGTTATGATTCTATCGGAATCGGCATTATCGGATTTGGTACTATCGGATTTGGGCTTTATCGGATTTGAAGATTTAATGATAAACATGAAATTGTATATCTATTGGGTTTATGTATGATAAATATATATATGCATATGTGCACATACATGATTAACATGGTTAGATATGATATCTATTTTGGATCAGTATTATGAATTGAATACTGACTTGGGTTACTTTAATCTCAGGAACTGAGAAGACTCGGTGAATTTAGTCATCTTAGTGTGCCAAGGTTTTGAAGACTTTGGTGAGTGGATTTATATCTTCGGATATACAGGATATGATATCCTATTTGGAATGCTCTTGTTTGGATTGTATATACATGTTAATTTGGAGATCAGTTTGATACTGGGCCTGTTGCGTGGGGGATTTACAGTATCTGATCTTGATGTACCTTTGTGGTACTCAAGGGGGCTGATACTGTTGTCCATGTTAGCAGGGCTATCGGTAAACCTTGGTTTTGGCCGACCTTGGTTGTAGGTGCTTGCAACACCGCCGGTTCTCCTGGGATTCATGAGCTATTTGGGTTTAGGCATATTTGCCTTGTGTATATTTAGATATTTGTTCCCTCACTTAGTTTTGTGCTAATTCCCCACTAGATTGTTTTGCAGATACTCTTTGGTGAGCTTGATGCTTTTGGGCTGGGAATATGGACAGACCAATACCCTGATGTCAAGTTTTTGTTAGAGCCTGTTTTTGTATTAATACTGTAAAGGTCTTTGTACATCAAACAAGTTAAATGTTTTGTATCTATTATGTAATTAAGATAATTATATGTAATTAGCTTTCGCGTGCAGTAAATTATATGTTTAAAAAGTAAAGTGTTACACTAAGTGCTCATCATCTGAACCTACTACAAAGTGGGTTCCAAAACAAAACTAATATGTTTAGTTTTTCATGTGTAGGGTTCAAGTATATGGTACTTGGATAGTGGATGCTCAAGAAACATGACAGGGTGGAAAGGACTTTTATGTGAATTCCAGAAAGATGAAGTGTTAGATTATGTGCAGAGATAATTAATGGGCACATTCTATCCAATGTTATAAGAGACTAAAGGGGGTCACACTGCTACACACCCAATACGGAACAGTTGGATTATATCATAAATCTGTGTGGAAGTAAATAATCAGTTAGATTAATTATTAAAAGAGAAAAGTAAATAATTAATCAGTTGTATTAATTATTGAAAAGAGAGATATAAATAATTAATCAGTTTGTATTAATTATTAAAAAGGAATAAATAATAAATAGTTATTTATTATTTAAAGGAAATTAAATATTAAGTTTTAATATTTAACGGACAAAGTTAATTAATAGTTAATTAATTAATTAGTAAAGTCCAGGGGGTCAAAGTGAAGAGGTTGAAAGTTTAATTAAAATCAGTGGGCTTTTAATTAAACTGGCTTAGGTCCATTTAATCCTTATAAATATCCTTAAGCCTTAAGGATTAAGACATAAGTAACAAGGGATTAAAACCTAGCCACCATACCATATCTCTCTCTCGATCACGCACACTCTCTCTCGGATCTCTCTTACTCTCGTCGAAGTCGAAGAGATCGACTCTCTCTCTCTCTCTCTTTTGTCGATTTCGAAGAACACCACAAAGGGTGTTTGTGTTTTTGTGTTGATCGACGCAAGACACACACCAAGAGGGTTTCACGGTTTGAAGCTTTGGTAATCCAGGAGCGGTATAGCAGCCAGTTCCTAGGAGGTGCAGTAGTGGTGGACTACTTTAGCAATCCTGAAGGTTTTTGATTAGGTATATATTTTGTTACCTTGTCTGTGGATTGTTTGATAGAAACTATGTTGATCATTTAAAGTATTAAAAATCCTAACCCTTTTTGGGGTTTAGAGGGCTGTGTTCAATCCAGTTCCGCTTTTAGGATTGAACCAGTAGAATCAAACCCAGGTTTGACCAGTTTGAGTCAGATGGTGGTTTGGTCAGGTTCAAAAACCCTTCAGTGGTATCAAAGCCTCGGCTCTATGATCCATAGTTTCTAGTTTTTATCTGTTTTTAGGATTAAGGTTTTCTTTTTTAATTCTCTACTTATTCTTTGAGTTTTTCGAAAATCAAGTAGGTAACAAAACAGTTTGTTTTGTTATCAGGTTTATCCTATTAATCAGGAAATTTAAACAGTTAGTTTGAATGGTTAAAAGGATTATGACTTTTGAATAAGAAAAAGTTTTGAATTAAGTTTAAATTAAACAGTTTGTTTAAACTGATAAAAACCTAGTGAATCCAGATATTTGGTTTGTTTGATAGTTAAGTGATCTTCTTCATCTTTGTTTCTTCTCCATTATATTTTCTCGAAAACCATAGGGATAAAAACAAGTTTTTATGTTTTTATCCGGTTGATAAAAGGTTTGATTTTAACCAGTTAGGTTTAAACCAGGTTAGTGTTTAAACGGTTAAAAGGGATAAACTTTTATCTAAAACTAGATCTTAACCAATTTTTTGAACTTTTTGTTTAAAAAGGGTAAGATCAAGTTTTAGGATAATTAGTTATTAATAAAACAAATTTGTTAATATTAATAATTAATAGTTTTTGGTTTTTGAACTAAATCCAGTTTTTTAATCAGTATATTAAAACAGTTAGTTTTAATAGGTTAAAAAGGATTTAAAATATTTTATTAATCGGAAAGCGGGAACCGAGATCATCACCGTGTCGGGTGGTGGTTGTTAGCGGCGCTAAGGCCAGACGGGCCTCGCGGCGGCCGTTAGCGGCGCTAAGGGTCAAGTGGGCTTCGGCCCAAGCGTTTTGTCCTTAGATTTGACCTTATGATTAGTTGGCAAAACTATAGGTTTTTTCATATGCTTATTATTATCTGCGTGGTTGTGATCTTATTTACTGTTTTTCATTTTTGCATATGATATGTATGTGATGGTAAATAAAAGGGGGTTTAATAACAGGTTGTTATTAGACAGTGAAAAACCACGAATTATGACAAACTGGGACATGACTTTAGTCTGGTAGTCGTATTAATTAAATTTTTAAAATTTATAGTTTTGTCAAGGTTATAAGTTTGGAACTTGTAAAAGCCGTTTTGTGTACCTAGTTCAGGTACACATATAAATCGTATTTTTGAAACAGTTAGTTTTAAAATGGTTTTTCAAAAACTAGAAAATTAAGTTTTTCTTTGAACTTAATTAAAACCCAAGAAAAATCTTAGATCAGTGTGCTACCCACCTAATGGTACACCTTGACTGTTAAACGGTGCTCGGGTGTCGGAAGTGCCCAAACCTTGGGCATCCGGGTTCAAACCATTGCGGGAAAGGGCATGAAAGATTCTGCGATAATCGGGAGTCCCGACCAGAATTCATGCTGTCTTAGGTGGTGTGATCTATTTTGGTGATAATCGGGAGTCCAGGCCCAAAATGCACTAGAGTAGAGTTAAACATACTAGACTAGGTCTAAGTGCTCTCCGAGGTTCTAGGAGTCGTATCAGCTAGGTACGATTGGTACAGGGTGTTACCTACCAGAAATAGCATGACTTGGCTGGAAGTGCCCAAACCTTGCGTCAAGTGTGTGAAATATGAGTCCTAGGTCTAATATATATTGTTTATGGGTTTGATGATATATGATTAGAAAGTTTATCTGCAATTACTAATTAAACCAAGGTTTTAATTTGTAGATGTCAACCAATGTTACTAGTACTAACAACCTCTCTCTCCGCTCCATCCTTGAGAAGGATAATCTTGCCGGTCCTAACTTTCTCACGTGGGAGAGAAATCTCCGGATCGTGCTTAGGCACGAGAGAAAGTGGCATGTCCTAGAACAACCTCTAGGAAATCCTCCTGCCAGTAATGCTAGGGCAGACGTCAGGGAGGCTTTTCAGAAGCGCTCCAATGACGCCCTAGATGTCAGCTGCCTCATGCTTGCAACTATAAGTCCAGAGTTGCAGTCTAGCATGATGGAGACTCCTGCCTATGACATGATCCGCCAGCTGAGGGACATGTTCCAGGAGCAAGCTCGCACAGAGCGTTATGATGCCACCAGGGCATTTAACTAGTGCAAGATGGCTAAGGGGACCTCGGTCAGTAACCACGTCATGAAAATGAAAGGTTACATGGACCACCTAGAGAGACTTGGGCACCCAGTACCGTTGCAGCTAGCAACGGATACGATACTCAACTCGTTGTCAGATGACTATAAGCCTTTTATAGTAAACTACAACATGAACAACATGGAGAAATCCGTGGCTGAGTTGCACTCAATGCTCAAGACAGCTGAGCAGAATATCGGGACCAAGTCTAAGGATATTCTCATGGTGGGTCATGGCGGGCATAAGAAGAGGAAGGGGCGCAACGGAAAGGGAAAGGGCAAGGCCCAGCCCATCCAGAATGCACCCAGGTCTAATAACGACAACAAGGGCAAGAAGCCGAAGCCGAACAAAGCAAGAACCGAGAATCGGTGCTTCAAGTGCGGTGAGGACGGGCACTGGAAAAGAGATTGCCTGAAGGGTCACGAGGCAGGTGGCAAGGCTGGCCCCTCAGGTATCGTGTGAATAGTTTCTTTGTCACTTTCCACTTGTAAAAGTTTTTACGAGTTTTCTAATATCTTGCAATCGTTTATTGCAGGAGGAGATGGAAAGTGATGCGGCCCAGCATAAAGAAATCCCACGTGCAGCTGACGGATATTATTAATAACTTCATTTCCTAGTTTTTTAAACTCTTTCAAGTTTTTTTGACCATCTTTATCTCAACTGTTTATGGAAATTTTTGGTTTGAGTTTATGGAAAATTTTAATTATTGAATTCATATCCGTGCACGTGTTCTTAATTTATGAATTAGGATTAGTTCAACTGTGACTAAAAGAGTACCAATAAGTCAAGTGTTGATTTGATTGGTGATTCATAATAATCTTATGCTGTGATTTGTTGTAGTTATATAAATGCTGGCTCCACTATTCAAATGCTTAAATAAACAAGTATTGTTTATAGAATTAGATAGTTTTTCTAATTTCAGCAAAGTGTTAAAATCTTTTGTGAAAAGTGAAAGTTCAAGGTCTTGAACAAAATAGAAATAATAGTTATTGTTTCTAAGTGAAAAATAGTTTTTGATAAAACATTTAAGATAGTATAAAAGTGATTATGGTAGTTACTATAATCAAGAAAGTTTTATACTAAATGTTTTTAGAAAGAAATTTAAAGTGCCTTTACTAGTGTTTTTTACACTCATGGCAAGTTTAATGAAACCACTTTCTGTAATTAGAAAGATGGATATATGAAGATCCAAGTTCTTGGTTTCATAAAACAAATTTCTTACAAGAACTAAGTTTTAAAACATGTGTTTAGAACACAAGTTTTAGGCATGATAGTCAAGGATTGACTAAGGCCTAAAAGGATGTTTTAAAATAGTGCATTTTTTCATAAAAGATAGTGGGAGCATCTGACTAATGTATTTATCAGAGTTAATATTCTTTAACCAGTATAATAAATACAAGTTTGAACTTTTAGGGTATATAATTATCGGATGATTTTAGAGGTTATCTAAAATAGTAAGTTCTTGAGAAAGAACTAATCCGAGGAATGTATGATTTATTGAGAGGTACTCAATAAAGATATCATTGCAAGATTTTTTAGTCAAGTTATGACTTAAATAAAAGTTATACTCATTAAGTTCAGTAAGTCAGCTTAATTAAATGTTGTTGGGTAGTCAACGTTAAAAATGATAAAATAGGATGTTCTTTAACATTCTTAGTAATGATATTAGATTAGTGTTGGCATACACAGGGAATCTAATCTCAAGTTTCTTACAAGTAGATGGAAGAAGGTTTATCATTTAAAAGGGATTATAAAATCCAGTATATCTACAAGTGTAATTAAAGTTTTAATTACAAAGGAAGTTATTTTGTAAAATCAGAAACTTTGGAGTTATTTCCAGTTTCTCCAAGTTTAAGGAATTTTATGAAATAAGTAAGTCTAGAATTGTTCTTAGGTTGCAAGAACGATTTCTAGCTAAACCAAGAAAGAGTACTTCAGGGTGCTAGTTTTGAGTTTAAGGTTTATAATTATATCATTTTTCCTTGTAATCCGTGATAAGTTACAATGCAAAATAATAAGTAATTCAGATATACACCGTGAATCGAGTCAATGAAATGGTAGAAATTATGCACCTTTATTCCAGGGTGGAATATGGAAGGGTGTAGAAATTAGTTTCATTATTCTTCACAATTTTGTATGTTTTGGTTCATCCAGGAATAAACTAGGTTTATTCAAAATATTATCCGTGACTACTTATCATGGTGGGAACTATGATAGGGCTATAAAGTCATCGTAATTTTGGGGTAGATTTTAAAGTATATCGAATATAGTTGCAAAAGGTTTTTGCGGACCAAAATTGACGGATATTCCTTAGAGTTACGAATATTAGATTGACCCACTGTGAAAAATACTTCGTGGACTCATGTCAAAAGTATTTATTACATAGGTTATCCTTAAGCCTGAGGTATTTGGTTTGGGATGCGGTAACTGTCGTCTTCTTAACGCGTTCTAACGCCACGCCGTAACAGGTGGTCATAAGGGGCGTGTCTAGATTCAGTGGGAGCTGTATTTCCAAATGCAAATATGCAAGATGGTAATTGCAACTTCTTTTTAGAAGAGATATTTCCGGGCCCCTTGACTGATTAGAGAAACTGGTAAGTGCACGGCCGTGCCCAAACGAACTGATCTGTTCTTTGTCGTTTATCACGCAGTTTTAAAATCAAGTATGTCATGAACAAATTTTTGAGTGTCTGAGTCGACCTTTTCCATGCTCATGCTCAAAAATGAAATATCGCGCTGCAAGGGACAAACCTATATATATATATATATATATAAGTTTGTATATATAAAAACGTACCCATTCATAAACAGGTAGTTTATGATAGTTTAGTTTATAAACAGTTAGTTTATAACAGGTTACTTCTAAGCAGGTTGCTTATGAATTTTTATCACAAGTTCCTTTGGGGTATAAGAGTTCTTATAACCTGGTTACCCTAAGTGTCTGGCTAGGGACCTCCTTAGGCTAACAATGTGCAGTAACTGTTACTTATCTTGCACAAGTGGGAGTCTGTTAGATTATGTGCAGAGATAATTAATGGGCACAATGTATCCAATGTTATAAGAGACTAAAGAGTCACACTGCTACACACCCAATACGGAACAGTTGGATTATATCATAAATCTGTGTGGAAGTAATTAATTAGTTAGATTAATTATTAAAAGAGAAAAGTAAATAATTAATCAGTTGTATTAATTATTGAAAAGAGAGATATAAATAATTAATCAGTTTGTATTAATTATGAAAAAGGAATAAATAATAAATAGTTATTTATTATTTAAAGGAAATTAAATATTAAGTTTTAATATTTAACGGACTAAGTTATTTAATAGTTAATTAATTAATTAGTAAAGTCTAGGGGGTCAAAGTGAAGAGGTTGAAAGTTTAATTAAAATAAGTGAGCTTTTAATTAAACGGGCTTAGGTCTATTTAATCCTTATAAATATCCTTAAGCCTTAAGGATTAAGACATAAGTAACAAGGGATTAAAACCTAGCAACCATACCATATCTCTCTCTCGATCACGCACACACTCTCTCGGATCTCTCTTACTCTCGTCGAAGTCGAAGAGATCGACTCTCTCTCTCTTTTGTCGATTTCGAAGAACACCACAAAGGGTGTTTGCGTTTTTGTGTTGATCGACGCAAGCACACACACCAAGAGGGTTTCACGGTTTGAAGCTTTGGTAATCCAGGAGCGGTCTAGCAGCCAGTTCCAAGGAGGTGCACTAGTGGTGGATTACTTTAGCAATCCTGAAGGTTTTTGATCAGGTATATATTTAGTTACCTTGTCTGTGGATTGTTTGATAGAAACTATATTGATCATTTAAAGTATTAAAGATCCTAACCCTTTTTGGGGTTTAGAGGGTTGTGTTCAATCCAGTTCCGCTTTTAGGATTGAACCAGTGAAATTAAACCCAGGTTTGACCAGTTTGAGTCATATGGTGGTTTGGTCAGGTTCAACAACCCTTCATAAAGGTCCTAAAGTGACATTTGGTGATAACTCGCACGGAAGAACTAAAGGATATGGGAAGATGCATGCTAGCAAGGTTACTTTTCAGAAGGTTGCATATGTTAAAGGTCTTAAACACAATATGATAAGTATCAGTCAATTGTGTGATGAAGACAAAGTTGTTACTTTTAGGAAGAAAGCAGGAACAATATACAATGCAAAGGGTAAGTCAGTGCTAATAGCAAATAGAGAAAGAGATGTGTATCTACTTGATATAAATTCTGCTGATCTCAATACTGAAACCTGCTTATATTCCCAATCTGTTCCTAAGCTGAGTTGGCTGTGGCATAAAAGGTTGTCATATTTAAATTTCAAGAATATAAATATGCTATCCAACAAAGCGTTAGTCTCTGGATTGCCAAGGATCACATTTGTAAAAGACAAATTGTGCTCAGCTTGTGAACAAGGGAAACATCATAAAGGGTCATTTAAGTCAAAGCAAAACTTTTCAATAACAGACCCACTGCATATGTTGCACATGGATCTGTTTGGACCCATAAGTACTCCAAGCCTAAGTGGCAAGAAGTACACTCTGGTGATTGTTGACGAGTTCTCTAGATTCACCTGGGTAATATTCCTTAAAGCAAAAGTGAAGCTGCCCTGAAGATAATAAGTTTTATCAAACAGGAAGAGTTGTAAAAATGTAAGTCTGTTAAGAAACTCAAAAGTGATCATGGGACTGAATTCAGAAACTCAACCCTAGAAGGATTTTGTGAACAAAAAGGAATATTACAAGATTTCTCTTCAGTTAGAACTCCTCAACAAAATGGAGTTGCTGAAAGGAGAAATAGAACCTTAATTAAGACTGCTAGAACAATGTTGTGTGAGGTAGGATTGAAACTCTATTTTTGGGATGAAGCTGTCAGTACAACATGCTATACTCAAAATAGATCAATCATAGTCAAAAGACATGGAAAACTGCATATGAAATGTATAAGTCAAGAAAGCCCAATATAGGTTACTTCCATATCTTTGGTTCAAAATGCTATGTGCTGAATCAAAGAGATCAGCTCCATAAGTTGGAACCTAAAGCTGATCCTGGAATTTTTGTTGGTTATTCCTCAATCTCCAAGTCTTAGAGAGTGTATAACTCAAGGAGAAATCCTATAAAAGAATCAATTCATGTCTCCTTTGATGAAGACAATATTGATCATGCTGACAAAGGTCAAGCTCACTCAGTCAGTCTGAGTGAGCTTGAAAAGCCCGAGGAAACCAAGATGTCAAATCCTATGTATGTCATAGATGATGACAGTGATGATGATGTATGTACATCTAAGAGATCATCACAGTCTCCAAAAGATTCTCAAGCTGAGAAAGAAGATGAGTTTTTTAATCCTTTTGGAGAGAACCCTACTTAGACTGAAGATCTTGGTGATCAACAGTTTGATGACAATGCTGTAATTGAGATTGAGGATGTAGGTTCACCTCAGAGTCCTCAATATCACTCAAGTCCAGAACCACAATCTCCTATTATAACATTCAAATTCCTCAAAGATCATCCTCATGAGTAATTGGTAACATTCAAGGTGGAGTGACTACAAGATAAAAGGCAACAGCAAACTATGCTGATTACTTTGGTTTCCTATCTCAAATGGAACCAAAGAAGACTGAAGAAGCCTTAGAGGATGAGGACTGGATTGAAGCTATGCAAGAGGAATTAACTGAGTTTTAGAGAAACAAGGTATGGAATCTTGTCCCAGCCCGCAAAGATCATACAATTATAGGCACTAAGTGTGTCTATAGAAACAAGATGGACAAGGATGGAGTGATTGTTAGGAACAAAGCCAGGCTAATAGCACAAGGGTATAGACAAGAAGAAGGAATAGATTATGATGAGACATTTGCCCATGTTGCTAGAATTGAAGGCATTAGACTGTTCTTAGCTTATGCAACATATAAAGACTTCAAAGTCTATCAAATGGATGTGAAAAGTGCTCTCCTAATTGCAAAACTTCAGGAAGAAGTCTATGTGAAACAACCTCCTGGATTTGTAAGTTCAAGGTATCCACATCATGTCTATAAGTTAGACAAGGCTTTGTATGGTCTAAAACAAGCTCCAAGAGCTTGGTATGATACACTGTCCAAATATCTACTATCAATGGATTTTACCAGAGGTAGTATTGATAAAACACTCTTCATTAAAAAGAGTAGAGGACAGGTGATTTTTATACAGATCTATGTGGATGACATTATCTTTGGCTCTACAAATGAACCTCTGTGTGATTGGTTCTCCAAAGCTATGTCAAAAAGGTACAAGATGAGCATGATGGGTGAAATACATATTTCCTAGGCTTACAGATTCAACAAAAGCCTGATTGTATTTTCATTAATCAAAGCAAGTATGTTCTTGATTTGATAAAGAAATATGGTTATGATTCTAGTTCAACCATGAAAACACCCATGTCACCAGCTGTCAAGCTGAGCAAGGACTCAGATGGAAAGTCTGTATGTCAGTCTACCTATAGAGGATTGATAGGTTCTTTACTCTATTTGACAACTAGTAGACCTGATATAATGTTTGCTACATGTGTTTGTGCAAGATGTCAGGCAGATTATAAGGAATCACATCTTCAAGCTGTGAAAAGGATCTTTAGGTACCTTAAAGGTACCTAAAGATGCTGATTATTCTGGGTGCAAGTTAGACAGAAAATCAACAACTGGAGGATGTCAAATGCTTGGAGGGAAGTTAGTAAGATGGGCAAGTAAGAAACAGAATTCAGTAGCTACTTCAACTGCTGAAGCTGAGTATGTTGCTGCAGGAAGCTGTTGTGCTCAAATCCTGTGGATGCAACATCAGCTTCAAGACTTTGGTATGAATTTCAAGAAGACTCCTATTTTCTGTGATAACCAAAGTGCAATAGTCATCACATATAAACCAGTCTTCCACTCAAGAAATAAATTAGACATCACTTCATAAGAGACATCGTGAAAAAGGTAAGGTTGACATAAATTTTATATCCACAGATGATCAATTAGCAGATATCTTTACCAAACCTCTTGATGAGAAAAGGTTTTCCTATCTTCTAAGTAAATTGGGTATGATCAACCCCTAGATAAGTTTCTAAAACTAAGTTTCAGCTTGCCAAAGACTATGTGTCTTAAAATAAGCATACAGTTTATAGATATGTCTTCATAAACTGCTCACTTGTCAAGCTGAGTGATAAGTTCACACGTTTGGTCTGTTCCAGACAGGTTTTAACTACTAAGTGTGGTTAAAATATCAGTTTGAGTCAGTCTCAAATAAAAATGACTAAGTGTCATTGATTCTAAGCTGTGTGCTCCACTCAAGCTGAGTGTTAATCTCAAGCTGAGTGCTACAGTCAAGCTGAGTGCTTGACTCACGCTGAGTGATAAGTTTACTCAGCTTGGTATGTCCAAACCATGTTTTAATTACTATGTGTTATTAATTCATGAAACATAATGTTTGAGTCAGTCTCAAATTACGTTTTATACCGTTTATGTATTGGTGTAATACAACAGTGTAAATAATATTTTTGTAAGTCAAGAATATTATTTTACAAATTTATTCGTTGGGATATGATGTGTTTCATCTCGATTACTGTTATATCTATCTGTAAGTTAGTTAGTGTAATGGATAAAAAGGGATTTCCAATGGTAACTTTTCTCTCTCCTCACTAAGGTATATATATCGATTGTAACCGAAATTCAGAAGTTTACGCTTACTTTCTCCCATCTCTAAACTTCTGCTGTACTCAATATACCTTCTACAAACACCTATTTGCAAAGTACAATCCGACGTTCACTCGAACTTGAAACCCTAATCACTTAGTGCAAATTTTGTAATTACTCAGTGTGAATCAACTTCAAGTTTAACCAATTCCACGATGGATGGGATCATTCTAAATCTCAATGATAGAATGGTAAGAGGTGCCGCATTCAAGAACAACGGAGTGCCGTTGCTTAGAATCAACAATCAACAATCAACGTGCCTGCCTCGCTATTCCTGAGCGAAACGGGGCAGAGGTTATGAAGCATGGGTGGACTACATCCGAAAATGCCCATTGCCATTCACCTTCACCGGGGTACCAATTCACGTTGATCCTCAGCACCTACTGGAGTTTTGGTACACATGTATTTATGACCAGGATAGGGGAGAAATCAGAGGCACCGTGCTGAATGGGGAGAGAACAGCGGTACTCACGGTTCAGAGGCCAAGGGAAATTCTACACCTCCCTGCAAACGATGTGTTCGAGCTCACCGTGACAAGGCAGGTGGCAAGCTCAATTTTACCCAGGATGGGACACCCACAAACTGAGGGTGTAATTAAGAAGGCCACCTTCCCAATAGGTTGGGGATTAATGGTTTCCACAGTGATCCGTTCACTCGGGACCAAGGTTGGAGGACTGGACAAGGTCAATGAGTTTGAGATGCAGCTGCTATACAACATCTACTTTGCAAGAAATCTGGACTTTGCACTGCTTATCTTCCCTCAAGGTCCAAGTAATGAAGACACCAAGGGACTTGCATGTACCATTTATAAGGTACTTGTCCTTGATGATTGAAGCTGAGCTGGGGAGTGCAGTTTATGAAGCTGGACAGGATCTGTTCCTCACTCCAGCACTCAGCTCGAAGATGTTCAACAACGACATCTTTCCAGAGCAAGAGGGCCTCAGTGAGCCTATGCAATGGATTGCTGAAGGAGGTTCATCAGAAAGTGAAGCTGAAGGGTCTGATCAAGGGGGAGCAGCTCAAGCTGACCAAGAGGTTCAAGCTGAGCACTCTGCTCAAGCTGTGCCTGCCAATATTGAAGCTGCGCCAGGATGACTTCTCCACTTTGTTCTTCTTCTTATTTTTCTCCATATTCATTTGGAGATAAGACTGTGGTAAGCACAAACCAGTCTAACCCATCTCCTCCACCTTCTTTCCATCAAATTCTCCAATCTGAAGCCAACCTTGGTATGCCCACTGCTACCAAGGAAAATATCCAAACCTATATTCGCAAGAATGCCAAAGGTGGTGCCACACGTAAAGGTACCACTGGAGCTGAAATCACACTTATTCCTCCAAAGGCAGGAGTTTAGGGGGAGACACCTACTCTTAAGGTGTCAACCTCAAGGCTCACTCAGACCCTTAAGCCTAACCAAGGTGTGATGTCTACTCAGCCTACAGTTTCTAGTGCCATGGGAGAGTCTGTTACTGTGCCTGAGCAGACACACTCAGGTAACATTGAAAATTTGACCAATCCCTAGGGTCAATTACCCCCCACTCACCAAATAAGCCAACCACCGACCCATTCTCATCACATTTTGAGCCCAACACATTCTCTTCATTTCTCACACTCTCCTGCACGACCTGTCAATGATTCACCTAAATACCAAGGTGAATTACAGGGTCTAACCTCTGGTGCAAATGAATTTGAAGGTATACACCAACCCTTCGATGATGCACCCATATTCCAACCTTCTCAAGCTGCTTTGGATGATATATAGCTTTTCATTAAAGGTCAGTTTGAAACAGTGCACCTCAAGAGGAAAAATACCAAACAACATCTGTTGCTGAAATTGGATTCGTTGGATGAAGAGGTGCTTAGACTGAGATGTGCAGTGGCTGCTCTAACTCAAAAACAGACTTCAAACCCTATTGATGATGACAAAAAGGGGGAGAAGGTTCAAGAGGCTGAAACTGAGTCATTTCAAGCTTAGGCTCTGTTCCTTCTAGCTAAAGGAGCAGAAAAGCCATATCAGATTGAGGGGAAGAAATAGAAAGAAATAGAACCTGAAGCTGAGCTTACTTCTAGCCAAAGGGGCATAAAATCCATATCAGATTGAGGGGGATAAAGAGAAAGAAATAAAACTTGAAGCTGAGCTTACTGAAAAAGCTAAAGGAAAATGACCTCAAGTAGTCCGCTCAGGAGATTCAGAATCCCCAAGGCAGAAAACAAGAAAAATGATTCTTGGTGAATCAGATTCAGATGATGACTCTGCATATGGCATGACCTTGGAAGAAAGAGATTCTCTCATGGAAGTTAAAATATTAGAGCAACAAGATGCTGATCAGCTTGGGATGTCAGTTGATGAACTAAGGATAAGATAAATAAGTATACAAGCTGAGTTAGCCAATATTCAAAGTGAGAAAGTAACAAGGGAGCAGGCTTGGGCTGAACAGATAAGAAAGCAGAATGAGGAGTTAGCCAAACACAGAGTGCCTATAGAGCCAAAGGAAGAAGAAGTAGAGCTTCCTATTGAAACTCAACCAGAGGAAGAAGACATTACTCAGTGTTATGTCAAGACACATTTCTCCTCTCGTATTAAATCACTCAAGATGAGCACAGTCCAAGGGATTGTAATTCTAGAGTTAGTCTTAGAAAATGGTGAAACACCTTCCCTGGATCTGAATCAACTACATAGACTGGGATATGCTGAATGGAAACAAGTAGCCACACTCATCAAGCAGATGGAAAAGTCCTCTGTTAGAAATCAACTAAAGGATGAGATCTTAAGGCTGCTAGCAAAAGCTGATGTAATGGAAATCATACCCAGATTTAAGATCAGAACCCTACTTACTTCCTTTTACAAGGATGGAAAGAAAAAGTTATCAAAGCCAGCTGGATTAGCAAAACGAAGCAAGTACGATCTTGATCTTCCTGAAGGCATGGAGTTTAAAGAAAATACTTATGTTGAAAAGCCTCAGAAAGGATTTATGTACTTGGATAGTAATGATGATCAATGCTTCCAGACTGATGCAACACTTTATATATGTGGGGTAGCTCAAGTGTTAGCTCTGAGATTACTAGTGGAGAAAACTGAACAAAATGCCAGGTTCAGATATAGATTAAACAGAGCGATCAGATCACAAAAGGATGAACTTCAACACTTGCCAAATCTGAAAGAACTTCTTGAAGACATTAACAAGGAAATCAAAGAGTTTGAAGAGTTGTATCTTGATAATGTGTAATAGATTAGTTCTATTTTTTAATTATTAGATTAGTTCTAATAATTTGTAAGCACTAAGTGTGCATGATCTAAGTGATCAAAATTTTGTATTCTGATATGTTCAACTAAATGAATACAAGTATGATTTTGATATGTTCAAATGTTTATGATATGTTCATATTTGTTAGTCTGATGAGTTCAGCTTTGTGTTCATTAATATGGTTGGTTGGTATGTTCAACTTATAATTGACAAGTTCAATTAAAAAATTGATAAGTTCAAAAATAAAATCTTAGTAAGTTTAAGATTTGAAACATAATTCTGTTCAACAAACATAAAAACTGTTTGATGGTTTTGTCATCATCAAATAGGGGGAGTTTATTGGTCAAATGATCTTATCAGTTGAGATTTGTTGAGACAAAGTTAAGATTGTAAGATATGTTCTAAATACAACTTAAACAGAATTATGAAGCTTGATCAAACTGAGCACTTATAGTGTTTCAGACTGAGCATAAGCTGAGTATAAGCTGAGCATATAGTTGATCAGCTTAGACTATATCTTAGTTAGTTTATCAATATGTTTGATAAGCTGTGTGTGTCACCTAAGGTATAGGTTGGGTATTTAGCTTGATGCGTTTCAAGCTGAGTGACTCAGTGTGTAGACCGAGTCAGCTCAACAGAGTTGCTAAGTAAGTTCTAGCTAACTCTTATGTCTTCTAAGGATGAGTTAGTCCTTATACATGTTAGTACATGTTTAATTTCGAGTTTGTTCTCGAAGAACTCAGCTTGATGAGTTTCAAGCTGAGTAAGTCAGCCTGACAAAAGAAGTCAGTTTAAGAGAATTTAAATATGTTTTAAATTCTGTAATTCTCTATATCTACGGTATGGATAAGAAGATTCCAGAATCAAGATTGAAGATTGAATACTCAAGATAGAAGGTTCAAGATTCAAGATTCCGCGGGTTATCCGTTACTTTGTTAGCAAATTAGGATAAGTTCTAGTTTGTTAGGATCCGTAGGAACATGATTATAAATACTAATCTCTTGATAAGTTTAGAGATGACCTCGAGACCTAAGCTCACCATCGTATGTGTTACGAATCTTGATAAATTGTTTGTGTGTTCAACGTGATCAAGAAATTCACAGATTGCCAACATAGTTCGTGTGTTCGATCTTCACGTCTGTTGTGAAGTTGGTAAGTATTTAATCTGTGAATAAATCCTGTTTAGATAGTTAGTCTGTATCTATAATCATTAGTTGATTATAGATAGCAAGTTTGATCAATTAGTTTGAGAGATTGAGAGATTTGATTTATATTAGGTGTTTACATATCAAGTGTTGCTTACTTGATAGTCATTATAATCAACTTCTTATTAATGAAAGCATTCGATTTCATGTGGTTTGATTTGTGTAACACTCTTTATTGATTTGTTCAATTTTCCGCAGACTGTGTATTCAATTTCTATCCTGTTTGTACCTTGAAGGTACAAAAAGTGCAAATACTTTTAGAAATATAAGATCTAAGACAATATAGAACAACACATGTTCAGCCTTTGACTTAAGAAAAATTACATCACAAAACAGAGTACATTGATAAACTGTCAGGGCATAATTCATAACTCAGCTAAAAAAATATACTAAGCTGACATAATAAGTTGTCTCAGCCTAAATGTTGAGATGCCCGGTAGATCACATCAATTTGGTAACAAAGTCGATCATGGAAAGTTCAAATGATAAAAGTCGATCATGGAAAGTTCAGCTGATCAAACCTTTTGACTGAACTGAGTGTAATCCTATCAACCTAGGACTTAGTGCTGAAAGAGAATACTTAGCTAAAAGATTTAGATGCTTAACTGATCAAATAGTTGCTCAGCTGATCATACTGAGTGTTCAGTTGATACTTGGAGTCATTTTTGGCTTCAGATGTTCAGCGAATGGTGTTTTACACTTGCATTCATCTCAGATGATCATCAGATGTTGTCCCCGACTGACAATTAATACTTTAGCAAGTCTTTGTAGATACTCTTTACTTTGTAACTTTCAAGTCATAATTTAAACAACACATGTTTGAATTCATTATAAGTCTTACTGAAAGTCTAGTTTTGTTATCATGAAATCCTATGTATTCCAATAGATGGATTTGATTATTGGGTTGAAATGATTATCTCCACAACATTCTACTTCTATTATGATGACAAAACCTTTTCTATCAAGAATTTGTTTGGCTTCAAATTAACAAAAATATACTAACTTAGAAGTTCAGTTTGACACCTATCATTCTGTTTTTTGGTAGCTCGTTTAATTTTGAACCTTGTTCTATTTTTGGTTTCTATTCTAGTGTTACCTTTTGTTTTGTTGAATATTTTTCTTTCTTGTACCATTTTGTTCTGTTTGTATGTTATCTTTCTATTTTCTAATTTTACACTAAGAACTGAGAATGTATAGGAGTGTTTGCATTTGAACTGAAATTGTGCTGAAAGCTATCAGAGGAAATAAGGACCGATGTTTTTTAAAACCATATGTAAAACAAAGTTATCAAAGCTAAGAGAACTGAAACTAAGAAATTATTAGAACTAATAGTGAGAAGAAAATGAAGCTAAGAGACTATCAAAGATAAAATAAAATAAAAAGTACATACTTACATATTAAAATAGTTGTTCTGAATATTAGTCTCCAGTTTTCCCACCACTTTCATTCTTTAACTTCTGGAGCAGACTTTGAAGTAGCATTCAGTGTTACTAAAGAATGTGCTGCTACAAGTTGTTCAAAGTTAGAATTTCTAGTTCTTCCTTTGATTACTTGTTTCAGTTGGTAGATGAATTCAAGTTTTGCCTTGGGAATTTCAGAATCTCTAAATAATCTCTAGCCACCACTTCTGTTTACGAAACAAATTTCTTTAACAAAGAAAAGTATGAACTTATAAAGTTCAGAAGTTATGTTTAGTGGCATGCTAGTATCCAAATTGTCAAACCCAGAGAGATGAGAAGAGACTGTGTTTTTCTCTCCTTTCAAATGAAATAAACGGCCTTGAGACTCTTTAATGAAGTAATTCCACTTGTTGTACATGTTGTAGGTACTCATCTTATAACACCGGTTTTCACGAGCTTAAAATCAAGAATAATTTAAGCTTTTAATCTTAATTACCAAAAGCATGCAGCGGAATTAAACACCAGTTATAAAAGGGATTAACATTGTTAACCGAGTTGGCAATAAAATACGACAAAACACGCCAAGTTTAAAACCAACAGGTGTTACCGTACTAAACCGACCATCGGATCACAGACAATTATAACAATGAAGTGTTCCACAAGAATTAAGTACAAATACCTACAAGTGCCCGCCTCACTAGGCCTTAAAAATATCACCTGCAAAAAAGGTAAATCATGCACCGTTAGCTACAACTAGCTAGTAAGCACAGATTTTGCATAAGCATCGAAAAGCATGCTTTCATATCACGGCTAGGCACACAAAGCTAAGCTATCACATAGAGATGTGTTGACATGTCAGCAGGGTCGTATCTCGCGAGATAGCTAGTTCGGCTCAACGACCCAAACTAGGGAATCAGTCACAACCAACCGCACAGGTGGGGGAGCGAAAAGTAGCCTACCAACACGTTTGAGCCACAATGACTCCTGTTGGACCCTTGGTGAGATAAACAACAAGCAAGTAATGTGTAAAAGGGGGTGTTGAATACACTTTCTGCTGAAAATTGAACAAATCAATAAAAAGTGTTACACAAATGAAACCACATGAAATCGAATGCTTTCATTAATAAGAAGATGATTACAATGACTATCAAGTAAGCAACTCTTGATATGTAAACACCTAACAACAAAGGATGTTAAGGAGATTGCCTCTGCAGTTGCTGCACTCCAGCAACAAAGGACTTCAACACCTATTGATGATGACAAAAAGGGGAGAAGGTTCAAGATGATGCTGAAGCTAAAAAGGTTCAAGCTTAGGCTGAAGCTCTACTAGTACTAGCTAAAGGAGCAGAGAGGCAAGCTCAGGCTGAGGGGGAGTTGGAAATAAACAAAGAGGAACCTGCAGTTAAGAGACAAAAGGTAGTAGAATCTGAATCTGAAGCTGACAATGTTTCTGAGACTGAGGAAGAGATAGAAGAAGAAAAAGCTACAAGAGAGTTAATAGAGATGCTTGAGCAAGAAGAAGCAAATGAGCTTGGGATCTCTGTAGCTGAGCTGAGAAAGAGAAAAGAGGAAGAGATAAAGGGCCAAGAAAAAGAAAAGGAAAGAAAAGCTTTGGCTCAAGCTAAAGCTACATACACTGGTCCAAGACCTGATCTAATCCCATACTCAGATGCAGAACTGCAGAAATGTTACTTCAGAAGGAGCTTCGACAAAGAGATCAGAGGAATGACCTTGAGAAGAGCAAATGGAGCTGTCATTGTCACTTTTGAGCTTAGTGACGAATCAACAGTGGGAATGGACCTGAGATACGTTCACAGGATGGGCTACATTGAATGGCAAAGAATAATGATGTTGCTCAGGAAATTTAAAAGAAGTCAGATCAAACAAGAAATTCTAGCTGAAGTCTCCAAGTTGATTGCTCGAGCTGAAGAACAGAGGTATGTTCCAGTTCCTGGTCTGCAGTGGGAAAATCTGTTCAGAATGCCTGAGGGTGTAGAATTCAAGGAAAATCAAAGTATCAACACACCTATTCAAGGCCTTATGTTCAAAGATCAGGCAGGCACTCCTAGCTTTATCAAGCTGAATGAGATTTGCTATTTAAAAGCTAAGGATGCCTTGAAAATTAGAAAGTATTGTGGTGATGATGATTCAAATAAGCTAATTAAGTATAGGCTGAACAAGCTCATCAGAGTACAACAAAAGGAACTAAAAGGGAATGAAGAAGCTGAAAGATTACTAGATGAGATCAATAAGGAGATCAGCATTTGGGAGCTTCTACATCCTGAGTTCATCAGATAAACTAAATAGATTAGTTCTATTGTAAAAATTAAATTAGCTCTAATTTTGGAAGCACTTAGTGTGCATGATCTATGTGATCAAATTTTTTTTATTATGATATGTTCAATTAATACAAGTATTTGTTTGATATGTTCAACTGTGTTATGATATGTTCATAATTATTAGTCTGATAAGTTCAGCTTAATGAATAAATGATTAGTTCTTATTCATTGATATAATTAGTTGGTTTGTTCAACTTAAAGTTGGTATGTTCCACTTTTAATTGATAAGTTCAATTAAAAAAATTGATATGTTCAATTAAAATTTGATTAGTTCAAAAATATAATCTTAATAAGTTTGAGATTTAAAACATAATTCTGTTAAACAAACTTGAGACTGTTTGATGGTTTTGTCATCATCAAATAGGGGGAGTTTGTTGGGAAACTGATCTCTTCAGTTAAGATTTGATGAGACAAAGTTAAGTTTGTAAGATAAGTTTTAATACAACTTAAACAGAATTATGAAGCTTAGTCATATTGAATACTTATAGTGATTCAGACTAAGTATAAGCTGAGCAAATGTTCGACCAGCTTAGACTATATCTTAGTAAGATTATCAATGTGTTTGATAAGCTGTGTGTGTCACCTAAGATATATTGAGCATTCAGCTTGATGTGTTTCAAGCTGAGTGACTCAGCGTATTATACTGAGTCAGCTCAACAGAGTTGCTAAATACGTTCTAGCTAACTCTTAGGACTTATAAGGATGAGTTTATTAATATACATGTTAGTTCATGTTGGTTTTCGAGTTTGTTCTCGAAGAGCTCAGCTTGATGAGTTTCAAGCTGAGTAACTTAGTCCGAGCAAGAAGTCAGCTTAAAGAAAATTTAAATATGTTTTAAATTTATCTTTTAACTCTCTATATCTACGGGAAGGATAAGAAGACTCCAGAATCAAGATTGAATATTGAAGACTCAAGATAAGAAGATTCAAGATTCAAGATTCCGAGTTATCCGATAGTTAGTTAGCAAATTAGGATGAGTCTTAGTTTGTTAGGAACCGTAGGAACAGGATTATAAATACTTATCTCCTGATAAGTTTTGAGGTACGACTACAACGACGATTACAACTAAGTGTTGCAAAGCCAAATACCTCACCTCAACCGTATGTGTTACGATTCTTGAATCACTGTTTATCAGTTCAACGTGATCAAGAGATTCACAGATTGCCAAGTTATTCGTGTGTTCGAATACTCACATTAGTTGTGAGATTGGTAAGTTTTCAATCTGTGATTAAATCCTGTTTAGAGAGTTGTCAGTATCTATAATTGTCAGGATCGGATATAGATTATATCAAATAACAAGAACTAACTTTTGAATAACAAATCAGAGTTGAATAAAAGTTAATCTTTAACTATGATCACAATCAACTAAGAAGTTGCGGAATCACACTTAATTGATTAAATAAGGTTTTTGAACATAAAAACAATTCAATCAAACAGTAGTTTTATTGATCAACCAGAATGATTACAATAGCAAACTTCACCCCCAATCTTACTTATTATGTTAGATGAAGAACACAGATTGTTCTTAGGTTTCAACGAGAAACTTAGAGGCTTAGCACTATTCTTAAAGCAAATTATAACTTGAAGAATGAATGCAAAAACTTAATCAATGAGTACGTACATATTATAAATTCTAATCTAGCATTTATACTCCTTGATCTTCCTTGATTTGCTGACAGTTAGGTAATCTTCTATCTTCTGAGATAATCTTGATGATCTTCCAAGTGTTTCGAGATATCTTCAAAGATAGGGTTTTCCATATTTAGCTCAACCGAAACTGTTTATTGAATGCAACAGTTCTGGTTCTTCTAACAGTCTTCAGCTTCAAGGTCTTCAAACAGTTGTAGTAGTTTGTACTAACAGTTCTGAACTCTATATAACAGCTTTGAAGTTCACAACAACTGTTGGTTACAACTGTCTTCACAATTTTCACTAACAGTTCTAAACTGTTTCTTCAACAATTCTTCTAACAGTTTCGAACTGTCTTCCCAACATCTATTAACAGTCTTAACAGTTTTGATTTTTGCATGTATAACAGTTTCAATGACTTAGCCAATTTCCCAACAATCTCCCCCTAACTTAAAGTATTGAACAATACAATTAAGTTGTTTGTTTTAAGGGTTCAATCATAGACAAATTTTGTTGGGATTTCAATAACACGCAACGGAAGCGAAAACATCATAAAACATGCATACAAGTGTTCAAAGCAATGAAATCCCAAGCATGGATCTACTCTATGTAACAAATAGCAATTAAACAAGAGAGTTAGAGAGTTATACCAGCTCCTAAGCTCCAATGATCTCGTGATGGTGGCTGAAATGTTGTAGAAGCAAGGAACTCCTTCTTCTTGTTCTTGTCTTCTCTCGAAATCACAAACCGGGCACAAGTCCAACTTCAAGTGCTAGCTAGCTTGAGAGAAAACTTCCTCCAGGAAACTTCACTCAAGAACAGAAAATAAGACCTCTGGAACCCTTGTTCTCTTGTTAACCAAATCACCAAGCTAGGTATCAAGTATAAGAGAAGTATGTGTGCTTGAGAGAGATGTTGACCAAGAGAGATAAAGGCTCCAGGCTTTTTGCCTTATATAGACCACCATGAAGCCATTTCATCTCCCCTTTGCCGGCCAAGATTGATCTAGAATCTCTTCCCCATTGGTTACAAGTGGAGGTGACTTGTACATAAAGTCCATGCAGGTTTAGCGGCGCTAACCAAGAGTTAGCGGCGCTAAACCTTAACCCGTAGCGGCGCTAACGCGGCCTGACTTCGATTAGACATAAAGCACATGCAGCCTTAGCGGCGCTAACCTTTAACAGTTAGCGGCGCTAACTCGTTAAGTTAGCGGCGCTAACGTGGCCTGCATTGCCAACTTCCACTTTTGCCATCTTTGGTCCCTCTACCTTATTTGCTGTCATGTTAGACCCCGGTTTGTGACCCTTATAGGCTCATACATCATCGGCAGTGCTTTAAGGCGTACATATATTATCGGGCAGATTCTAACAAACTCCCACTTGCACATAATATACTGTACCCAGGCAAGCACAGACAAAGAGCGGCCTCTAGCAAAGCATCAATGCCCCCAAGTCTGTATGAGTTCTGAATACCTGCAGAAAACCATCATACTAAAGTAGTGGTCCTAGATAAGTGATCTTAGACATCCTTTTGTTCGCGATATCCTTGTGAACACGAGACATGGATTAATAAATGTCAATCTCCAGATCGTTCACGATTATGTTTCTCGATCTTGATTGGTGGTGACCAAAAGGTAAGGACATATCTGATTCTCAATCAATAGTCCTTGTGCATGGCCATGCAATATTTTGGCGTCAGCTCCCAATCATCGAGGGGCCCAGGGATATCTCTCATACAGGAGGAACAAATCCCTTTGACTGCATAATCCCATACCATACCTCTTGACTTACCTAGTCATTCCCTTTATCACAGCCATTTACGAACTGCTTTTGAAAATGGCTAAAGCAAGTAAGAACTATGATATAGCGATTCATACATCTCAGGTCTGAGGATGTAAGATTTTATCATCCCAAGTTACTCGTGACTATAATCCATGAAGTATACTTGGGTGTGGGTCTTCCAGTCACTTGAAACTCCTTTCAAGCACAGGTTACTGTTGCGTTTCATGCATTCAATCCTTGATTAATGCATAACCAACACCTAACCTCAGTCTTATTTCAAACTTCCTTCCCTTGAAGAATGACTGACTGTGGAAATTTAGAATGTATAAACATTCTGGGAAGTGGTTAAACATGCTAAGATGGAACACAGTAAAGTCTTATGAATGTAACCGAATCACTCGCATATCGAAACAAGCATAATTACAATACTGTCTGTATCGTTCCCAAAATAAATTAATACATATCAAATAAACTAATATATACAAATCAAGCCAAATCGCTAGCAAATCTTACACCTATCCCTCTAGTGTGAGATTCATGAGCTGCTTGCGGTAACGGCTTAGTGAATGGATCTGCCAAGTTTCCATTCGATGCTACTCTGCTAATGATGACTTCACCACTTTCAATTACATCCCGAATAAAGTGGTATTTGCGCGAAATGTGTCTTGTCCTCTTGTGAGCTCTTGGTTCCTTTGCCAAAGCCACCGCACCCTCATTGTCACAAAAGATCTCAATAGGGTCAGCGATGCTTGGAACCACTTGTAGATCTTGGATGAATTTCTTCATCCACACGGCTTCTTTTGCTGCTTCACTAGCCGCAATGTACTCCGATTCGGTTGTCGAATCAGCCACCGTGTCTTGTTTTGAGCTCCTCCAGCTGACAGCACCACCATTTAACAGGAACACAAACCCCGATTGAGATCGGCAGTCATCCCTGTCAGTTTGGAAGCTAGCGTCCGAGTAACCCTTTACTCTCAGCTCTTCTTCCCCACCATATACCAAGAACATCTCTTTTGTACGTCTCAAGTACTTAAGAATGTTCTTCACTGCCCTCCAGTGAGGTTCTCCTGGGTTCGCCTGATATCTACTAGTCATGCTTAAAGCACATGACACATCAGGACGAGTGCATAGCATGGCGTACATGATCGAGCCCACAGCCGAAGCATATGGAACTCGCTTCATTACTTCTATCTCCTCCTTGGAGGTAGGACATTGAGTTTTACTCAAAGTCAAACCATGCAACATAGGGAGGTTTCCTTTCTTGGATTCCTCCATCTTAAAGCGTCTCACGACCTTTTCTATGTATGCACTTTGAGAAAGCCCTAATAGCCTTCTTGATCTATCTCTATAGATCTTTATACCCAGAATACAGCTCGCATCGCCTAGGTCCTTCATTGAAAAGCAATTCCCTAGCCAAGCTTTGACACTTCTTAAGCTTGGGATATGATTTCCAATAAGTAGAATATCATCTACATATAGAACCAAGAAGACTATGGTGCTCCCACTAGCCCTGACATATACGCAAGGTTCATCTTTACTCTTCGAAAAACCAAACTCTTTGATTTTCTCATCAAAGCAAAGATTCCAGCTTCGAGATGCTTGCTTAAGTCCATAAATGGACTTCATAAGCTTACAAACCTTGTTTGGATACTTTGGATGTTCAAAACCGTCAGGCTGTCTCATATACACCTCCTCATTAAGCTTCCCGTTAAGGAAGGCGGTCTTTACATCCATTTGCCAAATTTCATAATCATGAAACGCAGCAATGGCAAGTAGTATCCTAATTGACTTCAACATGGCCACTGGGGAGAAGGTTTCATCATAATCAATTACTTGCGTCTGAGTGAAACCCTTCGCCACCAGTCGGGCTTTGAAGATATCCAAGGTTCCATCTATGCCGGGTTTCTTCTTAAAAACCCATTTACACCCGACGGGTTTAATCCCTGGTGTAGGATCAACCAGTTCCCAAACCTGGTTATCCGACATAGATTGCATCTCGCTCTCCATTGCCTTCCTCCATTGAGCAGACTCAGGGCCTGCCATGGCTTCCTTGTAGCTGGTGGGATCATCATGATCCACCAATAACTCATTGCCCTCAGATATGAGAAACCCATATCTCTCTGGCTCAAAACGAGTCCTACTGGAACGCCTAGGAGTAGACGTTGCAAGAGTGTCAGGTACCGCAACTTTATCTTGCTCGGTATTTTGGCTAGTGCCAACCTCAAGTCCCTTATCGGCCGACCCTTGATCTTCCTCAAGGTCAACTTCCTTACTGCCATGTTTGGATAGCAACTCCCTTTCAAGGAAGAATGCCCTTCGAGCAACAAATACCTTGTTCTCTGAAGGTTTATAAAATAAATATCCAACACCGTTAGGAGGATATCCGATAAAATAACACCTTTCTGAACGAGGTTCAAGTTTGTCTTCAGCCTCACGTCTCACGTAGGCTTGACAACCCCAAACTCGTAGGTATGAAAGTGTCGGTTTCTTACCATGCCACATTTCATAAGGTGTTTTAGCAACTTTCTTGGTTGGTGCGAGGTTAAGGATTCTTACCGCCGTTTCTAAGGCATATCCCCAGAAACTAATAGGTACCTCTGCTCGACACATCATGGACCTTACCATATCAAGCAAAGTCCTGTTCCTCCTCTCAGCGACTCCATTTAATTGTGGAGTCCTCGGAGGTGTTAATTGTGAAACAATTCCACAATTTTTAAGATGATCGACGAATTCGGTACTAAGATACTCTCCACCTCTATCAGACCGGAGTATCTTTATAGTCTTGCCCAACTGATTCTGAACTTCATTTTGGAATGTCTTGAACACCTCAAAGGTTTCATTCTTGTGTTTAACAAGATAGACATACCCATACCTACTATAATCATCTATAAAGGTTACGAAGTATCTTGAATTATTCCTTGTGACATGCTTGAAAGGTCCACATACATCCGAATGGATTATGTCTAAAAGGTCCTTTCCCCTCTCACTTGTTCCCGTGAAGGGTGCTTTTGTCATTTTGCCCAATAAGCAAGATTCGCATACTTCATTTGATCCTTGATCAAATGATTCCAAGATCCCATCCACTTGGAGCTTGGTGATACGAGTCTTGTTTATATGGCCAAGACGACTATGCCACATGGAATATTTATCCAAACCATTTTTGGAGTCAGAATCAATATTCATGATAGATTGTCTTGATTCAATGTATGCATTTGCCTCATATATGCCATGACATGGTAGAGCTTTAAAATAAACAATTTCATTTTTAAAACAAATGATTGTACCACTTACAAATTTAAAATCAAAACCATCATCATACAACTTGTGAAAAGAAATAATGTTTCTAGCCACATTGGGCGAATAGCATACATCCTTTAAAAAAATAGAAAAACCGGTCTTGAATGAAAGCTTCAAATCTCCTTTAGCTTCCACTGGGACAACTTCCGAGTTTCCCATGACAAGATCCAGTTCTCCCCGCTCCAAGCTCCTACTTTCCCTTAGCACCTGCACCATATTACATATGTGAGTGCCACAGCCAGTATCCAATACCCAGCCTTTAGAAGTAGAAGTATGGTGGAGTTCTATCATGAACGTACCTGACGTATCCGGACCCGATATGCTCATTGCCTTGAGCTTGTTGAGTCCCTCCAGGTACTTTGGGCAGGTACGGCGGTAATGGCCCTTGCCCCCGCAGAAAAAGCACTCCGCATCCTCCGGAGCCTTGGCTTGGGGAAGTTTCCCCTTGCCCTTGCCCTCGGAGGCCGGGTTAGGCTTGGCCCCGCCAACCTTTCCCTTTCCCTTCCTTTTAGAGGAAGAGGCGGCCTTCTTCTTCGTGATGCGGCCTTCCCGGATGGCGAGAACATGAGAGGTGGAGGAGGATGGCTTGTTCTTGGTCATGCTAGACTCAGCGGTCTTCAACATACCATGAAGTTCCATCAAGGTTTTATCCATGCTGTGCATATGATAACTCATAACGAATTGATCATACGCACCGGGCAGGGATTGGAGGATTAAATCAACCGCCATCTCCCTCCATATGGTAAAACCCAACTTCTCCATGCGCTCGATGTTTGCTTTCATACGCAACACATGCGCGCTCACGTTCCCACCCTCTTGCATCTTGCAAGCAAGGGTTGTCTTGAGGCACTCGTACCTCTCTTGCCTCGCCTGCTGCTGGAACATGTCCTTTAGCTGCACGAGCAAGTCGTAAGCACTAAGATGATCCATTTGCTTTTGCAAATCTTGGTTCATCGTGCTCAACATAAGGCACGTGACTTCCTCAGTCTCCTTGAGGCGTTTTTCATACGCCTCACGGATAGCCCTTGTTGCACCGGCAGGA
This sequence comes from Pulicaria dysenterica, assembly GCA_947179395.2. NCBI lineage: Eukaryota > Viridiplantae > Streptophyta > Magnoliopsida > Asterales > Asteraceae > Pulicaria > Pulicaria dysenterica. The sequence continues at coordinate 14,141,457 of OX359294.1, read as the reverse complement.
GGTGCCTCGGGGAGGGGTTCCTCTACGGTATGCAACTTTCCTTCATAGCGTAAGACCAACCTCAGTTGTCTATGCCAATCCATGAAATTGCTACCATCGAGTTTCTCCTTTTCAAGGAAAACCCTAAGAGAAACGTTGGTGGTGGTGTTTGTTGCGCTTGTTGATGCCATCTAAAATTTGCAAAGTAGATATTAGTTATTATGATATTTTATCTTGTTTAATAATTTACCCAATAAGAATTAGTTAAACAAGGCTAAGAACCGTATTTCATCCTACCATGTGACGGGGTTACCGCGGATCACATGATAAAACTATTTAGGTCGGCAACCATTTTGCCAATTGCAATCTCCATCGCAATCCTTAGCACATGCGGGATCCTACGACATCCAATGGTCGTTTGGCATGTTTGATCCCTTCTTGCACCAATTTTAAGTCTTGAAATTTTGGTTAACTCGTGCTAAGCTCGACAATTAACCAAGATTTCAAACCTAAAATTGCAAATCGTCCGTCAAGACATACGGTAACAAATCCACCAAAATTGGCTCGTGCTAAGCTCGACAACCAAAGTTGTGAATTTGCCACACTCACCTTCCACACAGTTTCATGAGAATTGGCTCGTGCTAAGCTCGACAACCAAATCTCATAAGACTAGATTCGGGTGGTATCGACTTACGGATGGTGCATGATTTACGTTTTGTGGAAAAACGGGCCTTTTGTTTCCGGTTTGGTTTTGATTAACTTATTAGTGACAAAACTTATTTTCACTAGGTGGGTTAATCAATGTATGTGATCGCGCGCGAGAGGAAACCAATTTTATCAAAAACTCTTGTGATTTTATTAATTTTATCAAAAATTTTCTAGCATGCGAAACCTACAATCCATGCATAGAATAATAAAATCACATCACACGCAATATACAACATAGTCGGTAATTCTTGCCAAAAAACCTATGCGTTCCTCCCGTGAGCCAAAACGGGAAGAACTCGGTCAATCTAAGGGACAAAACAATATTGACGCGAGCTCCCACTAGAACCACCATCGCCATCGGATTTCTTTGGCTTCTAAGGGCTCCATGCTCCATCTTGTTTTGCCTCCTCTTGTGTCTTCATCCCTCCATCATACAATACATAATACAATAGAAAATAAATGGCATACAAGCCACATAATTTTCCTATTTATCTAATACTTGTACATGGATGAATGAAATGGCATGCAAGCCACAAATTATTACAATCAATCTGAATTTAATAAATTTATAGCCTCAAATGTGGATTAAAACCACCAAATTGCATGCACAACACAATACAACCAAATGGGCCAAGGCAAGATTACCAACTCATGTTAACACATACAACCAAACTAATCATGCTACTACTGGAACAACATGAAAAACATCTTTGGAACAAATTTCCAGAAGGTACAAGTGCTAAAAAATCCCGAGACTTAAGCTGTTTTATTCAAAATTTCGAAAAACAATTTCCAGTAGCGTTAGCGCCGCTAACCCTAGAGACTTAGCGCCGCTAACTTTAGGATAGCGCCGCTAACCCTAACGGCAGAATACAAACACTTTGATTTCGGGGTTTTCAAGCCACCAAGTGCTATTCTAACATAGAGGTGGCTCTGATACCACTGTTGGGATTTCAATAACACGCAACGGAAGCGAGAACATCATAAAACATGCATACAAGTGTTCAAAGCAATGAAATCCCAAGCATGGATCTACTCTATGTAACAAATAGCAATTAAACAAGAGAGTTAGAGAGTTATACCAGCTCCTAAGCTCCAATGATCTCGTGATGGTGGCTGAAATGTTGTAGAAGCAAGGAACTCCTTCTTCTTGTTCTTGTCTTCTCTCGAAATCACAAACCGGGCACAAGTCCAACTTCAAGTGCTAGCTAGCTTGAGAGAAAACTTCCTCCAGGAAACTTCACTCAAGAACAGAAAATAAGACCTCTGGAACCCTTGTTCTCTTGTTAACCAAATCACCAAGCTAGGTATCAAGTATAAGAGAAGTATGTGTGCTTGAGAGAGATGTTGACCAAGAGAGATAAAGGCTCCAGGCTTTTTGCCTTATATAGACCACCATGAAGCCATTTCATCTCCCCTTTGCCGGCCAAGATTGATCTAGAATCTCTTCCCCATTGGTTACAAGTGGAGGTGACTTGTACATAAAGTCCATGCAGGTTTAGCGGCGCTAACCAAGAGTTAGCGGCGCTAAACCTTAACCCGTAGCGGCGCTAACGCGGCCTGACTTCGATTAGACATAAAGCACATGCAGCCTTAGCGGCGCTAACCTTTAACAGTTAGCGGCGCTAACTCGTTAAGTTAGCGGCGCTAACGTGGCCTGCATTGCCAACTTCCACTTTTGCCATCTTTGGTCCCTCTACCTTATTTGCTGTCATGTTAGACCCCGGTTTGTAACCCTTATAGGCTCATACATCATCGGCAGTGCTTTAAGGCGTACATATATTATCGGGCAGATTCTAACAAATTTAACATAAGTAAAGAACATATTTATCATTGAATGCAAAATCAAGCTGTTATAATAAAAAATTCAAAAGATAGAAAATTTACATTTTCTTTGATCTCAGGGATTCAAGTCTATCTTTGAACCTCTGAATTAGCTCATCCCTTACTTTGGCTGGACCATAGAATTTGGCTTTCAATAGATATTGGAGCTTGATCTGACTGTGTTCGATGAAATCCATGTCAAACCATTCTGTAAATGCATTACCCATTAGCATGTAGTATACCCTTGGCTTAGCATACACTTTAACAGATTGAACTGGAAAGGTTTCATCAGCCATCAGTATTGACATCACTTTCTTTGGGTTGCAAATACTTGTTAAATGTCTCATCAATATTTTAAGTTGGAATCCGTCAATGCTTGGTGTTGCATTCTAGCCTCAATGTCAGCCAGTGTTGCCACTTTTAACATATCATTGACAGATAAAACTGGTGGTTCACTGAATTGAGATTCCACACCAGTACCCCTCTTTTCTTGGTACTGGGGATTTCCAGAAACTGTTTGACCAGCCTCTGTTGCCATGGCTGAGGTCTTAGTTATGTTAACCCCGTCCTGTTCATCCCTTGCGGATAAAACAGTAGTGTCAGCCTCAAAAACCACATGATCACCTTCTAATGGAGTGATCACCTCCTCATTGTGCTTGGGAGACAGCACGAATGGTTCCCTTTCGATATTCTCCCCCTCAGAGTCTGCTCCCAACTGTTTGTGTGTTTCCATAGGAGTGCTTGCCAGTTTCACATCTTGATAGCCAAACTTGTCCAATATGTCTTTGACATACTTAGATTGGCTTAGAAATATACCAGAGGGCTTCTGTTTTACTTGTAATCCCAAGAAAAATGTGAGTTCACCCATGGAACTCATCTGAAACCTTTTGTGCATAATGACTTCAAATTCTTTGCACAAGCTGTCATCAGTAGATCCAAAGATTATATCATCAACATAGATTTGCACAAGCAAAATCTCTGTTTTAACAATCTTTGTAGACAATGTTTTGTCAATTGTGCCTCTCTTAAAACCATTCTCAAGAAGGTAGGATGATAATGTCTCATACCAAGCTCTAGGAGCTTGATGTAGTCCATATAGAGCTTTATCCAACCTATATACCCTGTCAGGGTACTTTGAGTCTTCAAAGCCAGGGGGTTGACACACATATACCTCCTCATCAATAGTTCCATAGAGAAATGCAGACTTGACATCCATTTGATACACCTTAAATCCTTTGAAGCTTGCAAAGGCAAGAAATAGTCTAATGGCTTCAATCCTTGCAACAGGTGCAAATACATCATCATAGTCTATTCCTTCCTCTTGTGTATAGCCCTGTGCAACCAGTCTTGCCTTATTCTTGATTACAATCCCTCTTTCATCTTTCTTGTTTCTGAACACCCACTTGGTGCCAATTACTCTTTTGCCTCTTGGAGGCTCAACCAACTTCCAAACTTGCTGAATTTGAAATTGTAAGAGCTCCTCTTGCATTGCTTCTACCCATGAAGGGTCTTTCAATTCCTCAATTGCTTTCTTTGGTTCTATTTGAGATAGAAAGCAGGCATTCACATCAAATTGGGCAAGATCCACACCACTGTTTTAATTTTGCAGCATATTCCTTGTTCTGATAGGAGTGGATGGATCACCAATTATTTGTGATATTGGATGATTCTTGTGAACTCTTGATGTAGGAATGTTTTCTTCAGTCAGTTCATTCCCTAGATTAGACAGATCAAACTCACATTCACTTGAATTTTCAGCAGTATCACACACTTGATCAGCAACTGTTTGGGATGCAGAGTCAGTGTGTTGTTGAGGATCATGAGATTCCATGTCCTTTGAAGATTCAACATCAATCAATGGATCAACAGCATTGGAGAACTCTTGTTGAAGCATAGGAATCACAACAAAGTCTTCAGTAACTTTGTTTGAACCAACAGTTGTTGGTTTTGAGCTAACAGTTTCAAAACTGTTTGAGCTGTTGGAAACTGTTTGTTGATTTTTACCAACAGTTGTGGAGGTACCTGCAGCTGTTTCAGTAGAATACTCAAAAGAAAGAGATTTAGACAATGCATCAATATCAATTAACCAATCAGGCCCATTACCTGCAATATTGATCCTATTCTCATTGAAAGAGACATTCATACTCTCTTCTATGATTCTAGTGACATTGTTAAAAACTCTATAAGCTTTACTTTGAGTGGAGTATCCTACAAAGAAACCTTCTTCAGCTTTACTGTCAAACTTGCCTAATGGTGATTTGGTATTAAGGATAGTGCAAGGACAGCCAAATGGTTTGAAGAAGTTGATTAAAGGTTTTCTCTTGAGGAACAACTCATAAGGAGTTTTCCCTTTGGACTTGACTACTTGTACTCTATTCTGAACATAGCAGGCAGTGTTCACTGCTTCTGCCCAGAATGTCATTGGAAGCCTAGAATCAGCTAACATGGATCTAGCAGCCTCTATCAAAGTCCTATTCCTTCTCTCAGCAACTCCATTCTGTTGGGGAGTCCTAGGGGCACTAAACTGTCTTTCAATACCTTTACTTTCACAAAAACTGTTTAGCTCATAGTTCTTAAATTCAGAACCATTGTCAGATCTAATGACTTTCACCTTCAAATCAGATTGATTTTCAATTTTAAGAATAAGTGACTTAACTAACTCAGCAGTTTCATCCTTAGTTCTAAGAAATTGAACCCATGTGAACCTGGTGAAATCATCAACTATGACTAAACAATAGGCTTTCTTCCCTATACTCACCACATATTGTTGGTGCATAATTGTGAATCCCTAGTTCTTATCAATCAAATACATACATGTTTACTTGAAATGTTAATTCAAATGTGTTTTGATTAATTGTTTGCATGTGTATATATTCTTAGTGATTCTTTGTGATGATCTTAAGCTTACAAGTACTTAATCATGTGTTGATGTGTGTTTGGAAGTTTAAGTTTAGGTGACAGATCACCACGTGCGAAGTCAGGCTCACTACGTGCGTAGTGGAGCTCAGTGCGCACGTAGTGAAGAAGGTCGGTTAAAGTTAAATTAATTATCATTAAAACAACCAGTACGTGCGTACTGGACTCGCTACGTGCGAAGTGCGTTGCATCACGTGCGTAGTAGGTCCTCAACGCGTGCGTGGTGTATCCAGTTCGTGCGAGTTGAGTCTGTGTGGTTTACTTTGTCTTTAAAAAATTATTTTGTTGCTTTGTGCGTACCATCTGCACTCCGTGCGTCCTAGGTTCTCAATCCGTGCGTGTGATAGTTCCAGTTCGTACGCAGGAGTGTCTGTGTGTCTTCGTGTCAGTTCGCATTGAGTATTACCCACTACGTGCGTATTGAGTCCTGTCCGTGCGTAGTACTGTGTGCTTCGTGCGTTGTGCTGTGTGTTCGTGCGAAGTGCATTCCCACTCCGTGCGTATTGAATCTGTGTGGTCTATCAAATCCTAATTTAAGTCTGTGTGTTCTCAGCTCTTGATTACTGAAATGGCATCAAAACAGACAACAGTTTTAAACAACTTATTATTAGACAGTGAAATGGGGAGTGCCAATAAAGTACCTAAACTGTTAACCATGGAAGACTATCCTATGTGGAAGCCCAGGTTCGAAATAATCCTCGATGGCCTTGACTGTAGACTTCGGAGAGCAATAAGCACCGATTATATGGTTCCCAAGGGGGAGGGAAATATTGAAACCCCTTATGATGGAATGACTGTTGAACAGAAGAGCAGTCATGATGCAGAGAAGAAGGCCTATGCTAAACTAATCCAGGCCATTCCAAATGAGATCTTTCATCAATTCAGAAGATATAAAACTTCCCACAGCCTGTGGAGAGCACTAGAAAAGAGAAATGAGGGAAATGCCGCCCTCAAGGAATTGAAAGCAAGTCAATTGAGAAAGGAATTAGATCATTTCATGGCTACTAGAGATGAAAAAATTCCTTCTCTCATTACAAGATATAATCATCTTCTTAGTGAACTGGACAGTCTGGGTGTTACTGTTCCAGAGAAGCAGCAGGTGGAAATTTTGGCAAAAGCTCTGCCCAAGAGCTGGCGGTCATTTATTATGATATTGAAGAACAGTGGTGGTTTTGACGGGATGGATCTAAATGATTTCATCACCAAGTTGAAAGAGCAAGAGCAGGAGGAACAAAATTTGGATTCCATGTCCGGTTATCAACAAAATCCTTCTCTCTACTACTCTGGAACACCTGTATCGTCATCCACTTCTTCAAATGCCCCCTTACAATCTGCCTATGTGAGTAATGTAAATGATTCTGGCAGATCTACACCTGAAGCCTCATCTTCTAGGCCATCCTATACTGTGTCTACTTCTGGATTCAATGTCGAGCATTTCAAGTATGGGAGCGCAGATGAAGTAAAAGCACATATGAGCATGCTAAGTGCGTTAGTCTCCTCTTATGATGATCTACTGAAGGGGAAGATTGGTAATGCTCATCTTACTCAAGAGGATTATGAGCAGATTGATGACGATGAGATGGAGAGACAAGATATCCTCTGGTCATATGCTAACTTAGTCAGGAGGGCGAGAGCATATGAGAAAAGAACAGGAAAGCAAATATCAGCTACAAAGGATACCAACCTTGGTTTTGATAAGTCTGCGGTAACATGCTATAATTGCGGTGAAAAAGGTCATTTCGCGAGAGAATGTGATAAGCCGAAGAGTGTGGGACCGAAGTATCCTTTCAAAACCAGTCCTGGCAGTAGATCATTTTCCTCTTCAACCATCAAGTCTGAATCAACTCCAAAACCGGCTAAGGCAATGGCAGTTGTTCAAAAGGACGAGGGAATTGACTGGTCAGTACAATTTGGGAATGATGGTGCTGATATTAATGTGGCAAATGTTCATGTGTTGAACGAAGATTCTCAATCCGAGACAGAAAGTTACTCAAGTGAGGAAGAATCAATTGCCAGCATTGATGATGAACCAGCCTCGGTTCCAGCTGCAGAAAAGACACCAGTGAAAGTTCGTGCCAATGAGTCAAACCAAAAGGTGTGCAGTTGTGGTCAATCATCCGAGGAAAAGGTATGTACTTTTGGCTTACCTTGTGGTTCTTGTAATGATTATGTAAAACAGATAGTGTTCCTAAAGTCTACAATTTCAGAGCTCACATCTAAGTTAGATAAAAACCTGTTGATAAAAGAAAGAGAAAAACAGTTGAAAGAAAAGAATGAAAGTTTAGGCAAATAGGTGCATGAACTAGGTGTGGCTTTGTTAAATAAACAGGATGCTATAGTGTTTTACATAAATGAGATTGATAAGCTGAAACGAGACCTTGCTACTTCAAAGGTCGATTATGAGACTCTGAGTCAAAAACTCAAAAGTTATTCCACGTCTTCTTACTTATTTGAGTACATAATCGATCAGAGAGGTCAAGGTACTGATTCAGAAAAGAACAAGAAGTTATACTCTAAATGTCCACCACCAGTGTTAAATCAATTGGTGAATGATGATGTTCACTCTGAATCTGACCCACTACTCACAAAGGTTGATGAATCTTCTGCATCAACCCCAAAAGAGGATTTAAAGTTACACGAGAATGTGGGTGGGCCTCAGAAGAATGAGTTTCAGCAAGAAGAAATTAAAAAGGTTGAACCAGGAATGAGAGAACTGTTGGCAAGTTCTAATGTCAATGATCCGTTGATGCATCGTATCCACGATGCCCTTCGGAAATTTGAAAAGGAGGGTGTAAAGTCTCCTGATACCCGTCCATACCAAGAGGTCAAAATCTTACCCAAACATCAAGGGTTAGGGTATCGATCTCAAAGGATGTCGAAAGGTTCTGTAAAGCAATATCCAGACAGGATTTGCTATGTGTGCAGGAGACCTGGTCACCTCAGTTACGAGTGTGATCAGCAGCCACATCAGCGCTGTAACAGGAAAGTTGAGACTTATCAAAAGAATAAAACATTTACTAAAAACAATCAAAACTCAACTCTTCCAGTTCAGCATCAAAGGACAAACGGGGATACCATAAGAAATCTAAAAATCCCGAAGTTGTTAGAAAAAGAAAATCTTCGCTCAATCAGACTTCTAAGTGGACTAACAAACTGTGTGTTCAAATGCCTAAGGATTCGAGTGACAGGTTCAGCAATGCTGCTGAGAAGACTGGAACTTGGATGAAACTTCCAGTGATTGGAGAAGACGGGAAACCCATGACTATTCGGGCTTGGGTTCCTAATGCTTTCTAATTCTTTCTTCTATGTGAAGGGTGTCAACCGCTATAATCAAGTGTGAGGTATTTGTGACTGTGTGTCTATTTTCTGTGTGACTAAATTTGTTCGTTTGTCTTTGTGTTTATTTTCTGTGTGTTTTTCCGTTTCTATTTTCTAGGTATTTATTTCTTTAGTATTTTAGAGGGAGATAGGTGCAACATAGAAAATACAAAAAAATCAGAAAACATAGAAAATACAAAAAAATCAGAAAACATAGAAAATAAAAAAAAAAAAAAAAGTTGATCCAACCTAGATGGAGAGTGATGGCACACTGGTTCTCAATACAAAGTCGTCTAGTAAAATTAGAACTGAAGGCACATACATACTTTTGAGAAAACTGTCTGAAAATCTAGTTGAATCAGATAAGAAACAGATAGTGTGTAAGACATATAAGGAAAGTCTAGACTGATAAATGGTTATGCATGTGAAAATCAATCATAGATTTAAGCTATCGAGACATTCCAAGTCTATAAGTCAATAACAGTTGAGAATGACTTAGTTTGATGCACACACCTGTTACCATGCCTAATGTGTTAAATAACATTGAGCTATATGTAAAAGAGGGTGAAAAATTGACCCCAATTTGAGAATGTCAAAAGATATAGATACATTGATCTATCATGATAAACTGTCAAAGAGCATAAAATGCATTGACAAAAGCTCAGCAAGAAAAATGTCTAGAGAGGTGAAAAATCGACCTCCATGTCAAAGAGCATAAAATGCGTTGACAAATTAACATATCACATAAGCATGGTGGTTTTGGTAATTAAGTTGTGCATCCTACTGAGTGAATCAAAATACTGTGAGACTTTGAAAGAGATAGTCTTAATCATGTATCCAGTCTAGACAATCTGAAAATGTTGAAACAAAATCTGTTATTAACTGAAGAAAGATAGGTTGACAGACAGAGTTTAAGAGAATATGTTTATGCCCAAGGTTCTGAAATGAATGATTACTGAGTATAGACGAGCTAGTACTGACTCCATACTGGAACCTTCTCACAAAAAGATTTAATTTTCAGGAATTTACTTCTTTTGCAAATTTATTCTGAGTTAATTTCATTTCAGTTATTTTCATTTCTGTCTTTTATTTTTAAGTCTTTAAATAGTTGAATTTAGATTCCCAAAAATAAGTTGTTAATAGTTTGCATTTTTATCTCGTTTCTGTTTAGAAAAATACAAAAAGAGTTCTAGTATGTTCTATTTTCTCTTAGTGTGATTTGTTCTGTTTACATTTCCTTCATCTCACTTTGATGTGTTTTGCTTAAATGTTTATAAGTGATCTTGAAGTTACTGACAGTTTATTGCTGAGTGCAGTACTAACAATAATTAAGGTTCACAGATGAGAAGCTCATTTCATGCGAAATGGAACCCCACTAAGCACGAGTTACAGCTCACATCGTGCGTAGTGCAGGTAAGGGCATGACGAAAGGTATTCGTTTAGCATTCTGCTGTATGAATTTTGCTTTGTGCAAATTTTTGCTTAGTGCATTCTGCTGTGTGCATTTTGTTTTGTGCATTTTACTTTGTGGAATTTTTGCTTAGTGCAATGGTTATTGATAGAACTAGGTCTTAGGGGGAGTTTGTTGGTGCATAATTGTGAATCCCTAGTTCTTATCAATCAAATACATACATGTTTACTTGAAATGTTAATTAAAATGTGTTTTGATTAATTGTTTGCATGTGTATATATTCTTAGTGATTCTTTGTGATGATCTTAAGCTTACAAGTACTTAATCATGTGTTGATGTGTGTTTGGAAGTTTAAGTTTAGGTGACAGATCACCACGTGCGAAGTCAGGCTCACTACGTGCGTAGTGGAGCTCAGTGCGCACGTAGTGAAGAAGGTCGGTTAAAGTTAAATTAATTATCATTAAAACAACCAGTACGTGCGTACTGGACTCGCTACGTGCGAAGTGCGTTGCATCACGTGCGTAGTGAAATTAATTACACTATAAATACTGATTAACTTCATATGTTCGGGGGTAATCGGGGAATCGAGCAATCAACAGAAATCGCTAGAAATCAACCGGGAGCCTTACATAATCGACCTTATACGACCTTAAGCCTACTAAATCGCGAACTTAGTGTTCATTACGAATCCAATCGCAGCCTTAAGCATATCTGTGTGAGTTCTTAGGAGTTGTTCTTGCTTCTACTCTGTGTGTTTCTCTGTGTGATACTGTGTACCGGACACCTAAGCAGATCTTAGAATCCTTAGGAGGTTTGGGAAATAGAAATTCCGCACTATTTCTCATCCTAGATCAGTCCTAGCGTAAGGGTGTTTTAGTTTAGTTTAGAACCCCATCCCCCACGGTCCTACACATATGTAGGACCAAAAAGATCCATGTGTAACAATTGTAAAGGTGCAGTAATGGAAGAAACTTCTTTGGTCTTATAAGAAGTTTTGTGTTGCTTGCCTTTGAGACAAGCTACACAATGATCATCACATGAGAATTCTTTTTGGGGCAAACCTCTTACCAAACTGTTTTTAGCTAACAAGTTCATGGTTTTAAAATTCATGTGACACATCCTTCTATGCCAAATGGCAGACTCATCATGAGATGCCTTTGAGAGTAAACAACTTAACACATTCTGTTTAGCAATCTTTTGTGTATCTAGACAGTATACATTATCCTTTCTAGGTGTTCTCAAAAGAACATCCTTCTCATTTAGTTTAAAATCTTTTGAAAGAATAATGCATTCTGAATCTGTAAACAAAAATTTGTTTCCATTGTCACAGATTTGAGATACACTTAACAGATTGTACTTAAGCTGTTCAACAAAGAAAACATCATTAAATGTAAGTATACCTGCCTCAACAGCTCCTTTACCTGTGATTTTTCCTCCCTTAGCATTTCCTTCAAATGCTACAAATCCACCATTGATGCTTCTGAAATCCTTCAAACAGTGTGGATTTCCAGTCATGTGCCTTGAGCATCCACTATCCACATGCCAGATAGATCCATGATTGGCCCTATGAATGCTCTGCACAAATAAAATCAGTTAGTAGCAGGAAGTACCCAGGCCATGCAGGTCTTGGGTACACCATTCAAGTCATAATACTTAAACAGAGTTTGGTTCTTTTTGATTTCATCCAAATTATATTTCTCTAATTTGTGAGAGGAATACTTTGTAAGAACATGTGGTTCCCAACTGTTGTGATTAACAGTTGAGACCTTTGAACAAACAGTTGTTGTAGATGGTAAAATAGTGGAGTCATCATGTGACTTATTCTGTTTTGCAATTTGAATACCAGTTTTACCCTCTTCAGAAACTGTTTGTTTCTGTAGTTTCACCCAAGCCAGACCAACAGTTTTTGGTTTTTATAAAACAGTTGTGGAACTGTTAGTGGGTTTGGATGTAATAGTTGTAGAACTGTTAGCCTGTTTTGGCTTAGCAGTTTTAGAATTGTTAATCTGCTTTGACTTAACAGTTTTAGAACTGTTATTTTGCCTTTTGAAACTTGGTTTTTTGGTGCTACACAGCAGTGGGTTATAATAACAGTCTTGAGCCAAGTGATTGGATCTCCCACATGTATAACACTTTTTAGCTTTCACAATAGGCAAACCAGTTCTTTGTGACCAGAACTGGTTCCTATTTCTTTGATTTCCTCTAACGGGTGCTGACTGAGGAAACTTTTGTACACCATGCTTTTGACAAGTGCATGTAGGCATTTCAGTATGCCTTTTTACAGATCTGGGTTTAGTCTGTGCTTTTGCAGCTTCCTTCTTGGGCTTCCCAACTACAACTTCACCAACTTTCTCCTTTCCTTTGGTCTTGGTACTAACAGTTGAGCTGTTTGAGTTCTTTTTGGAACTGTTAGTGTAGAGATGGGAGCTGTTGGCTAGAGTTGTGAAACTTTTTATGGAGTTAACAGATTTCGAGGGTTTTGGCTCATTGGTGAGAGGTTCAGTGGATGCTTTTACAAACACCACAGGTTGTAAAGATGATTTTATGGGAATGGGCTCACAACAGATGTGATTTGCATATGGAATAACTTCATCCTTCTTCACAACTCCCTCATTCTTTTCATCACTCACTACATACACAACTCCTTCCTCATCACTTTCAAATTGTGGATTAGCTGACTTCAGTTCCTCTGGTAATGATTCATTAACATACCCATCAGCTACATCAGACATGGGAGTTATGTAGTTGTGATTGTATGGAGGTGGGGTCTGCTTATATCCTAAACCAGTTTTCACCTTGTCTCTGATTTGTGATTGTAACAAGGTTTCAAGTTTAAGATTTGTTGCCTTGAACATGCTCATATCAATATCAACACCCTCCAACTTTTTGGTTAACTCATCAACCTTACTTTCCTTCTCACTTAGCTTCTTTTTCAGACTATCAATCTCCTCTTGAAGCTGCTCTTTTTCCCACTTATGATATTTTCTATCATAATCCATTTGCAGTTCATTGGCTTGATAATATTTTATTTTCTTTTCAAAGCTTTCAATGACTGCACTTGATTCATATCTCCTCTCCTCCATTTTGCTTATAGCATCACACATTTTCTTATTGTGCTCTCTAAACCTTTTAACAATAGCTCTACATTCACCAGGACATAGTTTAGGAGATACCTGAATGTCCTCAGATGCTGGTAAATCCATCTTGATGGAGGAGTCAGTCAATGCCATCAAAGCTTTGTTGTTTGTAGCCTCTTCTGCTTGATCACTCCAATCAAACCCATTGCCTTCTTGTGAGACCAATGCTGAGGAGGTTTGATTCTGAGTTGGCCTCTGACCTTGATTCTAGACTTGTCCACTAGATCTGCACTCTCTTGCAAAGTGGCCAAGCTGTTGACATTTGAAGCATCTCACCTTTGACTTGTCAAATCTAGCCTTGCCATCAGCTCTGAAATTCATGTTTTGCCTTCTAGTCCTTTTGATGAACCTCTTGGCTCTAACAGTAAGCATGGCCATCTGCCATTTGAGATCCATCTCCTCAAGATCATCAGGGTGCACTTGTTCAAGATCCTCATTGGTGAGGGTTGAATGTGCATGGCTGGCAAGGAAAGCTTCAAGTACAGCGTCTGGAGTGTTCACATCTAGTCCAACAGCAGAACTAGTACCTGCACAACTATCAAAAGAGTTAGTTAATGAATGGTTTGATTCCATACCTGAAGATGATAGGAGAGCAGTATTGTAGCTAGGGACAACAGTTTTTCTTTTTCCCTCTATCTCTCCCTCAAACACTATCAAACTATTATAGAGATAATCTAAATCTATGTCTTCAAGGGAATCCTTAGTCCTCCATTGTGCAGCAAACACATTCCATTCATCACCTAGAGACCTAAGAAACTTTCTATTTATCTCATCTTGATCAAGCCTAACCTTAGCACTCTCTAGTTGGCTTACCAGCTTGTAAAACCTATCAAAGATTTGAGTGATGCTCTCATTCTTTCCACTGGTAAAGTTCTCATAGGCTTGTTTAAGGAGATCTCTTTGGTTTCTCTTAGAACTAGCATTCCCAGCAAACCTCTTTTCCAGAGCATTCCAAAGTTCATGAGCATCATCAAATTTCTTGAATTGATGTTGATACTCATTGGGAATTGCAATCTGGAGGATGCTGAGAGCTTTCATCTCAATCACTCTCTCCTTCTTTTTAGCATCTGTCTTTGGTGGTGGCTTCTTCTTTGGTTTTCCAGTCTCATCCAGATCAACAGGGGTAGTGGGAACAGTTTCAATGATTTCCCAAACATCATAGTCCATTAATTGGACATGCTGCTTGATTCTCAGTTTCCACATCTCAAAATCAGTTGGTTTGAGCATGGGAACACGAATGTTTGACCCAGAGCCATTGTTATCAGAAGATCCACCAGAATCCATTGAAACAAAGTGATTTGAAAACAGTTTTAAAGAACAAAGCAAGATTGAAGCAAAACCTTCAACTGGTGATCAAAGGAACCTTAATGATAAGGCTCTGATACCACTTGTCAGGATCGGATATAGATTATATCAAATAACAAGAACTAACTTTTGAATAACAAATCAGAGTTGAATAAAAGTTAATCTTTAACTATGATCACACTCAACTAAGAAGTTGCGGAATCACACTTAATTGATTAAAGAAGGTTTTTGAACAAAAAAACAATTCAATCAAACAGTAGTTTTATTGATCAACCAGAATGATTACAATAGCAAACTTCACCCCCAATCTAACTTATTATGTTAGACGAAGAACACAGATTGTTCTTAGGTTTCAATGAGAAACTTAGAGGCTTAGCACTATTATGAAAGCAAATTACAACTTGAAGAATGAATGCAAAAACTTAATCAATGAGTACGTACATATTATAAATTCTAATCTAGCATTTATACTCCTTGATCTTCCTTGATTTGCTGACAGTTAGGTAATCTTCTATCTTCTGAGATAATCTTGATGATCTTCCAAGTGTTTCGAGATATCTTCAAAGATAGGGGTTTCCATATTTAGCTCAACCGAAACTGTTTATTGAATGCAACAGTTCTGGTTCTTCTAACAGTCTTCGGCTTCAAGGTCTTCAAATAGTTGTAGTAGTTTGTACTAACAGTTCTGAACTCTATATAACAGCTTTGAAGTTCACAACAACTGTTGGTTACAACTGTCTTCATAATTTTCACTAACAGTTCTAAACTGTTTCTTCAACAATTCTTCTAACAGTTTCGAACTGTCTTCCCAACATCTATTAACAGTCTTAACAGTTTTGATTTTTGCATGTATAACAGTTTCAATGACTTAGCCAATTTCCCAACAATAATCATAAGTTGATTTTAGATAGCTAAGTTTGAAAGATTGAGAGATTTATATTAGGTGTTTACATATCAAGAGTTGCTTATTTGATAGAGTCTGTAATCATCTTCTTATTAATGAAAAGAAAAGCATTCGATTGTGGTTTGATTTACTTAGTGTAACACTTTATTTTAATTTGTTCAATTTCCGCAGAAAGTGTATTCAACCCCCATTCTACACATCTGTTGCTTGTTCTTATTCTCACCAAGGGACCAACAATTAAGAGTATGCGTGTGTGTGTAATAGTATGTGTTTTGGTGTTCATAGGGGATAAGAAAGGGGGAACCAACCTTGGGGTTTAATTATTAAACTCCGGGTATTTTGTTCTCCTTTCCATCTTGCAACTTAACACACATCATCCCGTTTCAACTCACGGGGATATCTACGGAGTCATTACGCGAAACCGTTTAATACATTGTCACTATTACACATTAACTTCAACTTTCACCTTTCGCTTCATATATTCACTTTAACCTTCTAATAACATCGGTTAACAACTAAAATACTTAATTAAAGTCAAGGTACAACCATTTAACCACAAGGTACAACTAGTCACAACTAAGCCCATTTTCAGGATATTACAAATCTACCCTCCTTGAAGAGAATTCCAACCTCGGAATCCAACCTCGATCACACATACAGTTACATGTTACCACAATTATCCAGCATTGGGCAACAACCACATTTGATACAATAATTACTCATACAAAACTCTATTTATTTTGACTAACTACAACGTTAACATTACACAAAAAGTACACTTTACATTCACAGCAACCTACCTACTCAAACGAGAGCTTTCTACGATCGTTTCAGAGTTTCCATAACACTTCAACTATTTAGGGCACTCCGAAGAGTCGTGCCCAAACTGACTACATTCTTAACAAAACTTACCCAAACACTCCCTATAATAATGACCCGGAAGTGCACACGTGTAACAAACTTTCTCTTTATACCTGCACTCTCTAGCGTGATTCTTACAACAAATTTCACACATGACTCTGGGTCTAGATCCTCCAGCCTCGGTATGTCGGTATGCATTTTTGTTTTCTTAACTCCCTCATTATTTTCCTCTTTCAACTTGTGGAATTCTTCTCGGATAGCACTCCTTATCTCATTTCTTATTTCACTTCTCATCTCTTTTCTCACTTCTGCCATAATTGGTGGCATGTTTCTTCGAAAACATTTATCGAACTGGTCGGACATAAACTCTCGGAGATGTCGCGTAGGTACAGCTCCGCGTCTATTCTTATACACAAAGATATGATCCTGAAGTTCTCCTATAGTAGCCAAGTCTAAGATTTATTCACGTGTTTCCTCGTTTCCCGCTTGCGGGTTTAAGCTTCTATCCATATCTCTTCAACAAAAGAACTCTTAATCAGTATAAAGATAACAACACCATACATACTCTTTCCTTAATAAACCGTTAAGTTTCACTTATTATCGTTCGGATCATACGTTCACACTTCCTCGTCTTAATTACCTTAACTTTCGCCTTATTTAAAACACATGTGTCTTAATCATTTTCTTTAATCTGTTGTATTTATACTTACTCCCTTTAATTCTCACAATGCGTACTAACAAACGGGGTGGGGAAACTAATTACATCAACAACAACAATAGCTTAAGAAAATACAACCAATGAGTGCGACAGTTTTACTATTAACTATTTCTACTTTAAACGAGTTAGTCAACATAGAAACAAATACATACGACTTCTTACAAGGTTACAGGATTACCAACACAAACAACTAACTCTTAGATCCACTAGTACCCCAACTATAACAAAGTTACTAAGGAAAAACACCCGTTACTATTTCTCTCATCCATATGCATCCACCGCTATTATTTTGAAACACTTTTCCTTTAGCACTAGAAGCACTTTCTTCCTTAACCAGAGGAAGATCTGGCAATTCTCACGTCTTGCCTCTGTCCACATCTGGTGGCACTTGAAGCAAACGTCCTTTTTAAAATCGCATTCCACCACCGCATGTCCCCTCTGTCCACATCTCATACATCTAGTAGTAATTTAGAACAATTTTCAATATGATAGGTATGACATTTGGCACACCAAAGACCATCAAACTTCGGCGTTTTTTATTTTCCCTTTACAGAAGGTTGCCCTTTCGAAGGATCCAATTTGCAAGATGGCTGAAATTTTCTCTTTTGACTTCCACCTGCAATTTTGTCTTTACATCGAAGGCGATCTTCCTACATTTGCCCAGCTATCTCAAAGGATCGGCTCAGACTAGTAGCAGTTCGCACATTAACACGATACTCATTAAGTAGCATGCTCCCAAATTTTCTTACCTTTGCATCCTCATCTGGTAATAATCAGGGAACAAACCCCATCTTATCTTTAAAAGCATAGATGAAGTCTTGCATAGAGTTATTTCCTTTTTGGAGCTAGTTAAATTCCCATTCCATACGCTATTCGTTGAAATCAGTACAATATTTCATCATCAACTTCTCACGAAATTGTTCCCAAGTCAACATATTCAAAACCTTCTCGCTAGCCGAAACTTTCACGGCGTTCCACCACGAAACAACATTACCTGTCAACATGTGTATCGCGTACTCCACACGATGTTCTGATTCACAGTCACATGATTCAAAAGTTTGCTCCAACTCTCGAAGCCACCGTACAGCAACGGAAGGATCATTGCTACTGTTAAAGTTAGGGGGTCTACAGGAAAGGAATTCTTGTAAGGTACAATACTCACTATTTTCACTCTCAATCGATTGAAACAACAACTCCTTTGTTAGCCACAGTTCCACTTCTAAACGTTGGACGTAAGCCTCTCGATCTTGGTTACGCCTCAAGTCCTCCATCTGCTCGAATACTTGCATATCAGCAGCTTGTTGTTCTGACATTTTCTATCTCAACTTACTATACACATGAAAACAACACTAAGGACACCACTTATCCTACAACTACTAACACTACATGTTAGTTCACACTTAGTTCACAACATGCAACAATCACATAACGCTCGCACGCAACCCCAACTACCCCACTAGGAATACTTAATGATGATCGGGGCCGAGTTTGAGATCGAATACTTTTGCAAGTGTCCGATTCGCTCAAACTTAGTCTCTGATACCTAATTGTAAAACCTATTTTCACGAGCTTAAAATCAGGAATAAGTTAAGCGTTTTAATCTTATTTACCAAAAGCATGCAACGGAATTAAGCACCAGCTATAAAAGGGATTAACATTGTTAACCGACTTGGCAATAAAATACGCCAAAACACGTCAAGTTCAAAACCAACAGGTGTTACCGTACTAAACCGACCATTGGATCACAGACAATTATAACAATGAAGTGTTCCATAAGAATTAAGTACAAATACCCAAAAGTGCCCGGCTCACTAGGCCTTTAAAACATCAACTGCGAAAAAGGTAAATCATGCACCGTTAGCTACAACTAGCTAGTGAGCACAGATTTCATATAAGCATCAAAAAGCATTCTTTCATATCACAGCAAGACACACAGACCTAAGCTATCACATAACGATGTGCCGACATGTCAGCAGGGTCATATCTCGCGAGATAGCTATTCCGGCTGAACGAACCAAAGTGCGGAATCAGTCACAAACAACCGCACAAGTAGGGGAGCGAAGAGCAGCCCACTAACACATTTGAGCCACAAGGACTCCGTTCGGATCTGATCATAGACCAAAACACGCACTCACTGCGTCAAGGAACGGTGGTCCTGCAGAACCCTGGACTCGATATGGGCCCTCGAGTTCCCCCTTGATCCAGAATAATTGGCCTCGGGCCCGTCGTAGGATCTAGAACCGGACTGACCTCAACCACTGGTAACAATGGACTGTGATACAGTCCCAGGAATGTTCGGACGTTTCTACAATAACACATAGTTGATCCAACCAGGATCCAGTAGCATGCGCGCATATAATCACAACAACTACTATTCATACTAACGAGCAGAACATGCGAGTACGACTTAAGCATAGCATACACATACCACATCGTTCATGTCACAAGTATTCGTTTACTACCATTACAACTCTAATCATCATACGCATCATAGCATTCCATATCATGTCATAACATAACTCACCTTCACACATGTGAAAGCAAGACTAAAACATCATAACACACAACAATTAGCCCTACTTACTGAGACCCATGGGAAACCGGTACTCACCTTAAGCTCACAAAAATCTAACACAACGATCAGTGTCTTCCGGTCCCCCAAGAGCACCTAACACGTCACATAAACACTGGGTCATCACTTAACACTTAACAGCCTTCGTTTAAAACATGTGTCACAAATCTGATATCACCGGGCAGAGTCCTACGGCCGCAGAGGATATGTCTTACGGTGTTGTTCCCAAATTGTGAATAATACTAACTTAAAGAAATATTAAGTGCGGAAATAGTAATTATAAGAACAGTGAGAAATGTCTAAGGTTGTTAATATTGATATAACAAACTTACAGACTGGAATTTAAGAAGAACAGACTTCTTAAATTCAATTGAAAACTCAAGAACAAACTTGAAAGAAAATACAAGCACAAAGCTATTGCTATCTGAACTTACAGAATGAGCAAGCCACTCTTCTCAACAAAGAGAAGAGTATTTATACATTTCCCTTATCAATCCTAGCCGTTGATATAGTGACACTCGTCACAATCTTGTAGACTGATAAGTAACAGATTCTCATCACTCAATACTATCTTGAAAGTGACAGTTGATGACGTCACTGAGGGGACCATTTGCTGAAGACAAACTTCAGTAAACCTTAACTGAAAGTTTCAGTGATGAAATTTTAGCTCTTCAGATGTGAACATCATTTGAGCGTAGAGACATTTCTTCAGATAGCTTCTTCGACTGAAATCTTCTTAGAAAACTTCAGTGCTGATGGAATGTAAACAAATTAACAATCTCCCCCTATTTGTTTATAATCCATCATTATTTAGATAGAATAAACAAATAGAACTATTTACTCAATAGAACTCATATGTACATGATCCAGACTGACTTGTTTTTGGATTCTTTTCATATTTCAAAGTTTTTGAAATTTTCAGATATTCAAGAGTAAAGAAAATAATACATACTGATAACAAAAACATGAAGATAAAATACACATAGAATTAAGAACTCTTTGAAGGTTTGTGTGCTTGAGTACTTTCTAAAACTTTGACGTTTTCTTCCCATATTTCGGTTTCAGGATCTCTGGGCTTCTTGGCGTCGAACAATGTTACAATTTTCAGGATAATGTCTGTTGTGTCAGGATCCCTTGAATCAAAGTAGGATGAAATTGCCTATAGATGCATCCAATCAGCATTGTCCAGTTCTGACACTCTCTGAAACCTTGGTCTGTCATAAGCATCTTTGAAGAAAAATCCTCTAGGATTTTTAAGAACCTGTTTGTCAATAAACACGAAACCTGGAGGGATTGAACAATCCATGTTTCTGCAATTTGGAAGAATACCATCAGCCATAAGCTTTATAGTCTCTTTTTGAGTTCTTCTAGAAGATTTTCTTCTTCTTTTCTTTGTTGGTTGATCTTTTTCTAGATTTTCAGAGTCACCTTCAGTAGGTTGAAAACGTTCTTTCAGTTTATCATAGGATTCTTAAAGATAAGAAAGCCTTCTTTTAACCGTCCTAACAAGTTCCGTTAGTTTCAGTTTGTTCAAACATTTTCCAATTTCAATTCATTCAGAGAGACTTAATTTTGTAAGATTGGTATGGGTGACGTACTGAACTTTGAGGCGATTTTTGTTCCTTGAAATCTCCACTATGATTCCACGTTTCTCTTTTGTGACTCTGACTGCTGTGATTGGATCAGGATCAACTCTGTTAGTTTTAGACTCAAACCATTCCTTCTCCTTTTGTTCTCTGACTGCTTTTGCTTTTTTCTTTTTAATCCTTTCCACTTCAACTTTTCGTTCTACTGCATGTTGGAGAGATTGAGGAGTCATTTTCTTTGAAGCTTTTTGCTGTTCAGCAGTCCTTAAGGCTTCTGCTTCAGATAGCTTTTGTAATCTAGCTCTTTCTTCAGCTAACTCTTTTTCTCTTCTATATTCTTCCAAGGTCATACCGAAAGCAGCAGCTTGTTCTTCTTTAGTGAACATATTTTTAGATTTTCCTCCCCCTATTTTGGACACCGGATTTCTAATTGCCTTCATGCTGTCAAACATTAGTTTCTCAGTGTTGACAACCTTGGGTTTCTCAGTTTCAGTGCCATCTGAAAGACCTTTACCTTTATCAGGATTTCTGATAGGTGTGGTAGCTTTTTCACTTAAAACTGAAGAGAACTCAGTTTTAGGAATTATCAGTGGGAACTGCTCCAGATATGTTGGTTTCAGAATATTGGAGGTTAGTTTCTTAGGACTAGGAACATCAATATTCATTTTTGTTTCAGAAGCTGAGAGTGAACTTCCAGCAGTGAGAGGTGCATTAGGATGTATAATCAAGGTTGTCTCAGGTTGAGTGATGTTCTGTGGGGAGGATTGAATCATCAACTTAAAATCAAGCTCAGGAGATGACCTTTCGGAGAATTTTGTGTTGCTTTCATCTCCTGGTTCACTTAGGGATTCCTCAAAAATTCTATGTAGCTCTTCCCTTTCTATTTCGTTTCTGTCTCTGATTACTGAGTATTCCTCAATCGTTTGTTTCAGCCGACTGATTTCTTCCTTATCTCTTAAAGACTCTGTTTTCCTTTTCTTGATGTTTGCTCTTATTACTTGAGCCACAACTGAAGATCTAATAAATTTCTCCTCCTTAGAAGCTGAGGAGGAGACTGTAGCAGCTTCTATCCTTTGTAATCTTGGAACAATGTGTTTGTTTAGTGTGGCTAACAGCATACGTTGCATGTCTTTCAGGACTACCTTTTTGTGATAGGAATGAAGATAGCGTTTGGAAGGATATGCTTTCAGTGAGTCTCGAAGTTGTGAGATAGTATCAGTGAAGGATTTCAGAAATGTGGCTTGAAAGGATGAAAGAGTCTCAGATAGAGATGACTGAGAGGAGGAAAGCTGAGATAACACATCCTCGTAACGTTTATTACCATTGGCAATATAGTCACGAAGTTGTTTAAAAAGAGTGACCCGAAGTTGGTCGTGAAACTGAAACTCCTTATTCAAGGTACTGATGTAGTCTACCAAAAGTGCAGTAAGGAGTTTAATTTCGTCAGCGAACTTGACATTTGGCATATGCTGAATATTGAACCGATGAAATTCTCTGGTGATTTGACTCTGAAGAAGATGAATGGTATCATCGAGCTTTAAGTAAGCATCAAGAACAGACATTGTGTCGTCATCAACTTCAGTAGGTGAACGTATTATGGGAGGTGACAGAGGGGTTGTTGTTTCAACAAGAAAGTCGTGATCAGTGGAAGAAGTGGAGGTTTTAGATTTTTCAGAACCGTCGTGAGGATCGGTTACTGATTTTTCAGAGAGTACGTATTTTAGAGAGGGAAACTGAGCATTGTAGTCAGCAGAGATTTCTTTCCCAAAAACCATCAGTCGATCAAGATGAGCTTGATTGGTAGTGGGAGGTAGAAGATTGACATGATACTCAAAACCAGAGACAAGATCCCAAATGAGACCTTGTTCTTTGTTTAAATTTTTAAAAGAAATTGGTGTAAGTGGGGTAGGTATAGCCATAGAAACATTTGGGTTTAATGAATCATCAGGGGCTATATTAGGCTGTGCTTCAGTAGTAGTTTTGTGTATAACTACATCTTCATTAGCATAAGAAGTAGCCGTAGGTTCAGTTGGGTTAGCTGAACCATCAGTGGCCAAGATGGGAGAGAAAGGAAAAACTTCAGTGTCAGGGATATCTGAAACATCATGAGTTAGGGGTTTCTCAGAACCAGATGGTTTATCTGATTCATCATTGAGGTGAAATACATCAGACTCAGAGGGTTTGGGTTCCGAGATATGATTTGTATTGGTAAAATCCATAAGATTAGTTGGGACGACGGATCTATCAAGGGATTGTAGCTGAACTGTAGTTTCAGTAGGTGGTACTGAAACGTTCGCAGTAGTAGTGGCATCTGAAGCAGGGGGATTTACTGCAACTGAAGTGGTGAGAACCGTAGTTGAGGGTGTGATTTCCTCAACATCATTGGTTTTTTGAGCCTCTGAGTGTGAGGGAATTTTACACTCATCATTGGTAGAAGGTGATTGAGCAACTTTAACAAACGGGTTGACGAATGTATCATTAGTTGCAAAGGCAAACCCAAGAAGTTCAGTTGGTGCCGCTGAACTCTGTGAGGGCTGAGAAGGGTGTGCTTCAGATTCGGTCTGGTGTTGAGCCGATACATCACGAGCAATAGTGTGGACCAGTAAACTAGTTGGGTCGACTAGAGTACTAAGGGTCTGTGATGCGAGTGAAGTAATTTGAGCAGGGGAGAGAGGACTTACAGTGGAAATTGGATAAAAATTGATCGCCTTAGCTGTTGTAGTAGGTGCTGAAAGTCCAGTCGAGTAACTTTTGTGACGAAGGATTCGTGGTGTTTTCCTTTGAGAGTCAGCAGCAGATGGAGTCTGAACATTAGTGTCAGCAGGTGTTGTGTCAGATGTATCAGGAGAAGAAGTTGGGGTGTTACGCTTTAGTCGTTTTGGTTGAACAGAAGGACTTGAATCGGATGCCCCTTTTGCGGATGAAGTCTTTTGAAGAAGAACTCCATGTGATGTGGGCACAAGTTCAGTAATGGTGACTGAAGCGGGTACCTTGAGTAGCCGTCGCTTTTTCTTCTTTGTGGCAGGTATTGGTTCAGCTGAAGGAACAACAGTCTGTTCAATTGCCTCTGAATCTGAAAGTGGAGCAACAAGTTCAGCAGAAGTTGATGGTCGGACTGAAATAGCAGGAGAGATATCCATACGAGCATATTCCATCATAGCTTCGGTGAGCGGTATGGGATCAGCAGAGCCAGTACTTGTCCAGAGAGAATTTGGGAGAGAAGATAACTCAACCGGATGCTTGGCTGAATAGTAGTGTGATCGTCGCAGCAGTTGACGAAACAGCATCGGGTAAAAGGAATTTGGCAATTGCGCTTTTTCATCTTTACAAGTGATAGAAGAAGACCAAAGACAAAAGAAGCATAGTCTACCTTTGTGTTGTACATCAGTGCATGACCTAGACTAAGCACATTTTCAGCCACCTGATCCATTCCTCCAGTTTTGGCAGTCATACAGAATGTAAGTATACTGAAGAAACTACACCATACCGTTGGTAACTTGTTCCTGACTAAGGTTTTCCCCTTGATGTAAGAAGTTGCAGGAAGTTTCAGATATGCGGCAATGAGATCCTTGGCCGATTTTGTGTAAGAAACACAAGGAGACTCATCATCAATGGGAAAATAAAGTGCTTTAGCAAGAAGGTATTTATCAACACGGCATTTTTGCTTACCGTTCAGCAGAGTGAAAGAGATTTTAGGGTTGTCAGATGTCTCATCAATCACAGTGGCTGTCATCCAAAATTCACAGAGGTGTTCTTCAAACATGGGGATTTGGGTGGACAAGGCATAGTTGAGAGACAATGGCGGAAAAAGTTAATGAGATTGAAGAATTCGGATGTTGCAGGGACAGGGGATAGTGAAACAAAGGTATTGTTTGATTTGTGAACAATCTCAACATTGGAGACGATTGGTACAACTGATTCACGAAGATGAACACACAAGGTTGCTGGGCGTGACATGATGTTTGAGAGAAGAAAATTTTTGTCGAAAGAGAGGAGAAACAGTAGAAAGAAAGATGAAGAAGACGATAGAGCGTTTTATAGATTTAGAGAAAGAGAGCGGGTAACGGAGAATAGAAAATGGGACGGTGATTTCATAAGGTGGGTCCTATTTGATTGATATTCAACCGTTGGATGAAATCGCAAAAACTAACCACAGTTAAAAAGAAACGAAACTAAAGACATCAAACATAAGGAATATTATATAAAAAAATGCAAACAACTGAAAGGCTGTTAATCAGGGTATTTTAGTGTTGCGAATGTTTATAATTTTTTATTATTAGCAATTAATGACTGTGAAATGAAAGGATGTTAATCAGGGTATTTCAGTGAAACAATATTAAATGAGAATAATTAAGAATTACATTGACTTATCTAATTTAAAAAATATGAAATATGCAAAATATAAAGGATAGTAAAGAAGAACACAGAACACAACATAAGAACATCATCCATTTATATGGTAGATTTAAACAACAAATTTACAATGGAGCATACAAAAATGATCTAAATCATATAGCCAAAAGAGTGGATGAGTGTCTAGTGCGTCCATGCCAAAAGATGAAGGGAGATGATCGCCAATGTTGGTTAATCAAGAAGATTAACGACGATTTGAACTACTGCTCCACAAACGACATTATTGAAACGGATGGAGATGGTGTACATAAAGGGATGGTTGATGATAACAAACGAGATCTCCATGAAGAAAGCAGTGAAAGGAATGAAGAAAAGAGAAGAAAAGGAAGGGAAGAAGATAAAGATGGTTGAGAAGGAAGATGGATATATAAACAAAAAAAGTAATCATTATTTATTATTGAGACTGAATATGAAATGACGGCTGTAATAAATGCGACTCGAAATAAAGGTAAAATCGATTTAACCACATTTTCACAAATCCAACCAATATTTTATTAACATAAGGATAAAAGAAGACTTACCTGTCAGCTGAAGGCTTTCAGATGTGAGAAAGTCAGTCGACCACGTTTGGCAACAAGGTAAGCTGAACACGGGCAGATGTCAAAGGTTCAGCAGACCAAGTTCAGAAACAAGATAATTAAATCGTGCTTCATCCAGAGCTTTTGTAAAGATATCAGCTAATTGATGTTCAGTTGGAACAAAGTACAGCTCAATATCATTTTTAGCTATGTGATCTCTGATGAAGTGGTGACGAACATCGATATGTTTTGTTCGCATATGAAGCACATGATTGTTAGAAATGGCTATGGCACTGGTGTTGTCACAGTAGATGGGAGTCTTGACAAGAGAGACACCGTAGTCAGCAAGCTGATGTTGAATCCACAAGATTTGAGCACAGCAACTCCCTGCTGAAATATATTCGGCTTCAGCGGTAGATAAAGAAATAGAATTTTGTTTCTTGCTTTGCCAACTGACGAGTTTACGTCCAAGCAACTGACATCCTCCAGTGGTACTTTTTCTGTCCATATGACAGCCTGCATAATCTGAATCTGAAAAGCCCATTAGATCAAAACCTGAGTCTTTGGGATACCAAAGACCCAGATTAGGAGTACCCTTCAGATACCTGAAGATCCTCGAAACAGCAGACATACGAGACTCTTTTGGATTTGCTTGAAAAGGAGCACATAAACATGTGGAAAACATGATATCAGGTCTACTAGCAGTTAAATAAAGCAAAGAACCAATCATCCCTCGGAAAGTAGGCAAGTCAACTGCTTTTCCGTCAAGATCAGCAGTTAACTTTGTTTTGGGAGCTATGGGTGTTTTCATGACTGAACATTCAGTGAATTTGAACTTGTTCAGTAATTCAGTGATATACTTTTCTTGATTGATGAAGATACCAGTTTCAGTTTGCTTAATTTGAAGTCCCAAAAAGTAGGTTAGCTCACCCATCATACTCATTTGAAACTTTTTGGTCATGATTCTTTCAAATTCCATACACAAATTTTCATTAGAAGACCCAAATATTATGTTATCAACATAGATTTGGACAAGAAGCAAATCACCTTTTTCCCTACGAAGAAAGAGAGTTTTATCAATTGTACCTCGTTTCAAGCCCTTTTTAAGAAGATATGCTGAAAGAGTATCATACCAGGCTCGAGGTGCTTGTTTCAATCCATACAGTGCTTTGTATAGCTTGTACACATGATTTGGATACTTGGGATTTTCAAAACCGGGAGGTTGCTGAACATATACCTCTTCTTTTAGTTCACCATTGAGAAAAGCACATTTGACATCCATTTGATAAACTTTGAATCCTTTATGAGCAGCAAAAGCAAGAAATATGCGAATTGCTTCCATTCGTGCAACGGGAGCATGCGTTTCATCATAGTCAATTCCTTCTTCCTGACAGTATCCCTTGGCAACTAGTCTTGCTTTATTTCGAATTACTACTCCTGATTCATCTTTCTTGTTCCTGAAAACCCATTTGGTTCCTATCATAGACTGACTCGAAGGAGGTGGTGCGAGATTCCATACTTTATTCCTTTTAAATTCATTCAATTCCTCTTGCATTGCTGATAACCAGTGTGAATCTTTTAATGCATCATTAACCTTCTTTGGTTCAGTTTGAGAAATGAAATCAGCAAACATGCAAAACCCTGGTGTTGCAGATCTTCTAGTACGAACTCCTTCATTTAGATTACCAATTACTTGATCAATGGGATGATCTTTGGTCCATTTGGTGTTAGGAGGTATTGGATTTTTAACTAGAGAAGGTTCAGTTGGGAATGGGATAGTTTACTTCAATAAATGAATCAGAGGGAACTTCAGTTGAAGATGGAGACTTGGATTCAAAATATATCAGTGGTATTTCGTAGTTTATGGGTTCAGGAATTGGTGTTTTACAGGATGTTTCAACTGAAATGGGTATAGGACTAATAGGAGGTATGCCGTTATCATCATAATCTTCGCAAACTGTTTCTTTTGGCTGAGCGGCTGAAGTGTCTTCAAATGGAGAAGAAAGCAATGCATCCCAGTCGTCTGAATTTGCAGTGTTTTGATCTGAATATCTTGACTGAAGATCTAATTCATCAAATGTGACATCCATTGTTTCAAGGATTGTATTGCTTTTGAAGTTGAACACTCTGTATGCCTTTGAGATGCTAGAATACCCAAGAAATATTCCTTCATCAGATTTGGGTGCAAACTTGCTCGGGCGATCCTTACTGTTCAGAATAAAGCATTACTGCCAAAGATTCTCAAATGACCAACATTTGGAATCTTATTGTGCAACAATTCGTCAGGAGTTTTCAAATGTCTATTAACTATCAACGATTTGTTTTGTGTGTAACATGCTGTATTGATGGCCTCAGCCCAGAAACGTAATGATATCTTTGTTTCAGAAAGCATGGTTCGTGCGACTTCAATTAGTGTGCGATTCTTTCTTTCAGCAACTCCATTCTGTTGAGGGGTGTACACGGCTGAAAAATTCTGAACAATCCCATTCTCTTCACAGAAGTCCTCAAGAGTTCTGTTTCTAAATTCAGTACCATGATCACTTCTTAGCTGTTTGACATGAATATCGTACTGACGATTCATTCTTGTGATGAAGCTAATTATGATCTCAGCAGTTTCACTCTTCTTAGATAGAAAGAATACCCAAGTAAAATGTGTATATTCATCCACAATCACAAGAGTGTATTTCTTACCACTGATACTTGGAGTGTTGACTGGACCAAAGAGATCCATGTGAAGCAACTGAAATGCTTTGTTGATCTGATCACAGTGCTTTGATTTGTGAATAAACTTCTTTTGTTTTCCTTTCTCGAAAGCATGACAAACTTTGTATTTCACATAGCTAATCTTAGGCAACCCTTTTCAAACGGATGACTTTGAGTTTTCGATCTTTTGTAGTTTTGATTTTGTATTGAAGGATTAGTTTCAAGTGGAGCTTCAGCTATCAGAGGTTTAGTGGAGGTGTGAACTGAAGTGGATTCAGTTTTGGTGGAAGGCATGGGTTTAGATTTAGTCGAAGTAGTAGATTCAGATTCAGTGACAACGGTAAGTTCAAATTCAGTGAGATTGGAAAAATTTTGTTGATAATCATTCTGATTTTCAAACAAGTTATTGGAAGACAACTGTATGTTTCTGATTTCAGAATTTGTTTCCTCATTGAATTCAGGAACTTCGCTGGCTGCCTTAGTAAATCTTTTATATAGCATATCTGAGTTTCCTATGTTTTCACATGTTAAATCACTAAAAAACATTTCATCAACTTTTTTGCACTTTTTGCTGAATGAGGCAGCTACTTTGATTTTTCCTAACCCAACTCTTTCTCTCTGAATGATCATTTGATGATTGATACTCTCAAAGGCGAGTTTATTAGGACTGAGCCAGAGATCAATGATGGACTGACGATCTTTGAGTTTATCATTTGTTAAAGATAGCTCAGCTTTGGCCATTTTTAGTTCATTTGTTAATAGCTCTAGATGACTTTTCAAGGCAAAGGACTCTTGAACAAGAGTGTCATTCTCAGTTTCAGTTTCCTGAATTAGGTTTTGTTGATCAGAAAAGATTTTCTTGATTTTGTTTTGTTCATCATGTGCAGAAATTATATCAGACACCAAATAAGCAAACATATCATTTTTCTCATTAGACTCATAGTTCTGAAAGTTTGATACCTTGTACATCATAGAGGAATTCCAACCCTCAGCTGAACTCAACCGTTCAGTAGTAGCTAGGTCTTTCTTGAACTGGCTCTCAGTAGCCATCAGACACATGTAAGGCTGAGCACACCCTGAGAATTCTCAGCAAACATAGCTTTTATAGACTCTTGATCATCATCGGATGTTTCAGAGTCAGTCCAATTCAGTTCTCCAGCTATCATTGCCTTCTCTTTTTTCTTTTCAGTTGAACTTTGATTTTTCAGCTTCAGTGCCTTGTGCTTAGACTTGTACTTGTCAGCCTTCGATGGATAACTCTTAGATGAGGATTTGACAATACAGTTAGCAGCGAAGTGGCCAAGCTTGCTACATTTGCATCATTCCAGCTTTGATTTATCAGTGGTGGATTTGAAGCTTCCTGACCCTTGATCATTAGTTTTGGCCTTGAATTTTAAGAACTTGCTGAATTTCTTCATTATGAAAGCTCGTTCAACCTTAAACTCTGGATGACCCTCTTCACCTTCACCTACCTAGTCATTCTCTGTCTCCGTGTCAGAATCTTCAGTGAATTGTTGAGCTGATACTTCAGTTTCTGCAACTAGAGCTAAACTCTTCTTAGCTGATCTCTTCAGTTCCTGTTTCTGAGCTCTTGTTTGCTCATCATTCAGTAATATGCCATACAGCTTTCTCATGTCCAACTTTTTTAACTTATTATTGGTCCTGAGAACGAGGCACATGGTATCCCACTCACTAGGGAAAGCATCCAGGAATCTGTTAAGAATTTGGATCTTTTCTCTCTGAACACCAGCCTCTAACATATCATTTAACAGACAAGTAAACCTTGTATAAACTTCAGTAAGAGTCTCAGATTCTTTAGAGCCAAAACTTTCGTACTTCCTGATGACATCCGTCCTCTTGTTCTCCTTCACCTCTTCGGTTCCTTCGTATGCTATACACAAGGTTTCCCACATAACCTTTGCAGTTTTCAGATTAGAGATGGTATGATAGATATCATTGGGAAGTGAGATAGCAATATTGTTTCGAATCTTAGCATCCAAGTTTACCTGTCTTCTGTCTTCATCAGTCCACAGGTTCCTCGGTTTAGGACGAGGTTCCAGTAGATCACATTATTCACTCATAAGCGAAATGGTTTTTGGAATGATAGGACCATTATCTAGAACAGATAGAGACATAGTATCCAAGTTCTCAAGATAGAGAAGAATTCTTCCCTTCCAGCTGGAAAATTTTTCGGAAGAGAACTTTGGTGGCTTACCAGAAGACCCATTGTCGTTATAGTCAACTTTAGACATCTCGGCAGATCTCAAATTATTGAAGAATTTGAACCCGCTCTAATACCAATTGTTGTTCCCAAATTGTGAATAATACTAACTTAAAAAAATATTAAGTGCGGAAATAGTAATTATAAGAACAGTGAGAAATGTCTAAGGTTGTTAATATTGATATAACAAACTTACAGACTGGAATTTAAGAAGAACAGACTTCTTAAATTCAATTAAAAACTCAAGAACAAACTTGAAAGAAAATACAAGCACAAAGCTATTGCTATCTGAACTTACAGAATGAGCAAGCCACTCTTCTCAACAAAGAGAAGAGTATTTATACATTTCCCTTATCAATCCTAGCCGTTGATATAGTGACACTCGTCACAATCTTGTAGACTGATAAGTAACAGATTCTCATCACGCAATACTATCTTGAAAGTGACAGTTGATGACGTCACTGAGGGGACCATTTGCTGAAGACAGACTTCAGTAAACCTTAACTGAAAGTTTCAGTGATGAAACTTTTAGCTCTTCAGATGTGAACATCATTTGAGCGTAGAGACATTTCTTCAGATAGCTTCTTCGACTGAAATCTTCTTAGAAAACTTCAGTGCTGATGGAATGTAAACAAATCGAGACTAACAATCTCCCCCTATTTATTTATAATCCATCATTATTTAGATAGAATAAACAAATAGAACTATTTACTCAATATAACTCATATGTATATGATCCAGACTGACTTGTTTTTGGATTCTTTTCATATTTCAAAGTTTTTGAAATTTTCAGATATTCAAGAGTACAGAAAACAGTACATACTGATAATAAAAACATAAAGATAAAATACACATAGAATTAAGAACTCTTTGAAGGTTTGTGTGCTTGAGTACTTTCTAAAACTTTGACGTTTTCTTCCCATATTTCGGTTTCAGGATCTCTGGGCTTCTTGGCGTCGAACAATTTTACAATTTTCAGGCGAATGTCTGTTGTGTCAGGATCCCTTGAATCAAAGTAGGATGAAATTGCGTGTAGATGCATCCAATCAGCATTGTCCAGTTCTGACACTCTTTGAAACCTTGGTCTGTCATAAGCATCTTTGAAGAAAAATCCTCTAGGATTTTTAAGAACCTGTTTGTCAATAAACACGAAACCTGGAGGGATTGAACAATCCATGTTTCTGCAATTTGGAAGAATACCAACAGCCATAAGCTTTATAGTCTCTTCTTGAGTTCTTCTAGAAGATTTTCTTCTTCTTTTCTTTGTTGGTTGATCTTTTTCTAGATTTTCAAAGACACCTTCAGTAGGTTGAAAACG
Source organism: Pulicaria dysenterica (assembly GCA_947179395.2). Taxonomy (NCBI): domain Eukaryota; kingdom Viridiplantae; phylum Streptophyta; class Magnoliopsida; order Asterales; family Asteraceae; genus Pulicaria; species Pulicaria dysenterica. The sequence continues at coordinate 14,109,045 of OX359294.1, read as the reverse complement.
TTCTTTCAGTTTATCATAGGATTCTTGCAGATAAGAAAGCTTTCTTTTAACTGTCCTAACAAGTTCCGTTAGTTTCAGTTTGTTCAAACATTTTCCAATTTCAATCCATTCAGAGAGACTTAATTTTGTAAGATTGGTATGGGTGACGTACTGAACTTTGAGGCGATTTTTGTTCCTTGAAATCTCCACTATGATTCCACGTTTCTCTTTTGTGACTCTAACTGCTGTGATTGGATCAGGATCAACTCTGTTAGTTTTAGACTCAAACCATTCCTTCTCCTTTTGTTCTCTGACTGCTTTTGCTTTTTTCTTTTTAATCCTTTCCTCTTCAAATTTTCATTCTACTGCATGTTGGAGAAATTGAGGAGACATTTTCTTCGAAGCTTTTTGCTGTTCAGCAGTCCTTAAGGCTTCTGCTTCAGATAGCTTTTGTAATCTAGCTCTTTCTTCAGCTAACTCTTTTTCTCGTCTATATTCTTCCAAGGTCATACCGAAAGCAGCAGCTTGTTCTTCTTCAGTGAACATATTTTCAGATTTTCCTCCCCCTATTTTGGACACCGGATTTCTAATTGCCTTCATGCTGTCAAACATTAGTTTCTCAGTGTTGACAACCTTGGGTTTCTCAGTTTCAGTGCCATCTGAAACACCTTTACCTTTATCAGGATTTCTGATAGGTGAGGTAGCTTTTTCACTTATAACTGAAGAGAACTCAGTTTTAGGAATTATCAGTGGGAACTGCTACAAATATGTTGGTTTCAGAATATTGTAGGTTAGTTCCTTAGGACTAGGAACATCTATATTCATTTTTGTTTCAGAAGCTTAGAGTGAACTTCCAGCAGTGAGAGGTGCATTGAGATGTATAATCAAGGTTGTCTCAGGTTGAGTGATGTTCTGTGGGGAGGATTGAATCATCAAGTTAAAATCAAGCTCAGGAGATGACCTTTCGGAGAATTTTGTGTTGCTTTCATCTCCTGGTTCACTTAGGGATTCCTCAAAAATTCTATGTAGCTCTTCCCTTTCTTTTTCGTTTCTGTCTCTGATCACTGAGTATTCCTCAATCGTTTGTTTCAGCCGACTGATTTCTTCCTTATCTCTTAAAGACTATGTTTTCCTTTTCTTGATGTTTGCTCTTGTTACTTTAGCCACAACTGAAGATCTCAGAAATTTCTCCCCCTTAGAAGCTGAGGAGGAGACTGTAGCAGCTTCTATCCTTTGTAATCTTGGAACAATGTGTTTGTTTAGTGTGGCTAACAGCATACGTTGCATGTCTTTCAGGACTACCTTTTTGTGATAGGACTGAAGATAGCGTTTGGAAGGATATGCTTTCAGTGAGTCTCGAAGTTGTGAGATAGTATCAGTGAAGGATTTCAGAAATGTGGCTTGAAAGGATGAAAGAGACTCAGATAGATATGACTGAGAGGAGGAAAGCTGAGATAACACATCCTTGTAACGTTTATTACCATTGGCAATATAGTCACGAAGTTGTTTAAAAAGAGTGACCCGAAGTTGGTTGTGAAACTGAAACTTCTTATTCAAGGTAGTGATGTAGTCTACCAAAAGTGCAGTAAGGAGTTTAATTTCGTCTGCGAAGTTGACATTTGACATATGCTGTATATTGAACCGATGAAATTCTCTGGTGATTTGACTCTGAAGAAGATGAATGGTATCATCGAGCTTTAAGTAAGCATCAAGAACAGACATTGAGTCGTCATCAACTTCAGTAGGTGAACGTATTATGGGAGGTGACAGAGGGGTTGTTGTTTCAACAAGAAAGTCGTGATCAGTGGAAGAAGAGGAGGTTTTAGATTTTTCAGAACCGTCATGAGGATCGGTTACTGATTTTTCAGAGAGTACGTGTTTTAGAGAGGGAAACTGAGCATTGTAGTCAGCAGAGATTTCTTTCCCAAAAACCATCAGTCGATCAAGATGAGCTTGATTGGTAGTGGGAGGTAGAAGATTGACATGATACTCAAAACCAGAGACAAGATCCCAAATGAGACCTTGTTCTTTGTTTAAATTTTTAAAAGAAATTGGTGTAAGTGGGGTAATGTATAGCCATAGAAACATTTGGGTTTAATGAATCATCAGGGGCTATATTAGGCTGTGCTTCAGTAGTAGTTTTGTGTATACTACATCTTCATTAGCATAAGAAGTAGCCGTAGGTTCAGTTGGGTTAGCTGAACCATCAGTGGCCAAGATGGGAGAGAAGGGAAAAACTTCAGTGTCAGGGATATCTGAAACATCATGAGCTAGGGGTTTCTAATAACTAGATGGTTTATCTTATTCATCATTGAGGTGAAATACATCAGACTCAAAGGGTTTGGGTTCCGAGATATCATTTGTATTGGTAAAATCCATAAGATCAGTTGGGACGACGGATCTATCAAGGGATTGTAGCTGAACTGTAGTTTCAGTAGGTGGTACTGAAACGTTAGCAGTAGTAGTGGCATCTGAAGCAGGGGGATTTACTGCAACTGAAGTGGTGAGAACCGTAGTTGAGGGTGTGATTTCCTCAACATCATTGGTTTTTTGAGCCTCTGAGTGTGAGGGAATTTTACACTCATCATTGGTAGAAGGTGATTGAGCAACTTTAACAAACGGGTTGACGAATGTATCATTAGTTGCAAAGGCAAACCCAAGAAGTTCAGTTGGTGCCGCTGAACTCTGTGAAGGCTGAGAAGGGTGTGCTTCAGATTCGGTCTGGTGTTGAGCCGATACATCACGAGCAATAGTGTGGACCAGTAAACTAGTTGGGTCGACTAGAGTACTAAGGGTCTGTGATGCGAGTGAAGTAATTTGAGCAGGGGAGAGAGGACTTACAGTGGAAATTGGATAAAAAATGATCGCCTTAGCTGTTGTAGTAGGTGCTGAAAGTCCAGTCGAGTTGAGAGGACAATGGCGGAAAAAGTTAACTCTTAGATGAGGATTTGACAATACAGTTAGCAGCGAAGTGGCCAAGCTTGCCACATTTGTAACATTCCAGCTTTTATTTATCAGTGGTGGATTTTGTCAGGACCGGATATAGATTATATCAAATAACAAGAACTAACTTTTTAAATAATAAATCAGAGTAAAATAAAAGTTAATCTTTAACTATGATCACAATCAACTAAGAAGTTGCGGAATCACACTTAATTGATTAAAGAAGGTTTTAAACACAGATCAATTCAATCAAACAGTAGTTTTATTAACCAACCAGAATGATTACAAAAGCAAACTTCACCCCCAATCTAACTTATTATGTTAGACGAAGAACACAGACTGTTCTTAGGTTTCAACGAGAAACTTAGAGGCTTAGCACTATTCAGAAAGCAATTTACAATTTTAAGAACAAAATGCAAAAATATAATCAATGAGTAGGTACGTACAAATTATGAATTCTAATCTATTATATATACTCCTTGATCTTCCTTGATTTGCTGACAGTTAGGTAATCTTCTATCTTCTGAGATAATCTTAGTGATCTTCAAAATATTTCGAGATATCTTCAAAGATAGGATTCTTCCATATATAGCTCAACAGAAACTGTTTAATGAATACAACAGTTCTTGATTCTTCTAACAGTCTTCAGCTTCAAGGTCTTCAAACAGTTGTAGACATTTACACTAACAGTTCTCAACTGTTTTCATATTTTCAACAAACAGTTTTAAACTGTTTCACCAACCTTCATCAAACAGTTCAATAACTTAGATTATTTCCCAACAATCTCCCCCTAACTTAGAGTATTGAACAATACATTTAAGTTGTTGGTTTGATCATAGACAAATTAATATAAGTAATGAGTCACATTTCTTCTAACCTCCTTTTGAATCTGTTCAGTAAGTCTTCCTTCTGTTTTGAATCCCCATGGAATTTAGCTTTAATCAAAAACTCCAGCTTAGTCTTGTGATGCTCAATGAAGTTCAAATCAAACCACTCATGCATTGTATTTCCCATCACCATGTAGTATGTCCTTGATTTTGCATATACCTTCACTGCCTTTATGGGAAAAGTTTCCTCTGCTGTCAGTTTGGGCATAATCTTCAATGGGTTGCAAATGCTGGTAAGATATTCCATCAGAATCTTGATTCCTTCATTTGAGTCACTAAAGTGCTTAATTCCATATGCATACAATTCTTGTACATCTTCTGGTGATATTCTTGTCATCATTTGTACAAAATTGTCATATACCTCAACAGATCCATCTTCCCTTGCAATAGTAATGCAATGTTTGTCACTTGCTTTTTCTTCAAACTTCCATTCAACAACATGAGACTTTTCACCCAATTCTTTTTCCAATTGGTCAATCCCTTGCTGAACGTCTACTGTCAGTTTATCTTTCAGAATTTTGTGAACCACAGCAGCTTTGTTTGAAGTGGGAAGTTTCTTGGTTGGCTTGACTGTAAATGCTTTACCTTTTATTACCCTTTTTCTTTTCACACCTTTATGAGATCTTTCCTCTTCATCAATTTCAGCTGTGATTTTCTCACCTAGCTGAAGAGCCATAGCAAAATCTTTTTCTTCTTGTTCCTTCTTCTTGGCAGCAAGCAATTCTTGATCCCTTTCTTCAGCTGCCAGCCTCCAAGCCAACTGATAATCATCTTCAAGTTGTTGAGGCTTTTTAAGAACTTTAGTAGGAATAACAGCAACTTCCTTTCCTTTTCCTGAACCAGAAGGCATTTGACCAGCAATTCTTTCTTCCTGAATTGCAATGCCTTTGAATCCTTTCTTTGGTGGTAATGGTTTCAGCTCCTTCATACCATTGAATTTACCTTCCAACCAACCATCCTCAATACTTTGTGCCATCCTCTTGGTGTTAAATCCAGTAGTTTGAGCACATAGGTCAATCAAGTAAGTTTGTTTAACCTTGGACCATGACTTGAAGACTTCAGTAGTTGGATAGCTAGCAGTAACAGCCATCTTGTTTATCATCATCCTATCCTCAGCTGACAAAGTTTCTTCATCTTCAGTAACAGCTGTTGGGTCAATGGTTGCAACTGTTTGTTCAGTTTGTGGAACTGTTTGTTGAACTCCTTCCTGCTTGGATTTTCTACTTCCTTTAGCTTGAGCAGTTGAAGAGATTCTCACCAAAGATTTGGGTTTAAGCAGCATCTCATGAGTATGAAGAACATTGGTTGCCTTCTTCAGATTCTCATCAAGAAAGTTCAGCTGCTTATCTTGCCTTATAAGCACCTCATTGTGAATTGCTACTACCTTGAGTACTTCAGTTGCCTTCTCCAACTTTTCAGTCAGTTCTTTTATCTTCTCATCTTGAGTAACTATCCTTTTGTTTTGAAGGGCAATCCTTTTCTTTAGGTGTAGATGAGCAGAAAGGTAAGGTGCAAAGTTAGGATCCGTCAATGCATGTTGTTTCAGTCTAGTCTCAATGTCAGTTAGTGTTTCCACTGTGACCATATCATTGACAGTTTTCACTGGTGGTTGACTCCCCTGAGTCTTACCATCAGTACCCCTCTGTTCTTGGTTCTGGGGATTACCAGAAACTGTTTTACCAGTCTCTGTTGCCATGGTTGATGTCTTAGCTACGTTAACACTGTCTGGTTATCCCTTGCGGATAAAACAGTAGTGTCAGCCTCAAAAACCATATGATCACCCTCAAAAGGAGTGATCACCTCCTCATTGTGCCTGGGAGACAGCACAAGGGATTCCCTTTGGATATTCTGCACAGGTGAATGCACCTGTTCAGGGTTAACAGTTTCAGTTTCAAGAACTGTGGTGGAAGGAGCACCAACAGTTTGTTTCCTCTTCTTTTGAAATATTTTTAGTGCAGGGGCTTGTGTTGTAGCTTTTTCAAAGGAAGCAGGTTGGGAATTTTGAGTATCTTGGACTGTGGGTTCCAGTGTTGGGGGTGTAGCAATACGATGGGTTTCATGCTCAACACTGGCAGTCCTGTTTCTTGAAAGAAACTCCACCATTTCAGAGAGTGGTGGAGTTATGGCACCAGAGAAACTCTTGCCATTAACCAACAGTTTGCTCAAAGTGGAAGCCACATGAGCAGAGGGAATAATGACCCTCTTGTGTATTTTAAGGTTTGGAATCAAAAAGTTTAAACAAGTTTGCACAAACCGTGGATACATCAAAAATAGACCATACTTGGTCCCCAGATGTTTTACCATACCATTAAATATCAATTTTGAAAAATTAAAACATCTGTTGTTGGCTAGACAGATGAGTGCGAGAGAAATGTTGCTCCCAAACTCATTACAGCACGTTCTCTTAGGGCTTATGCACTGCTGGAGAGTATGGATAATGAACTTCCAGTGTGCGCAAAACTGCCCTTTGTAGAAGGTACCCTTACCCCCAGGTCCCTCATACCCAAGTTTCAGTAACTCGGTGTGTAGATATTCTAATGCAACCGAATCAGAATACTCACCATTAAGATCATTCAGTTGTAGTGCATGGCAAATAGTGTCTTCGGTTATAGAAACCTCCATATCATCAACAGTTGTAGAAATATGTTGCACTCCATCAACTTCTTGGACTTTTGCATTCTTCCAGAAGTTCTCAATATGTGAGGTATAGATTGTGGGGTTGGCAGTTAGAGCATAATGAATGTTTGATACCGTGAGATAATCAATCATGACGTGGAAAGCGTCAAGATTGTCTGGTTTTTCAAGATAAGCGATCACATTGTGCTCTTTGACAAATGGAAGAGGAGACATTTTGATTTTAATCTCTGAGAGTTGTTGAGGGTTAGGGTTTGTTTCTGATCGAAGTTCGTTTTGGACGTGTGAGTTGCTTGATAAGGAGGGAATTGTCTTATATACGTTTCGACTGTTGAATGCAATCCAAAGTTTCCAAAATTCTGCAAAGACCAAAACACCCTTTAATAGCTTAACAGTTGACGGACAGAATAAACTAACAGTTTTAAAGCTGTTTTCATAAAAAGTGACAACTGTTATTCAAAAGTTTAACTCCCTTTTGTTTGATCATTTATTTGGATTAACAGTTGTTTAGTGTTTACAACTGTTTTCATATCTCTCCCTTAGTTGACGAATTTCTCCCCCTCAGTTGCACATGGACTTTGCCTAACAGTTGTGGAAGCCATATACTAACAGTTGAAAACTGTTAGTATTGATTGAAACAGAATTGTGCAACTGTCAAACACACTTTAGCTCATATAAGTCAAATGCTGAAGCAACAATAACAAATCATTAGTGAACACAGGCATCAACATAAGATGTATTTTATTCAAGATAATCACAATTGAGCTACAATAATTCTGAGAAAACAATACTGTCTTTTGCTATAGATCTAAACACAGCTTATAAGAACTGTCTTAACTCCAAGATCTACATGTGACAAATTATCGTTAACATTTTGTATCATCAAATCTGAACTTTAAGGGAAGACAATCATCATCACATTCTTGCTCGAGAATGTCTTCATTATTTAAGAATCGAGTTCAGAATAGCCTCTACAGTGCCGCCATAGCCTTACTGAGAAGCCTGTCTTCAAAGAATGGTCATGTAATGCACAAGCCATTGTTGGTACTGCTTATCTAATTGTGCAAGGCCGTCTCGTAGGTGTGGGAGAACAATGATCTACACCGTAAGTGTAGACAACTTTCTCCGTGAACAGTTGACATGCCTTAAACAATTTTCAAAACATACAATGCAGTAGACCTTCTCATCATATGCACCACCAGAGACGATTGTCATAATTTGCCTCTTGGGAAGATGGTGAATGATACTAATTCAACATCAATGGAACTAGTCATCTAGTATAATGACTTCCACTACATCATCATCCGAGGCCCTCTGGTGGTTATGAGTATTATATCTTCGAACTTTGAACCACACTACGGAGTTTGTAGTGCCTGCCAGGTTCAAGACGAATCTTAGACAACATGGTGTAGGCAATTCATGGAAGAGAGTGAAATTTTCAAAATCACCTCTTATACGAATATGATCAATTGGTTTATTTGGCCTACGTGGATCTGGATGCTGTGTCAAGGTGAACCTATCTCGATCATCATGCATCTCAAGAACACATGATGAGTATTGCCAAAGCTCATGCATTCTTACAAATGGGGCAGGGATGGTTACATAACTTTGTCTAACATTAATTTCTTTGAAGTTTATGAGAAAGAAGTTAGTAGCCATTTGCAGAGAGAAGTGTGTGCAAATGTAGGTGTGATTTGTGGAGTATGGGTGCAAAGCTATTTATAGAGAAACTGGGAGGCATTAATGTCCATTAATAGCCATTAATGACCATTAATGTCCAGTAATTTCCATTAATAGCATGCAGTGACTTGTCATATCAAATTCACTATATTACAAGCAACATGACTCACCTTTATCAGTCTGGAACTGTTGTTTCAAAAAAGTGAATTTACCTTTACCTCTTAACAAGGACAGTCACGGGTGTGAAACTGTTTGTGAGACAGGTAAGCAGATATGGCCAAAACTGATGTGTGAAATTGCATTTCCTTCTCTGAATACATAATCCATAAGCTGATTTTGGATCCATAACACTTGTGAACAGCAGCTTGATGCAGCAATATATTCAGCCTCAGCTGTTGAAGTTGAAACTGTTGTTTATTTCTTGCATTGCCATGAAACCAGCCTTGATCCAAAGAATTGACATCCTCCAGAGGTTGATTTTCTGTCCACATTGGCTCCACCATAGTCACTATCATAATATGCCACCAAATCAAAAGGTGAATTTTTAGGATACCAAAGTCTCAATTTTGGTTGGCCTTTGAGGTATCTAAAGATCCTCTTTACAGCAAACAGGTGTGACATCTTTGGACTGCATTGAAACCTGGCACAGACACAAACAACAAACATTATATCAGGTCTAGAAGCAGTTAAGTACATTAATGAACCAATCATTGACCTATAGAGGTGTATATCAACATCCTCCCCCTCAGAATCTGCTCCCAACTGTTTGTGTGTCTCCATTGGAGTACTTGCCAGCTTCACATCTTGATAACCAAACTTGTCCAATATGTCCTTGACATACTTAGATTGGCTTAGAAAAATACCAGTGGGCTTCTGTTTGACTTGTAATCCCAAGAAAAATGTGAGTTCACCCATTGAACTCATCTGAAACCTTTAGTGCATAATGACTTCAAATTCTTTGCACAGGTTGTCATTAGTGGATCCAAAGATTATATCATCAACATAGATTTGAACAAGCAAAATCTCTGTTTTAACAATCTTTGTAAACAATGTTTTGTCAATTGTGCCTCTCTTAAAACCATTCTCAAGAAGGTAGGATGATAATGTCTCATACCAAGCTCTAGGAGCTTGATGTAGTCCATATAGAGTTTTATCCAACCTATATACCTTGTCAGGGTACTTTGAGTCTTCAAAGCCAGGGGGTTGACACACATATACCTCCTCATCAATAGTTCCATAGAGAAAAGCAGACCTGACATCCATTTGATACACCTTAAATCCTTTGAAGCTTGCAAAAGCAAGAAATAGTCTAATGGCTTCAATCCTTGCAACAGGTGCAAAAACATCATCATAGTCTATTCCTTCCTCTTGTGTGAAGCCTTGTGCAACCAGTCTTGCCTTATTCTTGATTACAATCCCTCTTTCATCTTTCTTGTTTCTGAACACCCACTTGGTGCGAATTACTCTTTTGCCTCTTGGAAGCTCAACCAACTTCCAAACTTGCTGAATTTGAAATTGTAAGAGCTCTTCTTGCATTGCTTCCACCCATGAAGGGTCTTTCAATGCCTCAATTGCTTTCTTTGGTTCTATTTGAGATAGAAAGCACGCATTCACATCAAATTGGGCAAGATCCACACCACTGTTTTCATTTTGCAGCATATTCCTTGTTCTGATAGGAGTGGTTGGATCACCAATTATTTGTGATATTGGATGAATCTTGTGAACTCTTGATGTAGGAATGTTTTCTTCAGTCAGTTCATTCCCTAGATTAGACAGATCAAACTCACATTCACTTGAATTTTCAGCATTATCACACACTTGATCAGCAACTGTTTGGGATGCAGAGACAGTGTGTTGTTGAGGATCATGTGATTTCATGTCCTTTGAAGATTCAGCATCAATCAATGGATCAACAGCATTGGAGAACTCTTGTTGAAGCATAGGAATCACAACAAAGTCTTCAGTAACTTTGTTTGAACCAACAGTTGTTGGTTTCGAGCTAACAGTGTCAAAACTGTTCGGGCTGGTGGAAGCTGTTTGATGATTTTCACCAGCAGTTGTTGGGGTACCTATAGCTGTTTCAGTAGAATACTCAAAAGAAAGAGATTTAGACAATGCATCAATATCAAATAACCAACCAGGTCCATTACCTGCAATATTGATCATATTCTCATTGAAAGAGACATTCATACTCTCTTCTATGATTCTAGTGACATTGTTAAATACTCTATAAGCTTTACTTTGAGTGGAGTATCCTACAAAGAAACCTTCTTCAGTCTTACTCTCAAACTTGCCTAATTGTGATTTGGTATTAAGGATAGTGCAAGGACAACCATATGGTTTGAAGAAGTTAATTAAAGGTTTTCTCTTTAGGAACAACTCATAAGGAGTTTTCCCTTTGGACTTGACTACTTGTACTCTATTCTGAACATAGCAGGCAGTGTTCACTGCTTCTGCCCAGAATGTCATTGGAAGCCTAGAATCAGCTAACATGAATCTAGCAGCCTCTATCAAAGTCCTATTCCTTCTCTCAGCAACTCCATTCTGTTGGGGAGTCCTAGGGGCACTAAACTGTCTTTCAACACCTTTACTTTCACAAAAACTGTTTAGCTCATAGTTCTTAAATTCAGAACCATTGTCAGATCTAATGACTTTCACCTTCAAATCAGATTGATTTTCAATTTTAAGAATAAGAGACTTAACTAGCTCTGCAGTTTCATCCTTAGTTCTAAGAAATTGAACCCATGTGAACCTAGTGAAATCATCAACTATGACTAAACAATACGCTTTCTTCCCTATACTCACCACAGATGTAGGACAATTGTTAAGTTGCAGTAATAGAAGAAACTTCTTTGGTCTTATAAGAAGTTTTGTGTTGTTTGCCTTTGAGACAGGCTACACAATGATCATCACATGAGAATTCTTTTTGAGGCAAACCTCTTACCAAACTGTTTTTAGCTAACAAGTTCATGGTTTTAAAATTCATGTGACACATCCTTCTATGCCAAATGGCAGACTCATCATGAGATGCCTTTGAGAGTAAACAGCTTAACACATTCTGTTTAGCAATCTTTTGTGTATCAAGACAGTATACATTATCTTTTCTAGGTGTTCTTAAAAGAACATCCTTCTCATTTAGTTTAAAATCTTTTGAAAGAATAATGCATTCTGAATCTGTAAACAAAACTTTGTTTCCATTGTCACAGATTTGAGATACACTTAACAGATTGTACTTAAGTTGTTCAACAAAGAAAACATCATTAAATGTAAGTGTACCTGCCTCAACAGCTCCTTTACCTGTGATTTTTCCTCCCTTAGCATTTCCTCCAAATGCTACAAATCCACCATTGATGTTTCTGAAATCCTTCAAACAGTGTGGATTTCCAGTCATGTGCCTTGAGCATCCACTATCCACATGCCAGATAGATCCATGATTGGCCCTATGAATGCTCTGCACAAATAAAATCAGTTAGTAGCAGGAAGTACCCAGGCCATGCAGGTCTTGGGTACACCATTCAAGTCATAATACTTAAACAGAGTTTTGTTCTTTCTGATTTCATCCAAATTAGATTTCTCTAATTTGTGTGAAGAATACTTTGTAAGAACATGTGGTTTCCAACTGTTGTGATTAACAGTGGACACCTTTGAACAAACAGCTGGTGGAGTTGGTAAAACAGATGAATCAACTTGTGATTCCTTTTGATTTTCAGTTTGAAGAACAGTTTTACCTTCTCCAGAATCAGTTTGTTTTTGAATTTTCATCCAAGCCAAACCAGCAGTTTTTGGTTTTGTTAAAACAGTTTTGGAACTGTTAGTTGGTTTGGATGTAACAGTTGTAGAACTGTTTGCCAGTTTTGGCTTAGCAGTCTTAGAACTGTTGATCTGCTTTGACTTAACAGTTTTAGAACTGTTATTTTGTCTTTTGGGACTTTTGTTTTGAGTGCCATTGGTCTGTGGGCTATAGTAACAATCCTGAACTAAATGATTAGATCTCCCATAAATGTAGCACTTTTTGGTTTTCACAATAGGTAAACTAGTTCTTTGTGACCAGAATTGGTTTTGATTTCTTTGATTTTCTCTAACAGCTGCAGATTTAGAAAACTTTTGGACACCATGTTTTTGGCATGTGCATGCAGGCATTTCAGTATGCCTTTTCTTAGGCTTGGGTTTAGCCTGAGATTTTGAAGCTTCCATCTTCTTCTTTGCATACACCACCTCACCAACTTTCTCCTTTCCTTTGGCTTTTGTACTAACAGTTGGGCTTTTTAGCTTAGAACCGTTTGGGTTCTTGTTGGAACTGCTAGTGTAAAAATGGGGACTATTGGCAACAGTTGTGGATCTTTCAATGGATTGGATAGCTTTTGAAGGTGTTGGCTCAGTGATGAGGGATTCTGTGGATGCTTTTACAAACACCACAGGCTTGAAAGATGGTTTTGTGGAAATGGGTTCACAACAGATGTGATTTTCATATGGAATCACTTCATCTTTCTTCACAACTATCTCAATATCTTCAACACTTACTACAGACAGAACTTCATCTTCATAACTCTCAAACTTTGGATCAGCTAACTTTAATTCATCTGCCAAAGGTTCATTGACATATCTATGAGCTGCCTCAGACAAGGGTGTTATGTATGTGTGATAGTATGGAGGTGGGGTTTCCTTATATCCAAGTCCAGTTTTCACCTTGTCTCTTACTTGAGATTGTAGCAGAGTCTCAAGCTTAAGATTTGCAGCCTTGAACATTCCAAGATCAATGTCCACACCCTCCAATTTCTTTGTGAGTTCATCCACCTTGCTTTCTTTTTCAACCAATTTCTTTTTCAGACTATCAATCTCATCTTGAAACTGCTCTTTCTCCCACTTATGATATTTTCTATCATAGTCCATTTGCAGTTCATTAGCCTGATAGTCTTTAATTTTCTTTTCAAAATCTTCTATCACAGTAGTATACTCATAACTTCTCTCCTCCATTTTACTTAGAGCAGCACATACTTTCTTATTGTGCTCTCTAAACCTCTTAACAATAGCTCTACATTCACCAGGACATAGTTTAGAAGATACCTGTATGTCCTCAGATTCTGGAGAATCCATTTTGATGGAGGAGTCAGTCAATGCCATCAAAGCTTTGTTGCTGGTAGCCTCCTCTGCTTGATCACTCCAATCAAATCCATGGCCTTCTTGTGAAACCAATGCTGAGGAGGTATGATTCTGAGTTGGCCTCTGACCTTGATTCTGAACTTGTCCACCAGATTTGCATTCTCTTGCAAAGTAGCCAAGTTGTTGACATTTGAAGCATCTCACATTTGACTTGTCAAATCCAGCCTTGCCATCAGCTCTGAAATTCATGTTTTGCCTTCCAGTCCTTTTAATGAACCTCTTGGCTCTAACAGTAAGCATGGCCATCTGCCATTTGAGATCCATTTCCTCAAGATCATCAGGGTGCACTTGTTCAAGATCCTCATTGGTGAGGGTTGAATGTGCATGGCTGGCAAGAAAAGCTTCAAGAACAGCATCTGGAGTGTTTGTATCTAGTCTAACAGCAGAACTAGTACCTGCACAACTATCAATAGAGTTAGTTAATGAATGGTTTGATTCCATACCTGAGGAAGACAGGAGAGCAGCATTGTGGCTAGGGATAACAGTTTTTCTTTTTCCCTCTATCTCTCCCTCAAACACTATCAAACTATTATAGAGGTCATCTAACTCTATGTCTTCAAGAGAATCCTTGGTTCTCCATTGTGCAGCAAACACAGTCCATTCATCACCTAGAGACCTAAGAAACTTTCTATTTATCTCATCTTGATCAAGCCTAACATTAGCACTCTACAGTTGACTCACCAGTTTGTAAAACCTATCAAAGATTTGGGTGATACTCTCATTCTTCCCATTGGTGAAGTTCTCATAGGCTTGTTTAAGAAGATCTCTTTGGTTTCTCTTAGAACTAGCATTCCCAGCAAACCTCTTCTCCAGAGCATTCCAAAGTTCATGAGCATCATCAAACTTTTTGAATTGATGTTGATACTCATTGGGAATTGCAATCTAAAGGATGCTGAGGGCTTTCATCTCAATCATTCTATCCTTCTTTTCAGCATCTGTCTTTGGTGGTGGTTTCTTCTTTGGTTTTCCATTCTCATCCAGTTCAATGGGATTAGTGGGAACAGTTTCAATGATTTGCCAAACAGCATAGTCCATTAGTTGGACATGCTGTTTAATTCTTAGTTTCCACATCTCAAAATCAGATGGTTTGAGAATGGGAACACGAATGTTGGACCCTAACCCACTGTTATCAGAAGAACCTCCCGAATCCATTGGGACAAATTGATTTAAAAATAGTTTTGAAAAATAAAGCAAGGTAATGCAAAAACCTTCAACTGGTGATCAAAGGAACCTTAATGATAAGGCTCTGATACCACTTGTCAGGACCGGATATAGATTATATCAAATAACAAGAACTAACTTTTTAAATAATAAATCAGAGTAAAATAAAAGTTAATCTTTAACTATGATCACAATCAACTAAGAAGTTGCGGAATCACACTTAATTGATTAAAGAAGGTTTTAAACACAGATCAATTCAATCAAACAGTGGTTTTATTAACCAACCAGAATGATTACAAAAGCAAACTTCACCCCCAATCTAACTTATTATGTTAGACGAAGAACACAGACTGTTCTTAGGTTTCAACGAGAAACTTAGAGGCTTAGCACTATTCAGAAAGCAATTTACAATTTTAAGAACAAAATGCAAAAATATAATCAATGAGTAGGTACGTACAAATTATGAATTCTAATCTATTATATATACTCCTTGATCTTCCTTGATTTGCTGACAGTTAGGTAATCTTCTATCTTCTGAGATAATCTTGGTGATCTTCAAAATATTTCGAGATATCTTCAAAGATAGGATTCTTCCATATATAGCTCAACAGAAACTGTTTAATGAATACAACAGTTCTTGATTCTTCTAACAGTCTTCAGCTTCAAGGTCTTCAAACAGTTGTAGACATTTACACTAACAGTTCTCAACTGTTTTCATATTTTCAACAAACAGTTTTAAACTGTTTCACCAACCTTCATCAAACAGTTCAATAACTTAGATTATTTCCCAACAGATTTGAAGCTTCCTGACCCTTGATCATTAGTTTTGGCCTTGAATTTTAAGAACTTGCTGAAGTTCTTCATTATGAAAGCTCGTTCAACCTTGAACTCTGGATGACCCTCTTCACCTTCACTTACCCAGTTATTCTCTGTCTCCGTGTCGGAATCTTCAGTGAATTGTTAAGCTGATACATCAGTTTCTGCAACTAGAGCTAAACTCTTCTTAGCTGATCTCTTCAGTTCCTGTTTCTGAGCTCTTGTTTGCTCATCATTCAGTAATATGCCATACAGCTTTCTCATGTCCAATTTTTTTAACTTATTATTAGTCCTGAGAACGAGGCACATGGTATCCCACTCACTGGGGAGAGCATCCAGGAATCTGTTAAGAATTTGGATCTTTTCTCTCTGAACACCAGCCTCTAACATATCATTTAACAGACAAGTAAACCTTGTATAAACTTCAGTAAGAGTCTCAGATTCTTTAGAGCCAAAACTTTCGTACTTCCTGATGACATTCGTCCTCTTGTTCTCCTTCACCTCTTCGGTTCCTTCGTATGCTATACACAAGGTTTCCCACATATCCTTTGCAGTTTTCAGATTAGAGATGGTATGATAGATATCATTGGGAAGTGAGATAGCAATGTTGTTTCGAATCTTAGCATCCAAGTTTACCTGTCTTCTGTCTTCATCAGTCCACAGGTTCCTCGGTTTAGGACGAGGTTCCAGTAGATCACCTTCTTCACTCATAAGCGAAATGGTTTTTAGAATGATAGAACCATTTTCTAGAACAGATAGAGACATAGTATCCAAGTTCTCAAGATAGAGAAACATTCTTCCCTTCCAGCTGGAAAAAATTTCGGAAGATAACTTTGGTGGCTTACCAGAAGACCCATTGTCGTTATAGTCAACTTTAGACATCTCGGCAGATCTCAAATTATTGAAGAATTTGAACCCGCTCTGATACCAATTGTTGTTCCCAAATTGTGAATAATACTAACTTAAAGAAATATTAAGTGCGGAAATAGTAATTATAAGAACAGTGAGAAATGCCTAAGGTTGTTAATATTTATATAACAAACTTACAGACTGTAATTTAAGAAGAACAGACTTCTTAAATTCAATTGAAAACTCAAGAACAAACTTGAAAGAAAATACAAGTACAAAGCTATTGCTATCTGAACTTACAGAATGAGCAAGCCACTCTTCTCAACAAAGAGAAGAGCATTTATACATTTCCCTTATCAATCCTAGCCGTTGATATAGTGACACTCGTCACAATCTTGTAGACTGATAAGTAACAGATTCTCATCACGCAATACTATCTTGAAAGTGACAGTTGATGACGTCACTGAGGGGACCATTTGCTGAAGACAGACTTCAGTAAACCTTAACTGAAAGTTTCAGTGATGAAACTTTCAGCTCTTCAGATGTGAACATCATTTGAGCGTAGAGACATTTCTTCAGATAGCTTCTTCGACTGAAATCTTCTTAGAAAACTTCAGTGCTGATGGAATGTAAACAAATCAAGACTAACATACGGCCGCAGAAGGAATAGCAAACCCTTCCTACGGCCGCAGAGGTCCTTTCCAATGAACCACCTCCTACGGCAGCAGGAACTTATCCCTACGCCCGCATGAGCTGTTCTTTGGTGACCTACAGCCATAGGTTATGTACCTAAACCCGTAGACCATGTTCCTTCGTTCGTAGATAGTAAACAACATGACACACCTCCTACGGCCACAGAAACCCATGCCTACGGCCTTAAAAACATAAATAGGCCTCTACGGCCGCAGGAACATAGTCTTACACCCGTAGGAAAGTTCTGAACAGCAGACCTTTGTCCCTGTTCGTGCATAGCTCCTGTAAATCGTATTTTTGACACCCAAATCGACAAAAACTCAATTCTAAACGTTCATAAATTTTACTTAACATCATTTGAAGCTTATACACACACTTGACACAAAAACTAACCATTAGAACACATTAGACACCATCAAAAATGGTTATCTTCTTCACTAACTCCAAACTAGGGTTCTTCAAGGAAAACACTTACAAACAAGATGAAGGAATAACAGGTTGAGCAATTGAATTTAAACTTCCTTTTTACTGATTTCTCTTCAAAAGCTCCACAAGTTAAGAGTATGTGTGTGTTTGTAATAGTATATGTTTTGGTGTTCATACGGGATAAGAAGGAGGGAACCAACCTTGGGGTTTAATTATTAAACTCCGGGTATTTTTTTCCCCTTTCCAACTTGCAACTTAACACACACCATCCCGTTTCAACTCACGGGGATATCTACGGAGTCATTACGCGAAACCATTTAATACATTGTCACTATTACGCATTAACTTCAACTTTCACCTTTCGCATCATATATTCACTTTAACCTTCTAATAACATCAGTTAACAACTAAAACACTTCATTAAATTCAAGGTACAACCATCTAACCACAAGGTATAACTAGTCACAACTAGTCCCATTTTCAAGATGTTACACATCTCTTGAAAACATGCCTTGAGAGACAGCTAGTGCTATCTAGACTTGTAACTTGAGAACGAAGTAACCTCTAAGTTTGTTAATAGATGTGTACACGAGGTAGAGTATCTTAATTATCTCAGAGAATCCAAATAAATGTCATTTCTGAAAAGGCATAGTTTCAAAATTGTTGAAACTATTCTTTCTACAAAGTTTCATATAAGGACCATCATCATTTTTGAACAGGTTTAACTTGGATATTGAACTGGAATAAAATCTTCTTTTTTTCCTTGGGAGGTTTTCCTTAAAGGATATCTTTCTAGATAGATTGAAAGGGAATGGACTAGAGAGATTGATATCTTTGAGGGCTTGGGTTAATTCAGTGGGTGTTTTGGCTTTAAGGATTTAGGATTGAGAGACTTTTTTAACTTTCTTGACTTTGGAATTTAGCTCTTCATGAGTTGAAATAGCTAGTTCTTTAGCTTCTAGAAATTCTTCAAAAGTTATGTTCAGAGCCTTTGCCATTTTCACCATAGCTTTCTCTTCTTCAGCTTTTCTTTTTAGCTCATCCATCATTCTTTCTTCTTCTTGAACCTACTTAGGGTTCATCACATTCTGCCTTTGTCCTTCTGAGCAGAGATTGGAGATGGTTGTTGATGTTGCCTTTGAATTTTGGGGATTTGGATTGATGGGTTAGAGGTTATTCTTATCTCCTGTTGTCTTCTAAAGAGTCTATCCAAGGTTGTATGTTCGTCCTCATCATCAGACTCAGAGATGATCTCTATTGGGGTGAGCAACCAGCTAATGTTTTCTTTTCTTTGTTATGCTCCTTGCTATTGATTTCTTTCTTTTAGGCTCCCCTTAGAAGTTGTATTACTTTCACAAAACGTTCTTGAATAAAAGAGACAATGCTACTGCTATCTTTGCTTTTGGTTTTCTAAACAACCTTTTGTTTTAAGATTCTATTAGCTGATAATTGATAGATCATTTTGATGTCTACTGTAGATTCATTCTCTCCTTCCTGTCATCACACATCAGCAAACAATGAATATATTGAATTATCTTGAGAGGTCATCTCACTCCATTCTTCATGTCCAATATTTTTCTAAATATCACATGCTCTGTGTTGTAATTGTCATCATCTTGAGCAATATCATGACACACACCAATTTCATCAATATCTGTATTGTAAGAGAGTAATTATAAGAAATAATTCTAGAATGAACACTATTCAATTATTAAACATAAAAGTTTTGAAAACGGGTTATATGTACCTTGAGATCTCAGGTCCTTTTCCATGCCTCCAAAATCATCAACTAAAAGAAATGATTTTATTGTTGATCTCCTCAAGGTAGTATTAGACTTCCCTAATGGGTTGGTCATCCCTATTTTCTTTTCTGCCACTTTCTTTATTAAAATTAGTTCTCCCATTGTAAAATTTGCTCTCAATTTATTCTGTTTACTTGCATTCAAATCACTAACTTGTTGATGGGGCTCTCGTTGTTTCTCACATTGATATAACCTACTTTTTGTTCCATGTGAATCAACAAACAACTTATTTTGCTTAGAGCGTTCTTCAAATGGTGACATATCAAAGACATCCGTAGTAGTCACTCGTTGTTTGCTAGATTAGCAAATTTATTCATGGACATTGGTGCAATATACTTTGGATGATGTTGCTAGAACAAGTTGAATTTGATTAGTAAATATTTTTATAGCAATAATACAATGAAAATTTCTAAATTTATATACCGTTTTGTGAACACCAATATTTGGAGCTACTTGTTCCTCGTATATTCCTTCATGATCATCACTTAAATGGGGGATATACTCTTCATCTTTGTCATTAGTAAGTGCTAGTCTCTCTTTCCTCTTTCATTTTTTTTATTTTCAACCAAACTTGTCAAAGATTTGACAATATTTTTGACCCCCAGCTCTCATAATCTTTGTTGGTTCTCTTGAACTCTTATCATTTTACTCCTCTCATAATCATTAATATTTTTGTGAGCAACTTGATCTACATTGCTTTTATTTCCCATATTGTACCTGTTCAATGTCAAATCATCAATAAGTTGTTATACTAAGAATATAACTAAAAAACTTCAAATAGCTATAACAAATGTTAAAGGAAATTATAGTTCTTTTACAAGCAGACTAATAAAAGTCACTTGCATATTGTGTTTCTGAGCAACCTTAAACGATCAATAGAAGCACATAATAACAAAATTGTTCAGGATTAGATAACACACACACACACACACACACACACACACACACACATATATATATATATATATATATATATATATATATATATATATATATATATATATATATATATATATATATGTATGGGAGGGTTCATGCGAGAACCGTTGTTAGTGCGCGAACCGCGAGAACCGCGAGAACCAATCACGGCCGTTCCTTGAATATGGGAAGTTTCATGGATGGTGAACATGGAGGGATAGAGTATGGCAGGGTACATGTGAGGAATTTATGGGTGGGCAATGACATTGAAGGAGGGGAAATTGGACGGCTCAGATTGGTTCTTGCGGTTCTCGCACTAAGAATGGTTCTCGCAAGAACTTTTTCATATATATATATATATATATATATATTCAATTAATCAATGCATATTCCTTAAATATTACAAACACTTGTTGATAAATTCCGAAATCCAACAGATTATGAAAAGGTAAGAACATAAGTATTGTGATTAAGTGTTTTATCTTTGATGTGGATGAAGATAAGTCCAATTGAAAAGTAGAAAGGGTGACGAAAAGTTGTTCCACATTTCACGTCTTCTCTCTTCTCACCATCTGTATAAGCCTTTCTTTAATGACCAGGGCACCAAACAATTAGTTTGATTAGGGCACCAAACGATTAGTTTAATTTTAAAGGATTCGGTATTATCCCCGGGATCATTCGAATGATAGTTTCATGTTATTGTATATGGTATTCTCCCCTCGATCATTCATAAGAAAGCATTCAATATTTCAATTGCAAAGCATTCAACCCCTTGACAAATGGGAAAAATGCAACAAAAAAGAAGAAGACAAACTTCAATTAAGGTATCTTCAATTGCTGAAATTATTGATTTTGATGTAAAAAATAGATACATTGATTTTGTGCACCCGGTGTTTGATGAAATATCAAAGAGGAAAGTATGGTTTAATGCAAGTCACTTTAGATGCAATAATTTGAGGCCTTTCTTCCTCCAATAGGAAAAATATGTTGTTAGTGACACACCATATTCTAAATGAAGATGGCTATTAGCAAATGTTTCATTTGTTTTCATCTTCTACCTTTAGGTTTTTAATAGATGAATACTTTTTTATTTGAATTTTAGATAAAATTATTAATTCATACCTATAAATCTTTGTAAACTATTCATATTTCGGCCCTATGAAGTATTATTTCATGGTCATTTGTAGAATGACGGCTATAAATCTTAGTGGATGTTGGAAAAGTTTATTGAATTAGTGTTGGAAGTATGGACTCTAACACAACATGGGAAAAATGAGCAAATCTGTTAGAATGACGGCTATAGTGTCGTTTTTCAATTGCTATTTCTTATCTAATTTACGCAATATTTAGGTGTTGCATATGAAATTTTGTTATAATACTTTTTTTTGGGGGGGGGGGGGGGGGGGGGATGGGAGGATGAGACTAAAAGACTTAAACAAGAGTATCATATAAATTAAAATTTCATATAATTTTAAGTTGATTAGTAATTATTGTATGTTGCAATTTATAAGATCAATGTTTAGTTAGACTAGAATACATGATGAGAAATTGGTATTATGAGGTTTCTATGTATATACACATATTATTAGGGATAATATAAGATGGATATTTTATATCTAATCTATATATTGAGCAGCGTATTTCAATTTGCTAATTTGACCATTGATAATAGCTTAGATATACACCACAAGGTGAAAAATTGACGGAGGTTAACACATATGAGCGAGTGTGGTCCTCTAAATTTTAGAGGACATAAGGGCGCATAGTAGAATATGAAACTAGAAAATAAACTCATGATACATGTTCGTTCATGATTAGAAAGTGGTATAATATATTATTACTAACCAAGCATATGCTTACCTAGGATGTAATTTTGTGTGCAGGTGTAACCAATGGAATGAGTAATAGAAACGGTGTGGCTTACACTTGATGGGTTTGTCTTTGTGATGGCTAGAGGGCACTTGTAACACATTTTTCGTAGAGGTGATGTAAAGTATATATGTTTTGTATGACCTAAAAATAGTTTCGAAATAGTGATGTAATGATGATAAATATATGTTTTAAAGTTTGGTTTTGTAGAAGAAATTGTATGGTTATTACATATGTGGTGGTTGTGATTATTTTTTAAGGTTTGTTGCATCTGAGCTCCTTTTTTCTACTTCAAAAGGACTATCGGTTTATTTTAGTGTATATTTGTTTAAAGCTTGTTGTTCAAGGACTTGTTGATAATTGTTTTTGTTTAGGTTTCTTGCTTGTTTTGGCTATATTTGTTGTTGTTAAAGTTCATTGAACTACTTTTTTTCTTAGTTGACACTTTTTTTCTTAGTTGACAGGTTTGACATTTTATAGTGGTTATAATTGGGTATCTTGTCACGACCTTCTTCCGGTCACAACTAGTTATATTTTCTTCTACTTGGATTTCTAAATCTAATTTGTTTTCTTTTTATGCACTTGTGCCTTTGATGATATTCTTTCGAAATATTGAGTATTAATTAGAAAAAGTTTCGTAAAATTTGGACAAAAAAGTATATAGTATAAAAAACAATTTTTGTACAACATATTTTGAACATAAATAATAAATTCTATACTTATATTTTTATATTGCTCTCGTGTTTATTTCTCATTCACATATTGATCTTAAGTACTTAAAGTATAAAATAATTCATTGATGTGTATTATGCACATATACTTCCTAGTAACATTACTTTTATAATTTTTAAAAATAGTGCTCAAACTAAAACAAGTACTGAATTAAAATTAAAAGGCCTAAATGAGTTTTAAAAAGTAATCAAAAAAAGGTCATACAGGTTAATAGTTGAATACAATTAAAAACCAGTGAATGAATATGAAAACTGGTAAAATGAAAGTGAACTTGAAATTGTTCAAAACTCCAATTTTTTACTATAAATATTTGCATAATGTTTATGAGAATTCAAATTCTTATTATCACATCTATAAGTATGGGTCACATAGAGACCTTTGTAATATATTTAATTACTAACAAAACGTATACAAAGGGGCATTATCTAACAAGTTTCTCCTTAATTTCTTAAAATTCATTAATACAAATCCTTTGTTATATTTATACTCTATGCCACAATTGAATATTAATATACTAACACTTTTTTCAATATTACAGTTTTCATTAAAGTTTACAACACTAACTCATGGTTTTTAAGTTTAAAAGGCAACACTTGTTAAGAATGTTGCATTATTTTGGTAAAGTTTGCAAATTTTAATATAAGTGTTGCTTTTTAATCGTTACAAATGCAAGACTTTATAAAGATATGGCAATTTTGTATAAATTATACAACACTTCATAAAAAGTGTTGCATTAGATGTTTGAATGCAACACTTATTTTCAAAGTATTGCTTTCTAGCTGACATTGTGTACAAATGCAACAATATTTAAAAGGGTTTAGTTCACGAAAATGTATCCAACTTGTCACCTTTTGCTATTGTATGTATCGAACTTTCAAAGTTACCATTTAATTTACTGAACTCCCAAAAGTTACCATTTTATGTACCAGTAGTAGGTTATAAGCTGATGTGGCACAGGTTTCTCTGACGTGGCTGTGACATGGCATATTACCTCGATTTGTTATGGTTTAAGAATAAATAAAAAGCAAAATCGTTAATAATAATAATAATAATAATAATAATAATAATAATAATAATAATAATAATAATAATAATAATAATAAATCTCTAATCTAAGTCAGGGCTTTCGATGAATTGTCAGTGGTATGCAAATCTCCATAACATCAATCAAATTTGAAACTTGAAGAAATGAATTGAACTTTGTGAAGACTCTTGATTATGACTCCAGAGAAAAAGTTACTACCACAGAGGATAGCAATTATGTACACCATCCTCTTCATTTTTAGAGGGGTTTTTTGTTTTGATTTTCTTAAGGATGAAGACGATGAAGATGAAGATATTCATATGGGTGATATGGTCATTTCCAGAATTCAGATTATGAATTAAAGAAATGTTACAAACAAACCAAAATTCCTTAAGAAAGAAGAAGGAATTGAAGATTGAATGCTTAGGAAATCAAATAGGATGATTCCATTGAATTAGAGAGAATGTTACAACTAGAGAGAGGATTTACAATTGACTAAGAACTCCCTAACACACACTCTTGCTATTGTATTTATACAAAGGATTAACCAACTGTAACAACTTTCAACTAACTCTCCAATTGGTACATAACAATCCATCCTCCTTGAAAAGATTATTGTCCTCAAGAATCCTAACATTGCTTCAATCGAATCCATCTTGATCAAGAACTTTTTTAAGGGCTTTGATAGATGAAGAGGATGAACAAAATCAGAAAAATATTGATGAACAATCAGCTCAAATTTGATAAATCCATTCTCGTAATCTTTCTTTATTCCTGTGTTTGCTGATTCCAGATTCTTGATTGGAATACTCACTTTGTCATCTTGACTAACCCAAGAACCTTTGGAATCAACCCATTCATATATCACACATGTTTTGAGATCTGACTGAATGAAAGATCTAACCACATTATCATCAATCTTTTTGCTAGTCACTACACCTGTTTCATCATTTGTTTGGATGTCTGAATCAGCAACAGACATTTCATCAAACACATAGTGTGCATCTTTTTCATTCTTTTCATTTTCTTGAACTTTTACTTTGGGTTCCCCCATTTGTAAGCTAGGAACACTTTTCATCACAGATTCATCAAGAATGGAGAGATTTGGAACACAAGGATCGTGTTTGGAACATCTCATCGCATTAAAATCAACACCCGAATTATGGAAAAATTCCTTGTTTGATGTTCCATTAAAAGGTAAGGGAGGTATTAGACTATAACCTGAGTTTTTTCTAGATAGAGTTTGCACCATACCCACCATGATTTGTTGTTGATCAGCAACTTCTTCCATCTTGCTTGTGATTTCTTTTAACTTCATCGTAATACCTTCCATTGACTATTTAATATTTTCTTCAATTGCTCTGCTTTTTGCATCCATTGATTGTTGCATCGCAGCTGTAATTGCTTCAGAGAAGACCGCCTTAGTTGATTCGTCCATGTTAATTGACCTTGTATTCATAGTTGAAGGAGTCAATTAACTGCGATTTGTCGCCAAGATCACAGCTCTGATACCGATTGATATGGTCATTTCCAGAATTTAGATTATGAATTGAAGAAATGTTACAAACAAACCAGAATTCCTTAAGAAAGAAGAAGGAATTGAAGATTGAATGCTTAGGAAATCAAATAGGATGATTCCATTGAATTAGAGAGAATGTTACAACTAGAGAGAGGATTTACAATTGACTAAGAACTCCCTAACACACACTCTTGTTATTGTATTTATACAAAGGATTAACCAACTGTAACAACTTTCAACTAACTCTCCAATTGGTACATAACAATGGGTTTTCATTCTGTTTTCATCTTGATGTTCTTCATCTTCATCCTCAAGTTCTTAAAAAACGTGTTTCGATTTAGGGTTCTGATTATGAATCTGGTTGATTTAGTAAGATTGCATCTCCCTTACTCCATTTTCGATCTCCCCTGCTCCATTTGAATCTGGTCGATCCATCGATTTCTACGACCCAGGTTTGGGGATTTAGTTCATCTTCGAAGGTATGCATTTCTTGTTTCGATTATAGGGTTATTTCTTGTTTCAAGCTGCCATCGGTTACTTCTTGTTGCGATTTCATTTCTGGGTTCTTGTTCAAGGGGTTATATAAGTTTCGATTCCATTTCATAAGACCAGATCTGCAATCGATTTTCTATTCCAAGTTGTAGGGTTCTTATATTAACCGATTTTGGGTTTTTTAATTTTGTTTACGTCTTTCGTTTTCAACGAGATCTGGGTTTCTAACTTCTTGTTTGGTTTGACTTTTAGATTTTAAACCTTTGATTTATTGTGTGAATATCTTTTAGTGTTATTAGATAATATTTGCTCATGTGTATAATCTTCAGGTTTTTCCAGATTTCAAGTTCATCCTCATGATAGACAAAAGATAATTATCTTTAATTTTTAAATATAATTGGTATTAACTGACATGACAGCATATGTGGAATTAAGTGGTATAAAAAATAAAGCAAAAAATGATAATATGACTGGTAACCTAATTAAAAGGTAAAAGGATACATTAATTGGTAATATTAGAAAGTTTGATACACTAAATGGTAAATTTAGAAGTTCAGTACACATAATAGCAAAAGGTGTCAACTTGGATACATTTACGTGAACTAAACCCTATTTAAAAGTGTTACTATCAAAATGTTGCATTAGCCTCATTTTATTATAGTGCATACTTTATTCTCTAAATTTACGAAAGATTTTCTTTCCTTTCTTCTCAATGGTTCCAACATTCACTCACTCCCCATTCAATTGAAATTACCCTCAAGTTCTTTTGTTTAGAAATAACCCACAATATGTTTTCTCTATATTTTAGAATTAGGAAATTTACAAATTTAAATCTCTCAAATTCTTAACCCTCTCTATTTATTTTTTATTTTATTTTATAAAGGATGGTAAATTCATACTCAATATTTATATATAAAAGTTCATGTAGATTTATTATTTTCACTAATTAATTAATTAAAGAGATTATTTAATAAAATAATGACTCAAAGTTTTGGGGTGTTACACAGAGTTCCATAATTGATCTCTTGTGTCCTCTCGGTTGCCGTAGAAAAACTGGAGTTTAGGAGTCGCATAGAGGAGGGGAACAAGGATGGGCCTCAAATTCTCCCTCTAAACAGTTTCTTTTATTCGATTTTGCTATTGCATAACTAGGGTTATCATATTCGTCTATTAGCCAGAAAAAATGAAGATTTACGCATCACAGAGGTATATTGGTGATAGTTAATTAGTTTTATTCGAGTGGGCTATTGCATATTTAGTTAATTTGTTTAAAACATGTGCTTTTTAGGAGCATTGATGCATTGCATTTGAAATTGGAATAGGGATTTGTATTTCTTTATGAAGTAGATGCGGATATATGCAATGGTAGTGAGAAGATTCAAGAATATAATTCGACATAGTATGGAAGAACTGAATAACCTGCATGTCTTATGATGTACAGAAGATAGATAAGAAGTCATGTGCTATAGGAAAATAACCAAAAGGTGTCATGTGTTTTACAAACAAACTGCATGTCTTATATTACTCGAAGCATTATTACTAATTAATTAAGGAGATTTGAAACTAGAGAAGGATGACTGATAGAATGCCAGTAGCTAGGGTTCCTTAGAAAGTCTAGGGTTGCGTGATAACTAGATTAATGACATGTGATACGTGAAATATAAACTGATATAGTAAGGAGGACTCTATGGCAATGCCACCTATTAATTAGTGCATTGTCGATACATCCAGTATGGTGAATACAAGAAATAGAGATGTGATACCAGTTGAGAGGGGTCGCGGGAACCCACCAAATGGGGAAGATGCTAGTGTAACAAGGGAGAGTGACCCCGTATGCAACTGATTTTGAATTATTTACTCCCTGAAACTATGGTTCCACCAACAAAGATACCCGGAAAACAGGGAAAAAGAATTTGTGGAAATGAGTATGACTGAGTTGGTGACTTCTGTTGTGACCAACACTCTAAAGGAGTTACTACTGAAGATAGTGGAATACCTAAAAAAGGATATGAGTACCATAATGGATTATAAACTGGGTGCTTTGTGGGCTGCAAAGGAAACCATTACAGTAGCGGCCACCGCCCAGCTAGTGACGTCAGCTGTCAATCAGGTGAACCAAGGATATTCTTTCCGAGACTTTTCGGCTTGTCAGCCGTCAACCTTCTAGGGTCTGCCCGTTACGAGATGGATTTCAGGGGTGGAGGGAGCTTTCTTCACCAGCAGGGGTGCGGACGACACCAAAGTTTGGTATGCTTCTAATTTTCTAAGGGGAGCAGCGAAAGATTTGTGGAACTTACTACGAAAAATGAAAGGCGAGGCATTCGCAAGGATGAAATGGGAAGAGTTTACAGAATTTTTCGAGTATGCTCCCAAGGTGGAGATGGAGAGAGTGATGGATGAGTTCATGAAACTATAATAGACCACTAAGATGGTTAATCAGATCACTAAAGTGTGTAAGGAGAAACTGCTCTACTACCCGGCATACGCCAATGATAAAGGATTATAGATGCACCGATATACCCAAATGTTGAGAGAAGACATACGAGAGTTTGTAGCAAGTGGTCAGTACTCCACTCTTGACCAGCTAGTTGAGGTATCAAGGAAAAGGGAAATGTATTTGACTGAGAGAAGCAAGAAGAGGACCGCGGAACAAGCTGCTTTGAGTAACAACCAAGGGAAGCAACATGTCAAGAAGCCTAACACTGGGGTGAGATGTGAGAGTTGCGGGAAGATGTACGTTGGAGAATGCCTTCAGGGGTTGGATAGGTGTTTTAGATGTGGAAGGAGTGGGCATCATGGTAGACTGTAAAGCTCATCTGAATTTGTGCTTTAAGTGTAACAGATGAGGGTACCGCGTGGCAGAGTGCCTGGAGGTGACAGGAGGAAGCGGGAGAACATTTTGTCAACCTCCACTCAGGATCACTGATGGTGAGAAGAGAGAGAAGCCGGAAATTTCAAAACCCAGAGGTCATGCTTTCCAGATGACGGTCGAAGAAGCCAATAGAGATTCCCACATTATAGCAGGTACTTTACTTAACTCCTAAACTGCACTCGTACTTTGTATCTTTGTTAATCTATACAAGTTTGTTACTAGATCCGGTGGAACTAGAAACTCCATCAGGAGTAGAAATATCCAATGACAAGACCTTGAATGTAACTTTCATATAAAGGAGCATGTGGGCGTGA
Organism: Pulicaria dysenterica; assembly: GCA_947179395.2. Taxonomy (NCBI): domain Eukaryota; kingdom Viridiplantae; phylum Streptophyta; class Magnoliopsida; order Asterales; family Asteraceae; genus Pulicaria; species Pulicaria dysenterica. The sequence continues at coordinate 14,080,275 of OX359294.1, read as the reverse complement.
TAGACGGTGTAGATTTCTTATAGACCTCTTACCAGCCCTTTGAGAGGATCATACAGACTCACAATTTGAGTGGGGTGAAACCTCTACCTACAACAAAAGGCAGAAATAGTTTAAAAGAATGTTGGAGTACGTCCACTAGGGTCGTGAAACATTAAAAGCTACTCAGAGCCGACAAAAAGTTATGCAGATGACAATAGTCGATACTAGAATTTTAGGTAGGATATTATGTTTGCTTAAGGTAACTTCGTAGAAGGGAGTGATACCATGCAGGAAATAAGGGAATCTGAACCTTATAATTCATTGGAAGATCCAAGTAATCGCAAGAGTCGGTAAGGTGGCCTATCATCTAGGCTTACCTGAGGGATCATCAAGGATACACAACACTTCTCAAGTATCTTATTTTAGAGAGTGTTTAACTGACGAGACGGTGTAGTACCTTTGGAAGGTGTCACATTAGATGAGAAACTGAATTTTCTCGAGAAACCAGTTACAATCATTGAAAAATTGAACAATCAATTGTGAAACAAATGAGTAGGAATGGTTAAGGTAAGATGAGAACGCCGCAAAGATTCCGAGTAGGCCTAGAAATCCAAAGAGGAAATGAGAAAGAACTACCCCGTGTTAGTCGAGTTGAGTTTTCTAGGACAAAATCGTGTTTAAGTGGGGGAGAGTTGTAATACCCGGAACTTCGAAATAAATAAAAGAATATTAATTCACGCTATTATTGTTATCATTTTGGATAGTGTAAGAAAGTAAGAGGACTAATTGGGCTTGTATGATTATTTCAAGGGAAGAAATTATATATATTATTTGGCCTTGGTGTAGTACCCGAGTCCTTAGCTATTATTATTAATGAAAGTTGAGACTTTAATACTACATATATACTATTGATGATTGGGCTTGAAGTTTAAATGGACTTAATGGGCATGAGCAAATTGGGCTTAAGGTTGTTTACAAGTGGACTAGATAATAAGAATTGGGCTAAAGCCTCTTTATGAGGTGAGATATTTGTTATATGTTTGTTAGGGTTAAGTTCTCAAGAAAACTTCTACAGTTCCATTCATTTTCTTCATCTGTGTTCTTGAGAGAGAGTAAGAGTAAGGAAGAGCAAAGGGAGGTCTGAGGAGGAAAATCACCATTTAACCACCATTCCTTCAAGGCACTATTAGGAGCACCATAAATTCTAATAAATGTAATTTTTCCTGGATTTTTTGCTAAGTTATTTGGATTAGAGGGCTGTGTTTGTGAGTGTTTCATGGGTTTTCTACCAAGAACAAACAACAAGTGGGTTTTGAAATTTTGTTGATATTTCTCAAGTTCTTGTTACTTAAATGGATGGAGAAATGATTTGTATTTAGTTTGAAACAAATTAAACAAGTTTTGAGATTGGGTAACTTTGAAAATTTGCGTGGGTGAAACCTGCAAGTTATGTCCGACAATGATGAAGTGTACGTACGACTTGTAAGTTGTAACACAGCCACACATCCGGCATATGTTTATTTGGGCCCATCCAACATTCCATGACCACGCATGCACCAAGGTCAGCTAGTCCGACTTTTAATTACAACAAATGCATGCATGCGACTTGGTTTTTAAGAAAACTTCATAGGGACCTATCCGACTTCTAGCATGCATTAATGCATATACGGTGATCCGACTTTGAAGCCCATTAATGGCCCATCTGACATTCATTTGTATATATATATAACATCCGACCTTGGTAGTAATTGTTTGATCCGAGTATCCGACTCGACTTTTAATCCATGCATGAAGTGTAATTTATATTTACGGCTAAGGGTTTATCTGACATGTACTTGTAGATATATATTTAGTGATTGGACCCATCCGGCCCAAAGGTGACATGCACGTCCGACTTATAAATGCTATGCGACAAGTTGATGGTAACATGCGATCCAACCTATATGTAGTATATGTATATCTATGTGTTACGTGTGCATGCCATCCGCCCCTTGTATGCGACATATGGTTTTTGAAATAGAAAGTCCGACTTATATATATATATATATATATATATATATAGAGGGAAGTTCCATCGAGAACCAAAAAAAATGCGAGAACTGCGAGAACCGATCTAAACCGTAAAATATCTATCAAACGACAATATATTAAATTATGAAAATTATACCAAATATGCTCTTTTAATATGACATCCATATTGCTATATTTTTTTTCAACAAAAAAAATTCGTTTTTGCCGGGTTTTTTTTTCTAGCACTATAAAGTATGTTACATATATGTAATCAGTACTATAAGGTATGTTACATATATGTAACGAAATTTTTTTTGTTGAAGAGCATATTTTTGTCGTATTAAAGAGCATATTTTTGTCGTTAACTTGGTATAATTTTCATAATTTAATTTCTTGGCGTTTGGTAGATATTTTAGTTTTAAAAAAATGGGGATCGGTTCTCGCAGTTCTCGCATTTTTTTTGGTTCTCGATGGAACCCTCCCCTATATATATATATATATATATATATATATATATATATATATATATATATATATATATATATATATATATATATATATATATATATATATATATATATATATAGAGGGAGATGATATACTAAAAAAAGTTTTAATTTACAAAAGCTAAAGAGAAATCTCAGCCACTAATCTCCTAAAAAATGGCTTTTTCCTTTTTCTCTTAAATATTAAAAAATACAGAAAAGGGTATACTCGACCTTTTACAAAATTCGGTTCCTGATATTTAGAAACAGACTTTTAATTTATTCAAATTCTCCAAAAATACAGATTATGTTTTCCAGATAATACAGATTTTCTATTATCTATTTTGATGCACAAAACAAAATCGTGCTAACAATAAACAAAAAATTTGATTCACAACCACCATTCATACTAAAAAACACATGTGGAACACAATTCGAACATAAAAAAATAACCCATGTTCTTACATTCACGTTCTGAATTTTCATCAGATCTCAAATATTCAACATCCCACTAAAATCGATTCACAACTTCAATCAAATCTAAGGAATAAAAACAGATGCACAAATACAACAAAATCAACTGATGAACAAAAATAGATGCACAATTGTTAGGGAGATAGCTATATCAAACCTAAATCAAAAATATCTATTAAGTAAAATAGGATTTGATGTTAACAAAACCATATATTCAGTTTTGGACTTAGATTGATGAAAAACATGTGTTGTTTTTCTATCTGAGACTTAAATAATTTCTAAGTAAGAAATGTCAGCTGACGAATCATAGTGTCAGCTGAACACTGAGTATCAGCCAAAGGACCAGCTTCAGAAGGATCAGCTGAGAAGAAAAGATCAGTCAAAGAGCATCAGCTGAGGAATCACACTAGATCAGCTGATAGCCTAGAACCATCAGCTGATGAAGATTTCAAGATCAGCTGAGCAGTCAAGGATCAGCTGACACAATCACAGTTATCAGCTGATGCCTCCCATTTGTCAGATAAGGTATTTATTACTTATCCAATCTTTTCCTCATAAGCTGACACTACTTAAAATGACTAGCTGAGCCCTTGGGAACATCTGACAATTTAGTTTGATCAGTTTATTAGCTATACTTTGATTTGTATTGTTAGCTGAGCATCTCGATCAGCTGAGCAATTCTAGTCAGCTGAGTCTTTCACTTTTATCCTTAGCTGAGCAAAATTACAATTGCAGTTCAGTGTCCGTTAGCTGAGTCCTTACTGTATATCTCAGTTAATAGCTTTTCTATGTAATATTCTGTTAAGTCAAAGGCAGAACATGTGTTATTCTATTATGCCTTAGATCTTTCTTTGTAAAAGTAGTTAGCACTTTTTGTATCTGCAAATAAACAAAAAGGATATATCTTTATCCTCTGGAAAGGGAGAAATATACTTTAGAAGAGAAGATCTCAAAGATATGCTTTGACAAATAAAGTATGGCTGGCAACTCTATACTTGGTTAAGTCAAATCATCAGAAAGCATGGTGTTGATTAAAACACAAGCATGGAAGGATAAGGTTACTTTCTCAAGACATAAAGGTAGTAATTTAATAATATAATAATAGATAGTGGGTATACTCATTACTGAAAAGTAAGTTTACTTTTCACACTTTGCGTGTAAAGATAAACTACTTTTCACCCACTAACTTTATCTATTATAATATTATTAAACCGAGTACCTTTGTCTCCTTCTCTCTTCATCAAACCGGACACACCTTGCTTATATATACTCATGCATGGAAACATGCTAAGTATGCGAATGCGTTGAAAAGCACTGAAATCTCATAAGTTGAGAATTAGAAGAGTTAGCATTTTACTTTCAGTGTAACAAACTTGTTCATGTGTTGAACGTCTTAGACATTAGTTGTTTAAGATTAGCATTGTCTATGTGTTAGACAAAATTAGTTGCCACCTTTTATTGAACTTAGATTTTCCGCATCTAGTTCATGTAATTCTTGATTAACATCAATAAGAATTATATAAAAGTAAACCGTGTGTCTCTTAAATTTTAATTTGCTAAAGTTTGTATTCAACCCCCCTTCTACAAACATTTGTTGTTGTAGTATCCATTCGGGACCAACAACTGGTATCAGAGCAGGCTAGATAATCCACATCTAAGATCTGTTTTGCTAACTCTTCAACTGCTTCTACCCCACACTACAAAATGGCCACTTCTGTTGCTGCCTCTAATGGTTCTTCTAACAATGGTTCACTCACAAGGTGTCCTATATTTGATGGAGAGAACTTCTCTCTCTGGAAGAGTAGAGTTCTTCTCTATATGTCAAGCCTTGATGATGTGATGCTTAAAACTATTACTGAAGGTCCTCATGTTCCTTCCTCAACTATCCAAGTAACTGAAGCAACTGATGAAGCTCCTGCTGTTGAAAGACTGATTATAAAACCTATAAATCAGTGGTCTGATGAAGACAAAAGGCTTGTTAATCTTGATGTTAAAGCAAGAACAACCTTAGTCTCTGCACTACCAAATGATGTCTATCATCAAGTTCTTAACTGTAAATCTGCAAAAGAGATGCTAGTCACTTTGACTGTTGCATATGAAGGCACTGAAGAAGTGCAGGAGAACAAGAAACTCCTTCTAGTTAGAGAATATGAGTTCTTCTTTGCTCATAAAGGTGAAAGTCTCACTCAGACTTACACCAGGTTCAACTGCCTTATTAATGACTTAAGAAGGGCAGATGTTCACAAAAGCAATAAGGAACTTGTAAACAAGTTTCTAGACTCTCTCCCAGAATCTTGGGATCATTTTATCACTGTGCTTAAACATGGTGAGAAAATCAAGGGTCTTTCACTGGTTGGTTTATATGGAAATCTTATGAATCATTAACAATCAATGAAACAAAGGAAACTCTCTACCAAGGATATGAAGGAGGCTGCAAAAGCTTCATCTACTGCCCTTGTGTCTAAGAATACAAGATCTAGGAGTTTTGCTGCAGTTGTGGATGAGTCCAGTGATGAGGAGAAAGAGGAGGAATCTTCTGATGAAGAGCAAGTGGCTGATGGGGATGAAGTTCTGGAGAACATGGACAACATTGAAGCTGCTGTTGAACAGGCTGCCATGTTGGTTAAAAGGTTCAAACCTTTCTTGAAAAGAAAGGGTGTCAAGAGGTTTGAAAGGAAACCCTTCAAAGGAGAAAGAGCCATGTCAAAACCAAAGGCTTCTGAAGGTTATTTCTCTTGTGGCAAGACTGGTCACTATGCCAGTGAATGTAAGTCCAAAGGAAACACAGGCTTCAAGGGTTCCTCAAACTCAGACAACAAGATTGATTATGAAGCCAAGTACAAGAAGCATCTTGCTGCTGTCCTTGACAAGAAAAAGAAGAAAGCTCAGAACAGGGTGCTAGTTGCTGAAGAAGAAGATTGGGCTGAGGAAGATCTCTCAAGTGATGAAGATGAGGTCCTCACAGCTCAGTTCAGTTTGATGGCCAACACAGCAAGTACAAGTTCCTTTGATGAGGATATGAAGAAAGCTGCTAAAGCTTGTACTTCTCCTGACTGGGATCCTTCTTCTATGTATCAGGTTGGAAAATTTATTAACTATGAAGATAATGAAAAGAACACTATGTTTGATTATCTGTGTGTTGAGTTTCAGTCAAATATTCAAAGAGAAAAGAAGCTAAAATTAGAAATAGAATCACTAAAAGAGAGATTAAGTCTTAAAGATGAGAAACTTAAACAAAAGACAAAACTGGAAGATGATTTAGCTAATTAAAAGATACTTAATCAGATATTGGTAAAAGAAACCAATGAAGCAACAATAAAGTTTAATGACCTTCAAAAAGTAGTTAGATCTTGGTGTGTTTTTGCTGAGAAGACCACTCAGTGTGTCAATGAGCAGATTCCAAAACAAGTTCAAGCTATTATTGGTGGAAATTATTCTCAAGCTGCTAACTGTGTTAATTTTAGCAAGAACATAAATATCTTAGAAAAAGCTGATATTTTAGCTCTTACTTTTCAAAAGATAATAAAAGGAAAAAGTATTATCACTAACAGATTTGTCAAAAGTAAAAGTACTCAGCTGAAAGACTCAACCTCTTCAAAAGTTGGTTCAAGTTCTATTGTCTTAACAGAAAGCAAAAGCACTGAAAATTTAAGTGTAAAGGAAGTAAGTAAAGGAATGGAATCATTTGTTGATACCAAAGAGACATTCTGTTGTCAAACCTTGAAAACTGATACATTAAATTTAGGAACTCAGCTGACAGAAAATTCTTTAGCTAATGATGTTACATCAGCTGATCGAAGAGTAGATGATAACTGCTCAGCTGATAGCCTGTCAGCTGATCATGGATCCTCTTCTGTTTGGTTAGCTGACCAAACATCAATTCAAACTCTTTTAATAGGAGAAACTAAGGGAAAAGGACATTTTGTTTACAAAGAGTCTAAGTCTGCCACACCTAAAGATGATCAAAAACTCATTTTAACTAAGAGTCAATCTAAGGTGACTGTAAACAAAGACCTTATTAGTTTACAGAATCAGCTGCAACAGCTGAATGGTGAAATCTGTCAGCTGATGACCCAAAGTCATCAGAAAACAGTTAAGACATCTCTTAGTAAATTACCAAAACATGTTAAAAGATCCAAAAATCAAAAATGTTATAAATGTGGGAGCAAAGGAAATAAGGCAGATAATTGTTCTCTAGAAGGTAACTCAAGACAGCGGACTGATTATGATAACACAGCTGTTTCTCTCATTCATAAACAACCTAATATAAAGTGGATGGCTAGGTGCAATCCACAGGGGTCCACTTAAATGTGGATGCCCAAATGTCACTAACCTTCTTTCAATCAAGAGTAACCTTTGGTGATAACAATTGTGGGCAAACAAAAGGCTACGGAGAACTTCGTAATGGGAACCTAACCTTATCCAAGGTATCATATGTTAAAGGACTTAAGTATAATCTCATCAGCATAAGTCAGTTATGTGATGGTAATCATAAAGTCCTCTTTACAAAGACAGGTGGTTCCATTTTAGATCAAGAAGGTAAAACAATAATTTGTGAAAAAAGAACCAAGGATGTATATACTCTTGATATGTCCTCTGGTGATCCATCCAAGTTAACCTGTTTGTATACCAAGTCTGTAACTGACACAAACTGGTTATGGCACAAAAGGCTTTCCCATTTAAACTTCAAAAACATTAACAAGTTGAGCAAGGGTGAACTAGTGTCAGGACTACCTTCACTGACGTATGTTAAGTCTAAACCTTGCTCTGCCTGTGAGAAGGAAAAACAGCACAAGACTTCGTTTCCATCTAAGCAAGCCTTCTCCATTACTGAACCTTTCTACATGTTGCACATGGATCTATTTGGTCCTGTTGCTACTGCTAGTATTGGTGGAAGTAAGTATGCATTGGTAATGGTTGATGAATTCTCAAGATACACTTGGGTCATCTTCCTAAAAGCAAAGAGTGAGGCTGCTGAAGAAATTATAAGCTTCATTAGAAAGATGGAAGTGCTCAATGGCAATCTGGTAAGGATGCTTAGAAGTGATCATGGAACTGAATTTAGAAATCAAACTCTTAAAGGTTTCTGTGATGAGAAAGGAATATCTCAAAACTTCTCTGCTCCAAGAACTCCATAACAGAACGGTGTAGCTGAAAGAAGAAACAGAATTTTGATTGAAGCTGCAAGAACCATGCTGTGTGAGAGTGGGTTAGGGTTCAACTTCTGGGCTGAAGCTGTCAGCTGTGCATGTTTTACGCAGAACAGATCCCTTATAATAAAGAGGCACAACAAGACTCCTTATGAAGTGCTCAAGGGAAGGAAGCCCAACATCAGCTTTCTACACATCTTTGGGTGTCAGTGTTTCATTCTGAACCAGAAAGATCAATTGCAAAAATTTGAACCAAAAGCTGATGAAGGTGTGTTCATTGGATATTCTGTAATTTCTAAAGATTACAGAATCTACAACCTCAGAACAAAGGTCATAGAAGAATCAATCAATGTAAGTTTTAATGAAAATGACTTTGTTGCTTCCTGTTCTACTAATCAATCTACAGGTAAGGAATTTAATGATTTGCTGCGTACTGAAGACAACACTCCAGTATCAGCTGATCCACTCCCATCAGCTGATCCAATCTCATCAGCTGACATAGATGACTTAGATGAACCTGTTCCGAATGTACAAAACACCTCTGCACATTCTATCCTAAACCAACCCACACTTTTACTAAATGAAGGGAATCATGATTCAACATCAATGGACTCTAATTCCATATCAAACATTCCCTCATCAGTAGAAATCTCATCAGATTGTAATCAATAAATTATGTCAGCTGATCAACCAGAAGTCTCATCAGCTGATCCAAACCAAAGAATTTCAACTCCCATAATCCAAAATGCCTACAAGGACCTCAGAAATCTTCCAATTGATCAGGTCATAGGTAACATAGAAGCACCTGTACTAACAAGATTAAAAGCTTGTAACTTCTGTTTATATACAGGTTTTGTTTCTATGATTGAACCAAAGAAGGTAGATGAAGCTCTAACTGATCCTCACTGGATAAATGCCATGCAAGAAGAATTGGCTGAATTCACAAGAAACAATGTATGGACTTTGGTGCAAAGACCAAAGGACAAATCCATCATTGGCACTAAGTGGGTGTTCAGAAACAAGATGGATGAACAAGGGCTGATCATCAGAAACAAGGCAAGATTAGTTGCTCAGGGGTATTGTCAAGAAGAAGGTATTGATTATGATGAAACCTTTGCCCCTGTTGCAAGACTTGAAGCAATAAGACTATTTCTTGCTTATGCTGCCTTCAAAGACTTCAAAGTATTCAAAATGGATGTTAAGAGTGCCTTCCTCAATGGTGAATTGAAAGAAGAGGTGTATGTCAAACAACCTCCAGGTTTTGAGGATACAAGCAAACCAGATCATGTATACTTCTTGAACAAAGCTTTGAATGGTCTGAAGCAAGCTCCAAGAGCCTGGTATGATACCCTCTCTTCTTTTTTGACCAATAAAGGATTTATGAGAGGAAGCATAGATAGCACTTTATTTATAAGAAAATTCAAGGGTGATGTGATTCTTGTACAGATTTATGTAGATGATATAATATTTGGGGATCTTTGCAAAAAGTTTTCCAAACTCATGTCTGATAACTATCAAATGAGTATGATGGGTGAATTAAACTATTTTCTAGGTCTTCAAATTAAGCAAGAGGTTGATGGAATTTTCATTCATCAAACAAAGTATGTAAATGACTTACTTAATAAATTTGAGTTTGAAAATTGTTCTTCAATGAAAACACCCATGTCCACTGCCTTAAAGCTTGGAAAGGACACTGATGGTAAATCAGTGAACATTACAGCTTATAGAGGTATGATAGGGTCTCTTTTATACCTAACTGCTAGTAGACCAGATATTATGTTTTCTACATGTCTTTGTGCTAGATACCAAGCAAATCCCAAAGAATCTCACTTAGCTGCAGTTAAAAGAATTTTCAGGTATCTCAAAGAAACTCCTAATCTAGGTCTTTGGTACCCCAAAGACTCTGATTTTGAGTTAGTTGGATACACTGATTCTGACTTTGCAGGTTGCACACTAGACAGAAAGAGTACATCTCAGGGTTGTCAATTATTAGGTGGAAGATTAGTCAGCTGGTCAAGCAAGAAACAGAACTCTATTTCAACCTCTACAGCTGAGGCAGAATACATTGTTGCTGGAAGCTGCTGTGCTCAATTGCTATGGCTGCAAAATCAACTACTGGATTATGACATACAGTTTGAAAATTCCCCAATTCTGTGTGACAACACAAGTGCCATATCTATCTCTAACAATCCTGTTTTGCATTAAAAAACTAAGCATATTGAAATCAGACATCATTTTCTTAGAGATAATGTGCAGAAAAAGAAAGTTTCTATGCACTATATAAACACTGATGTTCAATTAGCTGACATTTTTACAAAACCTTTGGATGAGTCTCAGTTCAACTTTCTAATATCCAAACTTGGCATGTTAAATTTGTAATATATTCTCTTCTTAGGTAGTTAATTGTGTGTGAGAAAATAATTTTATTTGTGTGTGAAATGAAGTACTTATCTAAGCTTCTACATATTTTACTTATGGTAGATCAGCTAATAGAATTATGTCAGCTGACGATCATCAGCTGACACTATACCTCAGCTGATAAACCATCAGCTAAGACTTAGAAGCTCAGCTAATTGCATTCATTAGCTGACACTTATTTTATATCAACATGGATCAGCTGACACTCTCGTTTGTCAGCTGATGATTTTCAAAAGTCAAAAATATTGTGTCCCCACACTTATTTTATTAATTTCTCATTTGTATTTATTACTAGGTTATTTAATTTAGTTTATTTGTCCGTTTATTGTCTGTGTATTTAATATCTATTCCGTCTATTACCTTTTTGAAGAAGTGACAGTTACTTTTTGCAAAATATTTTTGTGACAGTTTAGGTTTCCAAGGAAGATTTAGAGGTGTTTTCGAGCGGTTATTCATTTCTTAAGCTTTCAAAATTCCCAAACACTCTTTCTCTCTCAAACTTTCAAACCCTAAACTCTCGTTGCTCAAACTTCATTCACTCTGTAATCATGGTGATCTTCAACCCTGCAACTTCTCCAAACGCCATTGCTGGTGAAAATGTCGCACCCAACTCTGAAATCACAATACGCCCAAACAACTTTCTCATAAACACTGACATTCCCTCGAGCAAAGCAAACCAGGGATACGAACCTATGGTGGCTTTCATAACTGCCCATCCCCTGTTCGCATGTCTATCTGCTCATCCTCTGTTCATCTTTCCAAACATTGTTGGTGAGATGTGGTACACTGCAAGGTACCATGCTAATCAAGACTTAATCACTTGCACCTGCCTCAATGGTACCATCAACATAAACATCACTACTGATTCTCTTAGACAAGCGATCTCCATACCCCATATGGCCCCATTTCAACCTTTTGCTACAATGGATCAAGTTCTAGAGGTTTTGCCCCTGATTGGCTACCAAGGTGCTGTTTCCCATGGCCAGTATAAACTGTCTGCTCTAGGACACCCATGGAAATATTTGGCCAGTGTAATCATTCGATGTTTTGGTCACAAGTCTGGCAGCCATGACCAAATGAATCAGTCTGAATTGATGATTCTTCATGCTTTGGTCACAGGGAGGAATATTGACTTCTCACAAGTCATATTCTCTGAAATGGTGGATAAGATCACTCTGGGCACATCAAAGAAATCAACCAGAACCCTAGTTCCTTACATCAGGTATCTAAGTTGAACTGCACTTAGAGATGTTCAGAGGGAACACTATGCTGGGTTAGCTGCTGACTTGCACATTATGACCATCCCTCAAATGGGTCAGAAAACTTTCCATTTGATAAGGGAATTTCAAGGTCCTGCTATAACTGCTCAGATGCAAGAATTGATAGATGTTGCTGCTGAGGAAAATGAAAATGAAGAGGAAGTTGTTGCTGAGAATATTGAGGGACAAATGGCTGATGATTTTGAGTCTCCTGATTTAATTACTGATCATTCTGAGGAGTGTATGACTCATGCTCCAGATGAAGCCTTAGTGGAAGAAGATTTGATGTTTAGAGCAGATGTGTTTGATGAACCAGCACAGGATGAGCCTATTAATCCTGATGCTGAGGATGATAATGACAATGGTGCTGACAGTGGTCAAAATGATCATGATGAGGGAAATGATGACTTTCATGGTGGTGATGCTGGAATTCCTTATACTGAAAATGTTCAAGATACCACCTCCTCATCTTCTCAAACTGGGATGCCACTCTCACACTTTCCTGCCAGTTCCAGCTCAAGCTCTCAACCAAATCAACAAAGTGGAGATGCAGCTGATGGTGATGATGCTGAGGAAGACACAATTTCTGACAATCTCATTCAACTAATTGAGATCAGCAAGACTCAGCACATCGCAGGTATAATCTCTACCACTCTTGAGGATACTCATTTGGTTGACCCCACCAATGAGAACCTATCCTCTCCTCTAGTTGTAACACCCCCACAACTGCCAAGCTCTAGTCAACTCCCAACAGTTGCTAGTTCTACTCCCTTTGCAACTCAAATAGAAACAAGGTCAATAGAGATGGTGCATACTGCACTTATCTCAGAGGAATTGCACACTGCACCTCTGACCTCAACTCCTATAGCTACCTCTTATTTTGAGGGGGAGCTCATGGAAGTTGATATAACCCTACAACCAGTGGGTGTGTCCTCACAACAGGGCACATCTGTAAATATGGGATTGCTGCAATCTGGGTCACCCTCCCAACAGGGTGATGCCATTGAAAGACAGACCTCCTCCCAAGGTCATATTGTGTCTACACCCCAATTGAGTCAAGCCTATCCCCTAGTAAGTTCACAACAACTTACTACTGTAATAAGGGATACCCCTTTGAGTGCAACCCTCACTCACACTCACATATTTGCACCTATTTTTGATTCAATTCTTAGACATGCTAGTGCGCTACCTGTCAATACTAGTGGCATAAACCAGTCATTGGTACAGGGTACCATCTCTGCTCCCAGTGATCTTAGGCCTATAAACCAAGGTCTAAGTGAGGGACCACAATCCATTCCAGTTCTAAGCACAATTTCTCAATCAATTCCAACTCAACCCATTTCCTCTACTTCTGAACCCTCACCCCAACTACTTCAAACCTTATTATCTATCTCTCAAAAGATGGATAGTCTTCAAGCTTCCTTTATCTCTTTCCAAACTCAAACAGAAACTCAAATCTCTCACCTAACCAATGAGATTGAGTCACTTAAAGCCAACCAACCCAAACCCCAACCCACCCCTGCCCCTGTTGATCTTTCCCCTATTCTTACCAAACTAGATGAACTTCTAAACCAAACCTCTACTCCTATTCCTACACCCTCCCCTCCTATACCTGCCCAACCCATTTCTACCTTAAACCATACCATTTCCAATCTCCTTTCCCAACTCAAAACCCTTAGACCCTCAACCCCTGATATCTCCATTACCATTCCTGAATCTCTTCTAACTATCCCTCTCTCCTAAAAGACATTTATACTGAGGTCAATAGGTCCAGCTTTTGTGCTAGGATAAGGCACAGTGATACTCTAAGAGAATTCTCCAATCTCACTGAAGCTATCAACAGCCTAAAACCTCTTATCTCAACTTCCATTCCTTCTTTCTCTCCTATTCCCTCTCACCTTCGACACTCAACATCACCTTTCACTCAGCCTCCCATACCCACTGCCTCACCTTCATCCTCAACCATACCACCCTTTACCTCTACACCTACCCCAACTCCTTATTCTTTCACCACTCCTGATGCCCCTGCAAAGCCTGCTGTTTTTCCCTCCTCTGATGATAACAAAAAGTGGGAGAAGTCAGTTAGGAGAAAGTCAGTTTTACAAGCAGAGGATGCATCAACCCCTGATGAAATAGGATCAGCTGTTGAGGGGGAGAATAAATCTGAGGGGGAGCAACCTGCTCAAGAAAAGCAGAGGCCAAAGAGAAGGCTAAAGCAAATGGCTAGAAGGACAAAAAATCAAAGCAAGGTGAATCCTGTGCTCCAATTGAACTACCATCTGAGGATTCTGATGATGATGATGAAGATGAAATCCCTCTGTCCTCTATGTTCAACATAAAGAAGCAGAGCTCCTCCACTACAGCTTCACCAGTCCAAGCTTCCTCTCCAGTTCAATCAAGTCAACCAACTCCCAGCAGTTCATCAAGAAGAAAAGGAAAGAAGATAATGACTGCTGAGGAGATTGAAGAAAAAGAATGAAGAGAGGAAGAGCTAACACAAGAAGAAGAGAGTCTCAGAGAGATCAGTGAGTTAGCTGCTGCACTTGGTACTTCCGTAGAAGAAGTTTTGAAAACCAAGGAAAGACATCAGGACTTCACTTCTCCTGAAGATCTTGCTGCAATTATTGGTGTTACTGATGATGAGTTAAGAGAGCTACAAGAAAAAGAGCTGATTATGATGACCTCTCAATCACATCAAGTACTGGATACACCATAGAAAGATGACCCTTCTACCAAGAAAGATCCTAAGAGAGGAAAGACTCACAAGGAAGCCATTCAAGCTCTGCTGAACTTCAACTTTGGAGAATTAGCTCAGCAAACTGAAAGGCAAGCCAAGGAGTTCAGAGACAACAAAGAAAACTTGGTAAATAGAAGATGTGCAGACATCATCTCAAGGGTTACTCCATACAAAGGTACTGATGAGGGTCCTTATCTCAGAGTGGTGAGAAGAGATGAAAGAAAGACTTATGAAGATACCTATCTTCAACATTGCAAGATTCTCTCCTTTTTTGAAATAATAGAGATCCTGTACGATCTCCTCAAGTCCAAAAGTGAAATTGTTCAAAGCTTCATGCCAAAAATTGAATACTGGATTCGGATGTCAATCTACAATAGGCTCTTCACACATGATCAGTTCATTGAACACATCAATCTGATTGAAGATGCTTTCAAAAAGAATTCAAAAGCTTTTGTCACCATTGAACAGATCATTGTCAATCCTGACTATCCTTTTCTTTCTGCTTATGAAAGTCTCAACACTGCTCTACCCTCCAACATTGAGCCAGAAATGTTTAAGTACATAACTGAGCCTGAAAAAGGGATGTTAACAGAGCTGGTGATTGGAGATTCCTAAGAGAAGCTGACATAGGAAGAGCGCCAAGAGCTTTAACTTTTCAAGCTGTAAGACTGGCAAGAGGACATACAGGAAGTCAACACTTTGAAAGTCTGATAGAGACTAGAGCTGATGAACTAATTGCAACTATTCCAGTTGAACATCGTCCAGACATCAAAGAAGAACCTTGGTGGGAATGAAGACCACACTTCATAACTAGAGTAGATGTAATTTCAATTCCTAGAATAGTTCAACTTCTGTACTTAGTTTAACTCATAGTTAGATTTCTCTGTACAAACTCTGATGTAAATAATTTGTTCTGTAATCAAGCTTGAAACTTTGATCATGGACTACTTAGCTAAAATGCTAGTATAAATGACTCTTAGTAGATAGCTCACATAGTGTAAATATAGAAAAGATCAAAAATCCTAAAACAGAAAAAGGATAGAAAAGATACCACAAAAACAGAACAATGGTACTTCATAAATGAAAAGATTCCCAAAAACAGAACATCAGGGAACATACTTAAAAGAGTTACCAAAAACAGATAGCTAGGTAACCAAAATTGCACTTAAAAGTTATATCTTTACAAATCCTAGTCAAACTGATTCTTCTTAAACAAGATAAGGTTTTGTCATTATCAAATAGGGGGAGATTGTTGGGGAGATAGCTATATCAAACCTAAATCAAACCTATCTATTAAGTAAAATAGGATTTGATGTTAACAAAACCATATATTCAGTTTTGGACTTAGATTGATGAAAAACATGTGTTGTTTTTCTATCTGAGACTTAAAGAATTTCTAAGTAAGAAATGTCAGCTGACGAATCATAGTGTCAGCTGAACACTGAGTATCAGCCAAAGGACCAGCTTCAGAAAGATCAGCTGAGAAGAAAAGATCAGTCAAAGAGCATCAGGTGAGGAATCACACTGGATCAGCTGATAGCCTAGAACCATCAGCTGATGAAGATTTCAAGATCAGCTGAGCAGTCAAGGATCAGCTGACACAATCACAGTTATCAGCTGATGCCTCCCATTTGTCAGATAAGGTATTTATTACTTATCCAATCTTTTCCTGATAAGCTGACACTACTTAAAATGACTAGCTGAGCCCTTGGGAACAGCTGACAGTTTAGTTTGATCAGTTTATTAGCTATACTTTGATTTGTATTGTTAGCTGAGCATCTCGATCAGCTGAGAAATTCTAATCAGCTGAGTCTTTCACTTTTATCCTTAGCTGAGCAAAATTACAATTGCAGTTCAGTATCCGTTAGCTGAGTCTTTACTGTATATCTCAGTTAATAGCTTTTCTATGAAATATTCTGTTAAGTCAAAGGCAGAACATGTGTTGTTCTATTATGCCTTAGATCTTTCTTTGTAAAAGTAGTTAGCACTTTTTGTATCTGCAAAGAAACAAAAAGGATAGATCTTTATCCTCTGGAAAGGGAGAAATATACTTTAGAAGAGAAGATCTCAAAGATATGCTTTGACAAATAAAATATGGCTGGCAACTCTATACTTGGTTAAGTCAAATCATCAGAAAGCATGGTGTCGATTAAAGCACAAGCATGGAAGGATAAGGTTACTTTCTCAAGACATAAAGGTAGTAATTTAATAATATAATAATAGATAGTGGGTATACTCATTACTGAAAAGTAAGTTTACTTTTCACACTTTGCGTGTAAAGATAAACTACTTTTCACCCACTAACTTTATCTATTATAATATTATTAAACCGAGTACCTTTGTCTCCTTCTCTCTTCATCAAACCGGACACACCTTGCTTATATATACTCATGCATGGAAACATGCTAAGTATGCGAATGCGTTGAAAAGCACTGAAATCTCATAAGTTGAGAATTAGAAGAGTTAGCATTTTACTTTCAGTGTAACAAACTTGTTCATGTGTTGAACATCTTAGACATTAGTTGTTTAAGATTAGCATTGTCTATGTGTTAGACAAAATTAGTTGCCACCTTTTATTGAACTTAGATTTTCCGCATCTAGTTCATGTAATTCTTGATTAACATCAATAAGAATTATATAAAAGTAAACCGTGTGTCTCTTAAATTTTAATTTGCTAAAGTTTGTATTCAACCCCCCTTCTACAAACATTTGTTGTTGTAGTATCCATTCGGGACCAACAACAATTAACTTCACCGGGGCTCTAAAAGTAGATCCACAAAAATAACTTGATGCACAGTCAAATGTACTTGAAGTAGTAAATTCGTAAACAGCCACAATCGAAGGGGAGAAAGGCTGCAGCAGCGGTGGTGCACAGGTGGTGATTGAGCATCGGTGGTGGTTCTGGGTTGGTTTGGTGTTGACTCTACAGTGAGGGAGGTGGAGGTTGCAAGGAAAAAGCGTGAGGGAGGCGCATGATGTTGAGGGCGGCGGAGGTTGTTTAGGGCGGCGAGGTTCTCTATGGTTTGCATATGGTGCGGTGGCGGAAGTCTAGGGTTTGCATATGGAAGACGGCGGAGCAGATTTGCGAAATACGGCGGAGCATTGCGAACGACGACGGTGCATGTTTGCGAACGACGGGCGGAGCAGGTTTGCGACTGTAATCTGATGAAAGGGGTTGTCGGCTTAAAGAAATAAAATGAACGCTAGGGTTGGGAACGTGGGTAAATGGAGAGATAATAGAGGAGAGAGATATAAATATTATTGTTCCAATTTTACCCTTTTTCAGTTATGCCACGTGTCAAGCCCTTATTTCTCCCTACTTTTTACCCTAATTCTCTTTTTATCTGATTCTGATTATATATATATATATATAGATATATATATATGTATATATAGTGTTAGATCAAGGGAGAACGCTCTTAAATAGAGAACAGAGAGAACACTTTTGAAACTTTGATTTCATTGATCAGATGGTTCAAAAATTGTCACAATTTATTTAGGCATTTGATTCCATTGATCATCGGATTTAAAATATGTCACGTTTTTTTTTATAATATGTTCGAATATAATCCTGATGCATCGATGCATACAAAAGTGTTATTTGATGCATCAATGCATCCAAATTTTTAAATTGTTAATAATTATAGAAATAATTTTGATTTTAAGATTTAGGATGTAAAGTTGACTTTTGGGTAGCTATGGGTGAACATGATCGTAAAGAAGAAATAATAAATTACAAGTTTATACGTGTTCTCCCTGTTCTCTATTTAAAAGGGTTCTCCCTTGAACCTCACCCTGTATATATGTATGTGCATGTATATATATACATATATATATAGTACACGGATCAAATGCGAACGCTGAAGGAATGCGAACGATGCGAACGGTAGCGTATCACCTTGAAACACATTTTTTTCAAACATTAGTCAAAAATTGCGGCTGGATATAGTTTAATTTTTAAATTTGATTTTTTTTCTTTTTTTAATTTGAGATGGATTATATTTGAAATGGTTGTAGAAGAATATATTGTTTTTTTATGATGCAGTAGTTTTAAGTAAAGTATAATAATTTTTTAAATAAGAACTATTCAGTACTTGGACTAAGATGCACTAAGTTCTAATAGATTTATGGTTTCTAGACGAGATATAATGATTTTAAGCTAAATGTTTTACTTTAATAAAAATGGTGCATCAGATGCAACATTTTTCTAGATGCACTATTTTTTGCTGCATCTAATTTTTTTTATATAAAATATATTGAAGTAAATAAAAATGGCATAGTTGAAAGTCAAATCTTATTTTATTATTGTCAAATTACGGTCTTTCAAGCTTTTTGCACTAAATTAATACTAGATGTAGTTTTTATACTATACTAGATGCAGTTTTTATACTATACTAGATGCAGTGTTTCCACCGTTGCGTAATTTAAAACTATTTCTATTTGATCCTTACGTGTGAGAGAACCGAGATCAGATACGAACGTTTGTACCATGCGAACGGCTCCATGCAACATCACACTTCATGCGCCTTGAAAAATTACGGCTGGACTCCAAACCGAGCACTAGATGCAATATTTATTAGCCTAGATGCAATGATTTTAAGTTGGATGCAGTGATTTATAGAAAAGATGCAGTGTTTATTAGCCGAGATACAATGATTTTAAGTTGGATGTGGTAATTTTATAAACTAGATGCAGTAATTTTATAGAGAAAATTCATTCACCCATTAAAATCTAATTGCATTTAGTACCACTACACAATAACGCTGAATCCCGTAAAAAATTATGTATAAGAGAAGTAAGATATAGACTCTTAGGTAAAAAGATCGCTTTCAAAAGAACTCATACAAAAAAATATCACATGCAAAATATCATTTTTTAAACTAAATTTTTTAAAGAATAAATTAAAATTTTAATTATTAATACATATGTCATATAGACAATCAACTAGAACTGCGAGAACCAATCTTAGCCATCGATTTGATAAAGTGGAACTCATGGATGTGGAGCGTGGGGGATCAAGTGTGACAGAATGCATGTGATGAATTCATGGGTGAGCAATGACATTGAAGGAGGGGAAATTAGATGGCTCAGATTGGTTTTCGCGGTTCTCGTACGGAAAACAGTTCTCATTTGAACTTTTGCCCCTCTCTCTCTCTCTAGAAATAGGATCATTTGCGAATGCCACTTCGGTACGAACGATGCGAACGCCAAACAATCTATGTTCTCGGAATTGTGGAATAAAAGTGTTGAAAGCATTGGATTAAACATTTTTTTGTAAGTTTAGTCAAACTTTGTGGCTCTATATGTGTAAATATGTAAAATTACTTTTTTTTTCCTTTTTAAATTCGAGATTGGTTTAATGTTGAATTAAGAGTAAAATATATTAGTTTTTAAATATAATGATTTTATAACAATTGAAATGTTATGTTTTTAGGTAAGATATAGTGATTTTTTAAATAAGAAGCATTGATACTTTAAGTAAGATGTAATAATTTTTAATAAAATTATGTTTTTAGGCGAGATATGATTATTTTAAGCTAAATATAGTGATTCGTTACTTCAATAAAAATATTGCATCAAATAGAAAAAGTAAAAAAATGTGCGAATGTAAAAACACTGCATCTACCCTATGTTTTAGCTCTCCATACCCAGACTCTTTTTCAGTCTTTTACCACCATTTCCTTGAATCTCTATTGTCAGCCCCCTTCATTTCGTTATTTCAAAAAATGGTGCATTAGATGCAATATTTTCTGGATGCAATATCTTTTGATGCGTCAAAATTTTTTCTTCTATAAAAGATATTTATTTAAATAAAAATGGTGTATCGAAAAAGAAAATCATATTTTACTAGTATCAAATAACAGTCCTTCAAGTTTTTTGCATTTAATATATTAGATGTCGTGTTTATTCTGTCGCGCATTAATAAAAACTAGTTAATTCTTATCATGAAATAAATATAAAAAATATGTAGTTTATCTATGTTATATTTATCATGAAATTGCCCATTAGAGTAAGGAAAATTGCCCCTTGAGTAGGGAAAATATCATATATACACTTATTGAGCACTTGTCCGAATGCCTCCGTGGTTATATACGTGAACACAAGATGAAGTGTGTTTAGACGAGATATAGTGTTTTAAGACAAGATGCAATGTTTTTAAAGGAGACGCGATGGTTTAAATTGAGAAACATTGAATCCTTAACCAAGATGCATTATTTTAACGAGATTTCATATTTTTTAGAAGAGATGCAGTTATTTTAAGCCGGATGCAGGAATTTTCTAAACAAGATGTCGTGTGTTTTAAACAAGATGCAATAATTTTAAGATATATATATATATATATATATATATATATATATATATATATATATAGGGGAAGGTTAAAATAAGAATGAGAAGTTAATTGGGAATGAGAGACTAAATCTCAGCCGTTTATTTTGTAAGTGGAATTTATGGATAGAAAGCGTCGGGAAATCGAGTGTGGCAGGATGCATGTGTGTCAGGATCGGATATAGATTATATCAAATAACAAGAACTAACTTTTGAATAACAAATCAAAGTTGAATAAAAGTTAATCTTTAACTATGATCACAATCAACTAAGAAGTTGCGGAATCACACTTAATTGATTAAAGAAGATTTTGAACACAAAGAGATTCAATCAAACAGTAATTTTATTAATCAACGAGAATGATTACAATAGCAAACTTCACCCCCAATCTAACTTATTATGTTAGACGAAGAACACAGATTGTTCTTAGGTTTCAATGAGAAACTTAGAGGCTTAGCACTATCTTGAAAAGAAATTACAACTTGAAGAACGAATGCAAAAACTTAATCAATGAGTACGTACAAATTATGAATTCTAATCTATCATATATATACTCCTTGATCTTCCTTGATTTGCTGACAGTTAGGTAATCTTCTATCTTCTGAGATAATCTTGATAATCTTCAAAGTATTTCGAGATATCTTCAAAGATAGGATTTTTCCATATTTAGCTCAACAGAAACTGTTTAATGAATACAACAGTTCTTGTTTCTTCTAACAGTCTTCGGTTTCAAGGTCTTCAAACAGTTGTAGTAGTTTGTACTAACAGTTCTGAACTCTATATAACAGCTTTGAAGTTCACAGCAACTGTTGGTTACAACTGTCTTCACAATTTTCACTAACAGTTCTAAACTGTTTCTTCAACACTTCTTCTAACAGTTTTGAACTGTTTTCCATTAACAATTTTGATATTTGCATGTATAACAGTTTCAATGACTTAGCCAATTTCCCAACAATGTGAGGAATTAATGGGTGGACAATGACATTGATGGAGGGGGAATTGGAAGGCTGGGATTGAGTCTCACATTCTCAAAAATATTTAAGTTCTCATTTGAACCTCCCAATATATATATATATATATATATATATATATATATATATATATATATGGGACGGTTCAAACAAGAACCGTTTTTCGTACGAGAACTGCGAGAACCAATTACAGCAATTGATCAAAGAGATGGATGGTTGAGATTAAAGAGTTGTTAATGGATAACATTAAACAAATCAAACTTATCCTTAATTAATTAAGGGTAGTTTGGATATTTTTACATTACCCCCGTATTTTTTAAACTAATATATACATCAAATGGAAAAGTGTTAAATTACGAAAATTATACCAAATTAACGAGAAAATTATGCTCTTTAATTTGAGACCGGTCTTGATATATTTTTTCAAATTTTTTTTTGTTTTTGCTGGGTTTTTTTTCTGTACAGCTCGAAATTTGCACTAGTGTACAACTCAAAATTTGCACTAGTGCAAATATGTAAATTTTGCACAAGTGCAAATATTTAATTATTTATGCACCTGTGCAAATATTTATGCACCTGTGCTAATATGCAAATATTTGCACAAGTGCAAATATTTTTGCATATGTGTATATGTCGAGAGTTGTGTTAAAAAAACCTAGCAAACACGAATTTTCTTCTAAAAAACATAGTACAATCGGTCTCAAATAAAAAACATAAAACATTCAAATATATACACCACTAACCATTAACTAAACAAAAATCATATTGCAAAGCGTGAAATACACTAATTACTACTAACCACCATAAAGGCATAAATGTTAAATAAGTATGACAATGAATACCCTATTGACCATAACTATCCCATGGTTTCTTGGTAGGCGTTCCCCTTATCGGTTCATAGTATCATCTAGTTTTTTTAGCACAAATGTAGATATGCACCTGTGCAAATATATGCACTTGTGCAAATTCACATATCACCAAGTTTTTCACAGCACAAATGTATATATATGCACAAGTACAAATATATGCACGTGCACACATGCACAAATGCGTTTAGATTTATATCATTCAACATTAGATAACCATTTAAAAAATTTATATACACCACTTACTTATGCAACATTATACGACACACTAATTATCAACTTAAACTTCTGTATTTACCCATGATTCTTGAACATGTCCTCCCTAAAAACAATCATCCCATATACAAGTGTTTATAATCTTAATTTAATTTTATTATAAATGCCTAACCCAACAAATAATTTTGAAAAACATACTGTCACCTCCTTTCACCTTGTTAGAAATATTAAAGTGAGGGGTGTAATATGTAATTACTCAAAGTTGGGGAAATGCTATATAAAGGCATTTCCCCCACATTTCAATGTTAAGCTTTGCATATTTCTAAACTCTTGTGTGTGTTCTCTCTCTTAGCTCTCGGCTCTCTTTCTCTCTACCGTTTACACATACAAACACACACATTAACTCTCTAGCATTGCTTCATCCGTATAATACGGGACCATCAATTGGTATCAGAGCCAAACTTGTTTTTGGCTCGTGATTGTTCGAAAGAAGGGAAAAAAATCTCGAAGTATTCAAGCTTTCAAGAAGAAAAGGCTCTCGGTTTTACAAAAGGCTCAAGAACGACAGTTTTCTTCAAGAAAAACTCAAGTTCAAACGACTTATAAAGGTAGAACTCGTTAAAGGTATAAATTACTTCTTCATTAACCTTCCTTTGAGTTGTTTTGATAGCCTTACAAAGTTTACAAAACATTCCTTGAAGAAAAACACAAACCGTGAGTGTTTTTATAAGTATTAAGTCAAGAAGGTCATTAAATACCCACTTTTTCAACATTAAATTTTCTGGGTATTTAAGCATTTATGGTGTTCTTGGCCTGAAAGTACAACTTGAAGAAGAAAGAATCGTATTTTGTAATTTATTTAATTATAAATTCATAATAGATTAATTGTTGTACAAGGAAAATCAAGTACTTGTCATACCAATCAAGTACAAGTGGTTAGACACTATTTAGGGTATGGCAATCTGATTTGAAAAGGACACTTCATACTCTATCAACCGGATCCCCTATCACACGCTATTGGGTTGTGCGACTTATAGAGTATCACAGGAAACTAAGTGTTGATATTATATCAGCCTGATTTTCTTAAGCATTCGCACGCGATTCACACTTGATATTCTATCAGCCGGATCTTAGTGTTGATACCCTATCAGCCGGCTTATTCCTTAAGGAATCGCACGCGAATTGAAAGTTCTCAAAGTTCCAACACTTTAATCGCAAGCAATTGAAAGGTTTTAAGTTTCAACTTATTGATTCGCTCGCGATTGAAAGCTTGTTAATTTCCTTATTAATTCGCACGCGATTGAAAGTTTTCTAAGTTACATATATAATCGCACGCGATCGACTCTTGACTTATTTCTGTGCTATTCACTCACTCAATTGACAATCGCATTTGATTGTCAGGACTAACAGTTTTATTTCCCAAGTGTGTGATGCAACAGGATTGATTCACATTCGATTGGTTATCTTATTAATCGATACTAAGTCCTTGCTCTGCCCACTTGTTTTCAAGGAATTTACTCAATCGTACTCAATTGGATCTATTCGCATTCGATAAGACAAAATCAAACAGTGACATTCCTAAGACTTGGACAAGTGATTGACTCTTTGAACTTGACATAAAGAACGTTAAGACAATTGAACTTAACTAAACAATCTAATTCATAATTGAATTTAATTTAAATCAAATCAAATTCAAAGGTGAATTACATTACCTCAAGTCTAGTTAATTCAAAGTTGAATTTAATCTTTTCAAGACCTAATTCAAAATTGAAATTCTAAAGACTTAGTTCTTTAAATCAAATCCTCAAGTCATTTAATCAAGCTTGAAAAGAATCATACTCTTTACGTTGGAAAAAGCTTTCGAACAATCAAACCATCTAACAAGCAAACGATCTTTTTCAACTAAAAGCCATTAAGCATGTCAAGTACAAACGAGATGATGTCTATAGGTACCGATACAAAACCTCCTGTTTTGTTTCGAGGGGAGTACAATGTTTGGAAAGGAAGGTTCATGGACTTCCTAGAGCACAACGAAATTTGTGGAGACAAAATGATTGAATGTATCCACAAGGGAAACAAGAAATTCACAAGGATCGTTGAAGCTGACCCGACCAGATAGTTCTGCAACATATGGGAGATTCTGCAAGCTATACAAACATATGGGAGATTCTGCAAGCTGCAAAACGAGATGAGATCCAACCAGATAGTTCGAACTGACCTTGATTTGAACTGTGTTTTTCTAAATTCCCTAGGTACAGAGTGGAAGGGCTATGGCAGACTATACAAACAGATCAACAAAGATCTCACTTCTATCACCTTCCACAACATCTTTGAAGATCTCAATCAGTACCAGGATGAGATACTACAGTCCACTCCAAAACAGCCTGCTGCAGATCCTCTTGCTTTGGTTGTGGCTGAAAGAACCCCTAGGGAAAGCACATCAAGACCAATGAAACTCAAACAGGTGGTCATCAGTGATTCTGACCAAGATGATGATGAGGACGATTCGATCGAAGCAGCTTTTCAGGCTCTTACAACAGCTAGCAAAAATTTCAAGAGCCACTTCAGCAAGACTAACAATCGAAAGCGGTTCACATCCGGATCAAGAAGATCTGAAAGAGCAGCTCCAGTAGACAAACCCAGATATCAAAGAGATGAAAGGAAGGAAGAAAAGAAGGTTGAGTCTAAATGTTACAACTGTGGAAGGTCGGGCCACATGATCAGGAACTGCCCGATGAAAAAGGTAAAAGATGCAGAATACTATCGGCAGAAGTACCGCCTGTCTAAACAAAAACAGGCTGGGAACGTGCTGTTAGTAGAGGAGGATCAATTTCTTGATGACACAGGCTCAGACAGTGATCTAGATGGTGAAGATCACGCACAGTTTTGTCTGATGGCTTACAACAGTGAAGGAGGCAGAGAGGATGATGACGGAGATGAGCTCTCCGAGTCAGATGAGGAAAGCCTGGAAAATGGAAAGGTATCTTCTAGCTCTAACTTTAATATGAGTCATAAAAATGAACACATTCAGATCATATTAAATCGCATAAAAGAGTTAGAATGTCAGGCACTAGACTTAACCAAAAGAAATCAAGTTCTAGAAGATAGTTCACACACTCAAAAATTGGAGGCACAAACAAAAATTAAGAAGTTAGATAACAACTTAATCAGCCTTCGGAACCAATTAGCTGCTAAAGAAACTGAGCTCTTAGAGTTAACCAGTAGGACTAATAACACTATATTAGACCTTAAAGCATAATATGCATGTGCAGAAAAAGATTCTGAGATTCTCAAACATGAACTTAGAGATGAACTAAGTACCCTTTACTCTAGAATCTATGAACTTGAGTATCTTCTGTCCAAACGTGATAAAAGTAAACAGACCATCTCTCAATACAAAGAAAAGGAACGTCCTTTCTCCAGATGGAATTTCGATGGGCTGGGCTTCAAATTGAGAAAGATTACGTCCAAACATTTATATAATGCTGATCTGTTTGGCGAAGGCCTTACCCAACGGATGGTTTTTATTGGTCAAGAAGAGGAACGTATTGAAGAAGAGGTCAAACGAACCCTTAATCTCAGATCTGCAATTTCATTTGACTACTCTGATCTCAATGACTCATACCTCACCTGTCTCACGTCATCATCTGATACTGATGTTTCATCTTCTGTCTATTCTGATGAAGAACTCTCCTCTCCCGTTTCACCAAAGCCCACTTTTGAATACATTCCCCACAAGGAATTACAGCAAAGGTTTCAAACCTTACAGGAGTTTTGCTTCACTCATCTAGTTCAAGATGACCTTACCAAAACCTTCCAATCAGAAACCACATCTGAACCCTCTCCACTAGTTCAAGAAAACGCCATCCTCCACAAGCGTCTCCAAACAGTATTTAATCTTGATGGCAAGATCATTGACGACTTGTGCAAAGAAAATTTTGAATTGCTTGAACGAATCAAAGAGGTCGAAACTGTACTGGAACCACCCACTCCATTTACCTTCTCATCACAGGGAACCATATTAGATGAACGAATTGAAGGTTCCAAACATGTGTCTACATGTTCTCAAAATGTCAAACTAGTAAAATCTGTTAATCATATTGCGGTAACAACTCTTAAACTTAAACAGATTTACAAACCAAAGCAACTGTCCACTTCTAATCACAGTTCTCGTGTGCACTTAGACGTACCTGAATCATCACGAGCTGCAGCCAGTCGACCACGACTTCATTCTAATCTTTTACCCTCTGCTGCAGATGTGAAGAAGACTGGAAACAAGAAGTGTGAAATAAATACATCATGGAAAAGAGCTATTCCTAGGTCCACTATGAGATGTTCAAATTTGAAACCTGTCTGTGAAAACATTTTGATGTTTGATTATGTTTGTAATCATTCCTGTTCACAAGACAATACTGCTTCTACCATGTTTTGTATGAGTGATGGTTGTACTCATGGACACTGTGAATTTAATTGTTGTTATGATCAATTGAGAAAGTCTTTAGGTATTAAACCATGTGCTGACTGGATGGATTTTTATGCTAATCTAGTCTGTATTCCATTTGTAAATTCCAAAGGTTACATCATTAATCAATGGATCACCACTCGTCAATCACATGCACTTAAACGTCTAAACAAATCCAAACGATTGCTCACGATCAAGGAACTAGAAGTCTACCGACGGCAGGGCTATGAAGCATTTAAAAGGGCTTGGATTGCACAGGAAAAACACTTGCATTCTCAAAAGCGTTCTCGCAATTCCCCTTCCAAAATCTCCAGACCTTCAAATCCCAAGCCATCATCCATCCAACGAATCGCAAAACCTACTAATTGTAGTGCTCCAGTTCAGCAAAAGCAAGTTGATGCACCGAAGCCACAGAGAATTCTTAAGAATTCCTCGCAACCATGGATTCGCAAACATAACGCTTCCGCAACTCTACCGAATCCAAAACCTCTGATTCCATCAACTGTCAAACCAACAGTAGTAAAGAAACTTTCTTCTCAACCAATTTCTCCCAAATCTATTCATTCTCGACAAAAGATTAGACCCACATGGGTAATTAAGAATAGATCATCTCACGTTTCACCACAACCAGTAGACACAATCACTACTCAACCACCTTTAGGAACTAACAATCAAGGACCCATTCATATATGGGGACCTGAACTTGCTTTATTCTCTTATTGCAGGTGCCTCACTTGTGGTACCTTGACTCCGGCTGCACCAAACATATGACTGGCAACAAAAGCCTTCTCAAGAACTATGTTCCTAAGTACTCCGGGAATGTACGTTTTGGGAATGACAATGTTGCACCAATAATGGGGTACGGAGACATTGAGAAAAAGCACATCAAAATCAAGAAAGTCTCATATGTTGAAGGGTTGGGTCATAACTTGTTTAGCATTGGACAATCTGTGATAAAGACCTAGAGGTCGTGTTCAAAAAGAACAAATGTTCAGTTTTAACTGAAAATGGAGATGAGTTGCTCGCAGGTTCCAGAAATTCTAACCTGTATTCCATTGACTTGGATAAATATGACTCTCCTACCTCTGTGTGTCTACTGTCCGAAGCATCTACGGATCTGACTTGGCAATGGCACAGAAAACTCTCTCACCTGAACTTTCAAAATATTAACAAATTAGTCACTGGTGACTTGGTGAGAGGCATTCCGAAGTTAAGGTTCAAGAAGGATCATCTGTGTGCAGATTGTGAAAAAGGAAAAATGAAGAAGGCTTCTCATCAATCTAAACAAGTATTTAGCACTACGAAGCCTTTGGAACTCCTGCACATGGATCTGTGTGGTCCTATGAGAATCCAGTCCAAGAATGGGAAGAAGTATATTTTAGTCATGGTGGATGACTACTCTAGATATACGTGGGTCAAATTTCTGCGCTCAAAAGATGAAGCCACTCCAACAATCATTTCCTTCATCAAACAACAGCAGAACAAGCATAGTCAGAGTGTTATCTCTATCCGGACAGACAATGGAACGGAATTCAAAAACAGTACTCTGAAGAGCTTCTGTGACCTTGTGGGAATCAGCCACCAGTTCTCTGCTGCATACACACCACAACAAAATGGTGTAGTGGAACAAAGAAATAGAACTTTGGTTGAAGCTGCCCGTACAATGCTTTCATATTCCGGCCTCCCACCTTCTTTCTGGGCTGAAGCAATTAGCACTGCCTGCTACACGCAGAACCACTCTTTCATTAACAAACGCTTTAATAAAACTCCCTATGAACTGGCCAATGGCATAGTGCCTAATATCAAATACTTCCATGTATTTGGTAATAGGTGCTTTGTACTAAATGACAAGGATACTCTAGGAAAATTTGCTCCCAAAGCGGATGATGCTGTTTTCCTAGGTTATTCTACTGAGTCCAAAGCCTACAGAGTTTTTAACAAACGTACAAAGAGCATTGTTGAAAGTATCAACGTAACATTTGATGATACATTGAATGTTACAGATTTTCCACCTAAACCAACAGTTAATGCTTCTGAACATACCTGTTCAGGACCTGCACTTCAAAATAAAGAATCAGACAATCCATCCAGTTCAAATATACATCTTGATTTTTTGTATGATTTCTTTAAACCTGAATCTTCTCCTGTTTTCACTGACAACAGGAACGACACAGTTGTTCAAACCAGTGTTACTTTAACGGCTCCTACGGTCACTGAGACGAATCCATTTGCAGATCTATAAGCTGAGGATTCATCTTCTGTTTCTATCACTTCTCCCCCTGTGACTTCTCAGATTCCTGACCCAGAGAGCCCTCCTGTGTTTGATTCAGACCCACGTTTCTTTACAGAAGATGAAGAAGAAGCACGCCACTTACAGGATCTCATTCCTTCATCTTCCACTTCACATGAAATTAAGTGGACCAGACATCACTCAGAAGAGAACATCATCGGAGATCCTTCAGTTGGTATTCAAACACGATCCGCAACAGCAAACGAATGCCAATTCTCGGGTTTCTTAAGCATCATTGAACCCACCAAGACTTATGACGCATTAGATGATCCAGATTGGGTAATTGCCATGCAGGAAGAATTACACCAATTTGATCGTCTTAAAGTCTGGAGATTAGTTCCTCTTCCATATGGCAAATCTGTTGTTGGAACTAAATGGGTGTTCAAGAACAAACGGGATTCAGATGGAGTGGTCATACGTAACAAAGCTAGGTTGGTTGCTAAGGGATACAATCAACAGGAGGGCATTGACTATGATGAAACTTTTGCCCCTGTTGCTCGAATTGAAGCTATACGCTTATTTCTTGCATATGCAGCCTCCCGGAGTTTTCGAGTCTTCCAAATGGATGTACAAACAGCCTTTCTCAATGGGGTACTCAAAGAAGAAGTCTACGTTTCACAACCTGAAGGATTCATCAATTCTTCATACCCTAATCATGTTTACATTTTAGATAAGGCACTGTACGGTTTAAAACAAGCTCCACGTGCATGGTACGATGTCTTATCTGAATATCTGATAGGTGAAGGCTACTCCAAAGGAAAGACGGACACCACTCTCTTCACAAAGACAAAAGGTAGGGACAAAATCCTTGTCCAAATTTATGTGGATGACATCATCTTTGGATCTACAAATCCAAAGTACAGTGAAGAATTTGCACAAACCATGTCAAACAGGTTCCAAATGAGTATGATGGGAGAGATGTCATTCTTTCTCGGTCTTCAGGTTAAACAGTTGAGTCATGGCACGTTCATTTGCCAATCTAAGTATATTAAAGATCTTCTCACGAAGTACGATATGCTCAACTGCAACCATATCTCAACTCCCATGGCGGCCAAATCACAACTATCGGCAGATTCTGATGGTTCTCCGGTGGATCTGAAGAATTACCGTGGGATGATTGGATCGTTACTGTATCTAACTGCAAGTCATCCGGATATCATGTTCTCTACCTGTCTATGTGCCAGGTTCCAGGCGAATCCAAAAGAGTCACATCTTCTGGCAGTCAAGCGGATCTTCAGATATCTTAAAGGTTCTATGGATCTAGGTTTGTGGTATCCAAAAGATTCAAATCTGGATCTCCATGCTTACTCAGATGCTGACTATGCCGGTTGCAAGATTGATAGGAAAAGCACCTCTGGTAGTGCACACTTTATAGGTGATCGTTTAGTCTGTTGGGCCTCCAAAAAGCAAAACTGTGTCTCCACCTCTACAGCTGAGGCTGAGTATGTTGCTACTGCAATGTGCTGCTCACAAAGTCTTTGGATACGCACATAGTTATCAGACTTTGGCCTAAGGTATGACAATATTCCATTACTATGCGATTCCCAGTCAGCCATAGCTATCTCCTGCAATCCGGTACACCACTCTAAAACTAAACACATCGATATACGTTATCACTTCATAAAAGATAATGTAGAGAAAGGTCTTATTGAGCTCCAGTATGTTCCTACTGAAAATCAGCTAGCTGACTTGTTTACCAAACCATTAGACGAAAGTCGCTTTACTGGGTTGGTCTCCAAGTTAGGCATGCTCAACTTGAAAATATAACATTCTGGTGCTCCATTTTTCCTTTCTTTCCTTTTTGTTTAGAGTAGGTGTTACACTGTTTGTTCTTTGTGCAGCTTCAAGATGCAATACTCAAGGGGGAGTGACTTTCTGGTGCTACACATGTATCATATGTGTAGGGGGAGAAAAATCATACACATACTGCACATGTGTAGGGGGAGTATGATACATTTGACACATTCCCAAAATTATATCTGAATCTTTCAAATCAATTATATCTGAAACTTTCAATTTTTCAAATCTCAAAAATCAGATATATTGACTTTTTCAAGTATTGACTTTTTCCGGGTTTGTTACACGTGCAGATCTTCAACTTGCTATTCAACAAGCCGTGTCCCCAATCCGCCAACAACTGCAGGAGACAAATTCAAAGTTGGATCGGATCGAAGAGGCTTCCAAGGCCCAAGCTGAGCAGCTCACTCGTATTGAAAATCTTCTTGCAGCTCGTACTCCAGCAACAGAGCCTCAATCACAACATGATCCTGCCACAATGTCTGTAGATGCTTTAAAAAGCATGTTGTATGTTAGACTTCTGGAGCAAAGGCCAGAATCTGCACATGATCAAGACCTTCTGACTACTCTTCGCAACGAACAACGTCCATCGGGAATCTCCATGGATGACTTTCAAGAGTTTCATGAAGATGTAAACAGAAAGATTGATGGGATCACCAAAGGTTTCTACACCTCCCTATCAAAAGTCACAGACCGGCTGACTAGCCTAGAAACAACCTGTCAGGCTCAGGCTCAGGGGAGTAAGCGGAGACGGGATGATCAGGATCCGGATGATCAACCCGAGGGGGAGAAAAGGAGAAAATACATGTCTGCTCCCTCAGTTGTTACTACTGTGCCTGTCCCACTCGTTACTTCATACTTATCTGCAGGTACAAGTTCAACTGGGTCTGGAAGTCAACACAAACAACAACAAATGGCCAATGAAGTTTATGAACGACAGCAAAAGGAAAATGCTGACAAACAAATTGTACTTTACGTACCTCAGCAACAATCTGAACCGAGGCCAAGTGATCTT
Organism: Pulicaria dysenterica; assembly: GCA_947179395.2. Taxonomy (NCBI): domain Eukaryota; kingdom Viridiplantae; phylum Streptophyta; class Magnoliopsida; order Asterales; family Asteraceae; genus Pulicaria; species Pulicaria dysenterica. The sequence goes on along the minus strand of OX359294.1, from coordinate 14,047,816 downwards.
GAAGAAGGTGAAATACCTTATGAGCAGCCCCATGCCGAGATGTCTGACTGGTCTAGTGACTCAGAGGAACAAGTGGAAGATTTATATGAGTTTATTCACACATCACCTGCAAGGCATGTGGGGGAAGGTAGTTCTGCTCTGCCAGAGGAGGAAGCTGAGGATCCTGAGATGGAAAGTCTATTCAAGGGTATTGATGATTACGTCGAGGTTGCTACACGTCCAGATTCTCCTAGAATTGTTGACAGATTTGATGATATCCCTAGTGAAAGGGAGCTTGCTCTCAGAAGAAAAGAAAGGGAAGCAATTTCTAGAAGGGAAGCTAGGAGAAAGCCTAAACAAAAGAAACCTATATTCGACGTGTCCAGGGTTCTCAGTGGGATTAATGTTGAAGTTCATGAAACATTCCCTCCTCCTCCTGGTCGGTTTCAAGAATCAGCTGCCGATGTACTTGAAAGAAACAAACAGAGAGAGGCAGCTGAGAAAACAAGACAAGAATCTGAATGGCCTTTGCCAAGGAGCTTCATTGTGCCACCTGCTCCTCCAGTGTATTGTGGAGATCCAGGACTTGATGCAGGCAACATGTTCACAAGAAGTGCTGCCCAACAACCTATATGGAAACCTTATTTTGTCAATGCCGCTAATCTTGAAGAAAGAATTCCAGACATATTCAGCAATGAGCTAATACAGGTTATTTCCCCTGAGTTGCGGAACATGGACGATAAACAGAGAAGAAGATATGAACACATCCTCTCTCAGTCCATGACTAAACCCGAAGAGATCAAATCAGAGTATCCAATAGTTGAACTTATCTGTAACACCGGGTTTCACGAGCTTAAAATCAGTAATAGTTTAAAACTTTTTAAGTATACTTATCAAAATGTGCAGCAGAAATTAAACACAAAATATAAAGCGTTATTATCCAACTTGGCGATTATAACATGAAAAGCCAAGTAACAAAACAAACCGGTATTACCGTACTACCAACCGACCATCGGATCACAAACAATTTACAACAACAAAGTGTTCCATAAAAACTAAATATATTTACCCACAAGCACCCGCCTCGCTAGGCTGCCTAAATCTTTTCCTGTAAAAGGGTAAAACATGAACCGGTTAGCTACACTAGCTAGTAAGTACAGGTTGCACATAAGTACCAATAAGCATGCTATCACAACACAAGAAAAGCACACAAGGCTATCCTATCACATCGTGGAGTGCCAACATATCAGAGGGAGTCATATCTTGCGGGGTTGCAAATCCCGCTCAACAAATCCAACTGAGAAATCAGCAACACCAATCCGTGCTGGTGGGGAAGCAAAGAGCAACCCCGTGAGCACGTTGCGGAGCCACCTGGGCTCAATTAGGCCTTAGTTACAAACCAAGACCCCACTGTTTGTCAAGGAACGGCGGTCCTGCAGAACCTACGACCCAGCGTGCACCACCGAGTCACCGTTGATCCCGAATAACCAGCCATCTAGGCCCTCAAGGGATCCAGCCGCAATATAGCCAGCTGACCTCAACCGAGTTGGAAACTATAAGCAGTTTCCCGAGTGTCCGGACATAAGTACACAAACAATAAGTGATCCAATCAGGATCCAATATCATGCGCGCATATAGTCACATCAAATACTGTTCATACTAGTGAACAGAACATGCGAGTATAACTTAATCATAACATACACTTACAACATGATTCACGTTACATACTTTTAGTCACTGTCAATATAACACTGTAGCATGGCATATCATGTTATAACATACCTTATGCACACACATGTGGGAGCACCAATTACACATTAAAAACACACAGGGGTTAGCACTACTTACTGAGCCTCACGGGAAACCGGTACTCACCTCGATATCACCGGAGGTAGATATGGATCCAGGAATCCCAAGAACACACAGAGTCGTCCAAAATCACTTAACACACTAGGTTCGGACTTAGTTATCACCTACACATAGCACACATAGGTTAGAACACAAGCTACATAAGCTGTCAACATAAAACAGCTTACTACGGCCGCAGTGCACATGTCCTACGGCCGTAGGACACCTAACAAAACCCTACTACGGCCGTAGGGTCCAACCACTACGCCCGCAGAGTTTCTTTTCAAGGAAAAATGCACTACGGCCGTAGGAATCTATTCCTACACCCGTAGTGGCTATTCTTTGGTGAACTACGACCGTAGGTTACGTACCTACACCCGTAGTCCTTACATCATCGTCCGTAGACGGTAACCCACACAAAAAAACACATCCTACGGCCGCAGTGACCTTGCCTACGGCCGTAGTGTATACACAAGGCCTACTACGGCCGTAGGGAATACCCACTACGCCCGTAGGTAGTCCACGAACAGCAGACCTTCGTCCCTGTTTTTGCACAGCTGCTGGAAATCGTCTATTTTGACACTTAATCGATCGAACACTGAGTTTTAGTCACTTGCATACTACGCTTGACATCCAAGGACACTTAGAAACACATTAGACACAATTAAACAACACAAGAACACATCAAACACCATCCAAATGGTGTTTCTTGTTCATGAACTCAAAACTAGGGTTCTAGATCAAATTCACTTACAAAGAAGACGAAGAACAGCAATTTGGACTTGTATTTACTTCTGAAATCACTTGAAAACACTTGTTCCTTGATTGAATCTTCAAAATCTCCAAGATAGCTATGTGTGTGTGTATTTCGTATGCAAGTAGGTGTGTTGGTGTGTGTACTGCTTCAACAGGGGATAAGAAGAAACAAAGGACCGACTTTGGGGTTATTAAACAAAACCCCGGGTATTTTGTTCCCCTTTTCTAACTTACAACACATACCTCATTCACCTGTTTCAACTAACGAGGATATCTATGGATTCATTACACGAAACCATTTAATATTCTATCACTTTTGTACATTAACTCTAACTTTTATATAACACCTCATATATCCCCCCCTTTAACTAACTAAAACATAAAACAATCATTAAAATACTTATTTAAAGTCAAGGTACAATCCCCTGAGCAAGAAGTACAACTAGGTACTACTAGGCCCATTTTGAGGATGTTACAAATCTACCCTCCTTAAAGAGGATTCCGTCCTCGGAATCCACCTTCGACCATACACATGGTTATATGCTACCACAATTATCCTACACTGAGCCGCAACCATAATTAACTCAAAGGTTACAAACACCAAAACTATATTTATTTCAACTAAACGCAACATTTCTGTACACACAACACACACATTACACTTACACGCGTTTCACTTAAACCACATGACACTTTCTACAACCATCTGAGGACCTACATAACACTTCCAACTAATTAGGACACTCCGAAGAGTCGTGCCCGTACTGGCTACACTTGTAACAGAACTTACCCAAACACTCTTTGGCATAATGTCCTGGGAGTCCACATTTATAACACACTCTGTCTTTGTACTTGCACTCCCCGGCATGGTTCTTTCCGCAAGTCTCACACGTAACTCGACGTCTAGACCCTCCGGCCTCAACCTGAGTTTTCGTCTTTTGGCCCTCTTCATTTCGTTCCTCTTTCATTGTACGAAATTCTTCTCGTACCGCTTCTCTCATCTCGCCCTTCATTTCCTCTTTCACCTCATTTCTTATGCCCGCTATAATGGGAGGCATATTTTTCTTAAAACACTTATCGAATTGATCAGTCATCACTTCTCGGAGGTGTTGCGTAGGTATGGCTCCACGTCTACTTCCATATACAGAGATATGATCTTGAAGTTCTCCTATGGCAGTCAGATCCAAAGCCTCCTCACGGGTTTCCTCATTCTCAGCTTGTTGATTTATGTTTCTATTCATATCTCTGCAACAAAAGAACTCTTAATTAGTACAAATACAACTTCACTTTACACATACTTTCTTAACAAACCGTTTAAGTTTCACTTGTTAGTATTCTAACTATATCTTCACACCATTTATTTGGATTTATTGATTACTTACTTAGCTTATCTTCTACACTTTAAACATCAAGCTTATACAACTACCCCTCTCTTATTATATTTTACGGACTAAAACAAATATCTCATATAATCTCGGCAGTACCAATAATAACCTCAAAAAAACATAACTAACAACTATTACTGCTTGGTATCAATAAACCTTACTTTACACGAGTCAGTACACACAGAACGAACACTCACAATCTTTTACAAAACCACTAATTTACAACATTACAAACAAATCTCTGACTCGTAAACTTACTAACACAGTTACAACAAAATTACTAAAGAAAACACTTATAACGATCCTTCCTTTCCTGCTGGCTTTCTATGTTATCACTGAGGACGCCTTTCAGTTGTCACCGGGAGCATTTTTATCCTTTGACCAGAGGAAGATTCGTTTACTCCTTTGCCTCGTCTTGCAGTACAATCCATAATCTTGTGCCCCGGCTTAAGACATTTAAAACACACACTTTCTTTAAACTCGCATTCATCTCCCACATGCCCCATACGTCCACATCCCATACATCTGGTAGTAGCTTCTGTACATTCTCCGGTGTGATAAGTGCGACATTTACAACACCAAGGACTATTAGACCTCGGCCTTTTTGAGGAATGAGCTTTCTTTACCGCAGAGGATTGTCCTTCTAAGGAAACAATCAGCGGTAATTTTCTCTTCTTACTCTTATTCGCTTGATCCCTTTCATAGCGAAGACATTCTCCTTCTATCTGCAATGCTATCTGAAATGCTTGTTTCAAGCTTGTAGCGGTTTTAACGCAAACACGATGTCCGATCGGTAATAGGCTTGCAAATTTCTGTATCTTAGAGTTTTCATCAGGTAGCAACCTCGGGAGAAACTCTATTTTATCTTTAAAAACTTTAATCAAGTCTCTCATGGATTGTCTTCCTTTTTGGAGCTTATTAAGTTCCTGCTCTACGTACTCTTCATTGAATTCAGTGCAATACTTGTTCATCAGCTTCTCTCGAAATTGTTCCCAAGTCACTGCATCTAGCACTTTCTTACCGACCGAAACTTCCACAGCGTTCCACCATGAAGCAGCACCATCTTTCAACATGTGTATTGCGTAATCCGTACGATATTCCGGTGCAGTAACACAAAACTCAAAAATCTCCTCCAACTCTCGAAGCCATCGAGTAGCAACAGAAGGGTCGTCACTACCGCTAAAACTAGGAGGTTTACAGAAAAGAAATTCTTGGAAAACGTTATACTTATCATCTCTACTCTTAATCGAATGAGACAACATTTCTTTGGTCAGCCGCAACTCCTCTTCTAAATGTCGGACATAAGCCTCTCGCTCTTGCTCACGCTTCAAGTCCTCGGAGTAGTAGCGAAAAACCTCTTCTCCTACTTCAAGGCGAAGACGAGCCATTCTATCTCCCGCTAGTACAACATCTTGCTCAACACTATTTCGCTGCTCCGACATTGTAGTCTATTACGGGTAAAGAAAGAACTATATTACACGCGACTTACTTTCGAACTATTAACACTACAAGTTAGTTCACAGCACACAATAATCACATAACACTCACACTCAACCCCAATCATCCCGCAAGGAACACCTAACGATGGTCGGGCCCGAGTTTGAGATCGAATACTTTTACAAATGTTCGATTCCCTCAAACTTAGGCTCTGATACCTAATTGTAACACCGGGTTTCACGAGCTTAAAATCAGTAATAGTTTAAAACTTTTTAAGTATACTTATCAAAATGTGCAGCAGAAATTAAACACTAAATATAAAGCGTTATTATCCAACTTGGCGATTATAACATGAAAAGCCAAGTAACAAAACAAACCGGTATTACCGTACTACCAACCGACCATCGGATCACAAACAATTTACAACAACAAAGTGTTCCATAAAAACTAAATATATTTACCCACAAGCACCCGCCTCGCTAGGCTGCCTAAATCTTTTCCTGTAAAAGGGTAAAACATGAACCGGTTAGCTACACTAGCTAGTGAGTACAGGTTGCACATAAGTACCAATAAGCATGCTATCACAACACAAGAAAAGCACACAAGGCTATCCTATCACATCGTGGAGTGCCAACATATCAGAGGGAGTCATATCTTGCGGGGTTGCAAATCCCGCTCAACAAATCCAACTGAGAAATCAGCAACACCAATCCGTGCTGGTGGGGAAGCAAAGAGCAACCCCCTGAGCACGTTGCGGAGCCACCTGTGCTTAATTAGGCCTTAGTTACAAACCAAGACCCCACTGTTTGTCAAGGAACGGCGGTCCTGCAGAACCTACGACCCAGCGTGCACCACCGAGTCACCGTTGATCCCGAATAACCAGCCATCTAGGCCCTCAAGGGATCCAGCCGCAATATAGCCAGCTGACCTCAACCGAGTTGGAAACTATAAGCAGTTTCCCGAGTGTCCGGACATAAGTACACAAACAATAAGTGATCCAATCAGGATCCAATATCATGCGCGCATATAGTCACATCAAATACTGTTCATACTAGTGAACAGAACATGCGAGTATAACTTAATCATAACATACACTTACAACATGTTTCACGTTACATACTTTTAGTCACTGTCAATATAACACTGTAGCATGGCATATCATGTTATAACATACCTTATGCACACACATGTGGGAGCACCAATTACACATTAAAAACACACAGGGGTTAGCACTACTTACTGAGCCTCACGGGAAACCGGTACTCACCTCGATATCACCGGAGGTAGATATGGATCCAGGAATCCCAAGAACACACAGAGTCGTCCAAAATCACTTAACACACTAGGTTCGGACTTAGTTATCACCTACACATAGCACACATAGGTTAGAACACAAGCTACATAAGCTGTCAACATAAAACAGCTTACTACGGCCGCAGTGCACATGTCCTACGGCCGTAGGACACCTAACAAAACCCTACTACGGCCGTAGGGTCCAACCACTACGCCCGCAGAGTTTCTTTTCAAGGAAAAATGCACTACGGCCGTAGGAATCTATTCCTACACCCGTAGTGGCTATTCTTTGGTGAACTACGACCGTAGGTTACGTACCTACACCCGTAGTCCTTACATCATCGTCCGTAGACGGTAACCCACACAAAAAAACACATCCTACGGCCGCAGTGACCTTGCCTACGGCCGTAGTGTATACACAAGGCCTACTACGGCCGTAGGGAATACCCACTACGCCCGTAGGTAGTCCACGAACAGCAGACCTTCGTCCCTGTTTTTGCACAGCTGCTGGAAATCGTCTATTTTGACACTTAATCGATCGAACACTGAGTTTTAGTCACTTGCATACTACGCTTGACATCCAAGGACACTTAGAAACACATTAGACACAATTAAACAACACAAGAACACATCAAACACCATCCAAATGGTGTTTCTTGTTCATGAACTCAAAACTAGGGTTCTAGATCAAATTCACTTACAAAGAAGACGAAGAACAGCAATTTGGACTTGTATTTACTTCTGAAATCACTTGAAAACACTTGTTCCTTGATTGAATCTTCAAAATCTCCAAGATAGCTATGTGTGTGTGTATTTCGTATGCAAGTAGGTGTGTTGGTGTGTGTACTGCTTCAACAGGGGATAAGAAGAAACAAAGAACCGACTTTGGGGTTATTAAACAAAACCCCGGGTATTTTGTTCCCCTTTTCTAACTTACAACACATACCTCATTCACCTGTTTCAACTAACGAGGATATCTATGGATTCATTACACGAAACCATTTAATATTCTATCACTTTTGTACATTAACTCTAACTTTTATATAACACCTCATATATCCCCCCCTTTAACTAACTAAAACATAAAACAATCATTAAAATACTTATTTAAAGTCAAGGTACAATCCCCTGAGCAAGAAGTACAACTAGGTACTACTAGGCCCATTTTGAGGATGTTACATTATCAATATATACACTCAGACAACCTTCAGAATAAAATATGCCATCTTTAATGTCAGAAGAGCAAACAACCTGTCATTCTTCCTCAACGAAGCAGACTTAAGGTTTGTAAGTATTGAAGACATCAGCTTCATCTTTGACACCCTCTCTCAGAAAAGAGGAAAGTGGCCAGAAGAAGAGTTCGGAAGGGTTGCTCTAATGAAATACATGAGAAATCTAATGGAATACTTTGAGGAACATGATCTGCAACTCGGAGCTGAAAACAACTATCTGAAAGTCAACCTCTTAAAGCCTAACCAGAGCCATCCAGATCTAGAAAAACTTGAAGAATTGATAGTTATCTATGATGGACATCCAAACTTCAAAGGTGATCGAGGAGTCGTCTCAAAGAATACAAAAGGCGAAAAGATCTTCATCAGACTTGATGAACTCATGGCGTATTCAGACGGCACCTTGAAAATTCTCCATCATAAGATACATCAGAAAGTTTGGGAAAACCGGGCAGCCTATACTGATGAAGAACATGCTGAAGCCTATCGTGCTATAGAAAGGATAAGAACTACTCTGTCGAGCAGAAGGCAAATACGCAAGTGGCAAGTGGCATTCGGCATTCGCAACAAATCGGCATACGAATAGATTAATGTATTTATTTGTTGTGAATGATTACACACCTCCCTTAGGGAGAGATTGTTAGAAATATTAAAGTGAGGGGTGTAATATGTAATTACTCAAAGTTGGGGAAATACTATATAAAGGCATTTCCCCCACATTTCAATGTTAAGCTTTGCATATTTCTAAACTCTTGTGTGTGTTCTCTCTCTTAGCTCTCGGCTCTCTTTCTCTCTACCATTTACACATACAAACACACACATTAACTCTCTAGCATTGCTTCATCCGTATAATACGGGACCATCACACCTAAATAAAATCTACAGACCACTACAACTTTTATATCAAAATAAAAAAAGTACTGCAACATCTTGAATGCATCCTCAATTATTATTATAAAAAAGCCTTCCATTGATTAACCCAAAATGAATGCTTCTCCAATTAATATCATAAAAAAGCACTACAATTTTGTGATTGTTTATACCTTATTCTGACTACCATAATCGATCTCAAAGAAATTCCTAATTAATTAATAATGATTAAATCCACTCCTAATTAAAAAAAACCTAACTTGAAAATGATGAATTTGACAGTACCCATACCGAAGCTCATCTAAGCGACCAAAGCATGAAGCAAAAATGGGCAGAAGATTGAAGCATGATGAGAGTGTAAAATAACCAGATCTATGGTCGAAATTAGTGGGGCAACACCGGTATTAAGGCCGCAAGTGGTTTGTAGTGATGACCAGATCTGCGTTGGAGCCAATCATTCACTACCGTAACCATGAAATATAACTCGACGGAAACAGATTCCGACAATTTCTTGAAGGATTTTGACAACGAGTTGAGAACGATACGATGACAACGAGTAGCTTCCGGCGAGTCTGAGAGGTTGAGTTGACGTCGTCGCCCTTCTTAGGTGGTCGGAAAGTGAGCAGGTTGGTGATTTCTATGGTGGTTGGCACAAGGAAGATGAAGATGAAATGATATGGTGATGGTGGGGTAGAGAGAGAAAGTAAGAGAGATAGTTGAAAGAAGGTAAAGGGACGTGGAGTGATGGTGGACTAAGTATTAAATCCACTAATAAACTAACAGCAAAATTCCAAGTCTACCCTTTTGGATTAATTAAGGATGTTTTAGATTAGATGATAAATGAATGGTTCAGATTAGTTCTCGCAGTTCTCGTACGAAAAACAGTTCTCGTTTGAACCGCACCCTATATATATATATATATATATATATATATATATATATATATATATATATATAGGGTAGGGATATTGTAAAAAGAAAATTAAGGTACAAAAAGTAAGGAGAAATCTCAGCCATTAGATTTTTCAAACTTCCTCCTAAAAATGTGGCTTTTTTCTTCTTTTTTTAATTATAAAAAAATAGCACCTAGGGGTATAATTGACATTTAAAGCTTTAAATTTTTATTTTTTCATCCTAAAAATGTGGCTTTTTTCTGCAGGATTTTTTTGATATATACAGTAAAACATGATGAACACATTGATGCACACACCCTGCAAGAAATCATCAAATATAAACTGATGCACACGTACTGCAGGAAATAAAAAATAAAGTATGAACCCAATTCATCAAAAAAAAATCAATTCATCACAAGCAGATGATGATTTAGTAATACATGATGAACACATTGATGCACACACCTGCAGAAAATCATCAAATATAAATTAATGCACACTTACCACAAAAAATAAAAAAATAAAAATGAAACCAATTCATAAAAAAAGAAAAAAGGAAAATCAGTTCATCACAAGCAAATGATGATTGCACCAAATTACAGCTTCTGAAAGAAGCCACAAAAAAATAATGAAATGATCGATTAAACAGAACCTGGAACCACCATTCTCAAAACCACAAAAACGTAGAATACTGATACTAGGAAGAATGTGATGTTCGCATGTGATGTTCGCATATTGACGATAATATAAATCCACGACAATCTCTCCCAACAAACCAGGAAAGTAGTTAGCAAATCCAATATAATCGGATAAATTAATACTTTTTAAAATGATTAAAAGTCGAAAATACCCTTGAGGGATGGGGGACACGTGTCCTTCTCAAAACTCTCCTTACATTAAGTACCTTAATGTTTTTTTTACTTGAACCTAATTCTATATATATATAATGTATGTATGTATGTATGTATAATAGTGTTATTGAAAATATGCGTTTGTAAATTTCAAATCCATTACAAAAACATTGTTATGTATTATAACTTTGCCATCCATATACATACATATATAATTTTGTCAACTAATAGCCTTAAAAATATCCAGATTAATTCCACAATGACATATTCCACCGTTCGCAGTGTTCGTATTTTAAATACGTTCGCAAGCGATCTTCACTCTCTCTCTCTCTCTCTATCTATCTATATATATATATATATATATATATATATATATATATATATATATATATATATATATATAGAAATTGCATCAGTAAAAAATCATATGTTAAACAAAGAACCTAAAAATACAATCTGGACTATTGGATCATCAAAATCAATGGATGAGATTTAACGATGACAAAACTGTAATTATTATGTATTAAAATAGGAAGAAAATGGCAAACATGGAAAATCCCCCCTCTCAACAAACCCAGGATTTTTTTAAAAAAACTCCCAAAAACTTTAAATTGTCATAACTTTTTGAGTTTTGTGAATTTAAACAAAAATATTATACCAATCTTTTAGTTTTTTAATCCTCTTTCAAACAAGATCACTCTTCCCATATTTTTCTAATTTTTTTTGAAAATGCAAATTTTGTTTGCATTTTGGGCAGAATGTAGTGTTGTTGTTTGGATTTTGCATTTTGTGTTTTAATATGTAATTTTGAATTTTGGTCTGCATTTTCATTGAATCCTGTTGGGTTTGTTGGAGTATGCCCACTGCCACACGTACGCCAAATGATCACTACCAATGATGTATGGGCCTATCGGGTCACACGCCGGGGGTTGACCTTGACACAACCAAAAGACGAGGGTGAGAAAGGATAAATAAGGATAGTTGGTTTCCAGCAGGGGTTAGCGGCGCTAACCCACGTGTCGCTAAGTCAGCCGCGTTAGCGGCGCTAACCATGGGCGGTTAGCGACGCTAACCGTGGGCGGCTAGCGGCGCTAACCATGCTTGACAGAAACAACTTTATTCTTTTCACCTCTTAAATCCACCAATGCATGTTAAATCTAATGATGAGCTTTTGGGGCCGGCTGGGAGACCTAGAGTCATCAGTTAGGTTATATATACATGCATAAGACTCTCATTCTCACTCTTGACCATTTGTTGAGACAAAAATACACTTAGAACTTTTGTGAGAGTTGCTAAGTCCAAACAAGAGAGAGAGAGAGAGCTAGATTTTCTGGTGGTTTCGTGGGTTATTGTTCCAGTAGCTTCTTCATCTTGTGGATTAAGCTAAGGGGTGCTAGTACACCAAGGTTGCCAAGTGTCTCGGTGTGGACTTAGATAGCCGAAGAAGGAGTTCAAGGAGAGATCAAGGCTTGGAGCTAAGCATCAACAACAATCCAGAGGCATCTAGGGTATAAAATCTCTTCTCTCTTTTCTGTTGCAGTTGCATAACTTGGTTGTAGAGTTAGATCCATTGATGGGGTTCACCATGTGGTCTTGTTTTTGCTTGAAAAATTCGTTTTTGACCTTGCATGCTTCCGTTGCCGTGTACCACGAACCCCAACAGTGGTATCAGAGCCAGCTCTACACTGGTTTTGCACTAGATGGCCAAGAAAATCCGAAAAATGTGATTTTTGGTTCTGTCCAGTGTTTAGCGGCGCTAACGTTTCCATGTTAGCGGCGCTAAACCTTAGTTAACAGCGCTAAAGTCGATGTCAACAATCGTCTTTGCTTATCTGACTTGGTAAACTGTCGTCTCGCGATAGCGGCGCTAAACTGTGTTAGCGGCGCTAACTCGTTATAGTTAGCGGCGCTAACCCCTTACTGGCAGAATGCATGGCTTTTGAATTGTTTAAAGTTTCTAATGCATATGTACATAGGATTATTTGTGCCTTGAGTGTTTTGATAATCTTAACCAAGACATATAAGTTTACATGGTTTTGTGTGGCACACCATATGTAGTTTTAAAATTTCTTGTATGTGGTTGTGATATTAGAATCCGGTAACAATTTGAGCCATGAGACCTATGTGATGTGTTTGGTTGTTTAAATTAATGTATTCATTCATTTGGTGGTTTGTACCACAATGGTTTGTAATAATTAATTTAATTATTCGGTTTGTATATTTAACGGCTTGCATGCCGATTTTCTATTCTTTGTAATTTGTAGTATTAGCTTAGAATAGTAAATTATGGCTTGCATGCCATTTCCTTTTAAATTTGTAAATTGTAAAAGGAGAACCGAAGCAACCAACAAGGACCTTGGAGGATGTCTTGGCGTACTTGGATCCGGAGGTCGGTGGGAGACGCAATGGATCAAGTGGGAGATGCACACATCGGGTCATTCGGTCTAGTCCTTAGATGACTTAGTCTTGCCCGTTGGCTCACGGGCAAGACGCATAGGATTGGCTCGTTACCGGATATATATATTACATGCGTGGTTGATTTTATTTTGTTTATTTTCTTGCATGGATGTTTAGGATCTTCGCATGCTAGAAAATTTTTCAAAATAATAAAATCAAAGAGTTTTAAATCGGTTTACAAACTCCGCGCGCCACATAGACAAGAATTGGTTAAAAGTGTTTTAACCGGAGAAACAAAAACCCGTTTTTCAAAAGTAAATCTCACACCACCCGTAAGATGACACCGCCCAAATCTAGTGAAACAAGATTGGTCGTCGAGCTCTAGCCGAGATCGATTTTGCGTAACTGTGTGGAAGGCGTGTGTGGTAACTCGCAAGGTCGGTTGTCGAGCTTTAGCCGAGCCGGCCATTGGGCAAGAGTACCACCGTGTATCTTGACGGACGATTAACAAATTCCAAGACTTAAACGCAATGGTAGTTGTCGAGCTTTAGCCGAGCTATCAAAGTGTATTAATGAGGAATTGGTGTGGAGGGATCAAACATGCCAAATGGTGCTAAGAGTACCTAGGATCCCGCAAGTGTCTAAGAGTTGTGATCATGGATTACAATTGGTAAAGTGTTTACCGGCCTAAAATAGCTCTATGAAGTGATCCGCGGAAAACCCGTCATGGATTAGGGTATTTTGAGGTTCTTAGCCCTTGTTACTATAATTTGTTTTATAACAAGTGGGTAATTATTCTAACAAGGATTTAATACGTCATAACTAACCAAATTTCGTACTTTGCTTGTAGATGGCATCTAGTAGCAACACCAACACCACCAACATGTCACTCCGTCCATTTTTGGAAAAAGTGAAACTCACCGGGCCGAACTTTATTGATTGGCATAGGACTTTGAGAATTGTCCTACGTCAAGAGATGAAGCTAGAGGTCCTTGAGTCACCTCTTCCGGAATCACTGGCAATCAACGCGCCAAGGGCCGTAAAGGATGCGCAAGAAAAGCGTTTCCGTGACACTAATGATGTTACTTGCCTAATGCTAACGACCATGAGTCCCGAATTGCAAAGGCAATTCGAGAAAGTGAGTGCGTTTGAGATGATTTCTGAGCTTAAGGATATGTTCCAATTGCAAGCAAGGCAAGAGCTTTATGAGTGTGTCAAAGCCTTTGTCAGTTGCAAGATGCCAGAGTGCGGTAATGTAAGCTCCCACATCCTTAAGATGAAAGGGTATGTGGATCAGCTAGAGGAGTTGGGCTTTCCCATAGGGAAAGAGTTGGCGGTTGAAATCATCCTCCAATCTTTGCCTTTGTCATATGGACCGTTCATTGTGAACTTCCATATGCATAGTATGGATAAAACCATTATGGAATTGCACGGCATGCTCAATACTACTGAGTCCGAGCTTGCCAAGGCAAAGCCCTCCACCTCCACTGCCGTCCTCACCATCCAAGGGGAAGGGAAAGAAGAAGGCCAAGGCCCAAGGGCCGAAGCCTAAACCTAACCCAACCCCGGAGCCGAAGGGGAAGCAAGTGGCTCCCGCTGTCACCTCTCCGGAAGAGGCAACCTGCTACTTATGCGGGGAGAAGGGTCACTACCGGCGTAGTTGCCCCAAGTACACGGAGGAGCTCAAGAAGCTTCGCTCTAAAGGTGTCGCTGCCTCCGGTACGTACATGATTGAACTTCATAACACTTCTACTTCTAACACCTGGGTTTTAGACAGCGGGTGTGGTACTCACGTTTGTAATAATGTGCAGGTACTAAGAACAAGTAGGGACCTGGTTGATGGAGAGCTGGATCTCATCATGGGAAACAAGGCGGTTGTCCCGGTTGAGAATATTAGGAGTGTGGAGCTTGCCTTTCCTTCCGGCGTATCTATTGTTTTAGATAATGTTTGTTATTCGCCCTGCGTGGCAAGAAACATTTTATCTCTTTATGCTTTATATGACGTTGGGTTTGACTATAAATTTGAGAATGGTAGCATTTTATGTTACAAAGATCATGTCTTATATTTTAAAGCTTTTCCATGTCATGGCATTTATGAGGCAAGTGTAAACTTGCAAAACAATAGATCAATCATGAATGTTGATTCGGGATCCAAAAGTGTTTTGGATAAGTTATCTCTATGGCATGGTCGGTTAGGCCACATAAACAAGAAACGCATCGCCAAGCTACAAGCGGATAGGATCTTGGAATCATTTGAGCACGGTTCAAATGAAGTATGCGAATCTTGTTTATTGGGCAAGATGACCAAAGCACCCTTCACCGGTGTATGTGAGAGGGCGCAAGACTTGTTGGATATCGTTCACACTGATGTGTGTGGTCCGTTCAAGCATGCCACAAGAGATCATTCCCGCTACTTCGTTACCTTTATTGATGATTATAGTCGATACGGGTATGTCTACTTGGTGAGACAAAAGTCGGATACCTTTGAGGTGTTCAAGACTTATCAAAACGAGGTGGAAAATCAACTAGGGAAAAGAATTAAGATACTACGATCTGATAGAGGCGGTGAGTATCTTAGTTCTGAGTTCCGCGAACATCTAAGGAGTTGTGGGATTATCTCGCAACTAACACCTCCTAGGACGCCACAACTAAATGGTGTTGCCGAGAGGAGGAACCGAACATTATTAGATATGGTTAGGTCTATGATGGTTAGTATGGACGTTCCCGTTATGTTTTGGGGATATGCGATTGAAACGGCTGGTAGAATCCTTAACCTCGTACCAACAAAGAAGGTTAAGAAAACACCATATGAGATGTGGCATGGAAAGGTTCCATCCATTTCATATTTAAAGGTCTGGGGTTGTCCTGCCTACATAAGACGTGAGGTGGAGGACAAATTGGAGCCCAGGGCCGAAAGGTGCTTTTTCATTGGTTATCCCGCTGGGTCTATGGGATATTTGTTTTACAAACCTTCTGAAAACAAGGTATTTGTTGCTCGAAGGGTAGTGTTCCTTGAGAGGGATCTGCTATCCAAATATGCTAGTGGGAGAAAGGTTGATCTTGATGAAATTCAAGAGCCTGCCAATGTAGAACCTGATGTTGGGACTAGCTCACAACCCGTAAGGGTTGATTCTCAGCATGATGATGTTGGAGATAATGTAAACCCATTGCCTATTAGAAGATCTGGTAGAAGTCGGCATGAGCCAGAGAGATATGGTTTTAACATATCTGAAGGCACCGACATGGTAGTAGTCTCTGATGAGCCTACCAAATACCGGGACGCTGTGGTGGGCCCTGAGTCTGCCAAGTGGTTAGAAGCAATGGAATCCGAGATTCAGTCCATGTCGGATAACCAAGTCTGGGACTTGGTTGATCCCGTGCCAGGGTGTAAACCCGTAGGGTGCAAATGGGTCTTCAAGAAGAAGATCGGCATGGATGGCGAGGTAGACACCTTCAAGGACCGACTGGTGGCTAAAGGTTTCACTCAAACTCATGGCGTATACTATGAAGAAACCTTTTCCCCGGTGGCTATGATGAAGTCTATCCGGATACTTTTGGCCATTGCCGCATTTCATGATTATGAGATTTGGCAAATGGACGTCAAAACCGCGTTCCTAAATGGAATACTTTCAGAGGATGTGTATATGACACAGCCTGAGGGTTTTGTACATCTAGAATTTCCGGATAAAGTCTGCAAGCTTAAGAAGTCCATTTATGGTCTTAAGCAAGCCTCTCGGAGCTGGAACCTGTGCTTCGACGAGAAGGTCAAAGAGTTTGGCTTCTCTAAGAGCAAGGATGAGCCATGCGTTTACATTAGAGCTAGTGGGAGCGTAGTTGTATTCCTAGTTCTTTATGTAGATGATATTCTACTAATTGGGAACGACGTCCCAACTTTGCAAGGGGTAAAAGCCTGGCTATGGAGTTGTTTCTCAATGAAAGATCTTGGGGATGCGGCTTATATTCTTGGGATTAAAATCTATAGAGATAGATCCCGCAGGTTGATTGGATTAAGCCAGAGTACGTACATTGACAAGGTCCTAAAGAGATTTAGGATGGAGGACTCCAAGAAGGGGTTCATACCTATGTCACATGGTTTAGTGTTGAGCAAAGCTCAAAGCCCGAGTTCCCCTGAGGAACGGGAAGTAATGAGGCTCGATCATGTACGCCATGTTATGTACTAGGCCTGATGTATCTTGTGCATTGAGTATGACAAGTATATATCAAGCCAACCCTGGTGAGGCACATTGGACGGCAGTAAAGAACATTCTCAAGTATCTTCGGAGGACAAAGGAGATGTTCTTAGTGTATGGAGGTGCGGAAGAGCTACGGGTGACTGGTTACTCCGATGCTAGCTTCCAAACCGATCGGGACGACTGCCGATCTCAATCGGGGTTTGTATTCCTGCTCAATGGTGGTGTTATTTCTTGGAGAAGCACCAAGCAAGACACTGTGACCGATTCTACTACCGAGTCGGAGTATATTGCGGCCAGTGAAGCTGTGAAGGAGGCTGTATTGATGAAGAAATTCATCCAAGATCTGGGAGTGGTTCCTAGCATTGCCGACCCTGTTGAGGTGTTCTGTGACAACGAGGGTGCGGTTGCTCTTGCAAAGGAACCAAGGTCTCACCGACGCACGAGGCATATTCCGCGGAAGTATCATTACATCCGGGACGTGGTCGAATGTGGAGACGTTGTTATCAGCAGAGTACACACGGATAGCAATGTGCCAGATCCGTTCACCAAACCTTTATTACAAGCAAAGCGTGATGCTCATACACGTGCTATTGGGATTAGATTTGCTAGTGATTTGGTTTGATTATGTATTTGGTTAGTATATTTGATGTATTTACCCTTTTTGGGAACATGAAGCAGTATTGTATTTATTGTATTTATCGATTATTAAATGAGATTTAGTAATACGCAAGTTGCGGGTATTTCTTTAAATCTTTACTGTGTTTCAACTTAGCATGTTTTGCTCTTCCCTGAATGCGCAAGCATTCTAAATGTCAACAGTCGGTCATTCTTCTCGGGAAGGAATTATGAACTAAGACTGAGGGAAGTAATTGGTCATGTGTCCAATGGGGATTGGGGCACGGGGACGCAATTCTTCGCCTGTACTTGAAAGTGTTTCAAGTGACTGGACGACCCACACCTGATTTTACTTTGTGGTACATGTCATGAGTAAATTAGGATGATAATATCAGTTCATCCTCAGACTGGAGATGCACGTGGCTGCATCACTTTGGTTTGCTTTGTTCTAATTACTTTCAAACGCAGTCCGTAACTGGTTGTTATAAAGGGAGTAGTTGGGCAGAGTATGATCACTGTGGTGGGCAGTGTGAGTCAAAGGAATTTGTTCCTCTGTTTAGAGAGATATCCTTGGGCCCCTCGATGATTGGTCGCTGACACCAAAATGCATGGCCATGCTCAAAGCTTGCAATAATTTATGATTGATTGCAACTTTTATATTTTGGTCACCACCAATCTAGATCGAGAAACATAATAGTGAACGAACGGAGAATGACTTTGTACCATGTCTCGTGTTCACTTGGATATCGCGAACAAAAGGATGATTGATCACTTATCGATAGGACCTTTTCACATGGGTTGCAGATTGGTTTTTGTGCTGAAGACAAAACCCATACTGACTTGGGGGCAGAGATGTCTTACTAGGGGCCGCTCTTTGTCTGTGATACATTGGGTACGTAGAGTCGTGTGCAAGTGGGAGTCTGTTGGAGTATGCCCACTGCCACACGTACGCCAAATGATCACTACCAATTATGTATGGGCCTATCGGGTCACACGCCGGGGGTTGACCTTGATACAACCAAAAGACGAGGGTGAGAAAGGATAAATAAGGATAGTTGGTTTCCAACAGGGGTTAGCGGCGCTAACCCAGGTGTCGCTAAGTCAGCCGCGTTAGCGGCGCTAACCATGCCTGACAGAAACAACTTTATTCTTTTCACCTCTTAAATCCACCAATGCATGTTAAATCTAATGATGAGCTTTTGGGGCCGGCTGGGGAGACCCGGAGTCATCAGTTAGGTTATATATACATGCATAAGACTCTCATTCTCACTCTTGACCATTTATTGAGACAAAAATACACTTAGAACTTTTGTGAGAGTTGCTAAGTCCAAACAAGAGAGAGAGAGAGCTAGATTTTATGGTGGTTTTGTGGGTTGTTGTTCCAGTAGCTTCTTCATCTTGTGGATTAAGCTAAGGGGTGCTAGTACACCAAGGTTGCCAAGTGTCTCGGTGTGGACTTAGATAGCCGAAGAAGGAGTTCAAGGAGAGATCAAGGCTTGGAGCTAAGCATCAACAACAATCCAGAGGCATCTAGGGTATAAAATCTCTTCTCTCTTTTCTGTTGCAGTTGCATAACTTGGTTGTAGAGTTAGATCCATTGATGGGGTTCACCATGTGGTCTTGTTTTTGCTTGAAAAATTCGTTTTTGACCTTGCATGCTTCCGTTGCCGTGTACCACGAACCGGGTTTGCATTTTGCATTTTCATAATTTTGCATTTTGGAAGCATCTAGATGACTTGAATGTTTATATTTTGCATTTTTCGATTTTTTTGGATTTTGCATTTAGAATGAAACTCAACTCAAAATGCAAAATTTGCATTTAAAAAAAAAAAAGTTTCGGAAATATATCAAGTCTGGTCTTGTTTGAAATAGGACGAAAAACTAAATCTAATAATATAATTTTTTTGTTAAAATTGTTAGAAACGAAAGAGTTATGGGCATTTAAAATAAGTGGGGGTTATTTATTTATTTATTTTGGTTGTCGCTGGGTATGAATTTGTTTTTAATTTCCTTTTTTACCTCTAAACAATGTGCCACGTGTCATCAACAGGGGTTTCTTTGGTTCTATGTTTAAGGGAGGTTATTTATATAATCTTATCCTATATATATATATATATATATATATATATATATATATATATATATAGGGTAGGGATATAGTACAAAAAACCTTATGGTACTAAATGTAAGGAGAGATCTCAACCATAGGATCTCTTTAAAGTCAAATAAAAAAGTCAATAAAAATCTATTAAATTCGGATTTAAAAAAAAGAAAAAGGGTAAAATGGACAAATTCAACAGGACAGTTACAGAGGTCTGAGGACGTGAAGCCCTGCCAATCCACTACACTCGCCGGCCACCGCCAATCCACTACCACACTCGCCAGCCAGATGCACAAAAACAACAAATCAACACCTGATTCACAAAATTAAAATATGTATTCCCATCGACCAAATCTCAGTATCATTTGATTTCACAAATTAAAAGTGCACAACTTAGCCATAGAAGATTGATGCACAAATGCAACAAATAAACAACTGATGAACAAAATTAAGACTGATACATTCAAAGAATGATGAATACAAAAATCTGATACATGATGCACAACCCTAAAAATCAAAAAATGGTGCATCGGCGTTTAGAAACCCTAAACAAAAATCAGTACCAGCTTTGATGCACAGCAAAGTCGAATGTGGAGGCGATGATGGGGCGAGTCACTGCAACCCAATCACCACAGAGAAGATATGTTGGCGGTGCTCGGCGGTGTTGTAGGAAAAAAAACACGGAAGCGGAAGCAGTCGCATAGAGGAAGACGGAGTCGGACTTGAACGCCTTTGTGCATCAAGTGACGGCGATGGCAGATCTGAAGCCGACGACTGGGAACGACGGCGGCAGGACAAATACTCGTTGCCGGTGAAGGTGGATTCACATAAATGCGATGTTGGTCGGCGACGAGCTTCACATATGGCGGTGGAGGTCGGGATGACAGATCTGATGCGTAGACAACACCATATGCGGTGGCGGAGGGAGTCGCGCGATTGTAGATCTGATACGGAGAACAAACAGCGATGCACATACGGCCGAGAGCGATGGCGTCGGACTTCGGTGGCTAAAAAAACGGCGGTGGTGCTTCGCGTGGGGCTACGGTGGTGGGATTTTCAGAGGCGGTGAATATAGGGCAGGGGAGGAGTGGTAGAAAAATAAAAACCCTAGATTTGAGGAGACGTAGGAGACGTAGGAATGTATATGGAGAGAGAAACTTTTTATTTTGTCTTAAAATTCCATTTTTACCCTTTATCCACAAATGACACGTGTCAGGCTATCATTTCTTCTTACATTTAGTACATTAAAAAAAATTTTACTTGAACTTGATTCTATATATATATATATATATATATATATATATATATATATATATATTCCCATGACTTGGGCTGTCCGGCCCAATGGACTGTCTGACTTTAATTAATTAAGTAATGATCCAACTTCAAGTATGGGTGTCTGTGTGACTTAAGTAAATAATTCACGTGACCCGGAATTAAGTGTAAGTCCGAATTGAGGAGGTTGAATAGTTGGTCCGACTTATGTGGGCCTACGACTCCTGAATGGGGCCCAACTTGGGCCTTGGCCCGGTCTTGTTAATATCTGAGTGGAATGGTCTATCTTGGTCAGTCCGTCTCGAATCAGGATTAGAACTCAATATTAATGGAGACCGGGGCATCTGACAAGTGAGTATTCTTACTTACGCTTTAAATAGACATCGAATGTGTTTGATGACGGTTAAGAAAGAGAATTATATTATGAGTTACGTGAATGTTTTGATTGGACCAACACATCAATGTTGTATGTTTTAAATAGACTTTGTGAACGATTAATGATGTTAAGTATTAAGCAATAAGATATGTAATTGACGATTTTAGACCGTTTACTTTAGTAACGGGTATGTTTAGACCGTTTACTATGATAACGGGTATGTTTAGACCGTTTACTTCGGTAACGGGTACGTTTAGAGCGTTTACTTCTATAACGAGTATGTTTAGACCGTTTACTTTGGTGACGGGTATGAGACCAACACTTTGGTATCGAGTATGAGACCAACACTTCGGTGTCGAGTATGTTAGACCGTTGTGACGACAACAGGTTCGATGAGATCGTCTAGCAGACCTGTATGTTGAGACCACTTACTACGGTAGTGGGTATGAGATAAGTGTTTTGATGAACTGTTTGAAATGTAAGTAGAGTACTCGTTAAGCTTTGTACTTACGGTTGTTGTTTAACCGTTTTTCAGGTAATGACCATGGCAGGGCTCCAACGCATGAGCGATAGCTCATCATCTTCAAGAACGTTTCCCCAAACACTTTAATTGCTGTTTTACTCGGTTGTTAGAACAGTACCTTTCAGTTTTTGTAGTTTCGAACAACTTGCGTTATAAACAGTTTCTTCAACATTTACTTTCAAGGTTAGATTCGATGTTTGTCTAATCGTTTGTGATATTAGTTCAATTTTTGTTGGGACGTTACACATATGGGGTCATAAGGGTGAAATAATTCTTATGCATAGTCATTATAGGTAACTATAATATATTAATACAAGTTAAATGTATTAAAGTTTTGATGAGTTACATATATGGTGTATATTAAACTCTTCTAATATAGTTATATATATATATATATATATATATATATATATATATATATATATATATGCATTTGTAATATATGTTCTTGTTAGCCTATAATGTTTAATCAAGCTAATAGTTGTTTTATTATTAAAGACTACTTAATTATATATTACGAAATAAGTGTGAAGTGTCACACATTAGTGGTGGTTGGGTAGCCCGTAAACAAACTAACATAACTATCACTTGACAGTTATTTGGCGCCAAATGTAACTGTCATTTAGGTGTATAAATAGGAGAACAAAACCGTAATCTTGTGTGTGCAATCAAGTGTTGTTTTACAAACTTTTGGTGTGTTAATTTGTTCCTTGCATTCACCCATATACACAACTGTGAGTACCTATTTTGATCATTTGTATAAACATGGTGTCTTACAATCGAGATCCCCGAATAGGAAAGGAAGGGCAGGCACGAAATAAAACATGTTATCAGAGCGAGAGTAGAATCTTGGAAAGAGCATTACGAGACATGGTGTAATCAAATACAAAGGCATCGAATCCCAATACTCCTGCGAATCAGAAAGGAAAAGAAGTAACAACAAAGGAGACATCTTGCGAAGTTTCAGTAGACAAGTCATTGAATTCAGGTGAAATCTTGATACCAATTGTTGATAGGGATATAAGTTTCGATCGTGTTTCCAAAGGCAACGATCGAAATCCAATGGGCTTATGGTTTCAAAGAAGGAAATAAGAATTAATAAGATTGGATTTATTGAAACTACAAGATGATTATTTCACTGCAAGTAAGGTTCATCCTAATCCTAAATACGATAGAAAAATGAAAAAGGCAAGATGCTATGTGTGTTTCATGAGGGGACACGTATTGGAATTGCCCAAACTGGAATAAAAAACATACTTTTAAGAAGATCAGACCCATGAAGACCAAAATAGTAAATTCGAATGATAGAAATAGCGTGAAAAGGGATGAAGTATATGGTGATAAGATCATTCCCACACCAAATTGGGTGATCTTAGGTTCCGATCTAAGGGGTTGGGATGATCTATGGTATGTTTTAAGTGAATACCCACGACACAAGATATCGAATATGGAACAATTTGTACACTTCAAAGCAGGAAGCATAGGTACAAGTAAATGTATGGAACAAGGCTTGAATGCTGAAGGTTTTGGTGAAGTGCAAGTCACAACCAAAGAAAGAACCTATTTGATTCCCGGAGTGTACTATGTACCGAATGTAGGCTTTACACATGGAGTTCGAGTCAATTAGTGGCACAAGGATTCAAGGTCATCCTCAAAGGAACCAAATGCATCGTAGGAAATAACAGATGAAGAAAGCAACGGTAGCAATGACTGGGAATGTTATAATAAAGATCTTCAAAGGCTCGACGTGATAAAGGAGAAAGCAATCCATGAAGTTATAAGGTATTTTGACTCTTATACTTATGCAAGTTTGTCAATTGATAAGATGTTAAATGGAAAAGTACAAGAGAAAGTACCTACAAAGAACAATTTCGATGGTCAAATTACTTTGTTAAGATGATCAATGAGAGTGAAATTAAGGAAGAATAAAAAGATATGGTGAGTGAACACTTCAAAAAATTGGTGATACGGTTCTATAGAGATTTTCCCACTTGTTATGGAAGAACACTGCCAGTAAAGATAAATGGTTTTAAAGTAAGCTTGTTAGATCTTAATTTGGCGGTACGAAGACTAGGTGGACACACAATGTGGTGGTCAAAAACAGATGGAATAAAGTGGCTAAAGCAATAAAATTTTCAAAGGATTGTGCTGATAAATTAAGGGATGTATATGCAAACTACTTGGGACTTGTAGGAGTGTATTGTGACACTGCTATCTTATATTCATTGGAAGAATTGAAGCCAGAGGCTGCTGATGGCCTAGGGGAACAAATGGATATGGTTAGAGATTGGCCTGAAAGTACAAGTTTGCCCGTTAATGACGTTGAAGACAAAGAAGATCGAGGGAAAATGCCACGATAGATGGAGCGATATATTGTGGGAGACACCATGCTCGAACAAGGGGAGGAAATGCAAGGCAAGGTTGATTTCGATGATGGAGAATGATTAGAGCTTACCTTCGATGAACCATAAGGTGAACGGATTGAAGCACTAATGAACATGGACTGCAGCAAAGAGGAAGGGAAGAAATGAAGATTATGTCATCATTTGAAGATCTGAAAGTTAGTGACGATTAAACGTTAAGAGAGAGATTGTTAGCCTATAATATTTAATCATATTAATAGTTGTTTTATTATTAAAGACTACTTAATTATGTATCATGAAATAAGTGTGAAATGTCACAAAAGACGTGTCACAAATGCATATATGTAGTTTTTTTTTTCAAAATCTATTGCAAACCAGTCACAATTTCGTTGCAAATTTTATCACAAACCGTAGAATATCCGTTGCTAATATTCCGTTGCTAACTCACTGTAGCAAATCTGTCGCTTTAATCCGTAGCAAATCTGTCGCTAAATTTCCATTTCAAATCTATTGCTCATATTCCCCTAGCAAATCCGTTGCTAATTTGCAGCAACTTACCTACATACATTTTTCGTTGCAAAGATGTGAAATCCCGCTGATTCCGACTCTAAATTAGTGACGATCGTTTTAGCGACAAAATATTTTCGGCACAAAGTGAGAGACGCATTTGGCCTTACCCAATTAGCTGTTTCTTGTAGTGATAGTCAAAGATATCAACTTACTACTTAAATCTCTAATTACTAATCCATATCTATATAATAACATGTCTAAGAAAATATAATTAACAACTAATCAATAAACATATTTAATATTTAAAACATACCTAAATAATAATTTTTATTTAAAAGAAATCTTTACCAAAATATCTGGATCATATCAACACATTTTGCTTGTTGATCGATTGTCATTTTTGTTTTTACCCTTACGCAACGGCAGCCATTTTTTACATATGCTTATGATCCATGAATTATTTGCTTTAGCAGCGACAACCAGATGAACCGGTAAAATGTCATCCATATTGGGTATGTCACCTCTATTTGTAGCGAGACTTGAGTTTGACATAGGAGCTTGCTTTGCTAAATATATATGATATGGCTACAACATTAATTCACCATTAGACTTTTATTCAGTCAAGATAACAAACACAATCATGTCGAATCATTAAACTTAAATTATCAAAAACCAAGCAACGCTTTAATACTCTCTTTCTGCAGAAATTGGTTGGTAGCACCGTTCGTTGTACTAGCCATTAATTTTTATCTTTCTTAACAAATTAAGATGGTTGATTGTTCAAGAGTCACGAGACTTGACGATGAAATTTTGGCGAGTTAGAGGGTTTAGGACAACCGGAGGCCCAGCGGTACGAGGCCATGCATTTTTCATCTTCTCCGTTTCTTCTTGCCAT
Source organism: Pulicaria dysenterica (assembly GCA_947179395.2). Lineage (NCBI taxonomy): Eukaryota > Viridiplantae > Streptophyta > Magnoliopsida > Asterales > Asteraceae > Pulicaria > Pulicaria dysenterica. The sequence continues at coordinate 14,022,027 of OX359294.1, read as the reverse complement.
TCCTTGCTCAAAGTTTTCGGCGTCGTACCTATTCAGAAATTATAAGATAAAGGAAAGTTAAAACTGAAACCCATAAATTGAATCATGAAATGGTTAAAAGTTTAACCTTATTCAAGTTAAAAACCAAAATCGATAAATGTTTATTACCTCCTAAACCAGCTAGTGTTTTTACCGTCTTTTTGATCAATTACTATAAATAGTTCTCTTAAAAAAAAACAATTCTCAATTAAACTATATATATATGGGAGAGTTATTGTGAGAGTATATTTATGTGAAAGTAAGTGAACAAATCCTAGACAACAATTAGATGTTGATCTACTAGATCAAACTGTCGTAATTTACCCGTTGTAATTCATGACTGTTGCAATATATGGATGGGTAATGAATCAAATGACGAGCCAAATATAGACTATCTGATCAAATTAAATGAAAAGTCAAGATTAAGTCTCTTATTCTCACATAAATAGCAAATCTCATTTTAACCTTCTAATATATATATATATATATATATATATATATATATATATATAGGGTGCGGTTCAAACGAAAACTGTTTTTCGTGCGAAAACTGCGAGAACCATTTCTGGCCAATCATTTAATGTCTTGTCTTTTTTATTTATTTAAATAGGAAAGGGTAGTATTGACATTTGTACATTTCCCTCACTTTTTTAAAACTAATATATCCATCAAACGAAAAATATACCAAATTAACGACAAAATTATGCTCTTAATTTGAGATCGATCTTGCTATATTTTTGTGAAAAAAAGTTACGTTTGCTGGGTTTTATTTTTCAGCACCAACTCGACATATGCACTAGTGCAAAATTTGTACTAGTGTAAAATTTTCACAAGTGTAAATTTTGCACTAGTGCATATCTACATTTGTGCTGAAAACCAGGTGAATATGTGCATATGCACTAGTGCAAATTTTGCATTAGTGTACATGTCGAGCTGTAGCAGAAAAAAAAACCTAGCAATTACAATTTTTTTTGAAGAAATATATCAAGAGCAGTCTTAAATTAAATAGCATAATTTTCTCGTTAATTTGGTATAATTTTCGTAACTTAACACCTCTCCGTTTAATGTATATATTAGTTTAAAAAATGTGGCGGTAATGTAAAAAAAGTCGAAACTACTCTTAAGTGATTAATGATAAGTTTGATTAGTTTAAAGTTATCCATTAACAATTCTTTAATCTCCAACCCTCCATCTCTTTGATCAATGGCTATAATTGGTTCTCACAGTTCTCGTACGAAAAACAGTTCTCGTTTGAACCGCCCCCTACATATATACATACACACATATATATATATATAAATACATATATATATATATATATATATATATATACATATATATATATATATATATGTATATATATATATATGTGTATATATATGTATGTATATATGTAGGGGACGGTTCAAACGAGAACTGTTTTTCGTATTAGAACTGTGAGAACCAATCTTAGCCATTGAATGAGGGAAAATTGGACGGCTTAGATTGGTTCTCGCTGTTCTCGTACGAAAAACAGTTTTCGTTTGAACTTTAGCCTATATATATATATATATATATATATATATATATATATATATATATATATATATATATATATATATATATATATATATATTTGAGAACCATCTTTATTGCGAATACTGTCAGGACCAATGTTGTCTCTTAATTAAATTAGATCAATGGCTAAAAATTCTAGTGGCTTATCAACGACTCATAATTAGCTCATTAATGATTCATTAATTGCTCGTAAAGAGATATTTTATGAAAATTAAGCCAATCTAATAATGATTTATCAATCCAGATGCAATTCATGGTTTGAGAAAATATACAAAAGACCAAAATATCTATATTAATAAGCATTAATGCTCGTTATACATGGTACTCGCAATAAACGGTTCTCATATAAACTTATATATATATATATATATATGTATATATATATATGTATATATATATATATATATATATATATATATATATATATATATATATATATATATATATATATATATAGGCAGGATCAAATGAGAACACCTTTTATTTGGAGAACGGTGAGAACAATTTATAGCCCTTGGATTATCTTAATTTAATGGTTGATATTAAATTTGTGTAATTAAGGAATGTTGAATTTTAATTATTTGGTTTAATTAAGTAATGAATATAAACTCAATATACCTTAATTAAACCAAATGATTGGCCTAAAAGTGTTCTCACCGTTCTCCAAATAAAACGTGTTCTCACAGGATCCCTCCTCTCTCTCTCTCTCTCTCTCTATATATATATATATATATATATATATATATAGGAAAAAGTTCTTGCGAGAACCATTCTTAGTGCGAGAACCAATCTGAGCCGTCCAATTCCCCCTCCTTCAATGTCATTGCCCACCCATGAATTCCTCACATGCACCCTGCCACACTCTATCACTCCACGCCTACCATCCATGAAACTTCCCATATCCAAGGAACGGCTGAGATTGGTTCTCGCGGTTCTCACACTAAAAACAGTTCTCGAATGAACCTTCCCCTATATATATATATATATATATATATATATATATATATATATATATATATATATATATATATATATATATATATATATATATAGGGGAGGGTTTCCATCGAGAACCCAAAAAAATGTGAGAACTAATCCCCATCTTTTTAAAACTAAAATATCTAACAAACGCCAAGATATTAAATTATGAAAATTATACCAAATTAACGACAAAAATATGCTCTTTAATATGACATCCATATTGCTATATTTTTTTCAACAAAAAAAATTTGTTACATATATGTAACATACCTTATAGTACTGATTATAAATATGTTAGTACTGATTACATATATATGTAATATACCTTATAGTGATAGAAAAAAACCCGGCAAAAACGATTTTTTTTTGTTAAAAAAATATAGCAATATAAATGTCATATTAAAGAACATATTTGGTATAATTTTCATAATTTAATATCTTGGCGTTTGGTAGATATTTTACGGTTTAGATCGGTATCGCAGTTCTCGAATTTTTTTTGGTTCTCGATGGAACTTCCCGCTATATATATATATATATATATATATATATATATATATATATATATATATATATATATATATATATATATATATATATATATATATATATATATAACAAGAACTGTTTTTCGTACGAGAACTGCGAGAACCAATCTGAGCCGTTCAATTCCCCCTCCTTTAATGTCATTGCCCACCCATGAATTCCTCACATGCACCCTGCCACACTTGATCCCCTCCACGCTCTCCATCCATGAACTTCCCATATTCAAGGAACGGCTGAGATTGGTTCTCGCAGTTCTCGTAAGAAGAACAGTTCGCGCTTGAACCCTCCCCTATATATATATATATATATATATATATATATATATATAGAGAGAGAGAGAGAGAGAGAGAGAGAGAGATAGAGAGAGAGAGAAGTTAATGCGAACAATATTTTGTTTACGAAAAGTGCGAGAAACATTTACAACCACTAGATCATTTAATCAAAGGCTATAATCATATATGACATTTTTATAATTAAGTTGTGTCTTTAAAGATTATTTGCGAAAAGGCCGTAGGTCTATCTTTGATTATTGTTTGTGTATGCTTATTATTGAATTGAAAGTTAGAAGCAGGTTCGTATTTATTGTTTGTTAATTATTGTTCTTATGCATGTTATTATTTTCTTATTTGTATAAACATATTAGTGAATAAATGAAAAATCATCAAACAGAACATATAGTTGCATAAATTTTTATTATTCTAAGCAATAATATATGTAAAATACAAATGGATGTCTAGTATTTCAAAATACATACCTCCAAATAACTTTCTACTGGAAACGATATGGTCCATTGTGAACCCAAATGCAGTCGCTGCTAATGATGCAACAATCAGCTTGGCCATCTTGTTAACCCCAAATGAACTAAACAGAATAAAATCATCATATATAAGACCTATAATCTTAAATCAAACATTATATACACATTAAATTCTCGAGTTTAATAAAGAAAGAAAAGAAAATTAAGAAAATTGATGAAAGTCATTTTCATTCAAGTTATCTCAATTTTGAGAGTACAAATTTAAGATCAAAATAAGGCTAAACTCTCCTTTATTTTATTTTATTTTCTTCTTTAAATAAAACTCTAGAAGGTCTACTTTCAAGGTTAATTTTATATTAAATCCTTAAATTCCTTTCCTTTTTTAAAAAGCTTGAGAACACGGCGATCGGTTTTGCAACCACGATCACGATTGATTATCAGACGAATTGTTAGATATATATCCCGTATAATGATCAATAAATTGTATTCGATCATGTTTCAGATCGAGACCAACTAACGTCATTCTTAATTTGCCAAATCTCAGCTAGATATTTATTTTTAAGCAGTTAAAATTAAGATGAATATTTTAATATATGGAAATAGAAAGGCAACATGTAAAGATGATACTCACCTAATGTTGGTAAGGAAGATGTTCTTGAGATCGACTGATCGATGAAATTAAAGGAATGCTCTTTTGTGTCGTAATAATCTGATCTAACGTATAAGTTGCTGTACATTTGTTGTTATGATTGAACGAATCCAGATATGCTTTTGAACATTTCTAAATCTATCCTCTATAACCGAACAAATTTCCTTATTTTTCTCCCTACATCGCATTAGTTTAGAAATCCATGTACAATTTAAACATTACAATAAATTTGACAAGTACAAAAAATGGGAAAATAGTCGCTAAAAGGTGGTTTGGCGAATTTTCGACCAAAATGTTATGCATAAATAGAGAAAATTTTATAAAACAGTAATAAAGTTTGAAAAGTGTTTCACTTATAGATATTTTCCCAATGTAAAATAAAAGAGTTAAAACCATCAAATAGCTGTCTACTTTCCCCATTTTACAATTGTGGCACGTCATGTTTTTTTTAAACATTTAGCTAGCTAACTTATTAAAACGTGTTAATGTGTCCATTTTGTTTATTTTGACCTGCAATAGCAGGTCACCTTTCCCCCTATTTTCTTGATGAAATTTAATGATTCTTGAGTTTATAGAAAGGTAATCGAGTTGTCTATAATTTAATACAAAAAACCCGACTAAAAACGAGTCTAATATATGTCAAATAATCAAAATACCGTAACGGTACTTAATGAGTCATACCCGACTTTAATGAACAATTTCTTCGCCTTTACTTCATGAAAATTCATGAATTTGGTGTCCTTTGAAAGGTAAAAAGATTTTTTGTAATAATATGTAAAAAGAATTATGTAAAACGAGTAAGAGTTGAACGAAAAATTAGTTTTTTTTGCTGCTCTGTTTTTTATATGAAATCGAAGAACAATCCGACACTTTAATCTCGAAATTCTCCATTAATACATTATGAAAGTTTATGATTCTTGATCATATGGAAAGGTAATCGAGTTATCTATAAAGTAGTATAAAAAAGAGCTAAAAACGAGTTTAAAGTGAATCAATTCTTTAAAAAACAGTAAGATGGTTTTAAATAATACATAACCGACTTTAATCAGCAAATTCTTGGCCTGCACTTGATGAAAATTCATGAATTTGGTGTCATTTGAAAGGTAAAATGATTATTTACAAGGTTCTGGAAAAAGAATTAGCGAAAACAATCGAGAATCGATCGAGAAACCTGCTGGACAAGTTGCAGGTCGAATTTTGGCACATTGACATGTTTTTAATGACTTGACTGACCATATGTGTAAAAAAAAACATGACGTGCCACAACGGTAAAATGGGGAAAGTTGATAGCTATTTGATGACTTTAACCCAAAATAAAATGATAACTGATCTTGATGAAACAAGTTTCAAACTTGGGGTTACGTATGCTGATTTTTCCGACCTTTCTCACCAAACGATTTTAAAAATGTTTGTCGATATATTGTTGCAAACAAGGTATTAGACTATTTATCAATAATAAATACTAGTTAACATACCTACGAAACACATGCAATTTTATCGATGAATTAGTAATTAACAATTTAACAGATTACCTACGATATTTGCTTTCTATTTTTTACATATACCGACGAAATATCGACACATTTACCTACGAATTGCCCACACAAATTTATCAATGAAATAGAGATGCAATGATGCATCATTACCGCGAATTCTATAACGTAAATTTATCTACGAAATACCAACACCATTTTTACCGATGAATTACCAACTTAGTTTTTATTTGTTTAAATCTAACTTATCAATTGGTCTACGTCGATTTTTCTACAAAATGTAAATTTGACTTTTGATTATAATTTGAATTTACCGATGAAATGGTTTATTAAGATAAAAAAGTGAAATGATTGTATCAAAACTTTAGATTCAAAATGGTTATACATAATAAGGAATGCTATAGATTCATCTTGAATGCTTCATCCTTCATATGTGTATCTAAATGGTTTATTATGTGGTTTATTATTATATTGTATGTAAGAACAATGAGAGAGATAAGAGCACTTCACAGAAACACACACAAACATTTTGAGATACTTAGTGAAATGATTGCAAAGCTTAATGTTTACAAAGAGCCTATGACTTATATTTAACACCCTCACTATTATATTTCTAACAACCTCCCTCTAAGTGAGGAGTGTTCCTATTACAAGAAACGAGACTATATAAAGACAAATCTATTTATATTCGAGGTCTGTTCCTTATTCCAAAAGACACTTGCCATTCACGGAATATCCGCCTGCTCTCCAGTATGCGTTTAAGCTTGTTGAAAATTCTGATTATCTAATTACGCTCTGTCTCAGACATTGATGTTCCAGCTCTTACTACTTTGAGTTCCAGCATGTTGTATAAGATTCTTAGGGTGCCGTCTAAATAACATAGAAGATCACATAGTTGAACAAATATTTTCTTCATCTTTGAGTTTCTAAAGACAACCCAACATCTCCTTTGAAGTATTCAACAATTGTTAACTCCTCAAGCTTATCAAGATTAGGATGACTCTGCACAGGTTTTCGGAGGTTAACTTTTAGATGATTGTTCTCAGCAGCCAATCGCATATCATGCTCTTCTATGAACTCCATGAGCTTTCTCATATACTTCATCAACGCTGATTTGCCAAACCGTTCATTTGGTTGTTTTCCTTGCTTCTCTGACAGATACTGGTAAATGAAGTTGATGTCGTGTAGTTGAATGTATCTAAGATCAGCTTTGCTGAAAACAAACTTTTTGCCATTAGCTCTTTCGACTTCAAATCTAACCACAGTTTGACCCAGAGACGTTTCACTGCATACATTTAGGAGCTTTGTGATTGGATATTCAGATACGACTTGTTCCTTTGGAGTTCTGTTATGTTCAAGCACATGCTCATATCTTCTTCTCTGATTCTCATCTAGATGTCTCAACTCTGGAGGTATCCTAATTTTAAGTGTATCCACGAAGATCATGGGAATTCTATCTTCAAGGAAAGGACCATTAACTGAGTACTCTCTCAAGACTGGATCTTCTCTTGCAGCTCTAGTATACATATTCACTCTATTAAGCACTAGATTTCCTGGATTAACTGAAGGAGCAGGTAGAAAAGTTGCAGTTGTGGGAATTGGCCATTCGGCATCATTTAGAAACTCTTCAGCTTCTTCTCTTTGTTTATTTTGACTGATAATATCTGTAGTTGAAGTTTAAAACCAACCTTGAGGAGGAAGAAATAAGGTATGCACTTCATAGTTCACTCCTGATAAAACCCGAGACACATCAAATTTCTTCTTTATGGCCTGTCTCTTACCCCTTCTTGTAGTTTTATAACCCCGTCTTCTCTTTTCGATCTCAGGTGGATCCATTTCAAGACCAAACTTGCGAACTAGACGAGTATGTGTAGCTTTAGGGTTTGTAACAGATGTAACATATTTGTCTATTTCATGATCAATATCAGCATACTCTTCCTCATATCTTTCACTTACACCAATATCAGCATAAAGCTCAGCATAATCCATTTGATCAGCATCAGACTCCTCATTTTGGTCAATTTCACCCTCTTCACTAACACCGGGCCTCTGTTCATAAAGTACCATTTGTTTATTGGCATCTTGTTGTTGTTGATCAAGAACGTCATTGGTTGTTCTTTCAGATTGACCACCAGAACAGGTGGGAGTATGGAGCTCAGAGGGGTTATAGGGACAACAGTTAAAGTTGAAGAAGTCAAGTATAATATTCTTCGTTTCTCCCCCTCGGGACGATCGTCGGGATCACGATTGTCACGCCTTTTGCTTTGACCCGCTGCTTGTACTTTGCAGGCCTCCTCAACTGCTTTCAACCTTTCTTTGACTTTAGATAATTCAGTGTATAAGCCTCTGGTAATGCCATAAATCTTTGCATTTAAATCCTCCTGAAACTCCTCAAAATTAGTACTACGAAAAGTTTGTTCGTTTCGCAAAGTGGTAAGAAGATCATTTTTATGCTCAGATTCAGGTTGTAAATTCATATATTGTATAGAAATAGGAGTTTCTATGTAATATACTCATGGAGTATATATAGGGATATGACATGTTGTAATGTGTAAGGTTTGCACACATTGAATGAAATAAACTATGTGTTTCTATGGTGTAAATTGAGTTTCTCTCAACATTTATCATAGTTATCTTATGCAACCTTCAATCTATCCTACATATTACTTGAATCACTTGTTAAATGGGACTAACACAGGTGTATGTTCCAGGAGTTTAACATAAAGTAGGATTTTAAGAGTATCAACATATAAGGTAGCAGGTTCAGGGGTAGGCTGAGGTCTTTTCTAAGAACATCCAGTTTGGCATGAAGAGGGTTTACGGCTTGATTAATAAAATCTTTAAGCTCGGCACGTGTTAAAAACCCAGAATCACAAAGATTAGAGGTTGAGGTTCCAGCCACAAAGGCAAAACCACCTACTAGAGCTGTAGGTATGTTGACCCCATCATGATTTCCTTCCGATCCTCGAATGACACTATTAGTAGTACCACCTACGGAAGTTCCGGGCGCCAGATTACAGATCTGAGCCAATTGTGCTATAATGTCGGAACGAGAAGAAAGATAGGAAGAAATCTGCGGTATATCAATGTACATAGAATGAATGTTCGAGGACGAGGAAGGCGGTCCTCTGTTTTCAATGTGAACCATCTCCGAAGGAGAGGTCGACAGTAAACATGATACAGCCCTGTGCAATAAAGATGGAGCTTGTTGAGAAGTACCATAGTGGCTGGGAGGGGTTAGAAGATGCACGGTCGGGATGACCGTGTCTATTTCAATATCAGACCCACCAATGTCAGGTCTAATAGCAGATGTGGCTTCCCTACTTTCTGTGGCAGGGGGTCCCTCAGCACTTACATATTCTTTCTGACCTCATCTTCACTTACACTCATCAAAACATATCTATCTTCTTATTCATTTCCTACTCCATATCCAGCATATTTATTCAAAGAGGTGGGAGAGTCCTCTGGAGTTATGGAACCCACCTCAACAGATGGTTCAAATTCAACCTCAGGGTGTATCAACCCTGGAATTGCACTTGACGCTGAGATGGATCAAGTACTAGCACAATACCTCCATGACTGGTTGGAAGAGTAGTTTGAATAGTAGGTACCAAGTCAAGGGTAAAAGACACAGGTTCGATTAGTTTCATATACTCAGGGATTCTTTCATTGATTGGTTTGATATTGGTTTCAGGAGTACCCACTGGTGATGTTTCCATGAACACAAACTCCTCAGTATTTGACTCTGAACTTTCTAGTATAGCTTGTTCAGTTAGATTTGTAGGTTGGATATCAGGTGAGGTAGTGGTATAGGTTAGGGAAGCAATAATGTTTTGAACAAATACGAGATCATATGCATCCCCTCCCTCTCTATGTATATCGTCCTCACCAACTTCACCACTCTCTTAGAATTCTCTCTACTCAACCCTATCAGCATCTCCTATAGATGTCTGAGGCTTAGAGTCTAAATCCTCACGAGGTTCTACTCCCCCTTGGGTAGGTATAGCCGGATCTGGCCTAACCATAAGGGGTACACCTACACTCACCCTATAATTAACCACAAGATCATTCTGTGCACAAAGATCCAAAAGGGATGTAGGTATAGGTTGTGGTTGTGGAAGATTAGCAGGTATAATAGGTTTAACAATATTCAAGAGTTTAGGAGCAATGGATGAATAACTTGATCTCTGAGGTATCTCTTGATTGTGATCCATCACGTGCTGGATGATCATCGGTATGAACCTCTGATACGACAAAAACTTGGCGTAAGCCTTTTTCTAGAATGTTCTTTAACAGAATGGCTGCTTTTATATCATTGAAGAACAGGAGTGCATAATTCACATGCAAGTGGTTAACAGAAGCAATAAAGATCCGTAATTGATTCTCAGTCAAAAACTCATACCCAGTATGCTTTGGTGTCAAACACTTCTGAAGTATGGTCATGAAATGTTATACAAGGGATGCAAAATATTTCGTTTGAACTGGGACTTCCGTTCAAGAGCACCAGTATATCCCAGAGCTTATATTGCTGCCATGTAGATAGCCTCATCAGGCATATCCTTAAAAGATGTGGCAGGTGGACGACGATCCTGTAGGGGGTCTAAAGATCTCCTTGAGCCTATCAACAGTGACCGAAATGGTGAATCGATCAATCTCAGATCGAATGGATATGTTACCATTTCTACTTGTATGCACATGACATGTTCTCCAAAATTTTTGAGCATAGAGCTCAGGAACATGTGTACCAGAAGTGGCAGGGTTATAAGTAAGCAGGTAGTTTAAAGGATGAACTTTTAAAACTTCATTCAGAATGGGGTAATTGGAATTTTTGAAAGTGGATGGGTTCATGAATTGGTTGTTTTCGTGTGTAATAACGGATAGGAACTTATTCCTAGGAACAAGAAGGTCATCTAAGTTTTGGTTTTGGGCAGTCTCATGGCTAGCAACAGACGAATGGTGTGATGTTGAGTCACCTTCCATTTGAGCCATGTTACCTGTAAAAATAGCAAGCAGGTTAAATCTGTTTTCAAAATAATGCAGTAAACCCAGACACACACGATCACAATTGAGTTGTAGTCCAACTTAGATCAAACTCGACCTTTTGATACTCAGTTGACTAACATTGACCAATTGAAAATTTCATAAAACTTGAAAAATTCACATTGTGCACAGAATGTTAGAATGACCAAAAAGGTATTTTAACAATTGATATACACTGATTAGATGTATACAAACAACTTTATCACATTGAAGCTTAGGCTAAAAATAATCTAACATCGACTTTTACACCAAAAATGAGATTTTAGTGTATATTCAAACACACGAAGAACACTTTGCCAAATTAATCAAAACTTTTTATAGATCCATGTTCTCCTAGTGTTTAAATAACCCATCGCAAGAAATATAAGTCCAAACAAAGTTAAATCGATGGTGAAAAGTCTAACCGAACGTGTGTAAAACCCTATTATATCGACACTATTCATGGGTGAAATCAATGAGATAAATGACAATCGATCGATTTCCACCATACAATATGTTTACCTTAGTGATTATGTTCGATTGACAACAAAAATTTGAAATTTTGGCAGAGTAACAGTAGAGATCGATAATGTAGTAACCAGAGAGTTTCAAAGCAAACCGATGAATTTTTAAATTTGAATTCTGTAACTGACTAATCAGATCGAAGTGACCTTATATACCGATCAGCCATGTGTGACACAACGATTGGACCCTTTGGTTTTTGAAAGACAAGGTCGATCGAAGGAGCGATCCTATAAAATACGGTCTATGGATGATGTTTGTTACACTGAGCACTTAGAGTATTTTTGTAAAACAAACAAAATCGATCGGATTAGGATCGATGATAAACATGTTCAATGATCATAGACATGCCTTAGAAAATTTTCATAACATGGGATCGATTGAACAAGATCGATGACAGTAGGATCGATAAGACTTGAACTTGAAACCTTTCCTTTTATTTAAACATAAAACAAAAATACAAAATCTTTTAGGATTTTCAAAAAGTACAAGAAATTGATATTTTTGTATTTTCATGATTAAAACACTTTAAACAAACTCCCCCTCAACATTTGCAATAATTAAATCAATTTTGAATTGAGTGGAGATAAAGTTTTGTGAAAAATCATGTTTATATTTTCTCCCCCCTACACATATGCAATATGCAATATGTGTATAGATATAGACACCTTCCCCCTAGAATTTTGCATCTGTAATCTGGACAAGGAACAAACAGTGTAACACCTACTCAAAACTGAAAAGATAAGAAATGAAATGAAACAACAGTATGTCAGATTCGTAAATTTAACATGCCTAACTTAGAAACCAAATCATTAAAACAACATTTGTCCAACGGTTTAGTAAATAAGTCAGCCAGTTGATTGTCAGTATGGACATACTGGAGTTCAATTAAACCTTTTTCAATGTTATCTTTGACAAAATGATATTGAATATCAATGTGTTTTGTTTTGGAATGGTGTACCGGATTACATGAGATGGCAATGGCAGATTGTGAGTCGCAAAGTAACGGAATCTTGTCATACTGCAATCCAAAGTCTGATAGTTGTGTGCGAATCCACAAACTCTGAGAGCAACACATCGCAGCAGCAACATACTCTGCTTCAGCAGTCAAAGTGGATACACAATTTTGTTTCTTCGAGGCCGAGCAGACTAAACGATCACCCAAGAAATGTGCACTTCCAGATGTGCATTTACGATCTAACATGCATCCGGCGTAGTCAGCATCCGAATAAGCATATAATTCAAAATTTGAATCCATAGGATACCGCAGACCAAGATACATAATCCCTTTGAGATAACTGAATATGCGCTTGACAGCTTGAAGATGTCACTCTTTGGGATTGGCTTGAAAACGGGCACACAGACATGTGGAAAACATTATGTATGGCCTACTCGCCATCAAATACAATAATGATCCAATCATTCCCCTATAGGTCTTTAAATCGTAGGCGATCCATCAAGATCAGTAGATAACTTTGTCTTGGCCGCCATAGGAGTAGATATGGATGAACAATTGGTTATTTTGTATTTGTTTAATAGATCTTTGATGTACTTAGATTGGCTAATGAAAATGCCATGACCCAATTGCTTTACTTGTAATCCGAGGAAAAATGTCATTTCCCCCGTCATACTCATCTGAAATCTATTCGCCATTGTCTTGGCAAATTCGTCACCGTACTTGGGGTTTGTTGAGCGAAAAATGATGTCATCAACATAAATTTGGACGAGAATCTTGTCTTTTCCCTTCGCCTTGATGAACAGTGTATTGTCGGTTTTTCCTTTGGTATAACCCTGAGAAATAAGATACTCTGATAAAACATCGTACCAAGCACGCGGAGCTTGTTTTAAACCGTACAGTGCTTTATCAAGTATATACACATGATGAGGATACTGAGAGTTAATAAATCCTTCCTGCTGTGACACATAGACCTCTACTTTAAGGGGCTGTTTGGTAGAGAGAGTTGGATCGTGAGAAATGGAAAAAGAAACAACTCCCTTGTTTGTTTACATGTGAGATAAGGGTAGATGAGAAAAATTCCATTTCCCAATCTCTACTTTCATTTCTCCGCCTCAAATGAAGAAATGGGGGGAATTGAAAAAATTGTTTCTCGGTGGGAATTGAAAGCAAACTCCCAGACCTAGGCCTTTCGTTCCTCTCTCTCGTCTCTACCGTTCTACATTCTCCGTCGTTGTCTAGAGAGCCACCGCCGCTTCTCGCGGTGTCGCTGCTAATTCTTGCTTCTCATCTGTCTACGCCGTCCGCCGCTCGTTCTCGCGTTCGTATAGGGCTCCGGCGCTCGTTCTCGCCTACTCTGCCTATCTACCGCCGGCCGCCGCTGGTCGTCATGCGTGTATATTTTGTATTTGTTGTTTGAAATGTTTTGTTAATTTTGAATCACTAGTGCAAGAAATACTTTTTTAATGATGTTTTCCAAATGGATTTATTAATTGGTTATGAATGCGTATGTGTTCAGCAATACAACAACATTATGTGGCATTAATATATATGAAAGTAGGATCAACTTCAGTTTGTCAATGGCCAAGGAGTGATGTAATGATCTCTGGACATGCTTTACAGGTGCTTTATTGTGCATGGTGCAGTATTATATAAGCCTTGAAGATGAGACAAAAATGAAATCTGGGTTAAAGAAACCAAGGGAGGGGCTGAAGTATGCAGCCTGAATAGTGTGTAGTGTCTAATGTGTGTATTTGTTTCTTCGTATACATGGTGCTAGGGGTTTTAGTTTTGGTCAGTATCTGAACTTGTGATAACATACCTAGATGATGTGTACTCTATGAGTTCTTTTGATGATATAATCAAATCTGCAGTTCAAAAAAAAATCTGGTTATGAATATTGAAAGTGGTTTTTCTTTGTGTATGAATTTGAATGTGAAGTGTGAATAAATCTTTGATTAGTTGTTGTTTATGAACTTGAAATATGAAGTGTTAATTAATCTTTGATTGTTAATTGTTCCAAATTGATTGTTTGTTATGGAAATAATAAAAATGCAAATGATAAATTTGATATAATTTTCCGTTGAAATCTCTGTGTTACCAAACAAGAGAAATGATTCTCTGTTATATTTCTCTGCTGAAATCTCTGTGCTACCAAACAGAAGATTTAATTCCCATTCTCCAGACTAATTCCCTTTCTCTGCAATTCCATTCTCTGCAATCATTTCTCTGCAATTCCATTCTCTGTACCAAACGCACCCTAAGTATCCCATTAAGAAGTGCGGTCTTCACATCCATCTGAAAAACCCGGAAACTACGAAAGGCTGCATAAGCTAAGAACAATCGAATGACTTCAAGTCGAGCAACAGGAGCAAATGTTTCGTCATAGTCAATGCATTCCTGTTGATTATAGCCTTTAGCAACCCGTCGAGCTTTATTTCTGACTACTACACCGTCGGAATCCCGTTTGTTCTTAAAGATCCACTTCGTCCCCACAACAGATTTACCATGTGGTAGGGGCACCAATCTCCAGACTTAAAGACGATCAAACTGATTTAGTTCATCTTGCATAGAAACTACCCAATCTAGATCTTGTAGTGCTTTGGAGAATTTTGTGGGTTCTATGATGGTTAGAAAACTGGAGAACTGACACTCATTGGTAGTTGCAGACCGAGTACGAACTCCTTCAGTTGGATTTCATATAATATGTGATTTGGGGTGAAGTCTTGTCCATCTTGTTTCATGGGGAGTGGAAGCCCGAGGAAAGAAAATTTCCCAAGATGGTATTGATTCCTCATCTTCCTGAGCAACATTAGAATCTGAATAGAAGATTGGTGGACTCTCAGTCTAAGTTAGTGGAGGAACCACTTCAAGGACATGTAACAGAAATAGACGGAGATCCTTTAGCAAAGATCCGTCTGAGTTGTAAACGGAGATCCTTCATCGGCCTTACCTGCATATTTCCCTAAATTATCTTTTTCATGTAAGAAAAAAATACTTAGTACCAAATACATGAAAGTATTTAATATTTGGCATAATGCCATTGGCCACTTCATAAGAAGTTTTATTAAAACGCTTATGTATGAAAGAACGATTCTGCATATAGTAGGCGGTGCTGATTGCTTCAGCCCAGAAGGAAGTTAGGAGCCCTGTGTTGGTCCCTTGGTGAGAATAACAACAAGCAACAGATGTGTAGAAGGGGGGTTGAATACACTTTCTGCGGAAATTGAACAAATCAAAATAAAGTGTTACACATAGTAAATCAAACCACAGTCAAATGCTTTGCTTTTCATTAATAAGAAGATGATTACAGACTCTATCAAGTAAGCAACACTTGATATGTAAACACCTAATATAAATCTCTCAATCTTTCAAACTTTGCTATCTATAATCAACTTATGATTATAGATACCAGACGACTCTAAACAGGATTTAATCACAAATTGTGAACTTACAAATTTTACAACTAATGTGAATATTCGAACACACGAATAGCTTGGAAATCTGTGAATATCCTGATCACGTTGAACTGACACATAGTGAATCAAGACTCGTAACACATACGATCAATAGGTTGAGGTGAAACTGAGTTTGGCTCTGTAACTCGTTGAATGTAGTTGTCGTACCTCAAAACTTATCAGGAGATAAGTATTTATAATTCTGTTCCTACAGATCTTAACAAACTAGAACTAATCCTAATTTGCTAACTAACTAACGGATAACCCAGAATCTTGAATTTTGAATCTTCTTATCTTGAGTCTTCAATCTTCAATCTTGATTCTGGAGTCTTCTTATCCTTGCCGTACATATAGAGAGTTAAAAGATAAATTTAAAACATATTTAAATTCTCTTAAACTGACTTCTTGCTCGGATTGAGTTACTCAGGTTGAAACTCATCAAGCTGAGTTCTTCGAGAACAGACTCGAAAATAAACATGAACTAACACGTATATTAATTAACTCATCCTTAGAAGTCCCAAGAGTTAGCTAGAACTTATTTAGCAACTCTGTTGAGCTGACTCAGTATATACGCTGAGTCACTTAGCTTGAAACACATCAGGCTGAAAGCTCAATATATATCTTAGGTGACATACACAGCTTATCACACATAGTGATAATCTTACTAAGATATAGTATAAGCTGATCGAACATATGCTCAACTTATATTCAGCTTATGCTCAGTCTGAAACACTATAAGTGTTCAGTCTGCTCAAGCTTCATAATTCTGTTTAAGTTATCTTTAGAACACATCTTACAAACTTAACTTTGTCTCATCAAATCTTAACTGATGAGATCATTTTCCCAACAAACTCCCCCTATTTGATGATGACAAAACCATCAAACAGTTCTTAAGTTTGTTTAACAGAATTATGTTTTAACCTTAAACTTATTAAGATTTTATTTTTGAACTAATCAAATATTAATTGAACTTATCAATTTTAATTGAACTTATCAATTATAAGTGGAACATACCAACTTTAAGTTGAACAAACCAACCAAACACATTAATGAATAAGAACTAATAAGTTATTCATTCAAGCTGAACTTATCAGACTAATAATTATGAACATATCATAACACAGTTGAACATATCAAACTCATACTTGTATTAATTGAACATATCATAATACAAAAGTTTTGATCACTCAGATCATGCACACTTAGTGCTTACAAAATTAGAACTAATCTAATTTATACAATAGAACTAATCTATTCAGGATGCAGCTCTTCAAACTCCTTGATCTCCTTGTTGATTTCTTCAAGGATTTCTTGCAAATTAGGCAAGTGTTGAAACTGATTCTTCTGTGATCTTATTGCTTTGTTAATTCTGTATGTGAACCTTGCAGTTTGTTCAGTCTTTTCCACTATTTTTCTCAGAGCAAACACTTGAAATACCTCACCTGTATAGATACTTGCATCAGACTGGAAGCATTATACACCATTTATGTCCAAGTACATGAATCCTTTCTGAGGCTTATCTATATTTGCTAATCCAACTGGCTTTGTTTGCTTCTTCTTTCCAACTTTATGAAAAAAGGTCAGTAGGGTAGCTATCTCAGTCCTGGGTATGATTTGTATCGCATCAGCTCTTGCAAGTAGCCTTAAGATTTCGTATTTAACTTAATTCCTGGCAGAGGACTTTTCCATCTGCTTGATGAGGATAGCCACTTGCTTCCACTCTTCATATCCAAGTTTATGAAGTTGATTCAGCTCCAGAGAAGGTGTGTCACCATTCTTTAAGGCGAACTCCATGAAGATAATCCCTTGAACTGAACTCAACTTGAGTGAATCAATTTGAGAAGAGAAATAAGCTCTTGTATAATATTGAGTTATATTCTCCTCCTCTTGTTGATCCTGAACAGGAGGTTCTTCTACCTCTTCCTCCTTGGGCACAATAGGCAGTCTGAGTTTTGCTAATTCCTCATTCTGCTTTCTGATTTGTTCAGCCCTGGCTTGTTCTCTTACTTCTTTCTCATTAGCTAACACAACTTGAACATCCATTTGTCTTCTTCTTAACTCATTGATTGACATCCCAAGCTGGTCAGCATCTTCTTGTTCCATCCTTCTTACTACCAACAGAGAAGTTCTTTCTTGTAAAGTCATTTTGTCAGCAGAGTCTTCATCTGAAGCTGATTTACCGAGAATCATCTTTCTTCTTTTCTGCTGAGGGGGTTCTGACTCATCTGAGCTGACCACTACTGGTTTTTTGCCTTTTGCCTTTTCAGTCAGCTCAGCTTCTATCTCCATTTCTTTCTCCCCCTCAATCTGATCTGCTCACTTTGCCAATAGTAATAAAGCTTCAGCTTGGACAGACTTAGCTTCAGCCTTTTGAACATTCTCCCCCTTTTTGTCATCATCACTAGGGGTAGAAGTCTTGTTTTGTTGTAGGGCAACAACAACAGATTTCAAGTTCAGCACTTCCTCATCTAGAGAATCCAAAATTAGCATCATATTCATCTTGACTTGCTTTCTTTTGAGGTGAAATTTATCAAACTGACCTTGAAAGAAGTTCATCAAGTCGTCTAAGTCAGCTTGAGAAGGTTGGAATTTGGGTGCATCATCCAAGGGTTGGTGTTTACCCTCAAACTCATTTGCACCAGAGTTTGGACCCTGTGAGTCATCTTGGTATGGAGATGACACATTGACAGGTCGTGCATGGGGGTGTGAGAAGTGAAGTGAAGTAATTGGACTAGAAACGTGAAGTGTATGGGTAGGTGGTTGGCTTATTGGTTTGGAGAGGGGTGATTGACTCAGGGGATTGGTCATTTCTTCAGTGTTACCTAAGTGTGTCTTCTTAGGCACAGTGACAGGCTCTCCGATGGCTCTGGAGAGTGTGGGCTTAGTAGACACCATACCCGGTTTAGGGTTTAGGGTTGAAATGATCCTCGAGGTTGACACCTTAAGAGTAGGCGTCTCCCCCTCAACTCCTGCCTGGGGAGGGATCACTATGATCTCAGCTCCAGTGAAGCCTATAGGAGTGGCACCACCTTTGGCAGTTTTTCTAGTGTAGGTTTGGATTTTCTCCCTAGCAGCAGTGGGCATACTAGGGGTGGCTACAGATTGGAGTTGAATGGAAGGTGGAGGAGATGGGTTAGACTGGGTTGGGTTTACCACAACCTTGTCTCCAAATGTAGATGGAGAATCATGATAAGAAAGAGAAAGTGGAGAGGTCTTACCAGAGCCAGCTTGTGTAGTGGCTGGTTCAACCTGAGCAGAGTGCTCAGCTCGAACCTCTGTATCAGCTTGAGAAGCTCCCCCTTGATTTGATCCCTCTGCTTCACTTTCAGATGAAGCTACCTCAGTTATCACATGCATGGGATCACTCAGACCCTCTTGCTCTAGGAAGATGTCATTATTGAACATCTTAGAGCTAAGTGTAGGCGTCAAGAACACATCCTGATCAGCTTCATACAGTGCTGTCCCCAGCTCGACTTCAAATGCCAAGGACAGGTACCTTATAAATGGTACATGAAGATCCCTTGTGGTCTTCATCACTTGGACCTTGAGTTCGTTGAAGATAAGCTGTGCGTAGTCCAAGTTCCTTGCAAAATACATATTGTATAGCAGCTGCATCTCAAACTCATTTACTTGGTCCAGTCCTCCAACCTTGGTACCTAGTGAATGAATCACTGTAGACACCATAAAACCCCAACTGGTTGGAAAGGTGGCCTTTTTAATAATACCCTCTATTTGTGGGTGACCCATTCTGGGTAGGACAGACCTAGCCATTTGCCTCGTCACAGCAGGCTCGAAATCATCATGAACAGGGAGTTGAAGAACTTCCTTTAGCCGCTGCATCGAAAGGACAACTGTTTTATCCCCATTTAGAACAGTTCCTGTAATCTCTCCCCTGTTCTGGTCATAAGTACAGGTGTACCAGAACTCCAAAATATGTTGAGGAACAATGTGGAGTGGTGCTCCATAAAAGGCGAATGACAGGGGGCATTTACGAATGTAATCCACCCATATTTCATATCCTCTACCTTGTTTCCTTGGTGGAATTGCAAGACAAGCCCGTTGACTATTAATTTTGATCAACGGCGCTCCATTGTTCTTAAACTGAGCGCCTCGTACCATTCGATCACGAAGAACTAATGTGATTCTGTCCATTGAAAAATTACATTGAGTAACTGTTTGAATTTGCACTGAGCAAAATGAAATTCGCACTGAGCGTTTGAGAAATCGCACTGAGCAATTTAGGGCTGGAATGGGAACGGATGATTGTACGAAGCAAAAGATGTGGTAGTAGAAGGTATAGAATAGCAGAAGTTTAGTAAGCGTAAACCTCTGTAAGTTGGTTATGATCGATATATATACCTTACCGAGGAGAGAGAAAAGTTACCGTTGGAATCCCTTTTTATCCGTTACGCCGGAGAAATTACAGCTTGATGTAACAGTAATAGGGTAGAAACACATCATATTACAATGGATAAATGTGTAGAATAATATTCTTGACTCACCAAAATATTATAAACACTGTTGTATCATACCAATACATAATTGGTATACGATGCGATTTGAGACTTACTCAAATACACATTGATATATGAATTAATGACACATAGTAATTAAATAATAGTTTGGACACACCAAGATGAGTAAACTAATCACTCAGCCTAAGTCAAGCATGTTGGAACCTAGAGGGGGGTGAATAGGTTATTTTACTTAGTTTACCAATTTTTCACAAATAAAATTTGTAAGTTGTGTTTAAAAGATTTTTCTTGAAGTTTATAACACAACAAATATATATACTTGAAATAAAAAGAGTAAGGGTAGAGAGATATCACCAAGAGTAGACAAGAGATTTATAGTGGTTCATGTAAGTGTTAACAAACTGGCACTACATCCACTCCTTGGCCTCACCCACCAAGAGTTTGCTCCACTAGCTTCTCTCTTTGAAGGTAGAGATAAACCTTTTACACTTTTCTTTTTCACTTGCAAGAATTAACACTTCAAACTTGCAAGTAAGGTAAAGATAACCTTACTTCACTCTAATTCTATAGGCTAAAGTTGATCCTCACTTCACTCTAATTTGAAAGGCTAGAGTTGATACTCACTTCTATCTAATTCTAAAAGCTAGAGATGATCCTTACTTCACTCTAATTTGGAAGGCTAGAGTTGATCCTTACACTATTACAATATATATTAATGATGTTGTAATGTTTGAACTTTGATGGCTTTCACTCTTGCTTAGATCTTGATCTTGAAAGATTGAATAATATAAAAGTATATGAGCTCACAAGATATGAATATATGTTCTATGTTTTTGTTGTGCAAGAGGTAAGTAATGAATGAGGTTTGAGTTGGCTTAAATAAGGAAAAAAGAGTGAGCTCAAAAAGTGTCCAGACATCTCACGGTTTTATCCACTGTCGACCGTGGCTAAAACCGTCAGCTTCCTGGAACTTTTTGAGCCTTTCAATTATAGACGTTGGACTTTATTTAAAACCAAACTCAACTCATTTTTACCATAAAAATCAACTGAAAAGTAGATGTTCAAAAGGTTGGTTGATCCTATACTTCTAATGTTTGAATTTAAACACAAAAATGAAAGTTTGGAAACCAATACACAAAGCATGTTGGAATTTTACCCCTTTGGAAGACTCCTTTACTAAATATGGTTGTGTATTGTTTCAAAGTGGGATTGTGTTTGGTATTTGCTAAAATGGGAAGTCATAGATTAATTCAACCAACAAAAATAAGTTTAAAAAAAATTTGTCCATTTTTATAAAACTTTTTATAAAAATAATTTTATAAAGACTTAAACTTATTTGATTATTTTATTTGTAAGCTCATATAATTCGAACTCTTGTTTGTAGATATCTTCGTCATCCGCTTTGAAGATATCATCTTCACTTGTTGAGTACGAGTTCGGTTGACTTGAAGAAGAACAATATTTAAGAGTTGTGAGCTGAGCAGCGACGGTTGATTCACGGTCGACCGTGAAGGTTCCTTTATCTTGATTTCTTCTTTTCTTGTTGAATTGAAGTCTTCAATTATTTGTTCTTCACTTGATCATTAATTTTAGGTTTGTTGATCTTTAAAGAATGTAGCATATGAACATATGAATAAATTTGATAAGCAATAATATTACTTGTTCATATTTTTATCATCATCAAAATAAGGAGTGCAATTCTTAATGTGTGACAATGTATGCAGTAACAATCTCTCCCTTTTTGATGATGACAAAATATGCAATATTTAATTAATATTGCTACACAAATTTATTCATGTTAACAATGTTGCACATCTACATTCTTCTCCCCCTTTTGTCGAATAAAAAAGGAATATTCTTCTCCCTCTTGTGATCTAGCACGAAATAGTTGATGAAGCTCCCCCTTGATCAAAGCTCCCTTTGATTTATGATCCCTTTGAGCTAGCATTTGACAAAAGATAGACAAAACAAAACACAAGTGTAAGACATACAAAAGTATTTGCATAAACTTAATTTAGGAAAAATCAAATATACTCAAGTAGGAATCATGAGAGATTTATGCATCATTATCTTGTATTTATGCTAATGATAGGAAGTGAGGGTGTGAATATATATGAATTTTCTTTTTGGTTGGTAACTCCCCCTTAAAATATGCAAATTATGTTAGGGACAACCAAAATCCACAATCCTAATCTTAAGTTAAGTATAAAAAATTTCTTAGCTCTAGATTGTAGAGTTTATCTTAATATTAGTTTATTCATTTTTAATTGATATTTATTCATATACATTGTGTAGCAAATGAAGATTTAATCATTGTTTGGACCATAATCTTATAGATTAACCTTTGTTTATACTTTCATGAGTATTTTAGTGCATGTAGGGCCACTTATGATTTTCATCTTTTCATGATGAGATAATGAATGTAGCATGTATAGTTTAATCAAGTAAGTGACCAATGTGTGCACTAAATTGACAATTATTTTGATTTTATATATAAAACACATTATGTCATTTATGTATATTATCTTGATCTTCAAAGAATAATTCATTGTATATGTAGATCAACATATCATGATAAATTTGATATATAATTGATCTTTTCATGATTACAATCAACATTGATATGTATATTTCTCAAGTATTACATATTTTAAGTTAATTCTATACCTACGTATACATACTAAAATATACTCACATTATTACAACTACACAAAAGTTTTCTAATTTCAAGCAAGACAAACAAAGATTTTGTAGTTACATGTTTGGTTCATGATTTCTTAAGTTTATCTTCTTTTGATAGATCAAATAGGCTTAAGTATAATCTTATATTCAAATTTGCTTTTCCATTTATGTGTATTCAATATTCAACAAGATTAAGATAAGTATAAAAATATGCAATACACATACTGTAATAATTATTTATGCACGTATACCTCATAGATTCATGTGTCAAGTGATAGTTAAATTAAGCGTGTGACACATGAGACAGTCATTTAAGTACATAGGCATACTCAAACATATATCAAGATGACAAATAACATGATTTCTTATATGAGACATAACTTTTCATCTATTTTTACTATCTTGATTACAAAGAGTAATTATTAAGCACCATAACAAGATAGTAAGATTGAGCCACTTGTAACAATCAATATGTTAATTTATATGTCTTCACTTTGTAATCATTTTCACATATCTTGTATCAGAAACTTATTTTAAAAACCTTTTTGATAGTGATCTTATATGAAAAATCCATGTGTAAGATAGCTTGACCACAATTCATTACATGATAATTATTCAACGCTTGATGAGCATGAATGCATGTCATAATGTTACATATGTTTAGTGATATTTCATGTAAGAATCACATATGTAATTTGATAACTTGAAGAACAAGGATATGCCAAATATAAACCAAGGTATTATCATTTAGCGTGTATTGATGTAAACAAGATATTATGAGCACCACATATAAATTGCATGTAAGCATTTTACTTTTTCAAACCATGTAAGATATAGAATTTAGGCATGAGGTTTGTGTAAATTAACTTTATTTCTTCATGCATGCAATTACTTAGTAAGTTCTTTTAAAAGTAACACATGAAGTGTTTGACCAAATGATTTTGCAAACTTTCATATCATAACTCAACTTTTAGTGTGTGATTACCATGAATTGTGAAGTGTATGTCTCTATTTATTTAATGAAATCTTATCTTAACTTCATAAAAACCATTGTGTTATTTTACAAAGTTTACTAGTTCATCACCTTTAGAAAAACATCTTGTCTTTTTGAATGAAGTTCTTGAAATTGAGACCCAAGATAAGATACTCAAATTTTAACATCGCAAGAAGTTGCATGTTATCATATTGTTGCACTAAACCAAAGTATTATAATTCATTTCATACATGAAGGTTTAGGCATAGCGTGTTAATATCATAAACATGCTTTTGTTCATTTGTTTACGATGTTGTTCAAAAAGTTTTTATAAGTTCTCAAAGTAAAGGTGATGAAGTGATGATGATTCATTTTATTTGAAACACATATGTGAATATAAACTTAACATGTATGTGTATACTAATTTGGTTCATGTGTCCTAAATGTTCTAAGATTTCGGAAGACAATTGAATCATTTATGTTGCATTGATGTATGTTTAGTATTAAGCAAGAGTAAACCTATGTATAAGCCTTAAATAGAAAATTGTTAAAAGTGACATCAAGCTCATGGTCGAAGTCACGGTCGACCGTGGTTCGACCGTGGAGCACCTGATAGATTTAGAATTTTGAAAACCTCCAGAGGGTCGACGGTCGATGCACGGTATCGATCGTGAAACACCTGCTCACTTTTTCTTTATTTGTCTAAATTTCCAATAACAAGTGAGTTGATACTTTTGAGAGAATAGAATAAAAAATTATCTCAGCTTTGTTATGTCAAGAACCTATTTTTCATCATATTGGTTTTCCTTCATTCTTTACCCCAAAACCCAAGGCTTAAACATTACACAAAATTGTTCATACATGATTCATGTTAGATTTATGTGCAGAGTGGAACCCTAAGAAGATAAAGAAGAAACAATGGTGAGGAATTTTACCTTTAGTGAAGAGGATTCATGAATCAAGTGAGAGATCGAGAATGAAGAAGCTTTCACTTGTAGATGGACTATGAATCCAACCCGGGCTTCAACCATAGTTTCAATCATAAGGTAAATTCTTGTTTCTTGCAATAATTTTTAAACTTTTTGAGTGACTAAGCAACAATGGTGGCTAGGGTTTTTATGGGGATAATGGAGGTGATAAAGTGAGGAGAGGAAAGAGAAATAGGGAAAAATAGGGTTAAAGTTCGTCAGACACCCGACGACCGATGGCATCGACCGCGAGTATTCAGTTTCAATTTGATTATTTGGGCAGTGGACCCATGGTCGATACACGGCTGAGACCGTGGTTCGACCGTGAACCTTCTGGAAGCACAATTTTGAAAGGTTTCACATAATCAAAGTTTATTTCCTAGGGAACATGTTCAATCATTCCTAAACCAAAATCTCATTGTATCAACTACTTCTTTCTTAAGTGGTTTAGCACATATGTCCGCTATATTTTTGCATATTTGTGTGTTTGAAATATTATTTCTTTAATATATCTTACCTAATTTTAAAGCATGTATATAACTTACGAGCACCATTTTTATGAAGCCTCAATTATGATTTATCAAAGTAAGTTGTCTTAATTTGTAATATGATATCTTTTAAATTCTAAGACAATGTTACTTATGATAAAATCTAATTTAGTTGTTTAATCACTTAAACCCAAACAAAGTGTAACATCCTCCTACTTGGCCTGGTAGTTTACGTGAGATGGTAAACTATTTGTTTATTAATTATATTTAATTGTTTGTGTAATTGATTATTTGATTGTTATTTAATTGTTATTTTTTTTATGATTATATGATGATGTTAATTGGACCGCAAGGTATGAGGTGAAAATATTAGTTTTAATATTTTTATATGTTAGTGGACCATATGATTCGATTTTACACGAGGGTCCCGAATAATACCTCGTTGCGTGTTTATTAATTGAATAGGACCACTTTAATTAGGTTCATGTATGTTAGATATCTGTATTTGATACTGTGTGTTATTTGATTAAATTCCCAGCTGACTCTAGACTTTATATTTGACTTTAGAAGTCAATTTCTCTTATTTACTTCAATGTGAAGTATGTGTTGTGTGTGTATGTGTTCTTCTCTTCAAAGAAGCTTGTTCCAGCCCTTGATTATTGTGTTTATTGCTGATTTGCTGCCTTATACAAGTAAGGTTATGTATATTTGAGTTGATTCTTGAAGCTTACGGGGTGTTCTTGCAAAAACACATTTATTATTTTTAGGGTTCAAGATTTATGTGGGTTTTGTTTAATCCGAATTGTGTTCTTATTATATCATGTTCTATTGAAGTTATATACTGATTTCGAGTTACTTAGCATGATGAGTTCTGTGTTGTGTATGTCGAGTTTTGGTTAAGAAGTTCTTGAAAGTTGAGTTTTAGCCGTGCGAAGTGAAGTCCATTCCGTACGTAGTGGCTCCACTTCGTACGAAGTGCATGATGAAGAAGATGATGTCGATGAGTTTTGGTCGCACGTAGTGTGGTCCACTCCGTGCGTACCAGTGTCCTTTTCGTGCGTAGTGTGTGAAACATGTTTAGTGTATTTGAGTTCTCTACGTGCGCAGTGAATCCACCCCGTGCGTAGTGCGTTCAGCACGTGCGCAGTGAATCCACCCCGTGCGTAGTGTCTCGGATGTTAATTCAGTTTGTTGTTGTATGATGTTGAGATATTCATGCATGATTTAGGATATATATATGAATGATTTAGATGATGAAACATGTTCTGTTAAGAATTTTATGTTGCTTATGATCTGTGTGATTAACTTAAATGAGTTAAGTTCTGATTATATGGTATATATGAGAGGGTTTACTAATGATGCTTCAAGATTGGATTCTATATGCTAATTGCATGCTTATTTAGTGAAATGATGTTAGATAGAGTTTATGATCCGTTGATTTCTATATGTCTCATATGATTTATGAAGCACTCTTAAATGGTATTTGATATGTTTCAAGCTGGTTTGGTATTATGAAGTCGTTAGGGTTGGGTTTTTGACCATTTACGGATTAATTGGAGATAGATGAAGTTTTTGAATGCCTTGTTGATTGCTACGTGTTTAGTATCATATATAATGATATTTCAAATGGTTTAGAGTGTATTTCTTGTTAGTTATGCATGTTAGGTGAAACGGTTAAGCTTTGATCTGTTTGTGAATTGATTTGACTTTTGGAGTTAATTATGATTTGAGTTATTGACTTGTTTATATTGTATTCTCAGGGGACTCAAAGACTCAGTGATATAAGACAACTAAGTGTGGATTTTGGATTGGTTGAGGTCGCAAGTGAGTGGACTTTAACTCACTGGTGGTATTAGTTATGATTATGAGGATTATCTGGATTCGTTTATTTAATTATGCGATAGATTATTTAATCTGATATGATGGTTCGGAGATTGGTATGATGATGGTATGGAGATTGAAACTGTGATTGTATGGAGATTGGCACTGTGAGTGTGCGGTGATTGGAACTTAATGTGATTGTTTGAATTGTTTTAAATTGATTGCAATCGAGTCCAAGATATGTGCGCAGTGAAGATTACTGTGTGCATGCTGTCTTTGTGGGAGGTTAGCCGGTTTGTGTGGGCTAGGCTCGTTTGCTTCTGGTTGTACGGTTGTTCAACCCCTGTTACATTTGTTGCAGCAGAGGGGGTTTAACTGTACCAGTTAGCAAGCAGTCTCGGTAAACCTATGCTTGGCCGGCATATGGGTTGCAGGCTCTGCAGAGCCGCCGTGCCTTTGATGATATGTGGTGCCCGCTCTTGAGTAGTCCTTGTGGGTATTGTTTCTATGTTAATTGTTGTGATTATGCTATTGTTATCTGTGGCTTAAATTTCATTCACTTAGCTTTGTGCTAATTCCCCACCTTAACTCTCTGTTGCAGGTTTTGGTGAGCTTCGGTAGGTGGTTGTTTGTACAGGGGAAGTTTGACCGTCGCTCTGATATTGTGTTTTAGATAAGATGAGCCATCTTTGTGAACTCTTTTGTAACACTAAACGATATACTGTGTTGTTGAACAGTATTGGTTTTAAGTTTGTGGGTGTTGTTATCTTTACTATTTTCAATTGCAATACTTCCGCTGTGAATTAAAAAAAAAAAAAAATGGCATGTATTTTGCGGTGTTACAAGTTTGGTATCAGAGCCCTGATTTGGCATGCGAGCACGGCTAGAGTGTTCAATTCCCAAATCTTGGCTCGAGCTTGGTTAAATATTCCCTGTGGGGGAATTAGAGTGTTTGGATTTGCTGTGTATGTTTTGGTTAGCATGTGTGTACTAACGGTTCATCTAATAAGTGTTGAGGTGTTGTGAGTATTACAGATATGACGGATAAAAAGACCCCGACTGAGACTCCTGTGAACCTAGCAAAGATTGGAACTTCATCAATGAGTAATATGGAAACACTTACTCATGTCAAGGATGCAGGTACTGAAACTAAACCGGATCAGTGTGAGTATATCTATAAACTAGAAAATGAGATACAAGAACTTCGAGATACTATTCGTAGTTTAGAACAACAAATACTTATACTGAATGTACAAGTTAAGACTTCTTCGACTGTTATTCCTCCGGTTACTTTTCCGTCTGCTTTTACATCACAAGGGATACAACAACAATTTCACTATCCGTTTGCACCTCAGGGAGTATATACTTATCCATACATGAGGTTTACACAACCTTGCGATTATAGGCCATTTTTGGATTATCAATCATCTGAATATCATGGTACCCCCGATCTTAACATAACTTTGAACTACTTGCGAGAAATGGTAAAAGTTTTGGAAGCATGTAACCCTGAGAATAAATTGAGAATACAATATGCGATCCAAATGCTAGAGCATGAAATTAAGATTAAAGATAAGAGAAACCGAGATGAGACTCCTTCACGGGAGTCAAATTTTAAATATTATAATAGTCAACACGGACAGATGGGGCAAAGTAGCCAGGACCATGGAAATCAAGAATCACAATGGTGTCGCAAGTACAAATTCTTTCATACTGAGCCTTGCACACATCAAATGGTACATTGTGTTCGGTGTGGAATGTTTGGTCATGAACTCAAGAATTGTACATTCCGTCACAGTGTTTGCTGGAATTGTCAGAAAGAAGGTCATCGGTGGAATGACTGTATAGTGGACAAGAAAATTTGGGTAGGGTCAGGAGCAAGAGAAGTCGGGGAATCTTCGTCAACAGTTGGAACGAAGAGAAAGAACCTTTCTTCGCCAGAGGGTAGAGCAACTTAGATGTCGGTAGATGATACTACCATTACTGAAGATGATATTACAGGTATGTTTTGTTAAGCTTTATAATTGTACGCATAATTATTTGATTATGAAGCTTATTGTTTTAGTGTTTATGTGGCGGTATGTGATGTTTTGAGCATGACTACTTCTGATGTGACTATTTCACTAGAAGTAGAGATAACTAATGATAACCGTTTGCTAGTTCATGTTAGTGATGCTTATATCAGAAATTGATATTTTGTTAAGTATGTGATAATTGAATATGCCTGCTTCTGATACTATTGTTTTACTAAAAGTAGAGATAATTGATGATAAATGTTTTCTAGTTCATTCCTATTGATGCCTATATATAGGTATGATATACTGATAGTAAGTATTGTTTGAACAAGTATAGAGCAATTATTAAATGCCATAAGAAGTTGTTTTCTGATTAGTTGAATTGCATGCTATATGATGTATTGTGTTTAGTTATTTGTTAAAACACAACCGATTTCTTCCTTGCTTTGTTATGAAGATTTATCTTCTCATTTTGTGTATGAGTGTATTTGGTTTTGGGCTGAAATGAAATAGCAGATGATGTTTGATATTTGAGGGCTTTAGATTACTCAGAAATGTTTTAATGAAAATGGATTTTAGATTGCGAGACATTTGACCTGGCTAACCTGTAAGGAGATTTGATTTGATGGAATGATGAATAGAAGCAGTATTTCAGATTTTGAAATGGTTATCTTGTCAGACACCTATTTTTGTACTACTCGATGGATCTGATAATTTTAGTGCGTAGTAATATTTCCTTTGCATGACTTGGAGTTTGCAGTTGTTTGCCTTAAACACTGTGGAGATATTATTGAAATAATATAAAATGTGTAATTTGTGCTGATTATTCGAGCTTGTGATATGTGTTTTCTATCAAAATAGTTGATATGAGATAAAGACAGTATTTAGAATTGATTTAATTCTATGATTGCGAAATTCATTTTCAACCTTGGAAAGCTAATACAGTAGTCTATGCTTAAAAATGCGATGGAGTCAATGATAATATTTGTTATATGCAAATTGGGATTGTTTTGACTTAGTGGATAGACTGAAATTGTTTAAATGAAATTGTTGAATGAAGGAAATTTGAAGTCAAAAGTTATATTAAAGAGAAAAGAGGATTTGGTTGATGAATTTTGAGGATTAAAGATTTACGGGTCTAGTGTTTAAGTGCCCTTGCTTGGAGAGTTTTGTGACTTGATTTTATCAGAGATTGACAAGTCTAGATTATATGTTTTATCAGATAGCACTAAATTGAATAATGATCTTAATTTGCTGAATTGGTGGTTCACGATGAAGACAAATGTTACATAGTACCTAGAATTTTGATATATTTATGCACATGTTATAGATGAATGCCAGAAATTTTGTGAATTTTGAAACAGCAATAGATATTAGAATGGAAATGGGAGTTTATCATGATGGATTTTGTAACCAAATTCACGCGTACTCAGTAGAGTCATGATATGATTTGGGTGATTGTTGACTGATTGATGGATAAAGTGTATTTTCTTGCTGCCAATGAGACAATTTTCTCAATAGATTTAGCTTGGCTGTGAGATTGTATCTTGACATGATATTACAGTATTCATTGTTTCTAACAGAGATTCTAGATTCGTTCCGAACTTCTAGAAGAGCTTACAGCGGGAATTGGGAACGCATGTTAATTTGAGTATAGCTTGCCATCCTCAGACGGATAGTCAGACTGAACGAACCATTCAAAAAACTCTAGGATATGTTACATGCATGTGTGTAGAGTCTGATAGACTTTGGGATTTGTACCTACCATTGATTGATTTTGCGTTTGAAAATTTTTTTTACTCGGGTATTGATATGACACTTTATGAAATGTTATGCGATCATCACAGTCATACTCCTACGTGTTGTTCAGAGACAGATTAGAAACAGTATGCAGTTCTTGATATTATTCAGGTTATAGCTGAGAAGGTTACTATGGCGTGAGAGACAGAAACTGTACGCTGATCCACTACTTTGAAAGGGAATAACTTGTATTGGGGAACGATGGAAGTTACTTCTTCATTATATATTTGATCAGTTTGCATACGATAAGTAATAAGTGATCAGATGTTTGCTTTTGATCTTTATACTGAGTGGGTAGGTGTTTATGATACATTCAATGTCTGTTATTTGCATAAGGGTAAAGAAGAATATGAAAGTCAGATTCTCTCGATATATGAACTGAAGGTCAACTTGAAAAGTGATTAATGGAAGAATCATTGGGTTAGTAACATGGTGAGATTCCGAGGACGGAATCCTCTTAAGGGAGGGAGATTTGTAACATCCTCCTACTGGGCCTGGTAGTTTACGTGAGATGGTAAACTATTTGTTTATTAATTATATTTAATTGTTTGTGTAATTGATTATTTGATTGTTATTTAATTGTTATTTTTTTATGATTATATGATGATGTTAATTGGACCGCAAGGTATGAGGTGAAAATATTAGTTTTAATATTTTTATATGTTAGTGTACCATATGATTCGATTTTACACGAGGGTCCCGAATAATACCTCGTTGCGTGTTTATTAATTGAATAGGACCGCTTTAATTAGGTTCCTGTATGTTAGATATCTGTATTTGATACTGTGTTTTATTTGATTAAATTCCCAGCTGACTCTAGACTTTATATTTGACTTTAGAAGTCAATTTCTCTTATTTACTTCAATGTGAAGTATGTGTTGTGTGTGTATGTGTTCTTCTCTTCAAAGAAGCTTGTTCCAGCCCTTGATTATTGTGTTTGTTGCTGATTTGCTGCCTTATACAAGTAAGGTTATGTATATTTGAGTTGATTCTTGAAGCTTATGGGGTGTTCTTGCAAAAACCCATTTATTATTTTTAGGGTTCAAGATTTATGTGGGTTTTGTTTAATCCGAATTGTGTTCTTATTATATCATGTTCTATTGAAGTTATATACTGATTTCGAGTTACTTAGCATGATGAGTTCTGTGTTGTGTATGTCGAGTTTTGGTTAAGAAGTTCTTGAAAGTTGAGTTTTAGCCGTGCGAAGTGAAGTCCATTCCGTGCGTAGTGGCTCCACTTCGTACGAAGTGCATGATGAAGAAGATGATGTCGATGAGTTTTGGTGGCACGTAGTGTGGTCCACTCCGTGCGTACCAGTGTCCTTTGCGTGCGTAGTGTGTGAAACATGTTTAGTGTATTTGAGTTCTCTACGTGCGCAGTGAATCCACCCCGTGCGTAGTGCGTTCAGCACGTGCGTAGTGAATCCACCCCATGCGTAGTGTCTCGGATGTTAATTCAGTTTGTTGTTGTATGATGTTGAGATATTCATGCATGATTTAGGATATATATATGAATGATTTAGATGATGAAACATGTTCTGTTAAGAATTTTATGTTGCTTATGATCTGTGTGATTAACTTAAATGAGTTAAGTTCTGATTATATGGTATATATGAGAGGGTTTACTAATGATGCTTCAAGATTGGATTCTATATGCTAATTGCATGCTTATTTAGTGAAATGATGTTAGATAGCCTGAGTTTATGATCCGTTGATTTCTATATGTCTCATATGATTTATGAAGCACTCTTAAATGGTATTTGATATGTTTCAAGCTGGTTTGGTATTATGAAGTCTAACGGGTTGGGTTTTTGACCGTTTACGGATTAATTGGAGATAGATGAAGTTTTTGAATGCCTTGTTGATTGCTACGTGTTTAGTATCATATATAATGATATTTCAAATGGTTTAGAGTGTATTTCTTGTTAGTTATGCATGTTAGGTGAAACGGTTAAGCTTTGATCTGTTTGTGAATTGATTTGACTTTTGGAGTTAATTATGATTTTAGTTATTGACTTGTTTATATTGTATTCTCAGGGGACTCAAAGACTCAGTGATATAAGACAACTGAGTGTGGATTTTGGATTGGTCGAGGTCGCAAGTGAGTGGACTTTAACTCACTGGTGGTATTAGTTATGATTATGAGGATTATCTGGATTCGTTTATTTAATTATGCGATAGATTGTTTAATCTGATATGATGGTTCGGAGATTGGTATGATGATGGTATGGAGATTGAAACTGTGATTGTATGGAGATTGGCACTGTGAGTGTGCGGTGATTGGAACTTAATGTGATTGTTTGAATTGTTTTTAATTGATTGCAATCGAGTCCAAGATATGTGCGCAGTGAAGATTACTGTGTGCATGCTGTCTTTGTGGGAGGTTAGCCGGTTTGTGTGGGCTAGGCTCGTTTGCTTCTGGTTGTACGGTTGTTCAACCCCTGTTACATTTGTTGCAGCAGAGGGGGTTTAACTGTACCAGTTAGCAAGCAGTCTCGGTAAACCTATGCTTGGCCGGCATATGGGTTGCAGGCTCTGCAGAGCCGCCGTGCCTTTGATGATATGTGGTGCCCGCTCTTGAGTAGTCCTTGTGGGTATTGTTTCTATGTTAATTGTTGTGATTATGCTATTGTTATCTGTGGCTTAAATTTCATTCACTTAGCTTTGTGCTAATTCCCCACCTTAACTCTCTGTTGCAGGTTTTGGTGAGCTTCGGTAGGTGGTTGTTTGTACAGGGGAAGTTTGACCGTCGCTCTGATATTATGTTTTAGATAAGATGAGCCATCTTTGTGAACTCTTTTGTAACACTAAACTATATACTGTGTTGTTGAACAGTATTGGTTTTAAGTTTGTGGGTGTTGTTATCTTTACTATTTTCAATTGCAATACTTCCGCTGTGAATTTAAAAAAAAAAAAAAATGGCATTTATTTTGCGGTGTTACACAAAGTATATGACAATAAATTTCATGGGTTTATACCAAACCATCAATTCTTGACAAATAATTTATTATTTGATTATACACTTCAATATATATAGAAATGTTTAACATATATTTCCATATCATTTAGAGACTCTTAGCCAAAACATGATTTGTGAGAAATTTAAGCATTTGCATATGATTACTTAGGTAATATGATGACATGAACATGGTATATCAAATTTTTAAGTATTGTTCATCAATATG
The DNA here is from genome assembly GCA_947179395.2 of Pulicaria dysenterica. Classification (NCBI taxonomy): domain Eukaryota; kingdom Viridiplantae; phylum Streptophyta; class Magnoliopsida; order Asterales; family Asteraceae; genus Pulicaria; species Pulicaria dysenterica. Next base: position 13,987,669 of record OX359294.1, on the reverse strand, counting down.
CAATTTTAACTTTAAGCACAATATTTCTCACATTCAAAAGCAAATACTCTTGTTTAGATGTAGTTTAATTATTCTAACTTTATGAAATCATACATCTAGAATTATTTTCACAATTAATCAACTATCAATTATCATAAGTTTGATATATAATGATCTTCAAGATAGTTTAATGTTTGTCTAGCATATATCAAGAATGACTTCAAGTTAAATTTGTATGATTTAAAGCACAAGTCCAAATGATATGAGTATAACTAATATGTCATTATAGCACCGCATATTTCAACTTTGTAACTTAATGAAAAAGCATTTCACATGAGTGTGGATTGAGCTTTGCAAGACATTCAAGACTATGATAAGTATTTTTATGTCTTCTACATTGCTAATAAAATACTAGTCATTTAAGATTAAGTTTTTATATCAATACTTTTCGATTTTCATGACACATTTAAATGATTATTTTCACACACATTTTTATTGGAATATCTTAGGAAAATTTTCAATTGTTACACATATAAATGAAGTCTTGGTAATATGTATCTACTTGAGTGATCATCAAAACTTCAAATTAAAATGATGTGTTTTATAAAGTTTCCAAGTCCAAGTAGTTCCTAAGATATCATCATACTATTCTTAGTACAAAGTGTGACTTTAAACCATTTTAATAATTCATGAAAATATTTGATAAAACATTTCATGACATATAGCATATTGTCTTTTATTAATGCTTTTGCTACCCTTTGACTTGTTTTTATAGCTAACCAAGTTTATGTGAAGATTTATATACCATAAACACACTTAGACATTTCAAGTAGCTTCACATATGTTCTCATGACACTTTCAACACATAGATTTTAACATATAAAGCTTTGAGAAGTGTTAGAGAAACTTATCTTGATTGTGTTTCACAAGTGTTGTTCAAAGCATTATCCTTGATGATTTGTTATCCAAGTCTTTCATCCACACAATATTTCAAGTTGCATCATGAATAATATTCACCATCCAATGCAAGCTACAACTTAAACATATTTCATATATGTGATACCTATCTTTTCATGGGTCCAGGATTGTTAGCATCAAACACACCTATTTTAATCCACCTTTGTGTTATCTTGCAACCTTTATGATACCAAGTATTCATGTAGGCAATAGGTTTATGATAACATCTTGATCTTTGAATCACCTTTGATCTAGATCTCTTAAAACCAAGCTTATGCCTTGAAGTTGTAGCATAAACATTTCTCATTTGTTCATTTCTAACACCCTTAGGCATACAAGTGGGAGAACTAGAGACAATATTGCATTTTTCAAGTTTTTGAAAATTCCAGTGTGCCGACGGTCGATGCACGGTATCGACCGTGAAGCTCCTGGATTTTTTCTTTTGCTCTTTCTTCCATACACATGCTTGGTTCTAATAGGTTTGTTGATATGTTACTTGTTTCAATTAAAAACCCAAGACTTCCCTTGTCACTTGATGGTTGTTGAACTCTAACGTTCTCTTCTTTGAAGTCAACACAAGTAGAGCAACCTTGTGACATAAAATTGGATTCTCTCAACTCAATAATTTTCTTAATCAATATTTCATTAAGAGCTTTTAGATTGAGATTATCACTTTCAATATTTTTCAAATCATTGGTCTTTCTAATGAGTTTTGAATTGATATCAAGTAACATATCACATCTATCTTTTAGCTCATCATAAAGATTATGTGAGTTATCTTTACTACTAAAAGATACCTCATTTTCTTCAAACGCTAAGAAGCAAACAAGTTCTCTTGATCTCTCTTTTTCTTCATTTCTTCTTGCCTCAAGCTCCTCAAATTTACCTATTTCTTTCCATAATCTCTTGGCACAAGTGTAAGAACACATATATATTCATATTTACTTCCCTTAAGAGATTTTTGAATAAATATCAATGCTTGGTCATTTTGTGACATATCTTCATCAAGATCATTTTCAATAAAGTCACCCATGTCATACTCTATTGATCTTAAGAAAGTCAACATGTAGGCTTTCCAACCCAAAAATGTATAATCAATAAACATAGGTAAAGTAGCCATATAAACCCCCAAACTTAGGTTATCATTTAAGTCCATGGATCTTAACTCAAGATTTTTGTATAAAATTGTTTTCTCAAAACATTTATAAAGCAGGTTCTATCTAAAAAACAATTTTAACAAAAAATTTTAGAGCAACTTGCTCTGATACCAATTGTTGGAACCTAGAGGGGGGGTGAATAGGTTATTTTACTTAGTTTACCAATTTTTCACAAATAAAATTTGTAAGTTGTGTTTAAAAGATTTTTCTTGAAGTTTATAACACAATAAATATATATACTTGAAATAAAAAGAGTAAGGGTAGAGAGATATCACCAAGAGTAGACAAGAGATTTATAGTGGTTCATGCAAGTGTTAACAAACTGGCATTACATCCACTCCTTGGCCTCACCCACCAAGAGTTTGCTCCACTAGCTTCTCTCTTTGAAGGTAGAGATAAACCTTTTACACTTCTTTTTTTCACTTGCAAGAATTAACACTTCAAACTTGCAAGTAAGGTAAAGATAACCTTACTTCACTCTAATTCTATAGGCTAGAGTTGATCCTCACTTCACTCTAATTTGAAAGGCTAGAGTTGATCCTCACTTCTCTCTAATTCTAAAGGCTAGAGATGATCCTTACTTCACTCTAATTTGGAAGGTTAGAGTTGATCCTTACACTATTACAATATATATGAATGATGTTGTAATGTTTGAACTCTGATGGCTTTCACTCTTGCTTGGATCTTGATCTTGAAAGATTGAATAATATCAAAGTATATGAGCTCACAAGATATGAATATATGTTCTATGTTTTTGTTGTGCAAGAGGTAAGTAATGAATGAGGTTTGAGTTGACTTAAATAAGGAAAAAGGAGTGAGCTCAAAAAGTGTCCATACATCTCACGGTTTTATCCACTGTCGACCGTGGCTAAAACCGTCAGCTTCCTGGAACTTTTTGAGCCTTTCAATTATAGACGTTGGACTTTATTTAAAACCACACTCAACTCATTTTTACCATAAAAATCGACTGAAAAGTAGATGTTCAAAAGGTTGGTTGATCCCATACTTCTAATGTTTGAATTTAAACACAAAAATGGAAGTTTGGAAACCAATACACAAAGCATGTTGGAATTTTACCCTTTGGAAGATTCCTTTGCTAAATATGGTTGTGTATTGTTTCAAAGTGGGATTGTGTTTGGTATTTGCTAAAATGGGAAGTCATAGATTAATTCAACCAACACAAATAAGTTTAAAAAATTTTTGTCCATTTTTATAAAACTTTTTATAAAAATAATTTTATAAAGACTTAAACTTATTTGATTATTTTATTTGTAAGCTCATATAATTCGAATTCTTGTTTGTAGATATCTTCGTCATCGACTTTAAAGATATCATCTTCACTTGTTGAGTACGAGTTCTGTTGACTTGAAGAAGAACAATATTTAAGAGTTGTGAGCTGAGCAGCGACGGTTGAATCACGGTCGACCGTGGGATCGACCGTGAAGGTTCCTTTATCTTGATTTCTTCTTTTCTTGTTGAATTGAAGTCTTAAATTATTTGTTCTTCACTTGATCATTAAATTTAGGTCTGTTGATCTTTAAAGAATGTAGCATATGAACATATGAATAAATTTGATAAGCAATAATATTACTTGTTCATATTTTTATCATCATCAAAATAAGAAGTGCAATTCTTAATGTGTGACCATGTATGCACTAACAAAGCACTCAGCTTGAAATGAGCACTCGGCTTGAGATTGAAACTCAGCTTGAGTGGAGCACAAAGCTCAAAATCAATGACACTTAGCCATTTTCGTTTGAGACTGACTCAAACTTACATTTTAACTGCACTGAGTAAATAAAGTATGTTTGGAACTTACTAAACGTGTGAACCAATCACACAGCTTGAGTTAATTACATAGCTCAAACTTAATGACACATAGTCATTTATGTTTAAGACTGATGGTCCCGTAATGTATACGGATGAAGCAATGCTTGATGTTTAGTGTGTGTTTGTGTATGTATTCGGTGATAGTGAGAGAGCCGAGAGTTAGAGAGAGTTCACAAACACAAGGGATGAATAATGCAAAGCTTAGTTGATAAAGTGGGGGAAATGCCTTTAAATAACATTCTCCCAACTTTGAGTAATTTACATATTACACCCTCACTTTAATATTCTAACAATCTCCCCCTAAGTGAGGTGTGTAATCATTCACAACAAATAAATACATTGACTATTCATAAGCAGATTTGTTGCGAATTCCGAATGCCACTTGCCACTTCCAAACCTGCTTTCTGTTGTATAGTGTAGTCTTGATCTGTTCAATAGCACGATAGGCCTGAGCATGTTGTTCATCAGTGTAGGCCCCACGGTTATCCCATACCTTCTGATGTATCTTGTGATGAAGGATTTTTAATGTGCTGTCTGAGTAAGACATAAGCTCATCAAGTCTGATGAAGATCTTTTCACCTTTAGTGTTCTTAGAGACAACTCCTCGTTCACCCTTGAAGCTTTCATGCCCTTCATCAATTATAGTTAACTCTTCAAGATTTTCTAAGTCTGGATGACTCTGGTTAGGCTTTAAGAGATTGATTTTCCTCTAATTGTTCTCGGCTCCAAGTTGCAGATCATGCTCCTCTATGAATTCCATCAGATTTCTTAAGTATCTCATCAAAGCAACTCTCCCAAATTCTTCTTCTAGCCGCTTTCCTTTCTTCTGAGAAAGAGTGTTAAAGATAAAGCTAATGTCTTCAACTTTAACAAACCTAAGATCTGCTTCAGTGAGGAAATATGTTCGGTTGTTAGCTCTCTTGACGTGAAAGATGGCATACTTTATTCTGAAGGTGGTTTGAGTGTAAACATTGATGAGTTCAACGATTGGATATTCTAATTTGTTCTCTTCTGGATTTGACATAGATTGAGTGAGGATGTGTTCGTATCTTCTTCTTTGTTGATCATCCATGTTCCGCAACTTTGGAGGGATAACCTGTATTTGTTTGCTGCAAAAGATGTCTGAGATTCTTTGTTCAAGATTAGCAGCATTGACGAAATATGGATTCCATATTGGTTGTTAGCCAGTACTTCTAGTAAACATGTTGCCTGCATCAAGACCTGGATCCCCACGATACACTGGAGGAGCAGGTGGCACTATGAAGCTCTGTGGCAAGGGCCATTCTGATTCTTGTCGGGCTTTCTCAGCTGCTTCTGTTTGTTTGTTTCTCTCTAAAATATCAGCAACTGATTCACAGAATTGACCAGGAGGAGGAGGGAAAGTTTCATGAACTTCAACATTAATCCCACTGAGAACCCTGGACACGTCAAAGGTTGGTTTCTTTTGTTTAGGCTTTCTCCTAGCTTCCCTTCTAGAAATTGCTTCCCTTTCTTTTCTTTTAAGTCCAAGTTCTTTTTCACTGGGAATATCATCAAATCTGTGGACAATTCTATGAGAATCTGGACGTGTAGCAACCTCGACATATTCATCAATACCTTTGAAGAGTCTTTCCATCTCAGAATCCTCAGTCTCCTCCTCTGGTTGAGCAGAACTACCTTCCCCCACATGCCTTACAGGTGATGTGTGTATGGACTCAGATAAATCTTCCATTTCTTCCTCTGAGTCACTAGACCAGTCAAACATCTCGGCATGGGACTGCTCTAAAGGTATTTCACCTTCTTCAAGATCACTTGGCCTCTGTTCAGATTGTTGCTGAGGTACATAAAGTACAATTTGTTTTTCAGCATTTTCCTTTTGCTGTCGTTCATAAACTTCATCGGCCATATGTTGTTGTAGTTGACTCCTAGACCCAGCTAAACTTATACCTGGATAGATATGAACTCAAATGCAGAACAGGTACAGTAAGAACCTGAGAGTGAGATGACTCCCGAGCAGGTACATTAGCAACCGTAGAGGAAGATGTCATATATAGTCTTCTCCTCTTCTCCCCCTCGGGTTGATCATCCGGATCCTGATCATCCCGTCTCCTCTTATTCCCCTGAGCCTGAGCCTAAGCCTGACAAGTTTGTTCAAGGAGTGTTAGCCGGTCAGTAACCTTTGAAAGGGAAGTATAGAAACCTCTTGTGATCCCATCTATCTTGTTGTTTACATCTTCATGAAACTCTTGACAGTCATCCATGGAGATTCCCGATGGACGCTGTTCGTTGAGAAGATTAGTCAGAAGGTCTTGATCGTGTGCAGATTCAGGCCTTTGCTCCAAAAGTCTAACGTACAACATGCTCTTTAAAGCATCCACTGACATAGTAGCAGGATCAGATTGTGACTGTGGTTCTAGCACTATAGGGCGAGCAGTAAGAAGTGCTTCAATTCTGTTCAACTGATCGGCTTGGGCCTTGGAGGCTTGTTCTATCCTTTCCAACGTTTGATTTGTCATTTGCAGTTGTTGGTGGATTGGTGACACGGCTTGTAGAATATGATGATGAAGTTCTGCACGTGTAACAAACATGGAATCACTAAGATGTCCGGTTGAGGTACCAACCACAGAGGCAGGACCACCTACTGGAGCAGCAGGAATGTTGGCTCCAGCAGGATTTCCTTCCAATCCTCGAATGAGACCTAGAAAGGTACCACCTCTGGAAGTTGAGGAGACTTGTTGAGTTAACAAGCTCAGTGCATCGATGGTGACTCTGTGTTGTTCAAGATATGCGGAGATCCGCGGTATATCAATTTGTGTACGAAAAGGAGTCAAGGACGAGGGAGGCGGTCCTCTTTGTTCAATAGGTCCAACACCCAATTGTATGTGCTATTACCATGTACAATAAAGAGTATGTGCTATTACCATGTACAATAAAGAGGGTGCCTGTTGAGAGACACCGTAGTGGCTTGGTGGGGCAGAAACTTGTATGGTGGGATAACCGCGACTTGTTCAATATGAGGCCCAACAATGTCAGGCCCCATAGTGGACGTGGCTTCCCGGCTTTCTTGGTGTGGGGGACCCTCAACACTCACATTTTCTTGTCTCACCTCAACTCGTTCATCAAACTCCTATCTTCTTCTTCACCACTACCAATACCATATCCGGCATACTGATTTGGATCGAGTAAGAAATCAGGAGTGACAGAGCCAGCTTCGACAGATACATCAAGTGAAAGAGAAACAGCTGGGTTGTCATGGTCAGGAGCAATTAGGGCGTTGCGAATGATAGGAATGATAGTAGTTTGGGTAGGTGAAATTAACGGGATGACCATACCACCAGGTTGAGGGATGGGAGTAGTTTGAATGGGGTGAGTCTTGTCGGGAGAGGTAGTATGTGGGTCAGTAAGTTTCATGAAGGAGGGTGTGCTATCTGCTGGTTGTTCAATGGGTAGCTCGGGGGTGCCCGATTGAGATATAACGGATTCAAAAGCAGAGACACCTCCTGGATAGGAAGCAGACTCATCATGAGAAGATTCAGACTTGGATGACTCAGAAATGTCAAGACCAAGTTCTTCTAGTACAGCTTGGGTGCGGGTGTATTGAGAAAGAGATTGAACAATGGATTGAATGGTGGCGGGATCATATGCATCCCCTCCCTCTCTAGTCTCATCACCTTCACCCTCTTCTCCACCGCTCTCAACATTTTCTCTCTGCTCTTCCCTCTCAGCATCTCCCATAGATGACTGAGATCTAACCTCAACATCCTCACTGGGTACTACTCCTCCTTGGGCAGGTCTGGCCGGATCTGGCACGACCATGGGAGGTATTCCTACACTCTCCCTATAACTCTTAACAATATCATTCTGATCACAAAGGTCTAACAGAGAAATAGGAAATGGTTGAGGAATAGGTATGTTACCTGGGGTAGCAGGTTTAATGAATGTAAAAATTTTAGGAGATACAGAAGGTAAACCTGACCGGCGAAGAATGTCCGGATATCGATCCATGATGTGTTGGACAATCATGGGGATGAACCTCTGATAAGGCAAAAAGTTTCCCTCCTTCTTTACTGAGTTCTTTCTTAGCATTGTGGCTTTGAAATCTTGGAAGAATAGAAAGGCATAGTTCACATGAAGGTGAGTTCAGCCGCAACAAAGATTTGCAGTTGATGTTCAGTAGGATACTCATAGCCTGAATGCTTTAGAGTGAGACATCTTTGAAGTACAGTCATCAAGGTGTTATACTTGGGGTGTAAGTTGGTCCTTCGAAACTGATTCTTTCTTGTCAGCTCACCATCATACCCCATTCTCCTTATAGCTGCTAGGCATGCTTCCTCATCGGGAATATCAACATAGGTTGTAGTTGGTGGTCTGCTGTTTGCTCTTGGGAGCCTGAAGATGTTCCTGAGACGGCTAATAGATATTTCAATGGTATATTCGTCTATTTCAGCATTGATCACCTCCTGATTATCAGCATTCGTTTGGATTTCACAAGTCTTCCAGAATTGCTGGACATAAAGTTCAGGTACATGAGTGCCAGTAGTAGCAGGGTTAAAGGTCAACATATGGTGCAAAGGGTGGACTTTCAAAATCTCAGTGACTATAGGGTAAGTGGGATTTCTCAGTTTGGTGAGATCCGTATAGTGGTTATTTTCATGTGATTTGGAGTTTAGGTACTCAGACCGAGGCATGATCTCCTCTGGGTCAACAATAGCTTGAGCCATCTTATCTGCACAGATAGGTAAAATATTTAAGTCACATATAAAGAGATATATCAGTTGACCTCACTTAACTTTGAAATTGATTGGGAATGTGGTCAAAGTTAAGTGAATGAGTCAAGGTTGACTAACATTGACCAAACTTATAGAGTTGAGAAAATTTGTTAAATTCCCAAGTATGAAAGTCCCATTGTGTACACGATTATTTTGTGTATAAAAAAGTTGTTTTAACACTTTGAAAATGTCAATTAGATAAGTACAAAAAACTTTGTAATACTTGGGTGTGATCCAAAAATCATCATAACACCTATTTTTAGACCAAAATTGGAATTAATAGTGAAAACTCATACACCCCAAGAACACGAAGAACACTTTTTAAGATTTGTGAAATATTTTTGCATCAAAGTGTTCCCCATGTGTTCAAATGTGCCATCGAAGGTTTAGTTTCACCAACGGAGTTCGTTTCGAATCCTAAAAGTTCAACCAAAGTGTCGAAAACCCTTATCGCATGTGGTAGTTTGAAGCCCCAAAATTACAACTTAAAGTCAAAATTTCAAAATTATAATCCGTACAAGTTGTTACCTATATGATTAGGAGTATTTTGACACTAATATTGAAAATTTTGGCGGATTAACGAGATAGTTCGAAAAATCAAGTAGCCAAGATTGAGAGAGTTTGAAATTTTTGAATTTTGAATCATATGAAGGAGGTGAAGTGATGGGTAACTTATGTCAGTGAAAAAATACACGTGTGAAGCGCCGATTGGCCCTTACAGTCGGTAAAAACCCGGCTGATAGCCCATGCGAATGGCCTATACTTGTTGTTAAGCCAGGGGTAATCGCATGAGATTTCCCCTTGTAAATGCCAATCGCATGCGATTGACTCAAAGAATCCGGCTTATAGAACTCTTGAATCGCATGCGATTCACCTTTTGGTGAGTTAATCGCATGCGAATCACCCTTTGGTTTCCAATCGTATGCGATTCACCCTTTGTTTATCAATCGCATGCGATTAAGCCTTGGACTTTGCTATCCATTTATTTGAATCGCATGCGATTGATCATTGATCCATATGTCAATAACTTGCGATTGATGCTCAATGCGATTGAACCAATGCTTGGAAAAATTAATTTTTTTGGGTTTCAAGGGATTCCATGCGATTGAAGCATAAAATACGATTGCTTGAAACAGAACCCAACACTTGGAAAATTTCTGAAAAATCAAGATGTCTGAATTTTGAGATTTGAAAATTTTGATTTTCCAGATATGGTTGATTAGAATGTTTGTCTGACACACTCCTCCTAGACTCTTGCGTCTGTTGATGAGAATTCTCAAGATTTAGGGAACATGTCAGTTGTATACTTCTCTCCCTACACATGTGCAGTATGTGTATGATTTTCTCCCCCTACACATATGATACATGTGTATCACCAGAAACAAACAGTTGCATCATGAAGCTACACAAAGAACAAACAGTGTAACACCTACTCTAAACAAAAGGAAGAAAGGAGAGATGGAGCAATAGTATGTTATATTTGCAAGTTTAGCATGCCTAACTTGGATACCAACTAAGTGAAGCGACTTTCGTCTAATGGTTTGGTAAACAAGTCAGCGAGCTGATTTTCAGTAGGAACATATTGGAGCTCAATAAGACCTTTCTCTCCGTTATCTTTTATGAAGTGATAACGGATATCAATGTGTTTAGTTTTAGAGTGGTGTACCGGATTGCAGGAGATAGCCATGGCAGACTGGGAATCACATAGCAATGGAATGTTGTAATACCTGAGGCCAAAGTCCGATAACTGTGTGCGTATCCAAAGACTTTGTGGACAGCACATTGCAGCAGCAACATACTCAGCTTCAGCTGTAGAAGTGGATACACAGTTTTGCTTCTTTGAGGCCCAATAGACTAAACGATCACCCAGGAAGTGGGCACTAGCAGAGGTGCTTTTCATATCTATCTTGCAACCGGCATAGTCAGCATCTGAGTAAGCATGAAGATCCAAATTTGAATCTTTGGGATACCACAGACCTAGATCCATAGAACCTTTTAGATATCTGAATATCCGCTTAACTTCCAGAAGATGTGACTCTTTAAGATTCACCTGTAATCTGGCACAGAGACAGGTAGAGAACATGATGTCCGGACTACTAGTAGTGAGATACAGTAATGATCCAATCATCCCACGGTAAGTTTTTAGATCGACAGGAGAGCCATCAAGATCAGCTGATAGCTGTGCCTTAGCAGCCATAGGTGTGGATATGGGCGTGCAGTTAATCATATCATACTTCGTTAGAAGATCTTTGATGTACTTGGATTGGCAAATAAAACTCCCATGACTTAACTGTTTCACCTGGAGTCCGAGAAAGAATGACATCTTCCCCATCATACTCATTTGAAATCTGTTTGCCATGATCTTGGCAAATTCTTCACTGTATTTTTGATTTGTAGACCCAAAAATGATATCGTCTACATAGATTTGAACCAAAATCTTGTCCCGACCTTTGGTCTTTGTGAACAGAGTGGTATCAGTCTTTCCTTTTGAGTAGCCTTCACCAATCAAATATTCAGATAACATATCATACCATGCACGAGGAGCTTGCTTTAACCCGTACAAGGCCTTATCTAAGATATAGACATAATTTGGATGTTTAGAGTTGATGAACCCCTCTAGTTGTGAGACATAGACTTCTTCTTTAAGTACACCGTTAAAAAAAGCTGTCTGCACGTCCATTTGAAAGACACGGAAGCTTCGGGAGGCTGCATATGCAAGAAATAGCTGTATAGCTTCAATACGAGCAACAGGGGCAAAAGTTTCATCATAGTCAATGCCCTCCTGTTGATTGTAGCCTTTAGTAACCAACCTAGCTTTGTTACGAATAACCACTCCATCCGAATCCATTTTGTTCTTGTAAACCCATTTAGTTCCTACAACAGATTTGCCATATGGAAGTGGAACTAATCGCCAGACTTTGAGACGATCAAATTGGTGTAATTCTTCCTGCATTGCAAGTACCCAATCTGGATCATCTAATGCTTCACAAGTCTTGGTGGGTTCAATGATGCTTAAGAAACCCGAGAATTGGCATTCGTTTGCTATTGCTGATCTTGTTTGAATGCCAACTGAAGGATCTCCGATGATGTTCTCTTCAGAGTGATGTCTGGTCCACTTAATTTCATGTGAAGTGGAAGATGAAGGAATGAGATCTTGTAGGTGTCGTGCTTCTTCTTCATCTTCAGGAGAGAAATGTGGGTCTGAATCAAACACAGGAGGACTCTCCGGGTTAGGAATCTGAGAAGTCACAGGGGGACGAGTGACAGAAACAGAAGAGGAATCCTCAACATAGTGATCTGCAAATGGATTCATTTCAGTGACCGTAGGAGCCGTTATAGTAACACTTGTTTGTATGACCGTGTTGTCCCTGTTGTCAGTTAAAACAGGAGAGGATTCAGATCTTAAGAAATCAAACATAAAGTCAAGATTAATATTTGAACTGGACGGATTGTTTGATTCTTGATTTTGAAGCGCCGGTCCTGAACAGGTATGTTCACAAGCGTTTACTGTTGATTGTGGTGGAAAATCTATAACATTCAATGCATCATCAAATGTTATGTTGATACTTTCAACAATGCTATTTGTACGTTTGTTAAAAACTCTGTAGGCTTTGGAGTCAGTAGAATAAGCTAGGAAAACAACATCATCAGCTTTGGGAGCAAATTTTCCTAGATTATCCTTTTCATTCAGTACAAGCACCTATTACCAAAGATATGGAAGTATTTGATATTAGGCACTATGCCATTGGCCAGTTCATAGGGAGTTTTGTTAAAGCGTTTATTAATGAAAGAGCGGTTCTGCGTGTAGCAGGCGGTGATGATTGCTTCAGCCCAAAAGGAAGGTGGGAGCTCAGAATATGAAAGCATAGTTCTGGCAGCTTCAATCAAAGTTTTGTTTCTTCTTTCCACTACACCATTTTGTTGTGGTGTGTATGCAGCAGAGAACTGCTGGCTGATTCCCACAAGGTCACAGAAGCTCTTCAGAGTACTGTTTTTGAATTCAGTTCCATTGTCTGTCCGAATAGAGACAACACTCTGACTATGCTTGTTCTGTTGTTGCTTGATGAAGGAAATGATTTTTGGAGTGGCTTCATCTTTTGAGCGCAGAAACTTGACCCAAGTATATCTAGAGTAGTCATCCACCATGACTAGAATATACTTCTTCCCACTCTTGGACTGGATTCTCATAGGACCACAGAGATCCATGTGCAGGAGTTCCAAAGGCTTCGTAGTGCTAAATACTTGTTTTGATTTATGTGAAGCCTTCTTCATCTTTCCTTTCTCTCAGTCTGCACATAGATGATCCTTCTTGAACCTTAACTTGAGAATGCCTCTCACTAAGTCACCCGTGACTAATTTGTTTATATTTTGAAAGTTTAGGTGAGAGAGTTTTCTGTTCCATTGCCAAGTAAGATCCGTAGATGCTTTGGACAGTAGACACACAAAGGTAGGGGAGTCATATTTTTCCAAATCAATGGAATACAGGTTAGATTTTCTTGAACCTGCCAGCAACTCATCTCCATTTTCGGTTAAAACGGAACATTTGTTCTTTTTGAACACTACCTCTAGGTATTTATCACAGAACTGTCCAATGCTGAACAAATTATGACCCAACCCTTCAACATAGGAGACTTTCTTGATCTTGATGTGCTTCTTCTCGATGTCTCCGTACCCCATTATTGGTGCAACATTGTCGTTTCCAAAACGTACATTCCCGGAGTACTTAGGAACATAATTCTTGAGAATACTTTTGTTGCCAGTCATATGTTTGGTGCAGCCGGAGTCCAGGTACCACAAGTGAGGCACCTGCAACAAGAGAATAAAGCACGTTCAGGTCCCCATATATGAATGGGTCCTTGATTGTTAGTTCCTAAAGGTGGTTGAGTAGTGATTGTGTCTACTTGTTGTGGTGAAACTTTAGATGATCTATTCTTAATTATCCATGTGGGTCGAATCTTTTGTCGAGAAGGAATAGATTTGGAAGAAATTGGCTGAGCGGAAAGTTTCTTTACCACTGTTGGTTTGACAGTTGATGGAATTGGAGGTTTTGGATTCGGTAGAGTTGCGGAAGCGTTATGTTTGCGAATCCATGTTTGCGAGGAATTCTTAAGAATTCTCTGTGGCCTCGGTGCATCAACTTGCTTTTGCTGAACTGGAGCACTGCGATTAGTGGGTTTTGCTACTCGTTGAATGGATGATGGCTTGGGTTTAGAAGATTTAGAGATTTTGGAAAGGGGATTGTGAGAATGCTTTTGAGAAAGCAAGTGTTTTTCCTGTGCAATCCAAGCCCTTTTAAATGCTTCATAGCCCTGCCGTCTGTAAACTTCCAGTTCCTTGATCGTTAGTAGTCGCCTTGATTTGTGCAAACGTTTGAGTGCATGTGACTGACGAGTTGTGATACATTGATTAATGATGATTCCTTTTGAGGTTATAAATGGAACACAAACTTGGTTAGCGTAAAAGTCTGTCCAGTCCTCACATGGTTTAATTCCAATTTGTTTTCGCAATTGATCATATTCACAGTTAAATTCACAATGACCATGGAGGCAACTATCACTAATACAAAACATGGAAGTAGCAATATTATCTTGCAAACTTGAATGATTACAGACTGAATCAAACATCAAAATTTGTTCACATGATTGACTAAAGTTTGAACATTTCCTATTGGACCTAGGAATGACTCTCTTCAAGTTTGTGTATATTTTACGCTCCACACTCCCGAGCTTCTTCACATCTGCAGCAGAATGTAAAACGTTAGAATTGAGTCGTGGTCGACTAGCAGCTGCTTTTGAGGATTCAGGTAGGTCGATGTTCTTACGAGAAATGTGAATAGAAGTGGAAGTGGAGGTCTATTTTGGTTTGAAAATCTGCTTCAGTTTTAAATTTACCACAGACGAATTATTAACATATTTTACATTAGGTGTGACATTTTGAGAAGATGAAGACGCATGTTTGGAATCTTCGATTCGTTCATCAACTGCTGATCCATATGGAGAGAAGGTGAATGGAGCAATTGGTTCCATTGCAGTTTCGACCTCTTTGATTCGTTCAAACAATTCAAAATTTTCTTTGTACAAGTCATCAATGATCTTGCCATCAAGATTGAATACTGTTTAGAGACGCTTGTGGAGGATAGCATTTTCTTGAACTAGTGGAGAGGGTTCAGATGTGGTTTCTGATTGGAAGGCTTTGGTAAAGTCACCTTGAACTAGATGGTTGAAGCAAAACTCCTGTAAGGTTTGAAACCTTTGCTGTAATTCCTTGTAGGGAATGTATAGAAATTGAGGTTTTTTCACTTCAGGGGTGTAGAGTTCCTCATCTGTATAAACTGGTGTGGTGACAACAGAGTTAAGTGTTGGGATGGGGTAAGTGAAGTATGAGTCTTTGAGATCAGAATAATTGAAGGGAGTTTCAGTTTTCAGATGTAGGGTTCGTTTGATGTCATCTTCAAGTCGTTCTTCCTCTTGACCAACAAATACTATTCGCTGAGTTAGTCCTTCGCCAAAGAGATTTGAATTGTATAGTTGCTTGGCAGATACTTTACTCAGGACTTTTGGGTTTTTGAAACCAAGTCCATCGAATGTCCATCTTGAAAAAGGTCGTTCCTTTTGTTTGTATAAAAAGATGGTTTGTTCACTTTGTCCCCTTTTAATGAGAAGGTCTTCCAATTCTTTTATTTCTAAACAAAGAAGTTGTTGTTCAATTTTAAGAATTTCAGAATCTTTTTCCGCACCAACACGTTCTGCTTTAAAATCATGTATGATGTTATTTGTTGTATTGGTTAATTCAAGAAATTCAGATTCCTTCACAACTAGTTGAACTTTTGATTCATCTATGTTTTTCTCCAACTGTTCAATTGTAGCCTGTGCTTCTTTGTCATGTGTTTGGACGACCTCCTTTAACACTTGATTTTTCTTTGTGAGTTTGGTCATTTTTAATTCTAACTTTTTCATGCGGTTTAATATGGTTTGGATATGTTCAAAGTTAAAATCCATGTCAGAATTAAAAATAGAGGGTACCTTTCCACTGTCAACGATCTCCTCCTCAGCATCGGAGAGATCACCATCATCTTCATTTCTACCACTTGCTTCACCATTGGCCATGAAGCAGAACTGGGCATGATCTTCACCATCTGGATCACTTTCGGAGTCTGTGTCCTCCAGGAACTGGTCTTCTTCCACCATGAGTGCATTCCCAGCTTGTTTTTGCTTTGACAGGCGGTACTTTTGTTTGTAATACTCAACATCTTTGACTTTCTTCTGTGGACAGTTCCGTATCATGTGTCCAGATCTCCCACAGTTGTAGCATTTGAGATCATTCTTCTTTTCCTCCTTCCTCTCATCTCTTGGAAACCTAGGCTTGTCAACAGGAGAAAACCTTTCATGTCTTCTGGATCCAGAAGTGAACTGTTGTCTGTTGTTGGTCTTGGTGAACCGGTTCTTAAAGTTCTTGCTAGCAACTGTAAGTGCTTGAAATGCAGCTTCTACCGAGTCATCATCATCGTCTTCATGGCCAGATTCACTAACTATCACATGTTTGAGTTTGGCAGACCTTGATGAAGATTCTCTAGGGGTTCTGTCAGCTACAATCAAAGCAAGAGGGTCAGCAACTGGTTGATTCGGGTGAGACTGCAAGATTTCATCTTGATACTGATTGAGGTCCTCAAAGATGTTGTGGAAGTTGACAGATGTAAGATTTTTGTTGATCTGCTTGTACAACTTAGCATAATCCTTCCACTCAGAACCTAATGAATTCAGAAAAACACAGTTCAAATCAAGGTCAGTTCTGACAATTTGATTAGACCTCATCTCATTCTACAATTTGCAGTATCTGCCATATGTTTCAGATAGAAGCTCATTTTCACGGGCCTTGAAATCATGGTAACTGTTGACCAGTTGAGTACGTTTGATGTACTCTCCCTGCTCAGTGCCTTGAAGCTATTTTTTGATTTCATCCCAGATTTCTTTGGCAGTACCCAAGCTGTCTATCTTCAAATAGATCTCATATGAGAGACCTTGTTTCAAGTAGTATCTGGCCAGTCTCTCAGCCTTCTTTGTTTCCTTTTCAGTAGCAGTCAGCTCATCATTGGTCTTTTCCCTTTCATGTCTGAGAATGGGGGGATTGTTGGTTGGGTCAGCTTCAACGGTCTTCGTGAACTTGGTGTTTCCTTTGTGGATGAATTCTATCATTTTATCCCTAAAGAGTTCGTTGTGCTCAAGGAAGTCCATGAACCTTCCTTTCCAGACATTGTTTTCCCCCCGAAACAAAACAGGAGGTTTTGTGTCGGTACCAATGGACATCATCTAATTTGTATTTGACATTATTAGTGAGTTTTAAAAGTAATGATCGTTCACTTGTAAGATGGTTTGATTGTTCAAAAGCTTTCCCTAAAGTAAATAGTATGATTCTTTTCAAGCTTGATTTTAAAGTGACTTGAGAATTTGATTAAAGAATTAAGTCTTTTAAATTTCAACTTTGAATTAGATCTTACAAAGATTAAATTCAACTTTGAACTAGATAGACTTGAAGTAATGTAATTCACCTTTGAATTAAATCTGATTTAAATTAAATTCAATTATGAATCAGATTGATTGATTAAGTCCAAATGTCTTAGAGTTCTGTAAGTCAAGTCCAAAGAGTCAATCACTTGTCCAAGTCTTAGGAATGTCACTGTGTGAGATTTGTCTTATTGAATGCGAATTGATCCAATAGATTGCGATTGAGTGAGTAAATTCCTTGAAAACAAACGGGCAGAGTAAGGACTTAGTATCGATTAATAAAGTGACCAATCGAATGCGATTCAATCCTGTTGCATCAAACACTTAGGAAATAAAACAGTTAGTCCTGACAATCAAATGCGATTGCCAATAGAGTGAATAGTACGAATAGCACAGATTGTCAAGAGTTAATCGCGTGCGAATCAATGTGTTAAAACTTAGAAAAGTTTCAATCGCATGCGATTCCTAAGGTTTAAGCTGGCTGATAGCGTATCAACACAAGTTCCGGCTGATAGAATATCCAGTGTGAATCGCGTGCGATTGCCTTTGAAGATCCGGCTGATAGAATATCAACACTAATGCTCTATAAGCCGCACAAACTAATAGCGTGCGATTAGAGATCCGGCTTATAGAGTGTGATGTGTCCTTTTCAAATCAGATTGCCATACCCTGAATAGTGTCTAACCACTTGTAGTTGATTGGTATGGCAAGTACTTGATTTTCCTTGTACAATACTTAATCTATTAAGAATTTATAATTAAATAAATTGAAAAATACGATTTCTTCTTCTTCAAGTTGTACTTTCAGACCAAGAACACCATAAATGCTTAAATACCCAGAAAATTTAATGTTGAAAAGGTGAGTATTTAATGACCTTCTTTACCTAATGTATATAAAAACTCCCACGGTTTGTATTTTTCTTCAAAAAATGTTTTGTAAACTTTGTAAAAATATAGTAACAACTCAAAGGAAAGTTTTAAAGATAATATAGTTTATACCTTTAACGAGTTCTACCTTTGGAAATCGTTTGAGCTTGAGTTTTTCTTGAAGAAAGATGAAGTTCTTGAACCTTTGCGAAACCGAGAGCTTTTTCTTCTTAGGAGCTTGAAATCTATGAGATTTAGTTGTCTTCTTTCGAACAATCACGAGCCAAAAACAAGTTTGGCTTTGATACCAGTTGATAGTCCCGTAATGTATACGGATGAAGCAATGCTTGATGTTTAGTGTGTGTTTGTGTGTGTATTCGGTGATAGTGAGAGAGCCGAGAGTTAGAGAGAGTTCACAAACACAAGGGATGAATAATGCAAAGCTTAGTTGATAAAGTGGGGGAAACGCCTTTAAATAGCATTCTCCCAACTTTGAATAATTTACATATTACACCCTCACTTTAATATTCTAACAAAGACTAACTCAAACATGTGAACTCATTACTCAGCTTGACATGTTTGTCAGTTTATGAAAACTTATTTATAAACTGTGCACTCAGCTTATGACACTTAGTCTTTATCAAACTGAAACTCAAATTCTAGACACACAGCTATGGGTTGAGCATACCCAATTCACATAGCAGATACATAAACTTCTTTTCATCAAGTGGATTAGTAAAGATATCTGCTAATTGGTGATCAGTGGAGATAAATTTAATGTCAACTTTACCTTTTTCCACGATGTCCCTGATGAAGTGATATCGAATTTGTTGGGAAATTTGCTAAGTCATTGAAACTGTTGGACATGCAAAGTAAAACTGTTAGAGTATTCAGTGAAAACAGTTGTATCTAACAGTTGTTGCAAGTTTTACAACTGTTAGTACAAAAGATCAGAACTGTTAGTTCAGTTATACACAACTGTTAGAAGACCTTGAAATGAAGACTGTTAGAATAAATTCAGAACTGTTTATTCAACAAACAGTTGCTGTTGAGCTATTTATGGAAAATGTTATCTTTATGGATTTGAAGTATATCTCTATCAAGTTTGAAGATTATCAAGATTATCTCGGAAGATAGAAGATTACCTACCTGTCAACTATTCAAGGAGGATCAAGAGCCTATATATACTAGAACTAGAATATTGTTTTACAGAGCAATTCTATGCATTCGTACTTTATTGTTAATTTGTTTTCTAAAGATGTGTTGACCTCTAAGTTTCATAGAAACCTAAGAACAAGTTGTGTTCTTCGTCTAACAAAAGGGTTAGATTAGAGGTGTTGGTGAATATTGTAATCATCATTGGTTATTGATAAACATCTTGAGTTCGAAAGTATTTTCTTGTGTTGATTGTTGAATTGTTCGTGTGATAAAACCTTAAACATCAATTAAGTGTGATTCTGCAACTTCTTTGTTAATTGTGATCAAACTGAAAGATTATCTTTAAACGACTCTGATTTAATTCTTAAAGGTAATTCTTGTTATTGATATTTGGTAATATCTGATCCTGACAAGTGGTATCAGAGCCTTTTTCATTAAGGCTCCTTTGATCACTATTTGAAGGTTTTTCACAGATCTGCTGTGTTTTGTTATTTAAAGTTTGTTTAAATCTTGTCGTTTGTTTTTCATTCATATTACTGCAATGGAGTCTGTTGGATCTTCTGATAACACTGGATCTGGGTCAAACATTAGAGTTCCCATGCTTAAACCAACAGACTTTGAGAT
Source organism: Pulicaria dysenterica (assembly GCA_947179395.2). Lineage (NCBI taxonomy): Eukaryota > Viridiplantae > Streptophyta > Magnoliopsida > Asterales > Asteraceae > Pulicaria > Pulicaria dysenterica. Next base: position 13,967,849 of record OX359294.1, on the reverse strand, counting down.
GTGGAAGCTAAGAATCAAGCAGCATGTCTAATTAATGGACTATGCTGTTTGGGAAGTTATTGAAAAGGACCCAATTACTGCTGTTGATTTAGATGAAACAGGAAAACCAAAGAAGAAATCACCACCAAGAACAGATGCTGAGAAGAAAGAAAGGATGATTGAGATGAAAGCCCTCAACATCCTTCAGATTGCTATTCCCAACGAATATCAGCATCAGTTCAAGAAGTTTGAAGATGCACACGATCTTTGGGTTGCTTTAGAAAAGAGATTTGCAGGGAATGCTAGTTCCAAAAGGAACCAAAGGGACCTTCTTAAACAGGCTTATGAAAACTTTTCAAGTGGGAAGAATGAAAGTTTAACCCAACTTTTTGATAGGTTCTATAAGTTGGTTAGTCAACTTGAGAGTGCAAAAGTTAGACTAGAGCAAGATAAGATCAATAGAAAGTTCCTTAGGTCCTTGGGTGAAGAATGGACTGTCTATGCTGCACAATGGAGGACTAAAGACTCATTGGAAGATATAGAATTAGATGATCTATACAACAGTTTGGTTGTGTTTGAGGGGGAGATAGAGGGAAAAATAAAGTCTATAGTTCCTAGTCACAATGCTGCTCTCCTTTCATCCTCAGGTATGGACTCAAACCATTCTTTATCTAATTCTGTTGATGTATGTGCAGGTACCAGTTCTGCTGTTGGGTTAGATGTGAACACCCCTGATGCAGTGCTTGAAGCATTTCTTGCTAGCCATGCTAATTCAACCCTCACCAATGAGGATCTTGAACAAGTGCATCCTGATAATCTTGAGGAGATGGACCTCAAGTGGAAAATGGCCATGTTAACTGTCAGAGCAAAAAGATTCCTTAAAAGAACTGGCAGACAAAACATGAACTTCAGGGCTAATGGTCAGGCTGGTTTTGACAAATCCAAAGTTAAATGCTTCAAATGTCAACAGCCTGGTCACATTGCCAGGGTATGCAGATCTGCTGGACAAGTTCAGAGTCAAGGATAAAGACCCAATCAAACCTCATCAGCATTGGTCTCACAGGATGGCTATGGGTATGATTGGAGTGATCAAGCAGAGGAAGCTACTCAAAACAAGGCACTGATGGCCTTGACTGACTTCTCCATCAAACTGACTTCACCAGAATCAGAAGACACACAGGTATCTTCTAAACTATGCCCTGGTGAATGTAGAGCTATAGTAAAAAGGTTAAGGGAGCACAACAAAAAAGTGTGTGCTGCTCTGAGCAGAATGGAGGAAAGAAGATATGAATCTAGTACTGTCATTGAAAGCTTTGAAAAGAAAATTAAAGATTATCAGGCAAATGAACTACAAATGGATTATGATAGGAAGTATCATAAGTGGGAGAAGGAGCAACTTTAGGAAGAAATTGATAATCTTAAGAAAAGGCTGAGTGAGAAAGAGAGTAGGATTGATGAGCTAACAAAGAAGTTAGCAGGTGTGGATATGGATTTGAGTATGTTCAAAGCAACAAATCTTAAGCTTGAAACCTTGTTACACTCACAAATCAGAGATAAGGTCAAAACAGGTTTAGGATACAAACAAACCCCACCTCCATACAATCACAACTACATAACTCCCATGTCTGATGTAGCTGATAGGTATGTTAATGAACCATTAGAAGAAGACTTGAAGTCAGCTGATCCAAAATTAGAAAGTGAAAAGGAAGGAGTTGTGCAAGTAGTGAGTGATGATGAAGAGGAGGAAGTAGTGGAGAAAGAAGAGGATATTCCTATTGAAAACCACATCTGTTGTGAACCAACAGCACCAAAATCATCTTTAAAACCTGTGGTGTTTGTAAAAGCCACCTCCGAACCCTCCACCAGTGAAACAAAAGCTTTCAAACCTGTTTATTCTATAAACATCTACACTACTGCTGCAAACAGTCCTGAAAATTACACAAATAGTTCCAAACATAACCCAAATAGTTCTAACCCAAAAACCTCAGCTATTAGTGTTAAGACCAAGGAAAAGGAGAAAGTTAGTGAAGTTGGAATTGAGAAGCCAAAGAAGGAAGCTTCAAAGACAAAGTCTCAGCTCAAATATGTGAAAAGGCATACTGAAGTGCCTGTCTGCACATGTAAACAACATGGTGTGCAGAAATTTCCTCCTTCAGCTCTTGTAAGAGGAAATCAAAGAAATAGGAATCAGTTTTGGGAACAAAGAACTGGTGTGCCTATAGTCAAAACCAAAAAGTGCTATACATGTGGGAGAGCAAATCACTTAGCTCACAACTGTTATTATAACCCACAGATCGATAGCACCCAGAAGCCAAGTTACAGAAAACAGGCTAACAGTTCCACAACTGTTAGGCCAATACCAAAAACTGTTGGTTTGCCAAGTTACAGAAAACAGGCTAACAGTTCCACAACTGTTAGGTCAAAACCAAAAACTGTTGGTTTTGCTTGGGTGAAATTGCAGAAAAACACAGTTTCTGAAAGGGCCAAAACTGTTAATCAAACTGAGTCACAATCTGATTCAACAGTTTTGCCAAAATCAAAAACTGTTTGTTCAAAAGGCTCAACTGTAAATTACAATAGTTGGAAACCACATGTTGTCACTAAATACACTTCACACAGGATAGAGAAGTCTAACTGTGATGAAATCAAGAAGTCTCAAACTTTGTTTAAGTATTATGATTTAAATGGTGTGCCCAAGACTTGCATGGCCTGGGTACTTCCTGCTACTAACTAAGTTTTTATTTGTGTAGAGCATTCATAGGGCCAATCAAGGAGAAATTTGGCATGTGGATAGTGGATGCTCAAGACACATGACTGGAAATCCACACTGCTTGAAGGATTTCAGAAGAATCAATGGAGGACATGTAGCATTCGGAGGAAATGCTAAGGAAGGAAGAATCACTGGTAAAGGAGCTGTGGAGGCAGGTACACTTACTTTCAATGATGTTTTCTTTGTTGAACAACTCAAATACAATCTGTTAAGTGTATCTCAAATCTGTGACCATGGAAACAAAGTCCTGTTCACAGACACAGAGTGCATTATCCTTTCAAAAGAATTTAAATTAGATGAAAAGAATGTTCTTTTAAGAACACCTAGAAAGGATAATGTATACTGTTTGGACACACAAAAGGTTTCTAAACAGAATGTATTAAGTTGTTTACTATCAAAGGCATCTCATGATGAGTCTGCCATTTGGCATAGAAGGATGTGTCACATGAATTTTAAAACCATGAATCTGTTAGCTAAAAACAATCTGGTAAGAGGTTTGCCCTAAAAAGAATTCTCATGTGATGATCATTGTGTGGCTTGTCTCAAAGGCAAGCAACACAAAACTTCTTTTAAGTCCAAAGAAGTTTCTTCCATTGTTGCACCCTTACAACTGTTGCATATGGATCTTTTTGGTCCTACTTCTGTGGTCAGTATAGGGAAGAAAGCCTACTGTTTAGTCATAGTTGATGACTTCACCAGATTTACATGGGTTCAATTTCTTAGAACTAAGGATGAAACTGCTGCATTAGTTAAGTCTCTTATTCTTAGGATAGAGAACCAGTCTGATTTGAAAGTGAAAGTCATTAGATCTGACAATGGTTCTGAGTTTAAGAACTATGAGTTAAACAGTTTTTGTGAGGAAAAAGGAATTGAAAGGCAGTTTAGTGCTCCTAGGACTCCACAACAGAATGGAGTGGCTGAGAGAAGGAATAGGACTTTGATAGAGGCTGCTAGATCTATGTTAGTTGATTCTAGACTCCCAATAACCTTCTGGGCAGAAGCAGTGAACACTGCCTGCTATGTTCAGAATAGAGTTCAAGTAGTCAAGTCCAAAGGGAAAACTCCTTATGAGTTGTTCCTTAAAAGAAAACCTTTGATCAACTTCTTCAAACCATTTGGATGTCCCTGCACTATCCTTAATACCAAGTCACAATTAGGCAAATTTGAGAGTAAAGCAGAAGAAGGATTCTTTTAGGATACTCCACACAGAGTAAAGCATATAGAGTTTTTAACAGTGTCACTAGGATCATAGAAGAGAGTATGAATGTCTCCTTTAATGAAAATAGGATCAATATTGCAGGTAATGGTCCTGATTGGTTATTTGATATTGATGCCTTGTCTAACTCTCTGTCTTTTGAGTTTTCAACAGAAACAGTTGCAGGTTTTCCTACAGCTGTTAGTGCAAATCTACAAACTGTCTCAAACAGTTCTGAAACTGTTAGCTCAAGTCCAACAACTTTTGGTAGAAACAAAGCCACTGAAGACTTTGTAGTGATTCCTTTGTTTCAAAATGAATCTTCAAATGTTGTTAGTCCAATGAATGATGATGCTGAACCTTCAAAGGATAAGGAATCTCCTGTTCTCCAATAAAACAATGAATCTGAAAATCAAACAGTTGCAGATCAGGTATGTAATGCTTCTGGGAATGAGAGTGGATCTGAAGTTGATCTGTCTAATTTAGGGAATGTACTGCCTGAAGAAAACATCCCTAACTTAAGAATTCACAAGGACCATCCCATAGAGCAGATTATAGGTGATCCCATCACTCCTGTCAGAACTAGGGGTATGCTGCAAGGTGAACAGAGTGGTGTGGATCTAGAACAGTTTGATGTGAATACCTGCTTTCTATCACAGATAGAACCTAAGAAATCAGTAGAGGCATTAAAAGACCCTTCATGGTTGGAAGCAATGCAAGAGGAACTCTTACAGTTCCAGATTCAGCAAGTTTGGAAGTTAGTTGACCTTCTAGGAGGCAAGAGGGCCATTGGCACCAAGTGGGTGTTTAGGAATAAAAAGGATGAGAGAGGAATTGTAATCAAGAATAAGGCTAGGCTAGTTGCACGGGGTTATATACAAGAGGAAGGAATAGACTATGATGATGTCTTTGCTTCAGTTGTAAGGATAGAAGCAATTAGACTGTTCCTTGCCTTTGCAAGCTTTAAAGGGTTCAAGGTGTATCAAATGGATGTCAAATCAGCATTTCTCTATGGAACTATTGATGAGGAGGTATGTGTGTGTCAACCACCTGGTTTTGAAGACCCAAAATATCCTGATAAGGTATATAGGTTGGAGAAGGCTTTGTACGGATTACATCAGGCTCCTAGAGCTTGGTATGAGACATTAACATCATATTTACTTGAGAATGGTTTCAAGAGAGGCACTATTGATAAGACACTATTTACAAAGATTATTAAAACAAAGATTTTTCTTGTACAAATCTATGTTGATGATATAATCTTTGAATCCACTGATGACAGTCTGTGCAAGGAGTTTGAAGGCATAATGCATAAGAGATTTTAGATGAGTTCTATGGGAGAACTTACATTTTTCTTGGGATTACAAGTAAAGCAAAAGCCATCAGGTATATTTCTTAGTCAGTCAAAGTATGTCCAGGACATTTTGGACAAGTTTGGTTATCAAGATGTGAAGCTGGCTAGTACTCCAATGGGAACACATAAACAGTTGGGAGCAGATCCTGAGGAGGAGGATGTAGACGTACACCTGTATAGGTCTATGATATGTTCTTTAATGTACTTAACTGCTTCTAGACCAGATATCATGTTTGCTGTGTCTGTTTGTGCCAGGTTTCAATGCAGCCCAAAGATGTCACACCTATTTGCTGTAAAGAGGATCTTTAGGTATCTCAAAGGCCAACAAAAACTGGGTCTTTGGTATTCTAAGGATTCACCTTTTGAATTGGTGGCATACTCTGATAGTGACTATGGAGGAGCTAATGTAGAAAGAAAATCAACTTCCGGAGGATGTCAGTTCTTTGGATCAAGGTTAGTATCATGGTAGTGCAAGAAACAAACAACAGTTTCCACTTCAACAGCCGAGGCTGAATATGTTGCTGCATCAAGTTGCTGTTCACAAGTTTTGTGGATCCATAATCAGCTTCTGGATTATGGTATGACTCTTTTGAATACACCTATCTATGTTGATAACACAAGTGCTATTAGTATTGTTAACAACCCTGTCAAACATTCTAAAACAAAGCACATAGAGATAAGGTTTCATTTTATAAGAGATTGCAATGAGAAACGGTTAATCCAGGTTATGAAAGTCCACACTGATGATCAGTTAGCTGGTCTATTCACCAAAGCATTTGATGTAAGCAGATTCAACTTTCTGATCTCAAATATTGGAATGATTAACTTAGAGTAACTTAGAATCACATGTTTGATTGTGTTTTCTTATGTTTTCGTGTTTTCTCTCTCTAACAGTTTGAAACTGTTAGTATTCTGTCTAACAACTGTTTGTGTTTGTGTTCAAGAGAAAGCTATCCATAATGCAACTAACAGTTTTCAACTGTTAGTACATGGAGTCCACAGTTGTTAGGCAAACTGCATGGTCATTCAAGGGGAAGTCTTTCTGTTCAGTAACAGTTGTAGTTTATTAAGAAAACAGTTCTCAACTGTTAGTTCTTTTTTGTTTAACTGTTAGTTTCTTTCAAGGGGTATTTTAGTCTTTGTAGGGACTTTGAGAGAATTTGAATTGCATTGAATATGCGTAACATATATAAGCCATTCCCTCCTCACAGTTTTCTTTACACTTACTGAACTCCTTTCAAACGCTAAAACCCTAGAAACTCACTCGCAAATCGCCATGGCTCCCCTTCCATTCGTTAAGGAACACAACATGCTTGATTTTCTATTGAAACCCGATGATCTCAGTGCTTTTCACGATGTGATTGACTATGTTTCACTTTCCAGCCTGCGTCATGCTTTGACTATCAATCCCACCATTTATACTACGCATATCGATCTGTTTTGGAAGAATGCTTCTCTGAGGGAAGAAGATGGAGTGAAATGGATTGACTCCAAGGTTGATGCTACTGATGTTTCTATCTCTGAGAGTATCATAAGACAATACCTTCAACTTGATGATCTCGAAGGTGAGTATTCTGATTCTGTTTCGTTGGAATATCTGCATGCTGAGCTTGTTAAGCTGGGATATGAGGGCCCTAGGGGAAAGGGTACCTTTTATAAAGGGCACTTCTGTTCGCATTGGAAGTATTTGATTCACACTCTCCAATAATGCATCAGCCCTAAAAGAACTGGATGGAATGAATTTGGGAGCAACTTTGCTTTGGCCTTAATCTGTTTGGCAAATAACGGTTCTTTTAACTTCTCTAAAATGATATTTGATGGCATGGTAAAACATCTTGGGACTAAGTATGGTCTCTTTTTGATGTATCCATGATTTGTGCAGTTTTTATTAAATTCTTTATTGACAAATCACAAAATGCACAAGAGGGTACTGATTCCCTCTGCTCATGTGGCCTCCACATTGAGCAAACTGTTGATTAATGGCAAGAACTTTTCTGGTGCCATAACTCCACCACTCTCTGCAATGGTGGAGTTTTTGTCAAGAAACAGAGCTGCCAGAGTTGAGCAAGAGGCCCACATCATTGCTGAACCCACAACTCTAGAACCCCCAGCTCACGATACTCAAACAACTCAATCTGCTACTTTGCTTCAAGCTACAACAAAATCCCCCACTCTAATAACGTTCAGAAAAAGAAAGAGAACTGTTGGTGCTCCTTCCACCATAGTATCTGATGCCCAAGCTGTAAGCCCTGCACAGGAGCATTCTCCTGTGCAGAATATCCAAAGGGAACCCTTTGTGCTGTCTCCCAGGCACACTGAGGAGGTGATCACCCCATGGGAGAGTGATCATGTGGTGTTTGAGGCTGACACTACTGTTTCATCCGCAAGGGGTGAGCAGGACAGTGTCAACATCTTTAAGACCTCAGCCACGGCAACAGAAACTGTTCCAACATCTTCTGGAAATCCCCAGTACCAAGAACAGAGGGGTACTGGTGTGGAATCTTCTAGGAGTGACACACCAGTTAATTCTGCCAGTGATATGTTCACAGTGGCAACACTCCCTGACATTGAGGCTAGTATGAAACAAAAGACATTAACGTATACCAATTTTGTACCATTCTTTGGGGCATACATGCATTTAAAGAAGAGAAATTATTTGCAAGATAAGCTTTTGGCAAAACATAATGAGCTTATCATTAAGCAAGACAAGCAAATAAAATTTTTGACAGAGTGTTTGAAGAAGGCTAATACTGTGATCCAGTTTCATGATCAAGTGTTAAAATAGTTCTCTGCTGGTGCTAGACCCCCTCCAACTGTTCCAATCAAAAAGGGGAAGAAAACAGTTTTGCCAAGTCATCCAACAGTTTTGCCAAAACCTCAAACAGTTGCTGAGCCTACAGAGAAAACAGTTGCACCAAGTGAGAAAACAGTTGCACCAAGTGCTCAAATAGTTGTAGAAAAATTATCAGCAGTTGATAGAGTTTTGATTAATCAAATGATTATGTCTGGGGACTATCCAACTACTGAAGTTTTCGGATCTTGGTCAAAGGTGAAGCAAGATTATTTGATTGATGTGTGTGCTCAAACGTTAAACTGCAGTGCATTTCAAATGAAACAAAAGATTGAAGATGGATGGCTGGATGGTAAATCTTCAAGTTTAAAACCTATTGCACCAAAGCCAGGATTTAAAGGAATCAACATTTCTGAAAAGGCAGTGGAAAAGGAGATGCCTTCTGTGCAAGGTAAGGGTAAGGAGATTGTTGTGGAACTTCCCAAGCTAAAACATTCAAAAGAGCAACAAGAGGAGCGTGACCATGAGTTAGCTCAGAGGATGGCTGCTGAGTTTGAACTGCAAGAGAAGGAGGATCTTGAATTAGCTCAAAAGCTAGCTGCTGATTTTACAAAAGAGATTGAGGAAGAAGAAAGTGCTGAGAAACTTGGTAAGGGAGTAAAAAGAAAAAGAGTTGAAAGGAAGAAAACAGTTCCACCTCCCAAACCAACAGTTGAGAAAATAAGACAAACAGCTCAGCCTCAACAACCTGAAAAATCCAAATCAGTTCAAACAGCAAAAGCAGGCATGGTAAAAACCATTCTTCATGATAGACTCAGGGTAGAGGTTGAAGAAAGAATCGACAAGTTAGAAGCAGAGCAGCTAGGCCAGAAATCCCACATTACTGAGTGGAGATTTGAATTGTTAAGATGGGAAACTGGAAAGAAAGGAGTTACTATTGTCAGAGAAGTGGAACCAATTGAAAGTTATTCAAGCTTCTTACAACTGATGGGTAGCATTACAAGAAGGGATGTTCAACAGATGTATGATTATGGAGTAAGCAAGTATGAAGATGTGACACAGATTGAGGTGGGAGTGTTGATGAGGCATCTAAAGAGTATTTGCAATCCACTGGAGATAATGCCAATTTTGATAAGTGATGAAGCCTTCCCAATAAGTTCTATGAAAGTATATGATAAGTCAAGAGTTTATCATATGGTGATGGGAAAGGGACAAACTCAGTGGTTTGATTTTGAATTTGTTGAACATGGTAAAGCAAATCTGCTGAATATGTTAAATGCAAAGTTCTTTGGTCCTGCTGATATGAAGGATGATCTTATAAAAAGGATAAAGGAAAGGTTGGAGCTCTTAAAGTCAAATCAAAAGTAATTTTTCTTTTTATGTTTTGATTATAACAGTTTGACTTTGCATATTTAATGTAAATATTTTCTTTGATTATGTTAATTTTTCTGTGGTTGAACCCTATAAAACAAACAACTTAAGTGTATTGTTCAATACTTTAAGTTAGGGGGAGATTGTTGGGAAATTTGCTAGGTCATTGAAACTGTTGGACATACAAAGTAAAACTGTTAGAGTAATCAGTGAAAACAGTTGTATCTAACAGTTGTTGCAAGTTTTACAACTGTTAGTACAAAAGATCAGAACTGTTAGTTCAGTTATACACAACTGTTAGAAGACCTTGAAATGAAGACTGTTAGAAGAAATTCAGAACTGTTTATTCAACAAACAATTGCTGTTGAGCTATTTATGGAAAATGCTATCTTTATGGATTTGAAGTATATCTCTATCAAGTTTGAAGATTATCAAGATTATCTCGGAAGATAGAAGATTATCTAACTGTCAACTATTCAAGGAGGATCAAGAGCCTATATATACTAGAACTAGAATATTGTTTTACAGAGCAATTCTACGCATTCGTACTTTATTGTTAATTTGTTTTCTAAAGATGTGTTGACCTCTAAGTTTCATAGAAACCTAAGAACAAGTTGTGTTCTTCGTCCAACAAAAGGGTTATATTAGAGGTGTTGGTGAATATTGTAATCATCATTGGTTATTAATAAACATCTTGAGTTCGAAAGTATTTTCTTGTGTTGATTGTTAAATTGTTCGTGTGATAAAACCTTAAACATCAATTAAGTGTGATTTCGCAACTTCTTAGTTGAATGTGATCAAACTGAAAGATTATCTTTAAACGACTCTGATTTAATTCTTAAAGGTAATTCCTGTTATTGATATTTGGTAATATCCGATCCTTTCTTGTTATTGATATTTGGTAATATCCGATCCTGACAGAATTTCTATGTGCTTGGTTCTTGAGTGGAAGACTGGATTGTAAGTGATGGCTATAGCTCTTTGGTTATCACAGAAGATAGGAATTTTCTTGAAACTCATACCAAAGTCTTGGAGCTGATGTTGCATCCACAGGATTTGAGCACAACAACTTCCTGCTGCAACATATTCAGCTTCAGCAGTTGAAGTAGCCACTGAGTTCTGTTTCTTACTGGTCCAGCTTACTAACTTTCCTCTAAGCATTTGACATCCTTCTGTTGATTTTCTATCTAACTTGCACCCAGCATAGTCAGCATCTGAATTTGGAGTACCTTTAAGGTACCTTTGGATACCAAATACCTAGATTTGGAGTACCTTTAAGGTACCTAAAGATCTTTTTCACAGCTTGAAGATGTGATTTTTTAGGATCTGACAGATATCTTGCACAAACACATGTAGCAAACATGATATCAGGACTACTAGCTGTCAAATAGAGTAATGAACCAATCATTCCTCTATAGGTAGACTAACACATAGACTTACCATCTGAGTCCTTACTCAGCTTGATAGCTGGTGACATGGGTGTTTTCATGGTTGAACTTGAATCAAAGCCATATTTCTTTATCAAATCAAGAACATACTTGCTTTGATTGATGAATATTCCATCAGACTTTTGTTGAATTTGTAAGCCTAGGAAGTATGTCATCTCGCCCATCATGCTCATCTTGTACTTTTGTGACATAATTTTGGAGAACCATTCATACAGAGATTCATTTGTAGAACCAAAAATAATGTCATCCACATAGATTTATACAAGAATCACATGTCCTTTACTCTTTTTAATAAAGAGTGTCTTATCTATAATACCTCTGGTGAAATTCATTAATAGTAGATAGTTGGACAGTGTATCATACCAAGCTCGTGGAACTTGTTTAAGACCATACAAAGCCTTGTCTAACTTATAGACATGATATGGAAACTTTGAACTAACAAAGCCTGGAGGTTGTTTCACATAGACTTCCTCCTGAAGTTTTTCATTTAGGAAAGCACTCTTCACATCCATTTGATAAACTTTGAAGTCTTTATATGTTGCATAAGCTAAGAACAACCTTATAGCTCAATTCTAGCAACAGGGGCAAAGGTGTCATCATAATCGATTCCTTCTTCTTGCTTATACCCTTGTGCTACCAGCCTGGATTAGTTCCTAACTATCACTCCATCTTTGTCCATTTTGTTTCTATAGACCCACTTAGTGCCTATAATAGTGTGATCTTTGGCGACAGGGACAAGGATCCAGACCTTATTTCTCTCAAACTCATTTAATTCCTCTTGCATAGCATCAATCCAATCCTCATCCTCTAAGGCTTCTTCTATCTTCTTTGATTTCATTTGGGATAGGAAACCAAAGTAAGCAGCATAGTTAGCTGTAGCCTTTGATCTGGTCATAACCCTTTCTTGGACATTTCCAATGATTTGATCTTGAGGATGATCTTTGAGAAATTTAAACGTTGTAGTTGGAGAATCTGGTTCTGGATCTGAGTGATGTTGAGAACTTTGAGGTGAACTAACAACCTCAGTCTCAACAGCAGCATTGTCAACAATCTGATGATCACTGAGATCTTCAGTCTGAGTGACTTCAGCTCCAAAGGGATTGACGAACTCATCGTCCTTCTCAGCTTGAGAGTCCATTGGAGCTTGTGATGATTTCTTTGATGGACACACATCATCATCACTATCATGCTGTTGGTCCCTTGGTGAGAATAACAACAAGCAACAAATGTGTAGAAGGGGGGTTGAATACACTTTCTGCGGAAATTGAACAAATCAAAATAAAGTGTTACACAAAGTAAATCAAACCACAATCGAATGCTTTGCTTTTCATTAATAAGAAGATGATTACAGACTCTATCAAGTAAGCAACTCTTGATATGTAAACACTTAATATAAATCTCTCAATCTTTCAAACTTTGCTATCTATAGTCAACTTATGATTATAGATACTGACGACTCTCTAAATAGGATTTAATCACAGATTGAATACTTACCAATCTTACAACTAATGTGAGTATTCGAACACACGAACAAATTGGCAATCTATGAATATCTTGATCACGTTGAACTGACAAACAGTGATTCAAGAATCGTAACACATACGGTTGAGGTGAGGTATTTGGCTCTGCCACACTTAGTTGTAATCGTTTCAGAACCGTACCTCTAAACTTATCAGGGAGATAAGTATTTATAATCCTGTTCCTACGGTTCATAACAAACTGGACTAATCCTAATTTGCTAACTAACTACCGGATAACTCGGAATTTTGAATCTTGAATCTTCTTATCTTGAGTCTTCAATCTTCAATCTTGATTCTGAAGTCTTCTTATCCTTCCCGTAGATATAGAGAGTTAAAAAGATAAGTTTAAAACATATTTAAACTTTCTTTAGGCTGACTTCTTACTCGGACTGAGTTACTCAGCTTGAAACTCATCAAGCAGAGCTCTTCGAGAACAAACTCGAAAACCAACATGAACTAACACGTATATTAATAAACTCATCCCTAGAAGTCCTAATAGTTAGCTAGAATTTATTTAGCAACTCTGTTGAGCTGACTCAATATATACGCTGAGTTACTCAACTTGAAACACATCAGGCTGAAAGAAAAATATATCTTAGGTGACATACACATATTATCACACATAGTAATAATCTTACTAAGATATAGTATAAGCTGGTCAAACATATGCTCAGCCTATATACAGCTTATGCTCAGTCTGAAACACTATACGTGTTCAGTCTGACTAAACTTCATAATTCTGTTTAAGTTGTATCTAGAACATATCTAACAAACTTAACTTTGTCTCATAAAATTTCAACTAATGAGATCATCGTCCCAACACATCTCCTATGACATACATAGGATTTGACATATTGGTTTTCCTCAGGCTTTTCAAGCTCATTCAGACTAACCAAGTCAGCTTGTCTTTTCTCAGCTTGATCAAGACTGTCTTCATCAAATGAGACATGAATTGATTCTTCTATAGCCTTTCTCCTAGTGTTATACACTCTGTAAGACTTGGAGATTGAGGAATAACCAACAAATATTCCAGGATCAGCTTTGGGTTCCAACCTATGGAGCTGTTCTCTTTGATTCAGCACATTGCATTTTGAACCAAAGACATGGAAATAACCTATATTGGGCTTTCTAGATTTGTACATCTCATATGATGTTTTGCCATGTCTTTTGACAATGATTGGCCTATTTTGGGTATAACAGGCTGTACTGACAGCTTCATCCCAAAAATAAAGTTTCAATCCTGCCTCACATATCATAGTTATAGCAGCCTCAATTAAGTAACTATTTCTCCTTGTTAGTCCCATCAGGGATGAAGCAATGCTAATTGAGGGAGAAACACACACAAACACCTTGGAAATTGTGTAGTAAAGGATTGCAAAGCTTAGCATTCAAATCGCAAAGGGGGCTTTTATTGCCTTACACAATTTTCAAAACGCACCCTCACTTTTTGGGTTCTAACAATCTCCCCCTAAGTGAGGAGTGTTTCTATTACAAGTATTTGACCTACTAAAGATAAAACAATTAAGATACACTATTACGTAATCCAAAATAGCTTTGCCATTTTCTGATGATCCTCCTGCTCTCCAGTGTTTTCTTGAATTTCTCAATATAAGTCCCAATACGTTGTCTCTCTTGCTCTGTGATAGAAGTTCCAGAGTTTGCATTTTTCATTTCAAGAATATTGTATAAGATCCTCAGCGTGCCATCTGAATAAGCCAAAACATCGCGCATTCGTACGAATGTTTTCTCTTTCTTTGAATTTCTGAATACGACACCAGGTTCACCATTGAAGAACTTGTGATCAGCATCGACTATAGTTAATAAATTCATTTGATTCAAGTTAGGATGATTCTGTTGAGGTTTCTGTACATTAAATTTCTCAAGATTGTTCTCAGCTGCCAGTTGCATATCATGTTCTTCAATAAACTCCATTAACTTTCTCATATACTTCATCAGTGCCGATCGGCCAAATAGCTCATTTGGTTTCTTTCCTTGTTTTTCAGACAGGTACAAATAGATGAAGTTAATGTCGTGAAGTTGGATATATCTGAGATCAGCTTCATTGAATGTAAACTTCTGACCATTTGACCTTTCTACTTCAAACCAAACAAATGTATGGTCAAATCCATCATCACTGTAAATATTGAGAAGTTTGGTTATTGGATATTCAGAGATGATCTGTTCTTTGGGAGTTCTGAACCTTTCCAACATATACTGATATCTTATTACTTGACTTTCATTCAAATATCTCAACTCTGGAGGTGTTCTTGTTTCAATATCATCCACATATATCTCTTGAATTCTACCTTCCAGATATGGACCATTTACAGAGTAATCTCTCGAGATTGGATTCAACCTTGCCTGTCTTGTGAACATGTTACTTCTATCGAGAGACAGAGTACCAGTATACAATGAAGTAGCAAGGGGCACAATCACATTAGGTGGCACTGGCCATTCAGTATTTCTGACAAACTCTCTGGCTACTTCCTCTTGTTATTCTTGTCCTAGCAAATCTGTAGCAGATGTTTGAAAATGACCTGTTGGGGGTGGAAAAGCAGAATGAACTTCAAGGTTTACCCCACTTAGAACTCTTGAAACATCAAAAGTTTTCCTTTTAGCTTGACTTTTAAATCTACCAACCTTTTCTTTTCCTTTTCTTCTCTTTTCTATCTCAGCCGGTTCCAAGTCATCCTCAAATCTTCTTACAACTTGAGTATAGAGAGCTTCAGGATTTGTTACTGAAGTTACATACTCATCAATTTCAGCATTAATTTCATCACAACTTTCATCAGAACTGTCAACTTCCATCTCAATCCCAACATCACCATACCAATTATGTACCTGTGTGTTTGATTCAAGATTAACTTCCTCAGTTTGATCACTGCTTTGTTCGATCTCCCTTTCTTCATTTACACTAGGCCTCTGTTCAAAGATAACCATCTGTTGTTATTTAAGAACATCATCAGCCTGAGAATCACTACCTTGATCTCTACTAGAACCTTCACAAGGTAAATTTTGATTCAGCGGAGTAAATGGCACTGCAGTGCTTGAACTCATATACAATCTTCTACGTTTCTCCCCCTCGGGGCGATCATCAGGATCATGATCGTCATGCCTTCTAGTTCGAGTTCTAGCTTGAACCTTGCAGGTAGCGTCTATAGCATTCAATCTGTCAGAAATCTCTGCAAATTTATCATTAATATTAGAGAACCATCGGTCGAGTTTTGAATCAATTTGATCGAGTTTAGACTGCAATGGAGTCACAGCTTGTTGAATTGCATCATTATGTTCTGACTGTGTAACAAACCGGGTATCACGAGAGGCACCCGTTGAGGTTTCTGCCACAGAGGCTGGATCACCTAAAGGAGCTGTTGTTGTGTTGACTCCAGTAGGATTTCCATCCAATCCTCAAATAATACTCTCTGGAGTATTACCTATGGATATTCCGGGTACACTTTTGATTAGTGAAACCAGTGCATCAATAGTGTCTTTGTGTTTTTCAAGAAAAGCGGAAATCCTCGGATAATCAATGTGCTCTGAAAGACTAGGCAAGGACGAGGGAGGCAGTCCTCTAGTTTTAATACGTCCAGTCTCGGAAGGAGATGGTCGTAGATTATGTGTTACAGCCCTGTTCAATAAAGTAGAAGATCTTTGAGGATCTTCTAAGTGGCTAGGTGGGGTTTGAATGTGCACGGTTGGGATGGCCGTGTCTATTTCAATATCGGACCTAACAGTGTCAGGTCCAATAGCAGATGTGGTTGCCTGGATTTCTTGGTGTGGGGGAATCTCAACACTCTCATTTTCTTTTCTAACAAAACTACTACTCACATCATCTTCTTCTTCATTAACATAACCAGCATACTGATTTGGAGACAACTGTGAAGTATTATGTAAAACAGATGCAATCTCAAAAGATGGTTCACGAATATGTTCAGGAGCTATTAGAACAATAGGAACAAACTGAGGTATTATTACTCGGTTTGGAGTTGGAGTTAGAATGATGGTAAGACCTGCTTGACTGACAGGAGGTTGGACAATAGGAGTCAAGTCAGCAGTTGACACAATAGGAGTAGTAACCACTGGAGAATGTTCATTAGGATCACTTAGTTTCATGTAGCATGGGGTGCTTTCAGGAGTATGAATGATTGGTGCATCTGGATTACTCACAGGAGATAAACCGATACGCACAGGTGGGGTAGTTACAGTGTTTGACACAGAATCAGTACTATCAGAATCTGAATTTGAAAGATTTATTTGCTCAGTGGATGCATCAGACTGGACATCAGTATTCACAGCTAAGGATTCAACAATATCAAGAACAGTTGGTGGATCAAATGTATCAACTCCCTCTCTATGTGTTTCATCCTCACCTTCTTCACCACCCCACTCAGAATTTTCTCTTAGCTCTCCCCTCTTAACATCTCCCGCTGATGGCTGAGGCCTATCCACTATAATCTCACTGGGTGCTACTCCCCCTTGGGTAGGTATGACCGGCTCTTGTCTAACCATAGGAGGTATCCCAACTCTCGCCCTACAATTGACTATCAATTCCGATTGCTCACATAGATCCAATAAGGATACATGAAAAGGTTGAGGAATAGGAAGTGGATCAGGAATAGCAGGTTTAATAACATTAAAGTTTTTTGGAGTAATAGAAGGTGAACCTGCTCTCCGAGGAATGGCTGGATTATGATCCACTGCATGCTGAATGATCATTGGTATGAATCACATGTAAGGGAGAAATTTTGCTCCATACTTTTTCTGACTGTTTTTCTGTCCCATTGTTGCTTCGAAGTCGTTGAATAACAATTGAGCATAATCTACATGTAGGTGGTTTCCAGCAGCAACAAAAATCTTCATTTGAGTTTCAGTGAGGAACTTATACCCAATATCTTTGGCTGTTAAGCACCTCTGGAGTATGGTCATAAGAAGATTATACATTGGGTGTAGATTGTTCCGTTTAAATTGTTTCTTCCTTTCCAATTGACCAGAGTAACCAAAGGATTGAAGTGCAGCCAGACAGACTTCCTCATCTGGAATATCATAAAAGGTGACTGCTAGTGGACGACTGTCAGCAATGGGAAGTTGAAAGATCTCTCTAAGTCTATCCACTGTGACTGAAATGGTGAACTCATCAACCTCTGCTCGAATAGAAACAGTGCCAGTACGACTGGTATGAATATAGCAAGTTTTCCAAAACTGTTGAGCATAAACTTTAGGGACATGGGTACCAGTGACAGCAGGGTTGTATGTAAGCAGATGATTTAGTGGATGACCACGAAGGATTTCTGTAAGCTCGGGGTAGTTTGGGTTTTTCAAAGTGGCTAGGTCAATGAATTGATTGTTATCATGAGTGGTTACAGATAGGTATTCAGCCCTAGGCATTAAGAGCTCGTCTGGTTTAGGGTTTTGGGCTGGCTGACTCGGAGCCACAGAATGAACAAGTGATGTGGTGTCACTTTCCATATTAGCCGTTTATCTGCACAAAACAGTGATCCAGGTTAAATCTGTAAAACAAAGATAAGTATTAAATGCACACACTCATAAAAAAATGAACAAACTTAGATCAAACTCGTCCTTTTGATACTAAGTTGACTTATTTTGACCAAAACACTTGATGTTAAAAATTTGAAATGTTAACCAAAAACCCGAACACTGAAATATCCATTGGGTCTATGATGTTTAAACTAATGAAAAATGAATTTTGATCATCAAGATACAATGATTTAATGTATATGAACAATTTTCGTACACTGAGGTATAGGCAAAACGTGGCCCTAACACCTTCTAAGAGATCAAAATTCAAATTTTTAGTATAAACTCATAACCACGAAGAACACGAATAACACATTTTAATGTTTTGAATTTTTTTTTATAGATCCATGTTCCTCATGAAAATATAAGAATACTTGTTCAAGGCACCAATGATAATCGAGTGCAAATGGGAGGTCAAAAGTCGGAAAAAAAAATAATAAACAGTCCGAGAAAACCCTTGACTGTCAAATCTGTTTTTCCTTAAAAACACCAATCAAAACTTGAAATTAAGGAAATTCCACCGTAAGGATTGTTCACCTTGTTCGTGTGGTTCGAATGATGTAAAAATTACAAATTTTGACAGAGGTTTGGTTGCAATCGTTAGAGAAAAATCGAGATCGGCAATGGTAAAAAAAATGGAAAGTGAATCAGAGAAGATGAAGTAGGATGGACGATATCAAAACGTAACTGATAAGACAGGACATGTGTCGCTTACAGAATGGACCCCTTTTAAAAAGTAAACTTTTTGAATTCTCGGGTGATGTGGTCTGATTGCATGCGATTATAACTAAGATCATTTAAGGATCGCATGCGATCATTCTTTGCAACAAACAGATTGGACCATGGAGAAGGATCGTATGCGATCATCCTAGGTTAAACCTTAAACACGAAGGGATTGGACCATGGATCCCATGCGATTGTTTTTGAAATAAATACCAGGTGACAACTTTGAAAGGATCGCAAGCGATCGAAACTTAAACTCAAATAAACTTATGTGGATTGCATGCGAGTTCACACAAGTATAGATTGCATGCGATAGATACTGATTTTGATTGTAACCAAATTGTCAAGTACAAGATCGCATGCGATTGAAAAATGCACAACTCAATAATGACTCAAATGCGATCTATACATGATTACCAAATCTTCATTCATATCACTTGCATGCGATCAACAAATCCCCAAATATGATCAAATGAGATCCAACAACTTTGAAATTTGAAATTTTAATTCTATTTTTATCTTTCTGATTTCTAATTTTTCTCTTTTTAATTTTCTAATTTCTCATTTTCTTTTATTTATTTAAAAATATATAGCAAAAAAACTCCCCCTCAATCAGTGCAATAAATATTTAAATATTTTGAATTTGATTGAGAGAAAGACAAAAAGTTATGTATTTTGAAAATGTCTAAACTTCTCCCCCTACACATATGCAGTATGTGTAAAGATTTAGACACTCCCCCTTATTTCCTGGAATGAAGACCTGCAAAATGAACAAACTGTATAATACCTATTCAAAACCAAAAAGAATAAGAAAGAAAAAGGAATCGCAGTATGTCATACAGGCATGTTAAGCATTCCAAGCTTAGAAACTAAATCATTAAAGCGAGATTCGTCTAATGGTTTAGTGAATAAGTTAGCCAATTGATTATCAATATGAACATACCTGAGTTCAATGAGTCCCTTTTCCACATTATCCTTAATAAAATGATATCTGATGTCAATGTGTTTGGTTTTAGAATGATGTACCGGGTTACATGAAATGGCAATGGTAGATTGCGAGTCACAAAATAATGTGATCTTGTCATACTGAAGGCCAAAATCTGATAACTGTGTCCTGATCCACAAACTTTGGGAACAACACATTGCAGCTGCAACATATTCAGCTTCAACAGTTGATGTAGATACACCGTTTTGCTTCTTCGAGGCCCAGCAAACTAATCTGTCTCCCAAGAAATGTACACTACCGGAGGTACTCTTCCGATCTATCATGCAACCAACATAGTCTCAGTCTGAGTAGGCATACAAGTCAAGATTTGAATCCTTAGGATACCATAAACCTAAGTCCATAGTTCCTTTGAGATAACGAAAGATCCGCTTGACTGCTTGGAGATGCGACTCTTTGGGATTGGCCTGGAAGCGAGCACACAGATAGGTTGAAAACATGATGTCAGGTCTGCTTGCCATCAAGTACAGTAAAGAACCAATTATACCCCTATAGGTCTTCAGATCAGCAGATGAACCAGTTAGATCAGTAGACAGCTTTGGTTTGGCAGCCATCGGAGTGGAAATTGCTGAGCAGGTAAGCATGTCATACTTTTTGAGTAAATCCTTGATGTACTTGGACTGACTGATAAAAATACCAGAACTCAGTTGCTTTACCTGGAGACCAAGGAAAAAGGTCATTTCGCCCGTCATACTCATTTGAAAATGATTGGCCATAGTTTTAGCAAATTCATCACTGTACTTAGGATTTGTTGAGCCAATGATAATATCGTCAACATATATCTGCACCAAAATTTTATCTTTGCCTCTGGCCTTGATGAAAAGTATAGTATCTGATGTTCCTTTCGTGTAACCCTCATTCAGAAGATATTCAGATAGGACATCATACCATGCAGGGGTTCTTGTTTCTGACCATATAATGCCTTATCTAGAATATAAACATGGTTTGGATGTTGAGGGTTAACAAATCCTTCAGGTTGTGAAACATATACTTCTTCCTTTAGAATACCATTGAGAAACGCCGTTTTCACATCCATTAGAAAATCCATAAATCTTCCCTTTCAAACATGATAATCATTTTTAAACAAAACCGGGGGTTTTGCATCAGTGCCAATAACAAGCATCTCATTTGAGTTTGACATTTTGTTGATCAGTTTTCCTTTGAAATTGTAATCCTTGTTGAAATTCACTTAAAAGGTTAACTCAATTCAATCTGAATTGAATCGAATTTAATCAGTATGAATTGAACGCAATCAAACTTCTACTCACCAATCGAATTCAATCAAAGCAATCGCATGCGATTAAGGCAATCGAATGCGATTATGTTTTGTTCTCCAACTCTGACCAATTGAATGCAATCACAGGAATTGGATGCAATCAAAACTATCGGATGCGATCCAAGTAATTGAATGTGATCAGAAGTGTGATGTGATCGGATGCAATCAAACCTGTTGGATGTGATCAAAGGGATTAGATGCAATCAAAACAATAGTATGCGATCAAAATCACCGGATGCGATTGTAACTGTCTGATGTGATCAAATTAATCAGATGCAAACATAACAATCGTATAAGATTCTCTTTTGTTTTTCCCACTTGTCGACTGAATGATTTTTTCTGATCGAATGCAATCCAAGTAATCAAAATGAGTATTTTGAATCAACCAAGTCTCAAGTCAAACAAAGTAAACCAATTGCATGCGATCTTCTATTGCTAATTGGATGCTATTTTCAAGTTGAACATATAACTTCAATTGGATTCAATCCACACTAGAACTTATAACTAGTTTGAACTGGAGTCAACGTAAAGTCAATGCGATCCAATAGAAAGTAATACTTAGGGAATCGAATGCAATTTGATGTATTATCAATTGCATGCAATCACTGTAAGACTTGATTGAAGTCTGTTTCACCTACCATTTTCGATCAGTAACAAGCTTTCCAATCCCAACAAACTTTCACCTACAAACACTTTTCAGTAGGTGTTTTTCAATTAAACGGATTGAAATCTCAGATCTGAATTGTTCTTAGTGTTCTTGAGCTCAAAATCCAAAGTTTCAGAAACCAATGATTATCCAATCATTCTTTTCAAAACAACTTCCAAAGTACAATTCCATGATTGGCGACCTCGATTTACTCAATTTGAATTCAAAAACAATTCTCAAAATGATAACTCGTAAATTCAGAATTCACGTCAACCTGAAACTTTCATGTTTAAACCTTCACTTTTCTCAAGAACAGTTGATATGACAATTGATGTGTGACAACAAGTACATCAGTTAATGATTGCTAATCAACTTTAATCATCATTCCAATGATTAAAGAAGAAGAATGTTGAATTTGAAAGAGAAACTTCAAACCTTCATGAAGAACAGTAAGCAGAGATGAACAATTGAAGATGAAAAACTTTCCAACAATGATTAATCAATGATTGAGACACCAATGATTTCCCAATGATTACTCAATGATTAACCAATGATTGATCCATAAATCTCCAATCAATCAGCACAGAATAAATCGAGAAACAGATATCGTTTCCAGTAGAAATTGAAGAAGAATCACCATCACTTTGGACACACAAATCGATGCAGAATGCTTACCATTTGTACTTGATTTGATTATGAAAATGATTGCAAATGATTGGCACAAGAATCAAGAAAAAATTTCCAAGAAAAAATCGGCTCTGATACCACTTGTTAGTCCTATCAGGGATGAAGCAATGCTAATTGAGAGAGAAACACACACAAACACCTTGGAAATTGTGTAGTAAATGATTGCAAAGCTTAGCATTCAAATCGCAAAGGGGGCTTTTATAGCCTTACATAATTTTCAAAACACACCCTCACTTTTTGGGTTCTAACACCCCTCTCAGCAACTCCATTTTGTTGAGGAGTTCTGATGGATGAGAAATTTTGTAATATTCCCTTTTGTTAACAAAAGCCTTCAAGGGTTGAGTTTCTGAACTCAGTCCCATGATCACTTCTGAGTTGCTTTACAGACTTACCTTTCTGCAACTCTTCCCGTTTGATAAAACTTATTATTGTTGGATTATGTGTAGATAATTAATGGGTACATTGTATCCAATGTTATAAGAGACTAAAGGGTTGCACTGCTACACACCCAAATTAGAACAGTTGGAACTTACCATAATTCTGTGTGGAAATAATTAATCAGATGGATTAATTATTAGAGAGAAAAATAAATAAATAATCAGTTGAATTAATTATTAGAAAGAAAAGAAATAAAAAATAGTCATTTATTATTTAAAGTGAAATTAAATATTAAGTTTAATATTTAACGGACCAGTTAATTAATAGTTAATTAATTAACTAGTAAAGTCCAAGGGGTCAAAGTGAGAGGAATGAAACTTCAATTAAAGCCATGGGCTTTAATTTAATGGGCTTGGGCTCAAAGGAGGTTTAAATATTTAAACCTAGATAAGGCTCATTTTATCATTATGCATTCTAACTTGAATCAAAAAAGAACCCTAGCCGACTCAGTCCATCCCTGCGACTCTCTCTCTGCGTCGAACAAGAGGCAAAGCCTCTCGGCTTTTTGGTGATCGTTGATCACGCATACACACACACGCAAGTTCTGCGTGATACTCGGGTAATTCCAGGAGCGGTCTAGCAGCCAGTTCATTGGTGGTGCAGTAGTGGTGGAATATATTTAGCAATCCCAAGATCAAGCAGGTATTATTTTACTAAACCTTTTGTTTGGTCTGTTGTTAAGAAACTGATATGATCATTAGTAAGATCCTAACCCTTTTGGGGTTTAAGGGTTGTGTTCAATTTGTTTCCGCTTTTAAGATTGAACCAGTAGAATCAAACCCAGGGCTTGACCAGTTTATGTCATAAGGTGGTTTGGTCAGATCAAAACCCTTCAGTGGTATCAGACCCTCGGCTCTATGATCAGTAGTTTCTAGTTTTATCTGTTTTTAGATTTAAGGTTTGTTCTTGATCTCCTACTTGTTCTTGGTGTTCTTCGAAAATCAAGAGGGCAACAAAACAATTTGTTTTTGTTACCCAGTTGCTAAAAGGTTTAATCCTGTTGATCAGAAAGTTTAAACAGTTAGTTTAAACGGTTAAAATGATTATGATTTTCGATAAAAACTAGTTTTTTGATCGAGATAAATTAAACAGTTTGTTTTAATTGATAAACGTAGATAATCTAGATAATTTATTCGTTTTAATGGTATATGATCTTCTACTTCATCTTTTTCCCTCCTCATGAAAATCGAAAACCTAAGGGTGATAAAAACAAGTTTCTGTTTTTATCCAGATAATAAAAGGATTAGCTTTAAATCAGATAAGTTTAAACAAGATTTATGTTTAAATGGTTAGAAGATAAACCTTTTATCTAAAACTTGATCTTGACCAGAATTTTTTAAACTATTTTGGGTTTAAAAGGTTAAAATCTAGTTTTAGGATTATTAATTATTAATAGAACAGTTTTTTGCTCATATTAATAATTAAAACTTTGGTTTTTGATTTAATCTAGTTTTTAATTTAGATTTTAGAACTCGTTAGTTTCAATGAATTAAAAGGATTAGATTTTATTTTTTATTGTTGTATTAATCAGAAAAAGGAGATCGAAACCACCACCGTAGCCGGCGGCTATCATCGGCAGTGGCTGTGTTCAGCGGCATATGCAGCAGTGCAGTAGTCGATGGCGGACCAGGCGGTCAGCGGCGGTCGCAGGGTAGAGCCGATTGGCGGTAGCTGCAGCGTGCAGCAATCGTCGACAGTAAGGCACAGGGCGGCGGTCGGGAGTGGCGTGGCTTCGTCCCAGGCACCACGGCCCAGGTGAGGTCTCGGCCCAAGAAGGGTTCCGGCCCAAGTGGCTTTCGACCTAGATAAGTTCTCGGTCCAAGAGAATTTCTGGCCCAAGAGGCTCTCGGCCCAGATGGTGCTCGGCCCAAGTAACTCTCGGCCCAATAGGGTTTACGACCCAGGATTGTTGGCCGAAGAATAACTAACCCAGTTTTATTTTTCCAGTTAAATACAAGGTTATTAATTTTAAGCGTAAAATTAATAAGTGTTTTATATAAACTAGAGTTCTATATATATATTTTAATTAGTCTAGTTGAAATATACATATATATTTTGGATACTAATTTATTACGACTAGTTTAGACGTTATAAATAAATTCCAGAAATAAGTTTATATAAAAGGATTGAAACAAGATGATAATATTTAAATAATGACCAAAATTTTATCGTGTTTAAGTTTTTTGATAAAAACTAGTAAAAACTCGACATAGAATTTATTCAAGTTTTTGGTCAAAGTGATTTGAATAGTTTAGAAAATTATAATTCTCATATTTGATTGATAGTTATTAATTAAAAGGGTATATGAGAATAGTTAAACGAATCAGGTTTTATGTGTTTATCGCATAGTTTACCATTTTATATATGTATAAATGCGTGGTTGATTATATTTTTTGTATAATTGCGTGGTTGTGATATATAGCTATAGCTTTGCCGACTTAGGACTCTCTTTTATTCTTCTTTTTTCCTTTTTGGTTTTGGGAAGGCCTGCATGCCAATTACAATCCCTTTTTCAATTGAAATCTTGTACTGGTTCGGGGAGGCCTGCGTGCCACTTACAACCCCTTTATTATTGTATTTGTAATAGAGTAGATGTAATTTTGTCCCATAATCAAGGCGGAGTTCAAGAAGATTTCCATGATGATGGCTTGCATAATGCTCGGATACTTCGGAGGAGGTTCACGAAGGCGAATCCAAGTCCTTTATCCTTAGGATTGACCTTAGGATTAGTTGGCAAAACTATAGGTTTTATATGCTTATTATCTGCGTGGTTGTGATTCTTTTTTATTTGTCCATATTTGTATGTGATGCTATAAAAAGGGTTTAATAATAGGTATTTATTAAACAGAGAAAAACTACGATTTATGACAAACTAGAATACGACTTCAGCTTGTTAGTCGTATTAGTTAAATTTTTACAAATTTAAAGTTTTGTCAAGATTATAAGTTTGAAACTTATAAAGCCGTTTTGTGCACCTAGTATAGGTACGCATGTAAATCGTATTTTTAAAACAGAATGTTTTAAAATGGTTTTTTAAAAACTGGAAAATTAAGTTTCTTTTATACTTAATAATAAAACCCAAGAAAATCTTAGATCAATGTGCTACCCATCTAATGGTACACCTTTGCTGTTAAACGGTACTCGGGTGTCGGAAGTACCCAAACCTTGGGCATCCGGGTTCAAACCATTGCGTCAAAGGGTATGAATGATTCTGCGATAATCGGGAGTCCCGACCAGAATTCCTACTGTCTTAGGTGGTACGATCTATTTTGGTGATAATCGGGAGTCCCTGCCCAAAATGCACTAGAGTAGAGTTAAACATACTAGACTGGGTCTAAGTGCTCTACGAGGTTCTAGGAGTCGTATCAGCTAGGTACGATTGGTACAAGGTGTTACCTACCAGAAATAGCATGACTTGGCGGGAAGTGACCAAACCTTGTGTCAAGTATGTGAAATATGGGTCCTAGGTCTAATATATATTATTTATGGGTTTTGATGATACATGTTAGAAAAGTTTATTTGCAATTACTAATTAAACCGGGTTTTAATTTGTAGATGGAAACCAACGTTACCAACACTAACAACCTCTCTCTTCGCTCTATCCTTAAGAAGGATAAGCTCACCGAGCCCAACTTTATTACTTGGGAGAGAAATCTCCGCATCGTGCTAAGGCACGAGAGAAAGTGGTATGTTCTAGAACAACCTCTGGGGAACCCTCCTGCCAACAATGCGAGGGCAGAAGTTAGGAGGCTTTTCAGATGCGCTCCAACGACGCCCTGGACGTGAGTTGCCTCATGCTTGCAACGATGAGTACTGAGTTGCAGTCAAGCATGATGGAAACTCCTGCTTACGACATGATCCGCCAGTTGAGGGACATGTTCCAGGAGCAAGCCCGCACGGAGCGTTATGATGCCACTAGGGCATTTAACTCGTGCAAGATGGTGAAGGGGACTTAGGTCAGTAACCACGTCATGAAAATGAAAGGTTACATGGATCACCTAGAGAGGCTTGGGCACCCAGTACCGTTGCAGCTAGCAACGGATACGATACTCAACTCGTTGTCAGACGATTATAAGCCTTTTATAGTCAACTACAACATGAACAACATGGAGAAATCCGTGGCTGAGTTGCACTATATGCTTAAGACAGTGGAGTAGAGTATTGGGACCAAGTCTAAGGACGTCCTCATGGTGGGCAATGGCGGTTATAAGAAGATGAAGGGGCGTAACGGAAAGGGAAAGGGTAAGACCCAGCGCAGCCAGAATGCACCCAGGACTACTGATAACAACAAGGGCAAGAATCCAAATCCAAACAAGGCAAGAACCGAGAACCAGTGCTTCAAGTGTGGCGATACTGGACATTGGAAGATAGATTATCTGAAGACTCACGAGGTAGGAGGCAAGGCTAGCTCCTCAGGTATCGTGTGAATAGTTTCTTTGTCACTTTCCACTTGTAAAGTTATTACAAGTATTCTAACATCTTGCAATCGTTTATTGCAGGAGGTGATGGAAAGTGAAACAACACAGCATTAGAGATTCCACGTGCAGCTGGGATATTTAATAATTCTTTTTCATAGTTATTGAACTTTCCTTTTAAAGTTTTTGAATTTGTTTGACATGGTTTACTTAAAACTCTTGGGTTGACACTATGGTTTTAATATTTGGAAATTTGAATTATTTAGTTTGTATCCATGCACGTGTGCTTTTGATGAATCTGGTTAGTCCAGTTGTGGCTAAAGGATACTAATAAGTCAAGTTTTGACTTAATAGATGGTTCATAATGATCTTATGCAATAATTGTTATAGTTACTTAGTTCTCACTATATAAATACTTGGATAAAAAAGTCGTGTTTATGAGATTAGATAAGTCTCTCTAACCTGCAAGTATTTAAGAATTTTATTAAAGACTAATGTTCAAGACTTTGAACATGATCAAGTAAGAAATAATAGTTATTATTTCTGGATAAAAGTTTTTGAACAAAACATTTAAGAAAGTATAAAGGGGATTGTAATGGTTATTATAATCTAGGCTGTTTTATACAAAAAATTTTAGGCAAAGATATTTAAAATATCTTTACAAGTGTTTTATACTTGTAAATGTGTTAATGAAACCACATTCCGTAATTGGAAAGATGGATATAAGTGAAATCCATGTTATAATTATCGGAAGATTTTAGAAGTGATCTAAAATAAAAGTTCTTGAAAGGGAGGATATGAATCTAGTAAGATTTATCACATCTACAAGTGTAACTATAATTTTAGTTATAAGGGGATTATTTTATAAATTCGGAAACTTTGGAGTTATTTTCCAGTTCTCCAAGTTTAAGGATTTTTTTAAAATAAGTAAGTCTAGAATTGGTTTTTGGGTTGCGAAACTGGTTCCTAGCAAAACCAAGAAAGAGTATCTTAAAGTACTAGTCTTGAGTTTTAGGTTTATACGCATAATATATTCTCTGTAATCCGTGATAAGTTACACTGTAAAATAATAAAGTAGTTCAGATAAACGTTGTGAATTGAGTCAATGAAATGGTAGAAATTATGCATCTTTATTCCAGGGTGGAATATGGAGGGTGCAGAAATTAGTTTCATTGTTCTTCACCATTTTGTATGTTTTAGTCCATCCAGGAATAAACATTGGTTTATTCAAAACTTTATCCGTGACTACTTATCTTGGTGGGAACCTTGAAAGGCATGTAAAGTCATCGTAATTTTAGGGTACATTCGAAGGTAAATCGAATATAGCTGCGAAAGTCTTTTGCGGACCAAAATTTATGGATATTCGTTAGGGTTACGAATATTGGATTGACCCACCGTGAAAAATACTTCGTGGATTTGTGTCAAAAGTATTTATCACATAAGTTATCCTTAAACCTGAGGTATTTGGTTTGGATGCGGTAACTATTGTCTTCTTAGTGCGTTTTAATGCCACGCCGTAACAGGGTGGTCATAAGGGGCGTATCTAGATTCAGTGGGAGCCGTATTGCCAAATGCAAATATGCAAGATGGTATTTGCACCTCCTTTTTAGGAGAGATATTTCTGGGCCCCTTGACTGATTAGAGAAACTAGTAAGTGCACGGCCGTGCCCAAATGAACTGATCTGTTCTTTGTCGTTTATCACGCAGTTTTGAGATCAAGCATGTCATGAACATAATTCTTGAGTTTTTGAGTTGACACTCTCCATGCTCATGCTCAAAATTGAAATATCGCGCTGCAAGGGACAAACCTATAATAAACGTACCTATTCATAAACAGATAGTTTATGATAGTTGTTTCATGAATAGTTAGTTCATGATAGCTTGCTCAAAAACAGTTGTTTTATGATAGTTTACACTAAGCCTGTAAACGAACCGAACGAACACGAACGAGGGCATGTTCATGTTCGTTCGTTTAATTTTAACCGAACACGAACACGAACGGTTAACCGAACGAAAATTCCTGTTCGTTTTCGTTCGTCTAAGAAATGAGGATGTTCGTGTTCGTTTGTGTTCGTTCATTTAAATGCTAAAAGAACATAAACGAACGTAAACGAACAGTTCACGAACGTGAACGGACATGAACTCATAACTGAACATAAATGAACATAAACGAACATAATTGAACATAAACGAACACAAACGAACAGAAATTCAGAACTTAAAACAAACGATTCTACACATTAATACAATCAAGTAGCAAAACATCTTTTAAAACAAACAAACGATTCTACACATTAAAACAAATTCAGAAATGAAAATGCATTTAACATAGTTCTTCAAATTGGACTTGATACAGCTTCCATCTTTTTCCCATTTGTTTCCCGATCCAAGCTTCCATCCTAAAATTAGTAAAAAACTAGATAACTTCATAATTCAAAGATAATAAATAACAACAATTTAATTGAAACTAAAGAACAAGAAACTAAAGTATTAATCAACAAGAAATCAGCAAGATAAACTCTAACAGTGTAGCTATGAAATCAACAAAATAATCAACAAGAAATCAGTAAGAAATCAACATGAAGAACATAATGAATAATCATTTATCACCAAAAAATTAGCTAAATCAACAACTAACCTGATGGAAGCAGGTGCGACGGAAGCTATGGTCTGAAGCAGGGATGGAGGTCGGCTGTGGTGCGACGGTGAAGCAGGTTAACGGCGGTTGTGGTCTGAATATGGTTAACGACGGCTCTAGAGGTGTAGGACGACAGCGGCTGTGGTCTGAAGATGGTTAACGACTGTTCTAGAGGTGGAGGACGACGGTCGGCTGTGGTGCGACGTTTGAAGCAGGGCTGGACAACGAGAGAAGGAGAGGAGGCGGCGACGAGAGAGGACGATGAGAGAAGGAGAGGAGGCGGCGACCGTGAAGCAAGTTAACGGCGGTTTCAGCTCTGGAGGTGGAGGACGACGGTCGGAGGAACCTATGGTGGTGGAAGACAACGAGAAAAGGAGAGGAGGCGGCGACGAGAGAGCTGAGAGAGAGGTGAGGGCTTTAGGGTTTCCAATTCAAACCCTTGTTTTTATTAGTTTACTTATTTACTTTTTATAAATACAACTTAATTTAAATGAAATATAATCTTAATTATCTAATTACAGATTATAAATTATAAATATATATATATATTATATAAATATACGAACGAACGACCATAAACGAACATAAACGAACGACCATAAACTAACGGTTCACGAACATAAACGAATAGATAATCGAACGGTTCATGAACGTAAATGAACGAACGAGAGCCTTGTTCATGTTCGTTCGTTTAACTAAATAAACGAAAAATCTTGTTCGGGTTTTGTTCGTTTAATAAACAAACGAACATAAACGAACTTCCCGCCGAACATTTTCACGAACGGTTCATGAATGTTCGGTTCGTTTACAGCCCTAGTTTACATTATCACGAGTTTTCTTTGGGGTATAAGAGTTCTTATGACCTGGTTATCCTAAGTGTCTGGCTAGGGACCTCCTTACGCCAACAATGTACAGTAACTATTACTTATCTTGCATAAGTGGGAGACTGTTGGATTATGTGCAGAGATAATTAATGGGTACATTGTATGCAATGTTATAAGAGACTAAAGGGTCACACTTCTACACACCCAAATTAGAATAGTTGGAACTTACCATAATTCTGTGTGGAAATAATTAATCAGATGGATTAACTATTAGAGAGAAAAATAAAATATTAATCAGTTGAATTAATTATTAGAAAGAAAAGAAATAATAAATAGTCATTTATTATTTAAAGAGAAATTAAATATTAAGTTTAATATTTAACGAACCAGTTAATTAATAGTTAATTAATTAACTAGTAAAGTCCAAGGAGTCAAAGTGAGAGGAATGAAACTTCAATTAAAGTCATGGGCTTTAATTTAATGGGCTTGGGCTTAAAGGAGGTTTAAGTATTTAAACCTAGATAAGCCTCATTTTATCATTATACATTCTAACTTGAATAAAAAAAGAACCCTAGCCGCCTCACTCCCTCCCTGCGACTCTCTCTCTCTCTCTCTCTCTCTCTCTGCGTTGAACAAGAGTCAAAGCCTCTCGGCTTTTTAGTGATCGTCGATCACGCATACACACACACGCAAGTTCTGCGTGATACTCGGGTAATTCCAGGAGCGGTCTAGCAGCCAGTTCATTGGTGGTGCAGTAGTGGTGGACTATCTTTAGCAATCCCAAGATCAAGCAGGTATTATTTTACTAAACCTTTTGTCTGGTCTGTTGTTAAGAAACTGATATGATCATTAGTAAGATCCTAACCCTTTTGGGGTTTAGAGGGTTATGTTCAATATATTTCAGCTTTTAAGATTGAACTAGTAGAATCAAGCCCAGGGCTTGACCAGTTTGTGTCATAAGGTGGTTTGGTCAGATCAAAACCCTTCAATTATCTCCAGGGCAGCTTCACTTTTGGCTTTTAGGAATATTACCCAGGTGAATCGTGAGAACTCACCTACTATCACCAGTGTGTACATTTTGGCACTTAGGCTAGGAGTACTTATGGGTCTAAACAGATCCATATGCAACATATGCAGTGGGTCTGTTATTGAAAAAATTTTCTTTGATTTAAAGGACCATTTATGGTGTTTCCCTTATTCACAAGCTTAACACAATTTTTCTTTGACAAATGTGATCTTTGGTAATCCAGAGACTAACTCTTTATTGGATAGCATATTTATATTTTTGAAATTTAAATGCGATAATCGTTTATGCCACAACCAACTCAGCTAAGGAACAGATTGGGAATACAAGCAGGTTTCAGTATAGGGATCAGCAGAATTAAGATCAAGTAGATACACATCTCTTTCTCTTTTAGCTATTAGTACAGGATTTTCCTTAGCATTATATATAGTTCCTGCTTTCTTCCTAAAAGTAACTATATTGTCTTCATCACACAAATGGATGATACTGATCAGATTGTGTTTAAGACCCTTGACATATGCAACCTTCTGGAAAGTCACCTTGCCAGCATGAATCATTCCATAGCCTTTAGTTCTTCTATCGGAGTTGTCACCAAAAGTTACTTTAGGACCTTCATCCTCCTGGAAATCACTAAGAAGTCCTTTCCACCCAGTCATGTGCCTTGAACATCAACTATCTAAGTACCATTTACTTGAACCCTGCACATGATATGAAAACTAAACACATTAGTTTTGTTTGGGAACCCACTTCTTGGTGGGTTCAGATCATGAGCACTTAGCATCTTCATCTTGTTGAACTGACTGTTCAGCTTGAGCAGGAGCTGAGTTATGTATAGGCTGATCCGCTTGTTCTTGTTCAAGCCTTGAAATTTCAACATCACAGTCCTCAGCCTCATGACCTCTACTTCTGCACTTGTAGTATCTCCTTCTTCCAATGATTACAGGAGGTATAGTGTCTAATAATCCTTGTGAGAACTCGCTATCAGTCTTAGGATTATATGTAGTGGATAAATTTTCAACTTTCTTTGCAAGTTGATTCACTTGATGCTCACTGACTTTGGACTTACCTTTGTCAGATCTATGTTTGTTATCCTTTTGATTAGAAGCTTGACCAATAAACTTCTTTTCCGCGACTTTGGTCTTACCTTTGTCATGCTTTCTGGACTCACCAGTTTCAACATGTTTGGACTTACCACTGTTGATCTCATTGGACTTACCAAGATCCACAACTTTGGACTTACCATTGTTGTGATTTGACTGACTTACAGTGGTCTTCCTATTCTTGTAACTTCTCTCTGAGCCAGATAGAGAATGTTGTCATTTGAAAGGATTTGGATTAAGCCTTTCTATGACTGAAGTTCTTTTAATAGGCTGAGTACCTAAGCACAGACTTACCATGCTGTTTGGAAGTTGAGCACTCATTACCATGTTCTTTGGCCTTTACAAACATATTGTATGTAAGGTTATGACCATGTTTCTTCTCCGAGGCTAACTTCTGAGACTCAATCAGTTGTCTATCCTCCTCAGAGTCTGTACTTGCTATCTCATCCTCATCAGCTGCATATGCTGCGGATTGATAGTCACCTCCAAGTACAGCTTGTACCTGTTTAGGAATTTGTTGGTTGATGCACTTTTCAGCAAGCCTTGTTGACTTACACCAACATTCAGTGACCTTTTGGAGTTGGTCAGCTTTATCTTTGGCTTCCTGAAGTTCTTCACTTAGAAGTTTATTAATGTGTCTTTGACATTCAAGATCACACTGTGCTTTCTTACCAACATCAATGAGAGATTGATTTTCCTTAATCTCATTCTTCAGTTTAGCTATCTAAGCTTTGAGGTCCTTTTGAGACTTAAGGCCGGTCTTGAAATCATTTAACAAATAATCGAAGGCAAGACCCTTTTCTTCATCGGTGTAAGAGTTGAAATTACTAACCTTGTACATGGAAGCATGATCCCAATCACTAAGCTTGCTATTTTCCTCAGCTTCCTTCATGTCAGCTTCAAAAGTTGACTCGGACAAACCATAATCAACTTCATCAATTTAAAACTCTTCATCTTCTTGAGTCATTAGACAAACATCATCATCATCTGAGGTAGATGATTCTGTATCACAGGTTTTAGCGTAAATTCCTGTCTTCTGGCTTTGCTTTCTTGAGCTGAGTATATTTCTTTTTATACTTATTAGCCCTGTAGGCATTCTTATCAGTAACTGATGCTGATTATTCCTTCTTTCATTGCACTCAACAACGATATATCCCTTCTTCTGATAGTTGAAGCACACAGCCTTCTTGGGATCAAAGGAACTATTCCCTTTGCCCCTGTCAGATCTTCCTTTTCCCCGTTGAGCTCTTCTCAAACGTCTGGCTAACATAGCCATCTGCTCAGTGATAGTCTGAACATCGTCAGTATCACCTGAGTCTGAGTCTGAGTGGTCAGCTTGAGATTCTGACTCAGTCTAAGATTCAACAACGAAGGCCTTGGAACCTTTCTACTTTTTCTGTGCAACTAATGCAATATCTGCTTTATCCAAAGAATCCTTAAGTTATTGTTGAGAAGTTTTCTTATGCTCTGTGATCTGTTCATGATTGAGCAAGAACCCGTAGATAGACTGTAGGTTATACAAATGTAGTATTCCTCCAGCACTCAGTACAGTGGTTACTTCATTGAACCTCTCTGGTAACACATCCAGATATTTCAGCACAAGTTCAGCTTCATCTTTCTTAACACCCACACTTAGTAGGTCATTTATCAAGCAGTGAAACCTTGTGAAAAAATCAGGCAAGGATTCATTCTTCTTCGAAAAGAAGTTTTCATAAGATCTGTTCAGATGACTCTTTTTTTGCTGCTTGACCATATCAGTGCCCTCATATGTAATACTTAAAGTATCCCAGATCTCATTTGCAGTTTGACACCCACTCACTGTATTCAAGATCTCGTTGGTCAGGGCATTTTCCAGAACACTCTTTGCCTTAGATTGAACAGTTTCAAGTCTTCATCTATCCAGGATGCAACAGGCTTCCTTACTTCTTTTTCACTTATGTCTGTTTTATCAGCGGACGTATCACTAACAACAACATAAATTTTTGGGGATGATTGGTCCTTTAGTAATGACATCGGACATACGATTGTCAAGGGACTTGAGGAATAGCATAGCTCTGAATTTCCACATCGGATAATGAGATCCATCAAAGATGGGACAACCCTTGGCAGACATGTGAGGAAAGTTTGATGAATTGTTGCTTGTAGACATTGCGAACTTTCTCAGAATCTTGAACTTTCAACGTATGAACTTGTTCAACCTGCTCTGATACCAGTTGTTGGTCCCTTGGTAAGAATAACAACAAGCAACAGATGTGTAGAAGGGGGGGGGGGGGTTGGAGCTTCGTATGAAACACTGTCCAAATATCTACCATCAATGGACTTTACCAGAGATTTTATTGATACAACACTCTTTATTAAAAAGAGTAAAGGATAGGTGATTCTTATACAGATCTATGTGGATATTATCTTTGGATCTACAAATGAATCTCTATGTGAATGGTTCTCCAAAGTTATGTCAAAAAGGTACAAGATGAGTATGATAGGTGAAATGACATATTTCCTAGGCTTGCAGATTTAAAAAAAGCCTGATGGAATATTCATTAATCAAAGCAAGTATGTTCTTGATTTTATAAAGAAATATGGTTTTGATTCTAGTTCAACCATGAAAACACCCATGTCACCAGCTGTCAAGCTGAGCAAGGACTCAGATGGAAAGTTTGTATGTCAGTCTACCTATAAAGGAATGATAGGTTCATTACTCTATTTGACAGCTAGTAGACCTGATATCATGTTTGATACATGTGTTTGTGCAAGATATCAGGCAGATCCTAAGGAATCACATCTTCAAGCTCTGAAAAGGATCTTTAGGTACCTTAAAGGTACACCAAATCTAGGTCTTTGGTATTTAAAGGACTCTGGATTTGAGTTAGTTGGATTTTCAGATGCTGACTACGCTGGGTGCAAGTTAGATAGAAAATCAACAACAGGAGGATGTCAAATGCTTGGAGGGAAGTTAGTAAGCTGGACTAGTAAGAAACAGAACTCAGTGGCTACCTCAACTGCTGAAGCTGAGTTTGTTGCTGCAGGAAGCTGTTGTGCTCAAATCCTGTAGATGCAACATTAGCTTCAAGACTTTGGTATGAATTTCAGGAAAACTCCTATTTTATGTGATAACCAATGTGCAATAGCCATCACATATAATCCAGTCTTCCACTCAAGAACAAAGCATATAGAAATTAGACATCACTTCATAAGAGACATCGTGGAAAAAGGTAAAGTTGACATAAATTTTATCTCCATAGATGATCAATTAGCAGATATCTTTACCAAACCTCTTGATGAGAAAAGGTTTTCATATCTGCTAAGTAAATTGGGTATGCTCAACCCCTAGATAAGTTTCTAAAACTGAGTTTCAGCTTGACAAAGACTATGTGTGTTAAGCTGCGCGTACAGTTTATAGATATGTTTTTATAAACTGTTCACTTGGTCAAGCTGAGTGATAAGTTCACACGTTTGGTCTGTTCCAAACATGTTCTAACTGCTAAGTGTGGTTAAAATATCAATTTGAGTTAGTCTCAAATATAAATGACTAAGTGTCATCGATTATGAGCTGTGTGCTCCACTCAAGCTGAATGCTCAAACTGAGTGATAAGTTTACTCAGCTTGGTATGTCCAAACCGTGTTTTAATTACTATGTGTTATTAATTCATGAGACATTATATTTAAGTCAGTCTCAAATAACGTTGTATACCGAGTACGTATTGGTATAATACAATAGCGTAAATAATATTTTTGTAAGTCAAGAATGTTATCTTACAAACTTATCCGTGGGGATATGATGTGTTTCATCTCGATTACTGTTACATCTATCTGTAAGTTCGTTAGAGTAACGGATAAATAGGGATTTCCAACAGTAACTTTTCTCTCTCCTCAAAAAGGTATATATATTGTTTGTAACCGATATTCAGACGTTTACGCTTACTAAACTTCTGATATACTCATTATACCTTCTACAAACACCTCTTTGCTAAGTGCAATCCATCGTTCAATCAAACTTGAAACCCTAATTGCTCAGTGCGAATTTTGTAATCACTCAGTTTGAATCAATTTCAAGTTTAATCAATTCTAAAATGGACGGAATCATTTTGAATCTCCATTAGAGAATGGTAAAAGGTGCAACATTCAAGAACAACGGAATGCCTGTGATTAAAATGAATAATCAACGAGCCTACCTCACTATTCCAGAGCGAAAATGAGGCAGAGGTTACGAAGCATGGGTGGACTACATCAGAAAATGCCCTTTGGCATTCGCTTTTACTGGAGCAGCTATCCACGTTGTTCCTCAGCACTTACTGGAGTTCTGGTATACATGTGTCTGTGACCAGGACAGAGGGGAAATCAGAGGTACAGTGCTGAATGGGGAGAGAACCATTGTCCTCACAGTTCAAAGGCTAAGGGTGGTTCTTTAGCTCCCTCAAAATGATGTGTTCGAGCCTGCTGTTACGAGGCAGGTGACAAGGTCAGTCCTACCCATAATGGGTCACCCTTAAACTGAGGGTGTGATAAAAAAAGGCCACCTTTCCAACCGGATAGGGATTTATGGTGTCCACAGTGATCCGTTCACATGAAACCAAGGTTGGAGGACTGGACCAGGTCAATGAGTTCGAGATGCAGCTGCTCTACAACATTTATTTTGCACGCAATCTGGATTATGCACTGCTTATCTTCAATGAACTCAAGGTCCAAGTGATGAAGACCACAAGGGATCTTCATGTGCCTTTTATAAGGTACTTGTCCTTAGCATTTGAAGCTAAGCTAGGGACTAAACCGTATGAAGGTGGTCAGGATATGTTCCTCACAACAGCACTCAGATCCAAGATGTTCAACAACGACATCTTTCCAGAGCAAGAAGGCCTCAGTGAGCCTATGCAATGGATAGCTGAGAGAGCTTCATCAGAGAGTGGAGCTGAGGGGTCTACTTAAGGGGGAGCAGCTCAAGCTGACCCAGAGGTTCAGGCTGAGCACTCTGCTCAAGCTGAGCCAACAAACATTGAAGCTGCACCAGGTATGACTTCTCTACTTTCTTCTTCTTCTTACTTTTCTCCATCTTCATTTGGAGATAATATTGTGGTAAACCCAACCCAGTCTAACCTATCTCCTCTACCTTCTTTCCATCATAAAATACAATCTGAAGCCAACCTTGGTGTGCCCACTGCTACCAAGGAAAACCTCCAAACTGTTGGGAAATAATCTAAGTTATTGAGCATGAAAATGAGAACTGTTTGGTAAAGGTTGGTGAAACAGTTTAAAACTGTTTGTTGAAAATATGATAACAGTTGTAACTAACAATTGCTGCAAGGTTTACAACTGTTAGTTCAAAAGTTCAGAACTGTTAGTTGGCAAAGTCAAAACTGTTAGAAGACCTTGAAGCTGAAGACTGTTAGAAGACTAAAGAACTGTTGTGTTCATTAAACAGTTTCTGTTGAGCTATATTTGGAAAATCCTATCTTAGAAGATATCTCGAAATACATTGAAGATTATCAAGATTATCTCAGAAGATAGAAGATTACCTAACTGTCAACAATTCAAGAAGGATCAAGAGTCTATATATATTTCATTAGATGATCAATTGACAACGACGACTTGATCTCATTATTCAAAGCATTTGTTCTTATTGTTATTTATTTCTGAAAGTGTTTTAGCCTCTAAGTTTCTTGTTGAAACCTAAGAACAGTCTGTGTTCTTCGTCTAACAGAATAAGTTAGATTGGGGGTGAAGTTTGCTTTTGTAATCATTCTGGTTGGTTAATAAAACTACTGTTTGATTGAATTAATCTTTGTTTAAAACCTTCTTTAATCAATTAAGTGTGATTCCGCAACTTCTTAGTTGATTGTGATCATAGTTAAAGATTAACTTTTATATTACTCTGATTTATTATTTAAAAGTTAGTTCTTGTTATTTGATATAATATATCCGATCCTGACAAGTGGTATCAGAGCCTTATCATTAAGGTTCCTTTGATCACCAGTTGAAGGTCTTTGCTTTACCTTGCTTTATTTTTCAAACTGTTTTTCTTTTAAATCAATTTGTTTCAATGGATTCGGGAGGTTCTTCTGATAACAGTGGATCAGGGTCTAACATTCGTGTTCCCATGCTCAAACCATCTGATTTTGAGATGTGGAAACTAAGAATTAAACAGCATGTCCAACTAATGGACTATGATGTTTGGCAAATCATTGAAACTGTTCCTACTAATACCATTGAACTGGATGAGAATGGAAAACCAAAGAAGAAACCACCACCAAAGACAGATGCTGAAAAGAAAAGTAGAATGATTGAGATGAAAGCCCTCAGCATCCTTCAGATTGCAATTCCCAATGAGTATCAACATCAATTCAAGAAATTTGATGATGCTCATGAACTTTGGAATGCTCTGGAAAAGAGGTTTGCTGGGAATGCTAGTTCTAAGAGAAACCAAAGAGATCTTCTTAAACAAGCCTATGAGAACTTCACCAGTGGGAAGAATGAGAGTATCACCCAAATCTTTGATAGGTTTTACAAACTGGTGAGTCAACTGGAGAGTGCTAAGGTTAGGCTTGATCAAGATGAGATAAATAGAAAATTTCTTAGGTCTCTAGGTGATGAATGGACTGTGTTTGCTGCACAATGGAGAACCAAGGATACTCTTGAAGACATAGAGTTAGATGACCTCTATAATAGTTTGATAGTGTTTGAGGGAGAGATAGAGGGAAAAAGAAAAACTGCTATCCCTAGTCATAATGCTGCTCTCCTATCTTCCTCAGGTATGGAATCAAACCATTCATTAACTAACTCTCTTGATAGTGGTGCAGGTACTAGTTCTGGTGTTGGACTAGATATGAATACTCCAGATGCAGTTCTTGAAGCTTTTCTTGCCAGCCATGCTCATTCAACCCTCACCAATGAGGATCTTGAACAAGTGCACCCTGATGATCTTGAGGAAATGGATCTCAAATGGCAGATGGCCATGCTTACCGTTAGAGCCAAGCGATTCATTAAAAGAACTGGAAGGCAAAACATGAACTTCAGAGCTGATGGCAAGGCTGGATTTGACAAATCAAAGGTTAGATGCTTCAAATGTCAACAACTTGGCCACTTTGCAAGAGAATGCAAATCTGGTGGACAAGTTCAGAATCAAGGTCAGAGGCAAACTCAGAACCATACCTCCTCAGCATTGGTCTCACAAGAAGGCCATGGATTTGATTGGAGTGATCAAGCAGAGGAGGCTACCAGCAACAAAGCTTTGATGGCATTGACTGACTCCTCCATCAAGATGGATTCTCCAGAATCTGAGGACATACAGGTATCTTCTAAACTATGTCCTGGTGAATGTAGAGCTATTGTTAAGAGATTTAGAGAGCACAATAAGAAAGTATGTGCTGCTCTAAGTAAAATGGAGGAGAGAAGGTATGAGTATACTGCTGTGATAGAAGATTTTGAAAAGAAAATTAAAGACTATCAGGCTAATGAACTGCAAATGGACTATGATAGAAAATATCATAAGTGGGAGAAAGAGCAGTTTCAAGATGAGATTGATAGTCTGAAAAAGAAGTTGGTGGAAAAAGAAAGCAAGGTGGATGAACTCACAAAGAAATTGGAGGGTGTGGACATTGATCTTGGAATGTTCAGGGCTGCAAACCTTAAGCTT
The DNA here is from genome assembly GCA_947179395.2 of Pulicaria dysenterica. Taxonomy (NCBI): domain Eukaryota; kingdom Viridiplantae; phylum Streptophyta; class Magnoliopsida; order Asterales; family Asteraceae; genus Pulicaria; species Pulicaria dysenterica. Next base: position 13,927,485 of record OX359294.1, on the reverse strand, counting down.
GAGACTCTGCTACAATCTCAAGTGAGAGACAAGGTGAAAACTGGCCTAGGATACAAACAAACCCCACCTCCATACAACCAAAACTACATAACTCCAATGTCTGAGGTAGCTGACAGATATGTTAATGAACCTTTGGAAGATGAACTTAAGTCAGCTGATCCAAAGTTTGAGAGTTATGAAGATGAAGTTGTGTCAGTAGTAAGTGTTGAAGATAATGAGGAAGTTGTGAAGAAGGATGAAGGTATTCCATATGAAAATCACATCTTGTGTGAGCCCATTCCCACAAAATCATCTTTACAACCTGTGGTGTTTGTAAAAGCATCCACTGAACCCCTCACCAATGAGCCAAAATCCTCAAAAACTGTTAACTCTATTAGCAGTTCCACAACTGTTACAAATAGTCCTCATCTTTACACTAACAGTTCCAACAAGAACCCAAACAGTTCTAAGCTAAAAAGCCCAACTGTTAGTACCAAAGCCAAAGGAAAGGAGAAAGTTGGTGAAGTTGTGTATACTAGGAAGAAGAAGGAAGTTGCAAAACCTCAGGCTAAACCCAAATCTAAGAAAAGGCATACTGAAGTACCTGCATGCACATGTCAAAAACATGGTGTCCAAAAGTTTCCTCAATCTGCAGCTGTTAGAGGAAATCAAAGAAATAGGAACCAATTCTGGTCACAAAGAACTGGTTTACCTATTGTAAAAACCAAAAAGTGCTACATTTGTGGAAGATCTAATCATTTAGTTCAAGACTGTTACTATAACCCACAGATCAATGGCACTCAAAACAAAAGTCCCAAAAGACAGAATAACAGTTCTAAAACTGTTAAGCCAAAACTGGCAAACAGTTCTAAAACTGTTACATCCAAACCAACTAACAGTTCCAAAACTGTTTTAGCAAAACCAAAAACTGCTGGTTTGGCTTGGATGAAAATTCAAAAACAAACTGATTCTGGAGAAGGTAAAACTGTTCTTCAAACTGAAAATCAAAAGGAATCACAAGTTGATTCATCTGTTTTACCAACTCCACCAGCTGTTTGTTCAAAGGTATCCACTGTTAATCACAACAGTTGGAAACCACATGTTCTTACAAAGTATTCATCACACAAATTAGAGAAATCTAAGTTGGATGAAATCAAAAAGAATCAAACTCTGTTTAAGTATTATGACTTGAACGGTGTACCCAAGACCTGCATGGCCTGGGTACTTCCTGCTACTAACTGATTTTATTTGTGCAGAGCATTCATAGGGCCAATCATGGATCTATCTGGCATGTGGATAGTGGATGCTCAAGGCACATGACTGGAAATCCACAATGTTTGAAGGATTTCAAAAGAATCAATGGAGGATTTGTAGCATTTGGAGGAAATCCAAAGGGAGGAAAAATCACAGGTAAAGGAGCTGTTGAGGCAGGTACACTTACATTTAATGATGTTTTCTTTGTTGAACAGCTTAAGTACAATCTGTTAAGTGTATCTCAAATCTGTGACAATGGAAACAAAGTTTTGTTTACAGATTCAGAATGCATTATTCTTTCAAAAGATTTTAAATTAAATGAGAAGGTCTACTGCACACCCATTGGTAGGTAGTATGTTTTGACAATTGTCTAAGGCTTATCAACAGTTGACGGAGAAAGTTGTCTACACTTACGGTGTAGATCATTGTTCTCCCACACCTACGAGACGGCCTTGCACAATTAGACAAGCAGTACCAACAATGGCTCGTGTATTCCATGACCATTCTTTAAAGACAGGCTTCTCAGTAAGACGATGGTGGCACTGTAGAGGCTATTCTGAACTCGATTCTTAAATAACGAAGACAGTCTTGAGCAAGAATGTGAATGTGATGATGATTGTCTTCCCTTAAAGTTCAGATTTGATGATACAAACTGTTATCAATCATTTGTCATATGTAGATCTAGGAGTTAAGACAGTTCTTATAAGCTGTGTTTCGATCTATAGTACAAGACAGTTTTGTTTTGTTTTTCTTTTCAACTTATTGTAGCTCAATTGTGATTATCTTGAATAAAATATATCTTCTGTTGATGACTGTGTTCTCTAATGTTTTATTTTTATTGCTTCAGCATTTGATATATGTGAGCCGAAAGTTTGTTTGACAGTTGCACATGTCTGTTTCAATCAATACTAACAGTTTTTCAACTGTTAGCATATGGCTTCGGCAACTGTTAGACAAAGTCCATGTGCAACTGAGGGGGAGAAATTCGTCAACTAAGGGCGAGAAATAAAGAACAGTTGTAAATCCTAAACAACTGTCAATTCATATAAATGATCAAACAAAAGGGAGTGAACTTTTGAATAACAGTTGTTACATCTTATGAAAACAGTTTCTCAACTGTTAGTTCATTTTTGTCCGTCAACTGTTAAGCTAGTAAAAACAGTTTCTCAACTGTTAGTTCATTTTTGTCCGTCAACTGTTAAGCTTTTAAAGGGTGCTTTGGTCTTTGCAGGAGTTTGAAAGCCTTTGGATTACGTTCAAAAATCGAAACATATATAAACCATTCTCTCCTCAGAGGTTTCTTTACGCATACTGAACTTCGTTTGAACGCTAAAACCCTAGAATTCTGCTATCAAATCGCCATGGCTCCCCTTCCATTCGTCAAGGAACATAACATGCTTGCTTTTCTTTCAAAACCTGATGATCTTCACATGTTTCACGATATGATTGATTATCTCTCATTGTCCGATCTCAACACTGCACTCACCATCAATCCTACTATATACACTTCTTACATTGATCAGTTTTGGAAACATGCTCAACTTCGAACAACTGATGACGTGCAATGGATTGATTCTACCATTGATGAGTTGACCGTCTCAATCTCTGAGAACACCATTCGCCAAATTCTACAACTCAATGATAGTGAGGGTGAGTATTCTGATTCAGTTTCACTAGATTTTTTGCATGCCGAGCTTGTTAAGCTTGGGTATGAGGGTCCTTCAGGGAAGGGTACATTCTATAAGGGACAATTTTGTGCTCACTGGAAGTATTTAATCCATACTCTCCAGCAGTGCATTAGTCCTAAAAGAACAGGATGGAACGAGTTTGGAAGCAACATTGCTTTGGCCTTAATCTGTTTGGCCAACAATCGTTGCTTCAATTTCTCAAAATTAATTTTCAATGGCATGGTAAAACATCTAGGGACCAAGTATGGTCTCTTTTTGATGTATCCTCGATTTGTGCAAGTATTGTTAAACTTTTTGTTGCCAAATCTGAAAACACACAAGAGGGTCATTATTCCCTCTGCTCATGTGGCTTCCACTTTGAGCAAACTGTTGATTAATGGCAAGAGTTTCTCTGGTGCCATAACTCCTCCACTCTCTGAAATGGTGGAGTTTCTGTCAAGAAACAGGACTGCCAGTGTTGAGCATGAAACCCATCGTATTGCTACTCCACCAACACTGGAACCCACAGTCCAAGATACTCAAAATTTCCAACCTGCTTCTTTTGAAAGAGCTACAACACAAGCCCCTGCACTAAAAATATTTAGAAAGAAGAGGAAAACTGTTGGTGCTCCTTCCACCACAGTTAGAGAACCCCAAACTGTTAGCCCTGCACCGGTGCATTTACCTGTGCAGAATATCGAAAGGGAACCTTTGGTGCTGTCTCCCAGGCACAATGAGGAGGTGATCATTCCTCAAGAGGGTGATCATATGGTCTTTGAGGCTGACACTACTGTTTTATCTGCAAGGGATAAACAGGACAGTGTTAACATAGCTAAGACCTCAACCATGGCAACAGAGACTAGTAAAACAGTTTCTGGTAATCCCCAGAACCAAGAAAAGAGGGGTACTGATGGTGATACTCAGGGGAGTAAGCCACCAGTGAAAAATGTCGATGATATGGTCACAGTGGAAACACTAACTGACATTGAGACTAGACTGAAACAACATGCATTGACGGATCCTAACTTTGCACCTTACCTTGCTGCTCATATACACCTAAAGAAAAGGATTGCTCTTCAAAACAAAAGGATAGTTTCTCAAGATGAGAAGATAAAAGAACTGACTGAAAAGTTGGAGAAGGCAACTGAAGTACTCAAGGTAGTAGCAATTCACAATGAGGTGCTAATAAGGCAAGATAAGCAGCTGAACTTTCTTGATGAGAATCTGAAGAAGGCAACTAATGTTCTTCATACTCATGAGATGCTGCTTAAACCCAAATCCTTGGTGAAAACCTCTTCAACTGCTCAAGCTAAAGGAAAAAGAAAATCCAAGCAGGAAGGAGTTAAACAGACAGTTCCACAGGATAAACAAACAGTTGTTGCTACAACTGAACAAACAGTTGCAACCATTGAGCCAACAGTTGCTGCTGAAGTTGTTGAAACAGTTGCTGTAGTTGATGAAACTGTTGTTGAAGATGTGCAAACAGCTGTAGTTGAAGAAGAAAGGTTATCAGCGGTGGATAGAGTGATGATTAACAGAATGGTTATGCAAGGTGATTATCCAACGACTGAAGCTTTCAGATCATGGTCCAAAGTCAAACAAAATTACTTAATTGAAATAGGTGCTCAAATTCTCAACATCAGCACATTTAAAATGGCTCAAAGGATCGATGATGGATGGCTAGAAGGAAAGGTAAAGAAGTTGGAACCACTTCCTCCTAAAGCAGGATTTAAAGGCATTGCTTTTGCTGAGAAACAGAAAGAAGAAAAGAAAGAAGAAAAGATGCCCCCTGTATCATTAAAAGGAAAGGAAGTAATGGTTGATATTCCCAAGCTGAAACTTTCTAAAGAACAGCAAGAAGAACGGGATAGGGAATATGCACAGAGATTGAATGCTGAGCTTGAATTGCAAGAACAATCAGATTTTGAGCTAGCTAAAAAGATAGGTGCTCAAATGACAAAAGAGTTAGAAGAAGAAGAGAAAAAGGAGAAGGAAGCTGCTGGTAAGGGAGTTAAAAGAAAAAGGGTAATAAAAGATAAAACAGTTACAGTTAAGCCAACCAAGAAACTTCCCACTTCAAACAAAGCTGCTGTGGTTCACAAAATTTTGAAAGATAAACTGACAGTAGACGTTCAGCAAGGGATTGACCAATTGGAAAAAGAATTAGGTGAAAAGTCTCATATTGTTGAATGGAAGTTTGAAGAAAAAGCAAATGACAAACATTGCATTACTATTGCAAGGGAAGATGGATCTGTTGAGGTATATGACAATTTTGTACAAATGATGACAAGAATCTCACCAGAAGATGTACAAGAATTGTATACATATGGAATTAAGCACTTTAGTGACCCAAATGAAGGAATCAAGATTTTGATGGAATATCTTACCAGCATTTGCAACCCATTGAAGATTATGCCCAAACTGACAGCAGAGGAAGCTTTTCCCATAAAGGCAGTGAAGGTATATGCAAGATCAAGGACATATTACGTGGTAATGGGAAATACATTGCATGAGTGGTTTGATTTGAACTTCATTGGGCATCACAAGACTAAGCTGGAGTATTTTATTAAAGCTAAATTCCATGGAGACTCAAAACAGAAGGAAGACTTACTGAACAGATTCAAAAGGAGATTAGAAGAAATGTGACTCATTACTTATATTAATTTGTCTATGATCAAACCAACAACTTAAATGTATTATTCAATACTTTAAGTTAGGGGGAGATTGTTGGGAAATAATCTAAGTTATTGAGCATGAAAATGAGAACTGTTTGGTAAAGGTTGGTGAAACAGTTTAAAACTGTTTGTTGAAAATATGATAACAGTTGTAACTAACAATTGCTGCAAGGTTTACAACTGTTAGTTCAAAAGTTCAGAACTGTTAGTTGGCAAAGTCAAAACTGTTAGAAGACCTTGAAGCTGAAGACTGTTAGAAGACTAAAGAACTGTTGTGTTCATTAAACAGTTTCTGTTGAGCTATATTTGGAAAATCCTATCTTAGAAGATATCTCGAAATACATTGAAGATTATCAAGATTATCTCAGAAGATAGAAGATTACCTAACTGTCAACAATTCAAGGAGGATCAAGAGTCTATATATATTTCATTAGATGATCAATTGACAACGACGACTTGATCTCATTATTCAAAGCATTTGTTCTTATTGTTATTTATTTCTGAAAGTGTTTTAGCCTCTAAGTTTCTTGTTGAAACCTAAGAACAGTCTGTGTTCTTCGTCTAACAGAATAAGTTAGATTGGGGGTGAAGTTTGCTTTTGTAATCATTCTGGTTGGTTAATAAAACTACTGTTTGATTGAATTAATCTTTGTTTAAAACCTTCTTTAATCAATTAAGTGTGATTCCGCAACTTCTTAGTTGATTGTGATCATAGTTAAAGATTAACTTTTATATTACTCTGATTTATTATTTAAAAGTTAGTTCTTGTTATTTGATATAATATATCCGATCCTGACACAAACCTATATTCGCAAAACTACCAAAGGTAGTACAACAACTAAAGGTACCACTGGAGCTGAAATCACAATGATTCCTCCACTGGTAGGAGTTGAGGGGGAGACACCTACTCTTTAGGTGCCAACCTCAAGGCTCACTCAAACCCAACAACCAAACCTGGGTGTGGTTTCTACTCAACGCACACTTACTCGAGCCATAGGAGAGCCTGTTACTGTTCCTGAGCAGACACACTCAGGTAACATTGAAGATCTGTCCAATCCCAAGGGTCAATCAACCCCTACTCACCACATAAGCTAACCACCTACGCAGACTCATCACATTTTGAGCCCAACTACTTCTCTTTACTTCTCACACTCTCCTGCACGACCTGTCAATGATTCACCTCAATACCAAGGTGAGTTACAGGGTCCAACTTCTGGTGCACATGACTTGAGGGTATACACTAACCCTTGGATGATGCACCCAACTCCCAACCCTCTCAAGCTGCCTTAGATGATCTATTGATGTTCATTAAAGGTCAGTTTGAAACACATCATCTCAAGAGGAGAAATACCAAGAAGCATATGTTGCTGACATTGGATTCGCTGGATAAGGAAGTGCTTCAATTGAAATATGCAGTGGTTGCCCTAAAACAAAACCAGACTTCAAACCCTATTGATGATGACAAAAAGGGGTGAAGGTTCAAGAGGCTAAGCTGAGTAAGCTCAAGCTGTGGCTCTGTTACTTCTTGCTAAGGGAGCAGAAAAGCCACATCAGACTGAGGGGGAGAAAGAGAAAGAAATAGAACCTAATACTCAGCCTACTGAAAAAGCTAAAGGAAAACAACCTCAAGTAGTCAGCTCAGGAGATTCAGAAGCCCCAAGGCAGAAAATAAGAAAAATGATTCCTGGTGAATCAGATTCACATGAAGACTCTGCAGATGGTATAACCTTGAAAGAAAGAGCTTCTCTGATTGCAGTTAGAAGATTAGAGCAACAAAATGCTGATCAGCTTGGGATGTCTGTGGATGAACTAAGGAGAATACAAATGAGTGTATAAACTAAGTTAGCAAATATTCAAAGTGAGAAAGCAACAAGGGAGTAAGCTTGGGCTGAACAGATAATAAAGCAGAATGAGGAGTTAATAAAACTCAGACTACCTATAGAGCCAAAGGAAGAAGAAGTAGAGCTTCCTGTTGAATATCAACCAGAGGAAGAAGACATTACTCAGTGTTATGTCAAGACACACTTCTCCTCTCGGATTAAAACACTTAAGCTGAGCATAGTCCAAGGGATTGTAATTCTAGAGTTAGTCCTAGAAAATGGTGAAACGCCTTCCCTGGATTTGAATTAACTACATAGACTGGGATATGCTGAATGGAAGCAAGTAGCTATACTCATCAAGCAGATGGAAAAGTCCTCTGCTAAAAATCAAGTAAAGAATGAGATCTTAAGGTTGCTAGCAAAAGATGATACAATGGACATCATACCCAGATTTGAGATCAGAACCCTACTTACTTCCTTTCACAAGGTTGGAAAGAAAAAGTTATCAAAGCCAGTTGGATTAGCAAAAAGAAGCAAGTACGATCTTGATCTTTCGGAAGGCATGGAGTTTAAAGAGAATACTTATGTTGAAAAGCCTAAAAAAGGATTTATGTACTTGGACAGTAATTGTGAACAATGCTTCTAGACTGATGCAGCAATTTATATATGTGGGGTAGCTCAGGTGTTAGCTCTGAGGTTACTAGTGGAGAAAACTGAACTAAATGTCAGGTTCAGATATCGATTAAACAGAACGATCAGATCACAAAAGGATGAACTTCAACACTTGCCAAACCTGAAAGAACTTCTTGAAGATATTAACAAGGAGATCAAAGAGTTTGAAGAGTTTCATCCGGATCTTTTATAATAGATTAGTTCTATTTGTAATTATTAGGTTAGTTCTAATAATATGTAAGCACTAAGTGTGCATGATCTAAGTGATCAAAATTTTGTATTCTGATATGTTCCATTTAATGAATACAAGTATTAGTTTGATATGTTCAACTGTTTATGATATGTTCATATTTATTAGTCTGATGAGTTCAGCTTGAATGAACAATTTGATTAGTTCATGTTCATTAATATGATTGGTTGGTATGTTCAACTTATAATTGATAAGTTCAATTAAAATTGATAGGTTCAATTAATATTTGATTAGTTTAAAAATAAAATCTTAGTAAGTTTAAGATTTGAAACATAATTCTGTTCAACAAACTTAAGAACTGTTTGATGGTTTTGTCATCATCAAAAAGGGGGAGTTTGTTGGTCAAATGATCTTATTAGTTAAGATTTGATGAGAAAAGTTAAGTTTGTAAGATATGTTCTAAATATAACTTAAACAGAATTATGAGGCTTGATCAGACTGAGCACTTATAGTGTTTCAGACTGAGCATAAGGTGAGTATAAGCTGAGCATATAATCGATCAGCTTAGACTATATCTTAGTTAGTTTATCAATATGTTTGATAAGCTTTCACCTAAGGTATAGTTTGAGTATTCAGCTTGATGCGTTTCGAGCTGAGTGACTCAGCTTCTAGACCGAGTAAGCTCAAAAGAGTTGCTAAGTAAGTTTTATCTAACTCTTATGACTTCTAAGGATGAGTTAGTCATTATACATGTTAGTACATGTTTGATTTCGAGTTTGTTCTCGAAGGACTCAGCTTGATGAGTTTCAAGTTGAGTAACTCAACCTGACAAAAGAAGTCAGTTTAAGAGAATTTAAATATGTTTTAAATTCCTTTGACTCTCTTTATCTATGGCATGGATAAAAAGATTCTATAATCAAGATTGAAGATTGAAGACTCATGATAGAAGATTCAAGATTCAATATTCCGAGTTATCCATTAGTTTGTTAGCAAATTAGGATAAGTTCTAGTTTGTTAGAATCCGTAGTAACAGGATTATAAATACTTATCTCCTGATAAGTTTAGGGAACCTAATCTCACCTCAACCTAACCACCGTATGTGTTACGAGTCTTAACACACTGTTTGTAAGTTCAACGTGATCAAGAAATTCACAGATTGCCAACATAGTTCGTGTGTTCGATCTTCACGTTTGTTGTGAAGTTGGTAAGTATTCAATCTGTGAGTAAATCCTATTTAGAGAGTTAGTTTGTATTTATAATCATAAGTTGATTATAGATAGCAAGTTTGAGAGATTGAGATATTTGATTTACATTAGGTGTTTACATATCAACTCTTGCTTACTTGATAGTCATTGTAATCATCTTCTTATTAATGAAAGCATTCCATTTCATGTGGTTTGATTTGTGTAACACTTTTTATTGATTTGTTCAATTTTCCGCAGAAAGTGTATTCAACCCCCCTTCTACACAATACATGCTTGTTGATACTCTCACCAAGGGACCAACGAGATTTCTCATAAACAGTTGATTTATGAGTGTTTACTTTATCACACGTTACTTTGGGGTATAAGAGTTTCTATGACCTGGTTATCCTAAGTGTCTGGCTAGGGACCTCGTTAGGCTAACAATGTGCAGTAACTATTACTTATCTTGCACAAGTGAGAGTCTGTTAGATTATGTGCAGAGATAATTAATGGGTACATTGTGTCAAATGTTATAAGAGACTAAAGGGTCACATTGCTACACATCCAATTAGAACAGTTTGGAATTTACCAGTATTTGTGTGGATAAAATTAGTCAGTTAAATTAATTATTTGAGAGAAGTAAATAATAAATAGTTATTTGTTATTTAAAGGGAAATTAAATGTTATGTTTTAATATTTAACGGACCAGTTAATTAATCTACTAGTAAAGTCTAGGGGATCAAAGTGCAAGGAATGAAAGTTCAATTAAAGACATGGGATTTAATTGAACGGGCTTGGGCTTGGATAAGGTTTAAGTATTTAAACCTAGAAATAAGCTCATTTATCGATAAGAGATAGTTTTTCACCAAAAGAAAATACCCTAGCCTCTCTCCCTCTCTCCTCTGCGTCGACGACCACAAGAGGCAAAAGCCTCTCGGCTTTTGCGTTTTTACACACACACACACACGTTTTTTGTGTGTTGCTCGGGCTATTCCAGTCGCGGTCTAGCAGCTAGTTCGTGGTGGTGCAGTAGTGGTGGACTAACTTTAGCAATCCCAAGATCAAAAAGGTAATTGTTTCTAACGTTTTTATCTTGATTGTTCATGAGAAACTAATAAGATCATTAGTAAGATCCTAACCCTTTTAGGGTTTAGGGGGTTTTGTTCAATCTGTTTCCGTTTTAGGATTGAACTAATAGAATCAAACCCAAGGATTGACCAGTTTGTGTCTTAAGGTGGTTTGGTCAGATCAAAACCCTTCAAACTTGCACCATTCAAACTAGCAGGAGGGGTAATCTCTCAATCAGGGCAGAGATAGATGAATTTGTAGTTGTCATTCCCATCAAGACACTCACGACAATCATCAGTCTTCCCACAGCTAATAGCAGGCCTCCTGCCACTGACTTTGATGAAATACCAGACGAGGCTTCTTGCTTGGCAGCTATCCAAGCTATGGGATATGATTGGACACTTGAAAAGAAGGGCCAGTTCAAGCGTACGAACTTGCATCCCATGTATAACAGTCTGATGACGGTGCTGCAAAATTGTCTTAATCCGGAGCATACTCGATATAAATTCATGACGAAGAATCAAATGAAAATCTTTGTTGCGGCTGCCAACCATCTGCATGTTGATTATACATACCTGGTCTTCCATGATATGCGGGCAACATTCTGAAGAAGAACAATCAAAGGAAGACAGATGTTCACTTTCTGCCCTATCACCGGTTCATTCCCATGATCATCCAGTATCTGCTGGATGAGAATGCTGACATTCCTTGCCGGGCAGTTCTTCATTCTATAACTCCTAAACTCTTTAATTTTGTTAAACCTGCTATTCCGGCTAACTTACCTAATCCTCAACCCCTTCCTATGTCGCTCTTAGAGCTTTGGGAGCAAAATGAAATAGTTGTGAGCTATAGGACGAGTTTAGGTAAACCTTCCATGGTTGAGCCAGAGCCGGACATACCTACACACGAAGGAGTAGTTCCTGGTGGGAATGTAGAGATTAGGCCTCAGCCATCTGCGGGAGATGCTGAGAGGCAAGTGAAGAGAGAAAATGTTAACGAGAGAGGTGGTGAAGAAGGCGAGAAAGATGAGAATAGAGAGGGAGGGGATGCATATGATCCCACCACCGTTCAATCTATCATTAAATCCCATTCTCATACCACCAAAACTAAATCCATTCTTGAAGCACTTGGTCTTGACGATTTTGAGTCAACACATTCATAGTCAACTAGTGCTAAGTCTGCATCTCAACCAGGTGGTGACCCTTTATTCGACCCTGTCCAATCACCTTTGGGCACCCCTGAAGCTCAAATAGAACAACCTGCAGACAGCAGCCCATCATTCGTGAAACTCACAGACCCTAATACTACATCTCCGGACTTGGCCAACACTGCACAAACTGCTCCTATAATTCCTCAAACCAGTGGCCTTGTCCTTGTTCTTAATCAAAGTCCACAACCTGCTGTAGTCCCAGCAATAGCTCAAGCAACCGTTGCACCACACATTATTTCTCAGTTGAGACTGCCTCTGTCACCCCTGACTCTTTACTTTCACCAGATCGTTATGCGGGGTCTGGATAAGGTAGTAGAGAAAAAGAAGATAGTTTTGGAATTAGGAGTGATAGTGAGATTGAGGGAGTGAGAAAAGAAAAAGCGAGTGTTGACGGACCCCCAACCCAAGAAAGCCGGGACGCCACATCTGCTACTGGACCTGACATTGTTGGGTCTAGTATTGAACAAGTCACGGTCATCCTACTCGTGTAAGTTGAAACCCCTCCTAGCCACTTAGGTGCTTCTCAACAAGCATCTACTATATTGCACAGGGCTATAGCACGTATGCTACCGGCCTCTCATTCGAAGACTGCTGGTATTGAAACAAGAGGACTGCCTCCCTCGTCCTCGACCATTCATTCTATGCACTTTGACATGCCGCAGATTTCTGCAAATCTTTGACATAGATTATACACTATCACATAATTGGCTCAGGCATGTGGTCTCACGCCTGGAACTTCCATAGGTGGTACCACATCTGGTGTCATGCGAGGATTGGATGGAAATCCTGCTGGAGTCAACATCCTTATAGCTCCAGTAGGTGGTTTTGCGTGATTGGCTGGAACCATAACCGGTAGTATTAATGTTACCGGGTTCGTTACACGTACAGAACTTCATGATACAATTCAACAATCCTTGGCCCCTCTTCAACAACAACTCACTAATACGAATCAGAAATTAGATCGTATAGAAGCACTTCTTGCTGCCAGACCTCAAGCTCCTAAACCGCCGCACCAATCTGATCGTTCCAGCATGTTTGTAGATGCACTAAAGAGCCTTCTTTATGTAAAGCTTCTTGAACAAAGGCCCGAATCCGCTCATGACCAAGATCTTCTTACAACTCTACGGAACGATCAAAGGCCTCAGGGAATCTCTTTGGCTGACTTTCAAAAATTTCAAGAGGATATTTTAAACAAGATCCATGGGGTAACAAGAGGCTTCTACACGACAATGGAAAAGGTAGTAGACAGACTCAAGGTTGTGGAAGAGTCTTGTAAAGTTCAAGCTGAGAGTAGTAAGAGGAGACGGGATGATCAAAATCCTGATGATCATCCCGAGGGGGAGAAAAGAAGATACCAATCCACTCCTTCTGCGGCTACAACTGTACCTGTCACAAGTTTAAGTTCATTATTACCATTATCTACAGGTACAAGTTCTGCAGGTCCAAGCAAGAGAACGGCCGATGAATTTTATGAACAACAACAAAGAGAAAATGCTGACAAGCAAATTGTACTTTATATACCACAGCATGAATCAGAACCGAGGCCAATTGATCTTGAAGAAGGGGAGATACGACAGGAGCAGTCCCATGCTGATACTGAATTTGTTGAATTAAGTGCAGAATCTGATGATGAGATGGATTTATATGAAAATCTGCACACCTCAACAACAAGGCATGAGGAAGAAACTGATACTGCTCAAGTAGGGGAGCAACAGTCTGATATATTTGCAGACTTTGATATGGAAAAATTAGAGTAAGATCAACCAGAGGATGAAACAAATGACCAAGAACTCACAAATCTCTTTAAAAACATTGATGATTATGTTGAGATTGCTACACGTCTAGACTTCCCTAGAATGGTCTTCAACTTTGATCCGGCAATTGATGAAAGATCAATTGCTGCGAGAAAACGAGAATATGCTACTATTTCAAGAAGGGAAGCTAGAAGGAGACCAGACAAAAAGAAAACATTTGACGTGTCTTGGGTTCTTAGGGGAGTAACTACAAAGGTTCATGATCTTTTTCCTCCTCCTCGTGGTCAATTTTAAATTTCTGCAGCTGACATTATTCAAAGAAACCACCAAGAAGAAGCTGTAGCAAAAGCTAGACAAGACTCCGAGTGGCCACTACCACCAAACTATGTAATTCCTATAAATCCTCCAGTATACTCCGGCGACAAAGGCTTAGATAAAAACAACATGTTCACCAAAGAAGCCAGCCGGCAGCCAATATGGAAAAGGTACTTTGTAACCGCTGCTCATCTTGAAGTCAGAATTCCGGATATATACAGCTGTGAAATTGTTAGATATATTAAAGTGAGGGTGTAATATGTAATTATACCAAAGTTGGGGAAATGCTATATAAAGGCATTTCCCCCACATTTCAATACTAAGCTTTGCATTATCAACTTTGGGTGTTTGTGTTCTCTCTCTCTAAAGTTCTCGGCTCTCTCTTCTCTACCGAAACATACACACAAACACACAGGAAATCACTAGCATTGCTTCATCCGTATAAACACGGGACCATCAATTGGTATCAGAGCCAAACTTGTTTTTGGCTCGTGATTGTTCAAAAGAAGACAACAAAATCTCGAAGTGTTCAAGCTTCTAAGAAGAAAAGGCTCTCGGTTGTGCAAAGGTTCAAGAACGTCAGTTTTATTCAAGATAAACTCAAGCTCAAACGACTTTTAAAGGTAGAACTCATTAAAGGTATAAACTACATCTCCTTTAACTTTCTTTTGAGTTGTTTCGATAGTCTTACAAAGGTTACAAAACATTCTTTGAAGAAAAACACAAACCGTGGGTGTTTTTATAAGTATTAAGTCAAGAAGGTCATTAAATACCCACTTTTTCAACATTAAATTTTCTGGGTACTTAAGCATTTATGGTGTTCTTGATCTGAAAGTACAACTGGAAAAAGAAGAAATCGAATTTTATAATTTATTTAATTATAAATTCATAATAGATTAAGTGTTGTACTAGGAAAATCAAGTACTTGCCATACCAATCAAGTACAAGTGGTTAGACACTATTCAGGGTATGGCAATCTGATTTAACAAGGACACATCAGAGTCTATCAGCCGGTTCCTTGGTTAATGCGATTGACCCTTGGGGCGGCTTATAGAATTTTGTCAAATTAGAACACCTAAGTGTTAATCAAATAGTTATAAGCCAAGTTCAGTGAATCGCATGCGATTAGACTGTGCGGCTTATAGCAGTTGATAAGTTTACCTGAATCGCATGCGATTAACACTTACATCTATCAGCCGGCTTGTAAAGGGAATCGCACGCGATTGAAAGGTTTCTATTTGATTCGCACTTGATTGACAGGACTAACAGATTATTTTCTAAGTTTTTGATGAAACAGGATTGATTCGCATTCGATTAACCATCAAAACTAAGTTCTTATTCTGCTTGTTTTCAAGGACACCTAATCGCATTCGATTGACCTATATTCGCATTTGATAAGACAAATCCCAATCAAGTTATTCCTTATACTTGGACAAGTGATTGACTCTTTGGACTTAAATTAAAGAACTCTAAGACGTTTGAACTTAATCAAACAATCTAATTCATAATTGAATTTAATTTAAATCAGATTTAATTCAAAGGTGAATTACATTACTTCAAGTCTATCTAGTTCAAGGTTGAATTTAATCTTTTAAGATCTAATTCAAAATTGAAATTCACAAGACTTAGTTCGTTAATCAATCATTCAAATCACTTTAAAATCAGGACAAGTTTTTCGAACAATCAAACCATCTTACAAGTAAACGATCATTTCTCACAAACATCACTAATCATGTCAAGTACAAATGAAATGATATCCATTGGCACCGACAGAAAACCTCCTGTTTTGTTTCGAGGGGAATACAATGTCTGGAAAGGAAGGTTCATGGACTTCCTAGAGCACAATGACCTCTTCGGTGACAAGATGATTGAATGCATCAACAACGGAAACACCAAATTCACGAAGGTAGTTGAAGCAGATCCAGATAACAACCCTGGCATTCCCAGACACGAAATAGAGACGACTCATGATGAGATGACCAATACAGAAAGAGAAACAAAGAAAGCAGAGAAACTGGCCAAGTACTACCTCAAGCAGGGCCTCTCATCTGAAATCTATCTCAAAATAGATAGCTTGGGCACAGCCAAGGAAATCTGGGATGAGATCAAGAAACAACTTCAGGGCACTGAGCAAGGAGAATACATCAAACGAACTCAGCTAGTCAACAGCTATCATGACTTCAAAACTCGAGAAAAAGAACTGCTCTCTGAAACATATGGGAGATTCTGCAAGCTGTAAAATGAAATGAGATCTAATCAAATTGTCAGAACTGATCTTGATTTGAACTGTGTTTTTCTGAATTCATTAGGTTCTAAGTGGAAAGGCTATGCCAGACTTTACAAACAGATTAATAAAGATGTTACATCAGTAACCTTCCACAACATCTTCGAAGATCTCAATCAGTATCAAGATGAAATCTTGCAATCTCTCCCTAAAGAACCAGTTGCTGACCCTCTTGCCTTGGTGGTGGCTGACAGAATCCATAAGGAAACATCATCGAGATCCTTGAAACTTAAACAAGTGGTTCTCAGTGATTCTGATCATGATAATGATGATGATGATTCAATCGAAGCAGCATTTCAAGCTCTCACAGTGGCCAACAAGAACTTCATGAACCGTTTCAGCAAGACTAACAATAGATAACGATTCCCATCAGGTTCAAGGAGACCCGAAAGAGCGGCTGCTGTTGACAAGCCAAGGTACCAGAGGGATGAGAAGAAGGAAGAAAAGAAGGTTGATTTCAAATGCTATAACTGCGGGAGGTCAGGACATCTAATCAGGAACTGCCCAATGAAAAAGACAAAAGATGCAGAGTACTATCGGCAGAAGTACCGCCTGTCTAAACAAAAATAGGCTGGGAACGTGCTGCTAGTTGAGGAGGATCAGTTCCTTGATGATACAGGATCAGACAGTGATCTGGATGGTGAAGATCACGCTCAATTCTGTCTGATGGCTCACAATGGTGAAGAAGGTAGAGAGGATGATGACGGAGATAATCTCTCCGAGTCAGATGAGGAAAGCTTGGACAGTGGAAAGGTATCTTCTAGCTCTAACTTTAATATGGGTATTAATCATAAACACATTCAAACCATATTAAATCGCATAAAAGAGTTAGAATGTCAGGCACTAGATTTAATCACAAGAAATCAAGTTCTAGAAGATGTTTCACACACTCAAAAATTGGAGGCACAAACAATAATTAAGAAGTTAGATAACGACTTAATCAGCCTTAGGAACCAATTAGCTGCAAAAGAATCTGAGCTTTTAGAATTAACCAATAGGACTAATAACATCATATTAGATCTCAAAGCAGGATGTAAGTGTGCTGAAAAGGATTCAGAAATTCTCAAAAATGAACTTAGGAAAGAACGAAGTACTCTTTACTCTAGAATCAATGAACTTGAATACCTTCTGTCCAAACGTGATCAAAGTGAACATACCATCTCTCAATACAAAGAAAAGGAACGTCCTTTCTCCAGATGGAATTTCGATGGGCTTGGCTTCAAATTGAAAAGGATTACGTCCAAACAATTATATAATGCTGACCTGTTTGGGTTAGGACTTACCCAAAGGATGGTCTTTGTTGGCCAAGAAGAGACACAAATAGAGGAAGATTTCAAACGAACTCTTAATGTCAAAACTGAAATTCCATTTGATTATTCTAATTTGAATGACTCATACCTTGCCAATCTCTCTTCCTCGTCCGATTCGGATATTTCATCGTCTGTCTATTCTGATGAAGAACTCTACTCCCCTGTTTCACCAAAGCCCACTGTTGAATACATTCCTCACAAAGAATTACAAGACAGATTCAACACCCTGCAGGAATTTTGTTTTACCCAAGTCATTCAACAGGACCTCGCCAAAGCCATTAAAAATGATTTAAAAACTCCTACCTCTGAGACATTCCCTTCAATGCATGAAATCATCACCTGTCAACAAATTCCCAACATGTCATTTGTACATGATGGAAGGATCATTGATAAACTGTGTAGGAAACAGTTTGTTTTGAAAGAAAGAATCAAAGCCCTCCAAGTAAAGATGGAAACTCCAATAGTTCCCTTTACCTTCTCACTTTTTGGTTCAGATATGGATGATCTAACTCATGCAAACACCAAGGGTACATATTGCACAACTTCTGTAAAATCTGTTAATAAACCTGACTTAACAAATCTTAAGCTTAAACAGATTTACAAACCAAAGCAACAATCCACTCATCCTAATCCCAATTCTCGTATGCACATAGAAGTACCTGAATCATCACAAGCTGCAGCCAGTCGACCACGACTTCATTCTAATCTTTTATCCTCTACTGCAGATGTGAAGGAGGCTGGAAACAAGAAGTTTGAAATAAATACATCTTGGAAAAGAGCTATTCCTAGATCCACTAGGAGGTGTTCAAATTTGAAACCTGTCTGTGAAAACATTTTGATGTTTGATTCTGTTAGTAATCATTCCAGTTCACAAGGCAAAATTGCTTCTACCATGTTTTGTATAAGTGATGGTTGTACTCATGGACACTGTGAATTTAATTGTTGCTATGATAAATTGAGAAAGATTTTAGGTGTTAAACCATGTGTTGATTGGACTAATTTTTATGCTAATCAAATCTGTGTTCCATTTTTAAATTCAAAAGGCTACGTCATTAATCAATGGATCACCACTCGTCAATCACATGCTCTTAAACGCTTAAACAAATCCAACCGATTACTCACGATCAAGGAACTGGAAGTCTACAGACGGCAGGGCTATGAAGCATTTAAAAGGGCTTGGATTGCACAGGAAAAACACTTGCATTCTCAAAAGCGTTCTCGCAATTCCCCTTCCAAAATCTCAAAATCTTCGAAACCCAAGTCATCATCCATTCAACGAGTGGCAAAACCTGCTAATCGCAGTGTTCCATTTCCGCGACAGCAAGTTGATGTACCGAGGCCACAAAGAATTCTTAAGAATTCCTCTCAACCATGGATTCGCAAATATAACGCTTCCGCAACTCTACCGAATCCGAAACCTCCGATTCCATCAACTGTCAAACCAACAGTGGTGCAGAAACTTTCTTCTCAGCAAATTTCTTCCAAATCTATTCCTTCACGTCCAAAGCTTAAGTCCATTTGGGTACCGAAGAATAGATCATTAGAAGTTTCATCATCATCAAAACCAACAGTTGTTACTCAACCAAACTTAGAGACTAACAATCAAGGACCCATATCTAAATGGGGACCTAAACGTGATTTATTCTCTTTTTGCAAGTGCCTCACTTGTGGTACCTTGACTCCGGCTGTACCAAACATATGACCGGCAACAAAAGTCTTCTCAAGAATTATGTTCCTAAGTACTCCGGGAATGTACGTTTTGGGAATGACCAAGTTGCACCAATAATGGGGTACGGAGACATAGAGAAAAAATATGTGAAAATCAAGAAAGTCTCCTACGTAGAAGGCTTGGGGCACAACCTATTCAGTATTGGTCAGTTCTGTGACAAAGACATGGTGGTTGTATTTAAACAGAACAAATGCTCAGTGATCACAGAAACCGGTGATGAAGTACTTGCAGGATGCATAAATTTTAATTTGTATTCCATAGATCTGGAGAAGTATGACTCTCCTACATCTGTGTGT
Organism: Pulicaria dysenterica; assembly: GCA_947179395.2. Classification (NCBI taxonomy): domain Eukaryota; kingdom Viridiplantae; phylum Streptophyta; class Magnoliopsida; order Asterales; family Asteraceae; genus Pulicaria; species Pulicaria dysenterica. The sequence goes on along the minus strand of OX359294.1, from coordinate 13,908,078 downwards.
CTTCTGTCAGAAGCCTCCAATAATCTTACTTGGCTCTGGCACAGAAGACTCTCTCACCTGAACTTTCAAAACATAAACAAACTAGTCAATGGTGACTTGGTGAGAGGGATACCCAAACTGAAGTTCAACAAGGATCATTTGTGTGCTGATTGTGAAAAAGGGAAGATGAAGAAGGCCTCACACAAATCAAAGCAAGCATTCAGCACAACCAAGCCTTTGGATCTCCTGCACATGGATCTCTGCGGTCCAATGAGAATACAGTCCAAACATGGGAAGAAGTATATCCTGGTCATGGTGGATGACTACTCACGGTATACTTGGGTCAAATTTCTGCGCTCTAAGGATGAAGCTACTCCAACGATCATCACTTTCCTTAAACAGCAGCAGAATAAATATGGTCATAGTGTTGTCTCCATTCGAACAGACAATGGAACGGAATTCAAAAACAACACTCTGCAAAATTTCTGTGACCTAGTTGGGACCAACCATCAGTTCTCTGCAGCTTACACACCTCAACAGAATGGTGTTGTTGAAAGAAGAAACAGAACTCTGGTTGAAGCTGCCCGAACAATGCTTTTTTACTCTGGGCTCCCTCCTTCCTTCTAGGCTGAAGCTATTAACACTGCCTGCTATACGCAGAATCGCTCTTTCATTAATAAACGTTTTAATAAAACTCCTTATGAACTGGCAAATGGCATTGTACCTAATATCAAATACTTTCATGTATTTGGTAATAGGTGTTTTGTCTTAAATGAAAAGGATAATCTAGGAAAATTTGCTCCGAAAGCTGATGAAGCTATTTTCTTAGGTTATTCTACCGTCTCCAAAGCATATAGAGTTTTAAACACACGCACAAAGAGCATCATCGAAAGTATCAATGTAACGTTTGATGATACATTGACTGTCTCTGGCTCCCCAAAACAGTCCAACACTTTTACTTCTGAACATACCCGTTCAGGACCAACTCTTAACTCTAAAGAATCAGACATTCCCGCTACTTCTGATAATAATCTCGATTTCATGTTTGATTTCTTTAGATCTGACTCTTCCCCTGTTTTGGCTAACAACAGGGATAATGCCGGTGCACAGATAAGCGACCCGATCACAGATACAACAATCACCGAAACGAATCCATTTGCTGAGGATTCTACATCTGTTTCTGTCATACACTCCCCTGTGACAGAACCAATAGTTGATCAGGAGAACTCACCTGTGTTCGACTCCGATCCAAACTTCTCCAGAGAAATGGAAGAGGAAGCACCACATATTCAAGATCTCATCCCTTCCTCCTCTAACTCGCATGAGCTAAAATGGATCCGACATCACTCTGAGGAGAATATCATTGGAGATCCCTCTGTTGGCATTCAAACAAGGTCAGCCACAGCTAACGAGTGCCAATTTGCAGGTTTCTTAAGCATGATTGAACCCACAAAGACTTGTGAGGCACTGAATGATCCGGACTGGGTACTAGCTATGCAAGAAGAATTACACCAGTTTGCTCGTCTCAAAGTATGGAGATTAGTTCCTCTTCCATATGGCAAATCTGTTGTCGGAACTAAATGGGTGTTCAAGAACAAACGGGATTCGGATGGAGTGGTCATTCGTAACAAAGCAAGGTTGGTTGCTAAGGGATACAATCAACAGGAGGGTATCGACTATGCTGAAACCTTTGCTCCTGTTACTCGAATTGAAGCTATACGCTTATTTCTTGCATATGCAGCCTCCAGGAGCTTTCGAGTCTTCCAAATGGATGTCCAAACAGCCTTTCTCAACGGGGTACTCAAAGAAGAAGTCTACGTTTCACAACCTGAGGGCTTCATCAATTCTTCATACCCTAATCATGTTTATATTTTAGATAAGGCTCTGTACGGCTTAAAACAAGCTCCACGTGCATGGTACGATGTCTTATCTGAATATCTGATAGGGGAAGGCTACTCCAAAGGAAAGACAGACACCACTCTGTTCACAAAGACAAAAGGTAGGGACAAAATCCTTGTCCAAATTTATGTGGATGACATCATCTTTGGATCTACAAATCCAAAGAACAGTGAAGAGTTTGCACAGACAATGTCAAACATGTTCCAAATGAGTATGATGGGTGAGATGTCGTTCTTTCTAGGACTTCAAGTTAAACAGTTGAGTCATGCCACTTTCATCTGCCAATCCAAGTACATTAAAGATCTTCTCACGAAGTATGATATGCTCAACTGCAACCCTATCTCAACTCCAATGGCGGCCAAATCACAACTATTGGCAGATCCTGATGGTTCTCCTATGGATCTCAAGACATACCGTGGGATGATTGGATCATTACTATATCTCACTGCAAGTCGTCCAGACATCATGTTCTCTACGTGTCTCTGTGCTAGGTTTCAGGCCAATCCCAAGGAGTCACATCTGTTAGCTGTTAAGCAAATTTTCAGATATCTCAAAGGGTCCATGAATCTAGGACTGTGGTATCCCAAGGACTCCAATCTAGATCTTCATGCTTATTCAGATGCTGACAATGCCGGTTGCAAGATTGATAGGAAAAGCACCTCTGGTAGTGCACACTTTCTAGGAGATCGTTTAGTCTGTTGGGCTTCAAAGAAGCAAAACTGTGTTTCCACTTCTACTGCAGAGGCAGAGTATGTTGCTGCTGCAATGTGCTGTTCACAAAGTCTATGGATACGCACCCAGCTATCTGACTTTGGCCTCAGGTATGACCACATACCATTGTTATGCGAATCTCAGTCTGCCATTGCCATCTCCTGCAATCCGGTACATCACTCTAAAACCAAACATATCGATATCCGTTATCACTTCATAAAAGATAACGTAGAAAAAGGATTAATTGAGTTACAGTATGTTCCCACCGAGAATCAGCTTGCTGACTTGTTTACCAAACCTTTGGATGAAAGTCATTTTACTAGAACTGGTATCCAAGTTGGGCATGCTGAATTTGCAAATCTAACATACTGTTAACTTGTTTACTTTTCTTTTCTTTCTTTTTAGAGTTGGTGTTACACTGTGTGTTCAATGTACAGATGTCTACTGGGAGAAAAGTTAAATACACATGATGCCCATGTGTAGGGGGAGAAATTCAAAATTATCACACTCTCAAAGTTAATAGATGCAAAAGTCTAGGGGGAGTGTGTCAGACAAACATTCAAATCAACCATATCTGGAGAATTCAATTTTTCAAATATCAAAATTCAGATATCTTGATTTGTTTAGAAATTTTCCAAGTGTTGGTGTTGGTGTTGGGCTCTGTTTCAACCAATCGCATAGAATCACTTGAAACCCAACAAAATAAATTTTTCAAGTACTGGTTCAATCGCATGGGAAGTCAATTGCATGCCTTAGAAAATGAAATGAATTCAGAGTCAATCGTATACAAGATGAATAGCATGATCCAACAAATGCGATTAAGGCCAAGGATAGGGTGATTCGCATGCAATTGACTAAGGTTGAATCGCATGCGATTCGGTTTAAGATAGTATTAATCGCACGCGATTAAGCTTACAGTATGAATCGAATGCGATTCGGTCATAGGCCGAATCGCACGCGATTGATTCAGATAGTGGGATTCGCACGCGATTCAGATGCACATGGTTCTAACACCCAAGCTGAATCGCATGCGATTAACACTCCAAAGTGTGAATCGCATGCGATTGAGAAACTTCTATCAGCCGCATTTTTTTTACCGTTGTAACAACCAATCAGGGCTCAACACGTGTCCTTTTTACACCGATATACGTTACCCAACGGTTACAATCTTCATTCACAAGCTTCAAACTTACGAAAAATTTTCCTAAGTGTTCTCTCGAGTTTGATATCTCTCACACACATATCATCTCGTTACGCTGCCAAAATTTACCTTTTTAGATTCAAAATACTCATAATCACAAAGGTAACAACTTGTACGGTTTACTTTTTGGAAATTTTGAGTTAAAAATGAACTTTTTGGCCTTTGAACACCCGTATGCGAATGAAGGTTTCGGGACTTTAGATGGACTTTTGGGATATCAAACTAACTTGTTTGATCTATCCATGTTTGCGATGGGTTTCTAGAACACTTGGGGAACACTTTGATGTAAAAATCTTTCAAAAATCTCAAAAAGCGTTCTTCGTGTTCTTGGGGAGTATAAGCATACTCAAATGATTTGGTTTTTGGCCTAAAAAGAGGTGTTAGGGTGATTTTTGAGGCATGCTTCAGTACTACAAATGTGTTTATTATTGTTCATTTAATGAAATAAGATGTCAACAATAACTTTTCAACACATCAATTTGAGATCTTCACACTGAAGCCCTCCAGAGTTAGACAATTTTTTTGTCTAACACTTGACACTTGAAATTCTTGGGCCAATGCAATCTCCAATCTTATCATTGTCATTATGTCTTAATATTTCTTTCTATCTGTACAGATAAGATGGCACAAGCTATTCGTGACCCAGAGGAGATCATGCCTCAAGCTGAGTTCCTTAGCACCAGGACTCACCCAAATAACCACTATATTGACCTTACCAAATTCACGACCCCCACTCACCCCATTGTTACCGAAATTCTTAAAGTCCACCCTCTGAATCACCTCCTAACCTACAATCCTGCAACAACCGGCACACATGTCCCTGAACTTTATGTTCAACAATTTTGGCAGACATGTGACGTACGAATCAATGAAAGAGGTCTAGAAGTTATCCATGCTGCGGTGGATGAGTTTGCTGTAGACATACCTGTTCACCGTCTACGTTCAATTTTCTGGTTACCAAGAGCCAATAGTAGACCCTCTGCATCGGATTTTGAGGAAATTCCCAATGAGGAAACATGTCTGGCAGCAATAAGACAGTTGGGCTATGCTGGAGAGCTCACAACTAAAAATCAATTCAAACGCACTGGTCTTCACCCAAAGTATAACATCTTTATGACCGTGCTGCAAAGGTGCCTCACCCCAAAACACTCGGGGTATGACTTTCTAACGGAGAACCAGCTAAAAATCTTTGTTGCTGCTGCCACACATATGCATTTGGATTACGCATTCCTTCTCTTCCAGGACATAAAAGCTACCATGCAAAGGAAGAATTCCCAGAAGAAGAAGGAGGCCAACCTGCTGCCTTACCATCGCTTCCTTCCGATGATCATACAATATGTGATGGATAGGAATGCTGACATTCCACGACGGGCAGGTTTACCCTCTGTAACACCCAAACTCTTCCAATCAATTAAACCTGCTACTCCTACTAATATGCCCATTCCTAAACCATTCCCTGAGTCTCTGCTGGATCTGTGTGAGCAAAATGATGTAGTGAGAACATATAGGGAGAGTGTAGGGATACCCTCTATGGCTGTGCCAGAGCCGGCCATGCCTACCCAGGGGGGAGTAGCACCTGGTGAGGAGGTAGAAATTAGGACTCAGCCATCTGTGGGAGATGCTGAGAGGGATGTGATGAGGGAAAATCTTGAGAGGGGTGGTGAAGAAGGTGAAGGTGGTGTGAGTAGAGAGGGAGGAGACACATATGATCCAGCAACCGTTCAGGAAATTGTCCAATCTCTTTCCCGATCCACCCGCACCCAAGCCGTACTAACCGAACTTGGTCTTGACGTATCTGAGTCATCCAGTTCTTCTCATGAAGGGTCTGCTTTCCTTCCTGGTAGTGCCCCTACCCCTGACACAGCTATATCACCATTGCGCACCCCAGAGCACCTTATTGACCAACCCACAGAAAGCACCCCTTCCTTCATGAAACTTACTAACCCACATACTACCTCTCCCGACCAGACTCACCCCGTTCAAACTACTCAGGTCATTCCACAACCTGGTGGTCTGGTCATTCCTTTGACTTCAACTGCCCAAGCAACCACCATTCCTATCATTCGCAGGGCCATAGTTGCTCCTGAACATGACATTCCACTAACTTCGCCAAGTCATTCTTTATCTATTGAATCTGGTTCTGTCACTCCTGACTCTCTTATTCACCCTGATCAATATGCGGGGTATGGTGTTGGTAGCGGTGATGATGAAGATAGTTTTGTAATTAGGAGTGCGAGTGATAGAGAGGAGGTGAGAAAAGAAAAAATGAGTGCTGAGGGTTCCCCAAACCCAGAAAGCCGGGAAGCCACATCTACTATGAGGCCTAGCACTGCTGAGCCTCATATTGAAGAAGTCGCGGTGATCCCACCCGTGCAAGTTTCTGCCCCACCAAGCCACTACGGTGTCTCTCAACAGACTCCGTCTTTATTGCACAGGGTTATAGCACATACACTGGGTCAACCCCAATTGGGTGTTGGACCTATTGAACAAAGAGGACCGTCTCCCTCATCCTCGACTCCTTTTCGTGCACAATTTGATATGCCGCGGATCTCCGCTTATCTTGAACAACACAAAGTCACCATTGATGCACTGAGCTTGTTAGCTCGACAAGTCTCCTCAACTTCCATAGGTGGTACCTCTCAAGGTGCCATTCGAGGATTGGAAGGAAATCCTGCTGGAGCCTACATCCATGCTGCTCCAGTAGGTGGTTCTGCCTCTGTGGCAGGTGCCTCAACCGGTAATCTGAGTGATTCCGGGTTTATTACACGTGCAGATCTTCAACTTGCTATTCAACAAGCCGTGTCGCCAATCCGCCAACAACTGCAGGAGACAAATCAAAAGTTGGATCGGATTGAAAAGGCTTCCAGGGAACAGACTGAGCAGCTTTCACGTATTGAAGATCTTCTAGCAGCTCGTCTTCCAGCAACGGCTCCTCAATCTCAACCGGATGTCACTTCACTATCAGTCGACGCCTTAAAAAGCATCCTCTATGCTAAACTGATTGAACAAAGGCCAGACTCTACTGATAATCAAGACCTTCTGAGTACTCTAAGAGCTGAACAACGTCCACAGGGAATCTCCTTGGATGATTTTACAGAGTTTCATGAGGATGTCAACAGCAAGATAGATGGGCTGACTCGAGGTTTCTATACCTCTCTACAAAAGGTTACTGAGCGGCAGACAGTACTTGAACAAACCTGTCAGGCCCAGGCTCAGGGGTCAAAAAGGAGGCGGGATGATCAAGATCCTGATGATCGTCCCGAGGGGGAGAAAAGAAGAATATATATCGCAACCCCCTCCGCCGCAACTGTACCAGTACCATCATTGAGCAGATACTTATCTACAGGTACAGGTTCTGCTGGATCTGGAAGCCAGAAGGGTCAACAATATAGATCCGAATCATTTATGGCCGATGAAGTCTTTGAACTACAACAGAAAGAGAATGCTGACAAACAAATCGTACTCTATGTACCCCAGCAACAATCTGAACTGAGGCCGACAGAACTCGAAGAAGGAGAACTATCGTTCGATCAATCCCAGGCTGACAATGTTAATTAGTCTAGTGGCTCCGATTCTGAGATGGAAGAGCTGTATGGGTCACTAGGAAATTCACCCGTCAGGGATTTGGGAGAAGGTAGGGTCGATGAACAGGAGGAGGAAACTAATGACCCAGAAATGATAAGACTATTTGCCGGCATTGATGAATATGTCGAGGTTGCAACGCGCCCAGACTCACCTAGAATTGTAGACCGTTTTGATGATATTCCTAGTGATAGGGAACTTGTTCAAAGAAGGAAAGAAAGGTTAGCAATCTCTAGGAGAGAAGCAAGAAGGAAACCAAAGAAGACAAAGCCTCTCTTTGATGTTTCCAGGGTCCTCAGTGGGTTAAATTTTGAAGTTCACCAACAATTCCCTCCTCCTCCTGGTGGATTTCAAGAATCAGCTGCCGACATACTAGAAAGAAACAGACAAGCAGAGGCAGCTGAAAAGTTTAGAGCAGAATCAGAATGGCCCTTGCCTGAAAGCTACACAGTCCCACCTGCTCCTCCAGTGCATCGTGGAGATCCTGGTCTTGATGTCGGGAATATGTTCACAAGGAATGCTGCAGGAAACCCGATATGGAAACCTTTCTTTGTCAACGCTGCCAATCTTGAAGAACGAATTCCTGAAATCTTCAGCAGTCAGTTGATAGAGGTTATCTCACCCGAGCTGAGAAACATGAACGATAAACAAAGAAGGAGATATGATCATATTCTCACTCGTTCACAAACCAAACCAGAAGATATCAAATCAGATTATCCCATAAGTGACCTTCTCAGTGTGTATACCGAAACCAACTTCAACATAAAATATGCCATCTTCTACGTCAAAAGAGCTAACAACCTCACATACTTTCTCACCGAAGCAGATTTGAGGTATGTAAATATCGAAGACATTAGCTTCTTATTCGACATCCTTTCCTAGAAAAAGGGGAAATGGCCTGATGAAGAATTTGGTAGAGTTGCGTTAATGAGGTACATGAGAAATCTTATGGAATTCTTTGAGGAACACGATATCCAGCTCGGGGCTGAGAACAACTATCGGAAAGTCAATCTTCTTAAGCCTAATCGATATCATCCAGATCTAGAAAAGCTTGAAGAGTTGACAGTAATCCATGACGGTCATCCAAACTTTAAAGGTTCTCGAGGTGTTATCTCCAAAAATACAAAGGGCGAAAAGATTTTCATCAGACTAGACGACCTTAATGCATATTCTGACGGCACCTTGAAAATCCTTCATCATAAAATTCATCAAAAGGTTTGGGATAACCGAGCAGCTTACACAGATGAAGAACATTCCCAGGCATACAAGGAAATAGACAAAATAAGGAAAGCATTGGCCAGGAGGAGGGAAATCAGAAAATGGCAAGTGGCCTTCGGCATTCGCAACAAATCAACTTTCGAATAGATTTCAATGTATTTGTTTGTTGTGAATGATTACACACCTCACTTAGGGGGAGATTGTTAGATATATTAAAGTGAGGGTGTAATATGTAATTATACCAAAGTTGGGGAAATGCTATATAAAGGCATTTCCCCCACATTTCAATACTAAGCTTTGCATTATCAACTTTGGGTGTTTGTGTTCTCTCTCTCTAAAGTTCTCGGCTCTCTCTTCTCTACCGAAACATACACACAAACACACACGAAATCACTAGCATTGTTTCATCCGTATAAACACGGGACCATCAGAAATCAAATAGCTCACATCTCCTTAGCTCAGGGGCTTAGATGCAACACAAAGAAGGAGATACCACAACATCCTGAATGCAACCAAGTCCCCAAAACATGTCGTCATATCTGATTACCCAATTGTTGAGGTTCTAAACGTTTATACAGGGATCTCTTTTCATAACAAGTATGCAGTTTTTGAAGTTAAAAGTGCTCGAGGTGAAAAGATCCATCTTAATGAAACCGATCTAAGATATGTCAAGATCCATGACATCACATTCATTTATCACATATTATCTCGGAAACATGCCAAAACCTCAGATGAACAATATGGGAGATTCATGCGAAAGTTTATAAGCTTTGTTGATGATCATGACATGCAGCTTGGTGCTGAAAACAACTATCTCAAGGCCAATCTTCTCATGCCAAATCAGAGTCATCCTGATCTTGATCAACTAGAAGAATTGACAGCAATTTATGAAGGTCATCCAAACTACAAAGGTGATAGAGGTGTCGTCTTCCATAATGAAAAGGAAGAGAAGATATTTGTCAGAATGGACGAGTGTATGAGATACTCTGACGACAGCTTGAAACTTCTACACTATGCTCTACATGATAAAGTGTGGCAAGCTCGAGAAGTACTTCTTGAGGATTATCAAAGACAGGTCTACAGGTCAATTGAACAAATGAAGAATACATGGAGAATAGGAAACATATCCGCAAGTGGCATGTAGCTCTTGGGATTCGTAACAAGTTCATGCATGATGATTAATTTTTATTTCTTGTTGTGAATCGTTGCACACCTTAGTTAGGGGGAGATTGTTGAGATTATAAAGTGAGGGTGCAATATGTAAATCTTGTAAACTTAGGCAAAGCCTGTTTAAGGCTTTGCCTCTTCTAATAAAACTATGTTTTACACCATATTGTGTTTACACCTTTAAGTGTGTGTTTTCTTATGCTCTCGGTTCTCTCTCTCTCTCTCTCTCTCTCTCTCTAAACCCGAACTCACATACTAACAATCACACACACGCATTGCTTCATCCGTAGAATACGGGACCAACAGTTGTTTATTACATTTAATTGTCATTTGTTAAATAACTATTTTTGTTTTAACAATTGTATATCTATATATAGATCCCTTGGAACGACACATCTTCATTTGACCAAAAGATTTAGACACCGTCATTCATGTATGGGTTGGCACATTTTGGCCGTCGCTCACGTATAGATCTATATGTATGTTTTTTAACCCAATTTAGTTGTTAAATTATCTATTAAGAGTAGATAACAAGAAAGTATATATTCGATTTTAATTGCCTACTTTGACCCGTTACCCAACTGAGTCGTATTGTCTTTAATAAGGCTCTACAACTAAAGTAGTTTGTTGTTTAATGGGTTAGGTGAAAATGTATTCATAATGTGAAGTAAACTTCTGTTTGTTAAATTAGAACATATGGAGTTTTTTTTAATCTTTCTGTTTATATTTATAGTTTGTGAAGATATTCCAGAAGATTTGAAACGGTGGAGAATATTCAAGTCTTTAAACGAACAATTGGGCAATGACTTTGTTTTGCTTCTTCCATTGGCTTCATGGTATAGTTTAGAAAATTAGTATTGACTCTTATGTCGTTGAACATTCAAGGTAGTTTGTTACAAGTTAAAAAATTAAAGACAATATCTTGTAGCTACTACCGAATTCGAAACTTGTGTGGTTTGTATAGTTGTGTACTTTCAATTGCAATGGTTTATTTTTTATAGTGATAATTGTTTTGTAGTTATATGGGTTAGTATTTAATGATAAATATACATAGGAAATATGGAAATTAATTGTTTAAAATAATATTTTCTTAATTTTTTAAAACATTGAGACCCGGTTTCTTAGTTTAAAACCGGGGTAGAAAGTACAGGGTGTTTTAAAGGGGGTTAAAGGTATTTAGCCCCAGTTCTTTAACCGGGGTTAAAGACGCTTTAGCCCCTGTTTTTTAACCGGGGTTAAAGATTCTTTAGCCCCGGTTTTTTAGCCGGGGTTGATTATCTACATTTAGTCGCCTCCCCCCGCCCCTTCAGCCCCCCCCCCCCCCCCCCCCCCCCCCCTCCTCAAAACTGGGGTTAAATGTCTTAAACAACCGAGGCTTAATGCTGTTTTTGTAGTAGTTTGTAATTTATACCTCATAAATTGCAATTCTCAAACAAGAAATTTGAATGTTCAAGTTTGCTACGCAGCCTTGAAATCCCAACGATTAGTGCTTAAGTCCAATTCAAAATCATTGATTTTACACTCCCATATTTACATTTAGCATTATGAATTAAACCTTTAGCCATTATTATAATTGAGACAATCAAATTCTTTTTAATTCTTTTTTGCGACACATGTTTATCAAACCCCTTGAACAACACCTGATCGATTCAAAACAGTCCCTAAAACCCTATATTAAACCTCAATTCCTTATTACAAATAACCAAATATGCATGGCTAAGAGTTAAAGATGCTTAGTTGATCGTTTATCACCTCAAATCGAGATCAATTTGTGGCTTTCTTCTCCTTATTCTTGTTGCCGTCGGTATAGAGGAGAGCCCCCCTGAAGCTGCCGTGTTTTTTTATCTCTAAACACAATTGAGTTTAGCCCTAAAGATCCCCATTTAATCCCACTATCTTTATTTTTATAATCCTAAAGCTTTAGCCCAACACAATTTAAATTAAAGTCCGCTTAATCACATTAATTTAAAGGTATATCACAGCCAACTAACATAAACAAACGAACTTCATTAATATGTTAATCTATTCTAATAACGGTTACAACGTTCTTCACATAAAAATAATAATGTTACTATTAATAGTCGGTAAGCCCGGTCTTTACAATTCTCCCCCTCTTAAGAGATTCCGTCCCGGAATTAGACACCCTAACGAACAAGTGGGTGTATCGAGCCTCATATCTTCTTACGCTACCTAAGTCACATATGAACCGTTATGTTTCTCAATTGAATCTTCATTAGTTTTACCAGCTTCTTTCTTATTTGCTTCGTTTGCCCATCAAAAATTGATGCTGACTCCTCAATCAACTATTTATGCTCATGAACTCAAAGTTCTTCTATCATTTTCTACACTAAAACCCCTTAGCTTCAATTCAATTTACCATGCATTAAAACTGAATAATTTCTATTATTCGTTGATGAAACCTATCAAACCTTTAAACTTTCTTAAATTACGTGTTCATCATCATCCTCGAATAAATCCCTTTAGTTACTTAGTTAGATATTATAATCTTTTAGAAACTAATTTAATCCCTAACCCTTCATAGTAAACCTTGTACTGCCTAGTCCTTATTTAAGTTTTAAAAGTTCTATGACTCATCTTTAAAAATATTTGATCTTATTTAGTAACACACCACCTAATTATTTCAAATAATAGCTCATAATAAATGCATTGATTCAACTTATAATCTAAGAGAAGTACAACGAAATCTAGGTCGTTATCATCCCTCCAAAATTATGCTTCGTCTATCACCAAAGTGGTTCCTATGATCGAACTTATAGATAACCAGCCTATGTCTGTTGGAGTATGCCTACTGACACACGTATTTCAAATAATCACACACCGGGGGTTGATCTCGACAGCAACCTAAGTGGAGGGACTAAAGAGGCAAATTGCAAAAGGTTTGTGTGCAGGAAAAGATCGTCGGCTCGATCTCCTTAAAAGATCGCGCCTCGATCTAATTGATAGATCGCGCCTCAATTTATTTAAGAGATTGCGGCGCGATCGTCAGTCTGACAGCATGCAACTTTTGCTTTTCACCTCCATTTTCCTCCAATGCATGTTTAGCTCTATGATCAAGATGTAGCCGGCCTTGGGGCACTAAGGGGGCATCTTTGGGTTAAATAACAGCTATGCATTAGTTCCTTTTCTTCTCTTGAACATTAGAACACCTAAACATTCCAAAGGATTTAAGTAAGTAATAAGAGAGTGTTCAAGGGTGGTTCTTGAGGAGGTAATGCAAGGGAATCATATGGTTGCTGTTCCAGAAGTGGTTTCAAGGCTTTGAAGACTACCAATGGCTTGCTAGTACAAGGAGGTCTCGTAAACTCGGTGTGGACTAACAATAGAGAAGAGCTCGGTTTTGTGGCTTTCTTGTTCATCCACCAAGTTGTTTTTCTCCAGCCACAAGATTATGGTATAACCTCTTTTCCTCCTCTTCTACATGTTGCTTTTCTTAGTTGTAGAGTTTGGTCCATGTTTGGGTTTTTATGCTTTAAAGTACTTATACATTATGTTATGATTGTTGTACCTTTTTGCTTCCGCTGTGCTTATGAAAAAGCAACAGTGGTATCAGAGCCACGTCTACACTAGAATAGCACATGGTGGCCTGAAAAACCAGAAAAGAAAATTTTGTTTTCTGAACAGTAGGAGTCGCGGCTCGATCCCGTATGGGATTCGCGGCGCGAATTCCTGTAAAATTCGCCGCTCGATCCATCTGCTTTGTCGAGGCGCGATTTATAAGGCAATTCGCGGCTCGATCTGTCAGCAGAGCAGTTTTTGGTTTTTAAAATTTTAAAAATATTTTTCGGGTTTTTGGCATTATAATTTAGTTTCTGGAATTTTTTGTGTAGAAATTAATTTTTTATTATTTAAGTTGCCTTGTGTAATGGTTGGTGTGTTTATATGTACATTATCATTTTGGCATGAAAATGGTAATTGCATACACTTACATTATGTATTTATGAATATGTTTCACCAAAAATGGTTTGGTGTTACTAATGCATAAGTACATGGGATTATTTAGTGCCTTTAGTGTTTTTAATAATCTTAACCAATATGCATAAGTTTACATGGTTTTGTGTGACACACCATGTTGTTGTTCATGTCGTTCATGTGATGATCATGTATGTTCATGTTGTTGGTAACCATAGAAATGCCCTAGACCTTGTGGATGTTTAGTTGATTAAATTTATTATTCATTCATTTTGGTGACTTTATGTCACATGGTATGTAATAATTTATTTATTTATTTATTTGGTATGTAATTTGTATTTGTGGCTTGCATGCCATTTAAATTTCCATATTATGTAATTTGTACTAGAAAATAGGATTTGTGGCTTGCATGCCATTTATTTCACTTTCCATGTAATTGTAATATGGAGAAACCATCGGGAGTCTATGGAGTGACGTCTTGGCGAAAACAAATCCGGAAGGCCCAATGGAGGTGACGAGTTTAGTGGGAGCACATCCAAGTCCAGGACGATGTCCTTAGATGACTTAGTTTTTCCCGTAGTGGCTCACGGGAAAAACGCATAGGTTTTAGGGGCATGGTTACCAACTTGTATGTATGCGCGTGGTTGTTTTATTATTTATTGTTTATGCATGAGTTGTAGGACTATTGCATGCTAGACAATTCTTGACAAATAATAAAATCAAAGAGTTTTAAAAAATGTTTTAACAACTCTCGCGCACACACTTGATTAACAAATAGGATATAAAATTGGTTTACAATCCGTAGTGAGAACACTTGGTTATTGTCACTTTTTGTTAATCAAACTCAAAATGGTTTTTTAACCGGAAAACTAAATCCCGTTTTCTAAATGTAAATCGCACACCACCCATAAGATGACACCGCCCGAATCTAGCCGTGCAAGGGTTGATTGTCGAGTTTTAGCCGAGTTAGCCTTTGTATGATCTGTGTGGAAGGCGTGTGTGGCAATTCGCAAGGTTGATTGTCGAGGTCTAGATAAGTTAGCTGTTGGGCAAGAGTACCACCATGTATCTTGATGGTTGATTTACGATTTCAAAATAAAATTTTGGATGGTTGTCGAGCTCTAGCCGAGATTATTCAAAATCTTAGTTTGAAATTGGTGTGGAGGGATCAAACATGCCGAACTTGGCACAATGGTTGTCAAGTAGGATCCCACAAGGAACTAAGAGTTGCAATAACAGATTGCAATCGGTCAATTGTTGCCGGCCTAAATAGCTTTGCCACGTGATCCGCGGAAAACCCGTCACGGTGCAAGGTGAAATATGGTTTTTAGCCCTTGTTAAGATAGTTGTTTTGCAGTGATTATTTTAACAAGGATTTCAATCAAACTAACTAAACCTACTCTGCGTTCATAGATGACATCGACAAACTTTAACAACACCAACTTTACTCTACGTATGTTTCTTAAGAAGGAGAAACTCGATGGGAGTAACTTTATGGATTGGTCTAGGCAATTGCGTATTGTCCTACAACAAGAAGCCAAGTTACACACCATTGAGTAACCTCTTCCGGAAGCCCCTGCTACCAACGCAAGTAGGACCGCTCGCGATGCGTATGATAAACGCATCAAGGACACCAACGAGGTATCTTGCCTAATGTTAATAATGATAAACCCCAACTTGAAAAAGCACATGGAGCATCTTAGTGCTTGCGACATAATGCTTGAGTTGAAGGACATGTTCCAACAACAAGCAAGAAAAGAACGGTATGGGTGTTTGAACAATCTACTTGGTTGCCGGCTGTAGGATGGAGAGAATGTAAGTGTGCACGTGTTTAAGATGAAAGCACTAGTGGAGCGCTTGGAGAGGTTAGGATTTACCATTGAAAGGGAGATGACGGTGGATATTATCCTACGATCCCTTCCATCATCATATGAACAATTCATTATGAATTATCACATGCATGGTATGGACAAATCCTTGATGGAGCTTCACGGCATGCTGAAGAATTTTGAGTCTAACATGGCCAAAGATAAGCTCACCTCGTCCACTCTCGCTATGGCTACTAAGAAGCAAGCTACATCATATGGGAAGCTTGGTCTTACTAAGCCCACCGTAACCATGGAGTTGGAGGGCAATGGGTTTGAGCCTCAAGAGGAAACTCCTAATGGGGAAGTTTGTTACTTTTGTGGGAAGATTGGAGATTGGCTCCTCGGTTTCAGGTACATTCATGACCAAACTCCACTTCTCTTCTACTTCGATAGGCAAGTTTTGAATACTAGCCATAAGACACACGTTTGTTACAAAATTTGATTGTTGCAAAGTGTAGGTGTTAGCAAGAAGTAAAGAAGACAAGATGTGGAGAGCTGGATCTCATTACAAGAAACAAGATGGTTATCCCTATTAAAAGGATTGGAAGTCAGAGTCTTGCCATTCCTTCCAGCTGGTCTATTACTTCACTAGATCCATGTTTTACGCCCTACAAGGCAATAAACTATGTATCTTTCTATGCATTTGATAAAGATGGATGTTACTTTGAATTATGTATCTAATATACGTGGTTGTTTATTTCAAAGTCTATCCATGTTATGGCATTTGTTATGAGCATTTGCTTAAGAAGTAGTAGAATGATCATGAATGGTCTAGACATGTTACCCTTGTGACAATAAGTCAATTTAGCCATATAAAAAAGGCTTGCATCACAAGCTCCAAGTGGTTGGGAACTTGGGATCTTTTGGTCAAGGATCAATTGTTGAATGCAAGTCTTGCTTATTAAGTTGAAGTGACTTAGACATCCTTCACTCTTGTCTGTGAGAGGAATAAAAGCTTGATGAATTTTGTTCACCGATCACGCAAATCATAAGTGGCATCTCTAGGTACTTCGTTGCCTTTACCAATGAAGGTAGAAGGGATGAGTGTGTCTGATTTGTTAGACATTCGTATGAAACCTTGAGAGGTGTTCAAAGACTCATAAGACAAAGTATATGACTAAGAGGGAAAAAGGACTATGATACTTGAATCTAATAGAGATGTTGAGTTATCTAGTTCTTAATTCAGGAACCATCATAAGAGTTATGAAATTGTCTCATAATTCACCTCTTCTAGGATGCATTGTTATATGCGTCTCCAAGCGGAAGAACCGGAAATTCTAGCTATGATTCAATCTATGATAGGATGAGCTATGGTTCGATTTATGTTAGATTGAATTTTCGTACCCCATTGCATGGGTGAACCTTTTAGTGGTGGGAAATGTTCCTAATTGAATACCAACAAAGATGGTTAAGTATGAACCTTAGATGATGTGAGTAGAAAGAGTGTCTTTGCTTGTCCATCTCCAAGTCGGGATTGTTTAGCCTATGTTCAGACGTGAGGTGGACGAATCCAAAACTAGAGGTGCTACTCTATTAGGTATTTTGCTAAGGCCAAAGGATATTTGTTTTTACAACCTTATGAGAATAAATTATGTGTTGCTCAAATGGATATATTTCCTTAAATGGAAACGAATATCCATTGGTGCCAATGAGAGTAAATATACCTTGATTAGAAGAACCTGATATTGGAACTAGCACACAATCAGTTTGCAACTCATACTAGATCTAATCATAAAATCTAGATCTAACAATCTCCCCTTCATTCGATCTAGTCTATGTTCCGTTCACCCAAGATCCTTTACCACCTGCGGAGAGTAGCTCTTTCTTGCATCTTTTCATCCATTTGTTTCATAATATCTGTCATGCTGACTCTTGCAGATTGATCAAATGCATCTTTAAGGCTAAAGCAATGCTCTCTAATCTTGATCACCCAGACTCTAAGTGACCCATCAGAATAGGCATTGAGTTCCTTGGTCCTTAGGAATAATTTCTCCTTCTTGCTGCTAAATAGAACTATTCCTTCATCATCTTCTCCAGACTCAACATCCCTCCAAATTACTTGAAACATTTCTAGCTCTTCAATCCTGGGATGTGAGGTGTTAGGCTTCAGAACAATTCGAAAATCCTATAATCGCAATTCATATATAATCGAACCAATACATAATTAAGGAGTATACTAATCACAATTCATTACCACTAATCATAAATCTAATCCATCAACTTGAAGTGAAATCTCAGCCCATTAACTAACTCGTTATTAATCTTAATTCATAAGTTTCCCCTATCCAACTCCTCTCATGGCATGATCGCAATTTCCATTCAACAATTCAATAATCTCAAATTAGTGATGGAAAGCTTGATTCACAATTACATGTGGGTCGTAATTTAATCCACCAACTGCAATCACAATTCTAGTTGCCAAAACAAAGAATTGTAATTCTATACCTCATGAAGCAATTCTCAAACAAGAAATTTGAATGTTCAGATCTGCTACGTAGCCTTGAAATCCCAAAAATTAGTGCTTAATTCCAATTCAAAATCATTGATTTACACTCCCATATTTACATTTAGCATTATGAATTAATCCTTTAGCAATTATTATAATTGAGACAATCAAATTCTTTTTTATTTTATTTTGCGGCACATGTTTATCAAACCCCTTGAACAACACCTGATCGATTCATACAGTCCCTAAAACCCTACAAAAAACCTCAATTCCTTATTACAAATAACCTAATATGAATGGCTAAGAGTTAGAGATGCTTACTATCACCTCAAATCAAGATCAATTTGTGCCTTTTTTCTCCCTATTCTTGCTGCCATCGGTAGAGAGGAGAGCCCCTGAAGCTGCCGTTTTTTTATCTCTAAACACAATTGACTTAAGCCCTAAAGATCCCCATTTAATCCTACTATCGTTATTTTTATAATCCTAAAGCCTTAGCACAACACATTTTTAATTATAGCCCGCTTAATCATATTAATTTAAGGGTATATTATTGCCCACTAACCTAAACAAACGAACTTCATTAATATGTTTATCTATTCGAGTAACGGTTACAACGGTCTTCACAAAAAAAATCATAATATTAATATTAATAGTCAGTAAGCCCGGCCGTTACATCCCATATCCAAGGAACGGCTGAGATTTGTTCTCACAGTACTCGCATAAAAAATGGTTCTCAAATGAACCCTCCACTATATATATATATATATATATATATATATATATATATATATATATATATATATATATATATATATATATATATATATATATATATATATATATATATATATATATATATATATATATATATATATATATATATATATATATATATATATAGGAAGAAATTCCATTGAGAACCATTTTTATTGCGAGAACCGCGAGAACCAATCTGAGCCGTCCAATTCCCCCTCTTTCAATGTCATTACCCACCCATGAATTCCTCACATACACACTGCCACACTTGATCCCCCCACGCTCTCCATCCATGAATTCCACTTATCAAATCAACGGCTAAGATTGGTTCTCGCGGTTCTCGCACTAAAATCGGTTATCAATGGAACCCTCCCCTATATATATATATACATATATATATACATATATATACATATATATATATACATATACATATATATATATATATATATATATATATATATATATATATAGGGGAGGGTTCAAACGATAACTGTTTTTCGTACGAGAACTGTGAAAACCAATCTTATTCATTGATTTAATAAGTTAAATTCATGGATCTAGAGCGTGAGGGGATCAAGTGTGACAGAGTGCATGTGATTAGGGGTGTTCTTATTATTTTGGTAATCGTCGTCTTAATTAAACTTATTGAGAGAACTAATTCTAACCATTAATTAAAATAAAAAAATGGCCAATAACGGAAGAGGTTTCATTAGTGACTCATTAACGGCTCATTAAGAAGACTATTTCAGAAAGTCAAGCCTTGTGATTCATCCGCTCGGATACAATTCTAAGTAAAATATATAAATAACCAAAATGTAGTTGTTAATGTATCATTAATGAGCTTCATAGTGGTTATAAATTGTTTTCACGGTTCTCGCATCAAGAACGCTTCTTATTTAAATATTAACTCAGTTTTGAGTAGCGTTCAGGTTATCGTCATTAATGAATGAGATTTGATTTTCTCAAAACACCACTTATTATTAGAAATTAATGAGCATATTAATGACTCCTTAATGAGCCACTACCATTAGTAGCCATTAATTTAATTTGATATAGAGCCAATATCGGTTCTCGAAGTTCTCGTATGAAAAACAGTTCTCATATGAAACATAGGGGTGAGATCGGTTCCAAAACCGGACCAGACCGAAAAAGACCGGACCAGACCGAAACCCGAAATGTAGAGAAAACTAGGACCGAAGACCGGACTGAGCAGTCCCGGTCTGGACCGGTCTAGGTCTTCTCCGGTTCTGTTCGTCGGTTTTTTCGGTCTTTTAGTTGTTTTATACATTGTATCAAACAAAACCGGCCCGGACCAGACCGAAACTTGATATTTATAAAAAGCAAAGACCGAAGACCGAACCGCCCGCCCATGCCCGGTCCTGACCGGTCTCGGTCTGGTGCGGTCCGGTTCGTCAGTTTTTTCCAGTCTACCAGGTCCCATGTTCACCCCTATTTGAACCCTCCCCACACACACATATATGAAGGTTCACTTGAAAACCGTTATTATTGTGGGCACCGCGTGATTCAATCTTGTCATTGATATAAATAAGTCAATGTAGAATAATCTTAATAGCTTCGTTAATGCATTTATTAAGGAGTTATTAATGCATATTAATGACACATTAACAGGTATTTTCATAAAATCTATCCCTATATATGACTAATCCAAAAAAACGCAATTTACATTTGGTTAATATATAAATAAATAAAATTAAGGTTTTAAATAGTAGTACCATGAAATCATCCATTAAAAAGAGTTCTAGTATATCCATCCGATTTCATTACTTAGATTGGACTTGTAATTATTTCCTTTTTCACCAATTTAATGTAAAACTGATCAAAAGGTGACTAATTACTAGAATGTAGAACTATTAATTTCTACATTTGATTTTACCTCATGTTGACAAATAGATCATCATAATTCCAAACCATAACCACCTAACAATTTTAGTTTCTAATTGAACATGGTTTGGTACATAAACAAACAAAGGCACTCTTGCATTTTCCTTCTGCGTTTGGATCCCACTCCCGTTTGCACTTTTGATCGCATGCTAGTTTGAAGCAGAACATTGTATACTTTTTCGTGCAAACTCCATTCACTTCTTCACTAGCTATCTCATTTCCTGATATTATTCAAGAACATTTTATTTGTTTTATTAATTATTTTAAGATATATTGATAACTGATACTAAAAAAAAAGAAACAAGAATGCACTACAAGACAACTTCCCCTTTTTATGTCGGACAATGCGTGGAATATCTATGAGAAAAAGTTGTTTAGGTTTTTCTACAGAATCGACCATGATAAATGTTTCGAAAAAAAACCCATTTCGCTTGGATTTCATGTACTTCCCACGAAATGTGTAGAAAAGCCGTTCAAAATTGACTTATTAACTCGAATCTATGGGAAATCTGTTGAAAATCTCCCACAGAATTGGATGTGTGGAAAATCCCTTTCTAATGCTTAGTATTGTTGCAATATAGTAAAGAAAAATATAAACTTACCATGAGAAATCAATATGTTTGCAAGAAGAAAGAGAATCAAAATGGAAATGTTCTTCATGGTTAGACACTTGAATAACTTTAGTATAAAGGAAAATGACTCTTCGACAATTCCCTAGTGAAAAGAAAATGAGGTTATATATATACTACGGAAACCACGTTATTAAATCTACTGCATTTATTATTATTGATTAAGAAGCATTAAATTTGTAATATATAATAATATAAATTTTGTTTTATGAATATATATATATATATATATATATATATATAAAATAAGAAAAAGAGAATGGAGAGGAAAAAATTTATCTTATTCATAAGGTAATCTTTTAGTTATAAGGTATACAATGAATAAGTATATATTACTGTAATAAATCTCTAATATATGTTAATACACATCTCTAATAATCCTTATGATACCATAAATAGTGGATATGGACATCTATCCATATTTATTTATAACATGTACCCTTAAATGTGCATTAAAAATAACATGTCTTGTTAAAATTTTACTAGGTAAAACCCAAGGCACAAAAACATAGTGAAGGAAAAAGAGTACATAAATATTTCAATACATTTCGGGATGTTGTCATTAGAAACCTTATCGGAAAATCCTGTGGGACAAAACCATCATGTAGGAAAAAAGAACGCAATGCATATTTCCTCCCAATCACATTACTTGATCTCTTTAAGTTAGGTAAGTTCATGACAAATATTATGAACTACCTTCTCAACTGCTGAGGTTGAAAATGTTTTGATATGTAAACCCACTATCTTCTCGATTGAACGAACTTTTAAATGTATTGTATTGCAATCCTCAATGAAACACATACTTTGCATGCTTTATCAATTACTAAGATCACCACAATATTAGATAAAGTAACGGCACTTATTGACTTTGTATTACGCCATCATTAACTTGTGGTGTCTCCAATGATAAAGATATTTTATAATTTGAGACCGGTGAATATGAAAATTAGACATGTATCCTACATGTACAAAAATAAGAAAACTTGTTTTGACAGGTTAGTAAAATTTAAACCAATGTCCTTCATACACCGAAGGTATTAAAATATTTAATTTATTTCATTGCAATGCCTTTTCGTAGGATACAAACTATATCTCGTAGGTCGAATTCGATAAAAGTAACATGTAAGGTCATTTATGACTAGCGAGAAATATTAGTGACCCAAATGACTTTAAATATCGTAATTCTGGACCAATATTTTTTTTGCCACCTATTAGAAGTCGAAAAGGGTTATTTCAGATGATCTCACAGCCATTTGAGAAATTGATGGTGTGATTTATCATATAAATTTTTTTAAACAACTTGTTATATATTCTTTTTGGTGTAAAAGATTTCATCCTTAAAGTGTTCGGTTTGTAACTTAATACAAACTTTCTTTTCAAAATCTTTCATTTAAAATAGTTTTTCAATTATTCAATTTCCTTTTGAACATCACCATATATTTCAATCATCAATATGCACGACAATCTAAATATATTCTAATATGGATCTCTTTACAAAACAAATGGGCAAATATAATCATTTATATTTCATTCTTTAGATAGACACTCATCAAGGTGATTATACCATATACAGTCAATTTGTTTTAGCCCATATAACAACTTTAATTCTATCCAATAGTATTCTCCATAACTTTTCTTATATGCTTCCGGTATTTTAGATAGTAACATTTATGCTTAAACACTTTATATCTTTTAAGGCATCTCATAAATAATTGATATAACATTTATATAGTAACATTTATGCTTAAACACTTTATATTTTAGATAGTAACATTTATGCTTAAAGAGTTTATATCTCCTAGACGTAAATCAAGTAGTTCTCATATTGCTAGACAATAAGATATAATATATGAATACATCCACCACATGTGAATATATCAATGTAAGGTTTTTACGAAACCTTGTACTACCAATTATGCTTTGTATTTTCTAATATTATTTCTCATTTCTCTTTCACACAAAGACCGATTTGTTACACTTTCAAGTGTATTGATAGCATGTCCTAAACATCTCACACCCGAGAGAAACTTTAAGTTTCCGTTAATTATGTTAGTCACAGATTAAGTACACAATAACAAATGTTTGTAGAAGAGGGATTTGAATAAAAACTTAATCTATTTAAAATTTAAGGCACACACTAATACTTTTAATATAATTATTATTGATATGGATCAAAAACTACATGTACAAGAAAGCGCAAAAACCAAACACAATAAAAGCTAACAACTATATTTGGCTAACACATAGACTAGCTTCTCGAACAGAACTAATGTCTAAGAAGTTCAACACATGAACAAGTTCTACACTATTGTTAACTCTAAAACTTGCTTTGCTTAAGAGCTTGAAGCTTGTTCTCCGAGAGATATTTTTCAGTGAGTGTATTGTTGACGAGTATGCATGTTGAGGATGCATAAATAAATAAATATATATATATATATATATATATATATATACACACACACACATATATAAGCTTTGGCAGACGACTTGAGAAGGATGTTAGGGACAAGGTGGTATAAGAAAAAAAATATTTTATTCTAAAGTAAGTGGGTGAAAACTAATATTATTTTAATCGAGTTCCGATAAGATAATAGTACTTTGTGAAAAAATGCAACCCGGCCACAAACTATATAATAATATTATTTACCATACCTTTTTGTTTTGTAAATATCAACTTCTGTTTCCATGCTTTTACTTTAATCAACAACCATACTTTTTCAGATTTGAATTTACCAAAGACAAAGTTGCCAACCATACTTCAGTATTTTAACAAACTTTTAAGATCTTGTATCGACAATAACTTAATCTGTTTCTAGAGAACGAAGTTCTATCCTTTTTTTCCTACTTGGTATGAGTGAACAACACATAATCTGCCTTTCACTTAAAACAATTACAAACGAATATAGAGTACACTAATAAATAGTAAGGTAAAAAATTCGAGACTGAGCTATCAAAATGTACTAAACTGAGAAAAGTAAGTTACTCAGCCTAAGTGTTGATTGCTCAGTAGATCGCTTAGTTCTTAGTTGATAACAGAGTTCTCAACTGATCTCTCATACGATAAGAGAAAGATCAATCAAACTATTAAAGTAATACGACATAAGCTACGATAAGAGAAAGATCAATCAAACTATTAAAGTAATACGACATAAGCTTATCAACCTAGATGATCAGTTGATCAAAGCTGTTCAATTGATCATTCATAGTGATGAGTTTATCAAAATAAAATAAGTGCTAAAATGGTATAGTTAGCTGATTACTTTGAGATGCTGAGCTGATCAAACAATTCCTCACCTGTTCATCTTGATCACTTGATACTTGGATTCACTGACCGGATAGGAAAAGTTGCATCAGGTTCTAGCCTTCTATACTTGTCTTTTCCTTAGATAATATTAGATGATGGCTCCGGCTTATACTTATTACTTAGCATGTCTTTGACAGATACTCTATACTTATTAACTGTCAAGTCTAAATCCAAAAAACACATGTTTAGATTCATTCTATGTCTTATTGAAGGTCCAGTTTTGTTATCATCAAATCCTATATATTTCAATAGACAAATTCGATTAAAAGATTATCTCCCCAACAAATTCCTTACGCCTTTCTATTTTGGCCAATAATATGTATCCCTACACTTCTGGGTAGGTATTTAAGATCCTCATTTCCAATCAAAATATTTAAAATTATATATGCATATAAGTATTATCGACGTCGAATTTATTTTGATTACATTCTTTTCTAGACATGATAGGTTATTGTTGGTTTTATGTGCACAAAACACAAATTATAACGATATTGCTAATAATAAATAAACCCATAGAAGAATACGAAGGACGCTGAATACTATCAACAAAAATACCGCCTTTTAAAGTAAAAGAAGGCCGGGAACGTGCTCATGGTAGAGGAGGACCGGTTCTTAAAATACACAGACACCGACAGTGATTTGAACGCAGAGGATCAATCTCAGTTTTGCTTGATGGCTGATGTTGACGGTGCATATTCTAATGATTGTGCTGCAGGTGATCACTCCGATGCTGAATAGGAGGAGAATGATAGCGATAAGGTACACGAGCTGAACTAAATGCATCTATCCAACAAGTCGTGGCCCCTCTTCATGCCAAGTTCAATGAGACCAATCAAAAGCTGGATCTCGTTGAATCACTACTTCAATCCAGTCCAACACCTACTCCTCAACCGCATGAATCTGATCCCTCTACCCTGTCTATTGATGCACTCAAAAGTTTGTTATATGTCAGACTCCTAGAACAAAGGCCTGAAGATGAACATAATCAAGATCTGCTCACCCTTCTGCGAGATGAACAAACTTTCAAAGGAAGCAATCTACAAGAGTTTCCACACGACATCACTGCCAAGATAGATGAGGTAACCAGAGGTTTTTATGCTACAATGGAAAAATTTACTGACAGGTTTAAAGCGGTGGAAGTAGCCTGCAAAGTACAAGCAGCGGGTAGTTCTAGAAAGCGTGACGATCAAGTCCAAGATGATTGTCCCGAGGGTGAGAAACGTAGACGATTATATTTAACTAACCCCGCTGCAGCTGCAACTGTACTTGTTAAACCCCTGAGCTCAATTCTTCCATCCATCCTCTGCAGGTATAAGTTCCGCAGGTTTTGCAGGTCAAAGTGAAACTCAGAGTTTGGCCGATGATGTTCCGGAACTTCAACAACAAAATGCTGATAAACAAATGGTTATCTATGAACCACAACATCAATCTAAACTGAGGCCAAGCGGTAGTGAAGAAAGGAAGATACTACAAGAAAGTACCCATGCTGAAATGGATTTCAATGACAAAGATGCAAACTTTGATACATATTTTGATGATTACATGGAACTTTACAAGGATCCGCATCTCTCACCTCAAAGGCATGAGGAAAGACAACCCGAGGAGAAATAGGATGACAGAGAATTTGCAGACATCTTTGGAGACATAGATGAATATGTCACTTCTGTTACAACTCCAAAGACCTCTAGTATTTTTTCATAGCTTTGGACCTGAATTTAGTCCTTCAGTTATTGCAGCAAGGAAACAAGGATACGCTGCGGCAAGTAGGGGTAGGAGACGAGCTACAAAGAAAAGATTCGATGTGTCTCGGGTTTGATCGGGAGTTTCCTTTGAAGTTCATGAAATGTTCCCTCCTCGTCCTGGGCAATTCCAAATCTCTTCTGCTGACATCCTTAGACAGAATCAACAACAAGAAGCAGCGGAGTAAGCAAGACAAGTGTCTGAACGGCCACTGCCACCAAACATTATAATTCTACCATCTCCTCCAATGTATACAAGTGATACGGGCTTAGACAAACACAACATGTTTACTAGAAAATCCATCCCCCAGCCCATCTCGATAAACTACTTTGTAAACGTTGCCGGTCTTGAAGATAGAATACCTCATATCTTTAGCATGGAAGTAGTTGAGCTCACACCACCCGAGTTGCGGGGACTGGATGACAAACAAAGATGAAGATATGATAGCCTTCTGAGAGCATCCAAGTCTCATAAGGAAGTCATTATGTCAGACTATCTAATCGTCAAGTTGCTGAATGTGTTTACTCGAACTACCTTCCAACACAAGTATGTAATATAAGAAGTTCAGAGAACTTAAGACCAAAAG
Source organism: Pulicaria dysenterica (assembly GCA_947179395.2). Classification (NCBI taxonomy): domain Eukaryota; kingdom Viridiplantae; phylum Streptophyta; class Magnoliopsida; order Asterales; family Asteraceae; genus Pulicaria; species Pulicaria dysenterica. Next base: position 13,881,157 of record OX359294.1, on the reverse strand, counting down.
ATACAACTCAATGAAGCTGATCTGAGATTCGTCAAAGTTCATGATATTGCATTTCTTTATGAAACTCTTTCTCTCAAACAAGGTAAGTCTCCGCGGGAACAGTTTGGCCGATCCCAACTTATTAAATACATGAGAAACATGATAGAATATGTTGAGGATCATGACTTGCAACTCGGAGCAGAAAGCAACAATCTCAAAGTCAATCTTCTCAAGCCGAACCAGAGTCATCCAAATGTAGAACAACTTGAAGAACTGACTGTGATCTATGATGGACATCCTAATTACAAGGGTGATCAAGGTGTCATCTATAGAAACTCAAAGATAGAAAAGATTTTCATGAGACTAGATGAGCTCATGTCTTATTCAGACGGCGCCTTGAAGATTCTGCATTACAAGCTTCACGAAAAGGTGTGGGAAGTTCGTAACATAATTCCAGAAGCTGAGCAGCAGCAAGCTTACCGAGAAATAGAAAAGATGAAAAAAACACCGGAGAGAAAACGGTATATCAGAAAGTGGCAAGTAGCATTCGGTATTCGCAACAAGTCTAATACGATGCTTACTTTATTTTTCTTGTTACAAATGTTAACTCTTGTTTGTAAGATGTGCATATCTCTCTTAGGGGGAGATTGTTAGATATGTAGAATGAGGGTGCAAATATGTAATTATGCCAAAGCCTATATAAGAATTTGGCTTCCTTGATTTTATTCAAGCTTTGCACTATTTCAAGTTACACCTTTATGTGTGTGTTTTCATATGCTCTCGGCTCTCTCTCTAAACCGAATCACACACAAGCTAACATCCAAGCATTGCTTCATCCGTAATATACGGGACCATCATGAAGAATAAAGACTAGATATTTAGGATTATACCTCTTTTACCTTAGACTGCTCAAGAAATAGTCCACCCGTGATGAGACCAGACGAGACCCGCTAGAAAGGTAGAAACCACGAACACGCGACTAAAACTTGAGATCGATCAACAAACCGATCTCGGTTTGTTGAGAGGTTTACGGCCAAAGCCAAGAGGAGAAGGAGAGGAGAGAGCTTTTGATTCTAAAACTTTAGAATGGTGTTTAACCGAAACCTTAACCCTTAGTCCTATTTATCCTAGTAGGATTAGGATTAGGAAACATATTATCTTTTTCTAATTTAAATTAAGCCTTAACTTAAGCACCACGTAATAATAATTAATACAAATATATATATATATATATATATATATATATATATATATATATATATATATATATATATATATATGTCAAAACTCTCGGCCGAGAGTTTTGATATATATTATATATATATTATTTTATTTTTTATTTTTTAATTATTCTTATTCAAAATTAATAATTTAAATTTTAAATTACTAATCTTAAATATAAGTAATTAGAAATATATATTTATTAACTAATATGTTGGGGAGATAGCAATATCAAACCTAAATCAAACCTATCTATTAAGTAAAATAGGATTTGATGTTAACAAAACCATATATTCAGTTTTGGACTTAGATTGATGAAAAACATGTGTTGTTTTTTATCTGAGACTTAAAGAATTTCTATGTAAGATATGTCAGCTGATGAATCATAGTGTCAGCTGAACACTGAGTATCAGCCAAAGGACCAGCTTCAGGAAGATCAGCTGAGAAGAAAAGATTAGTCAAAAAGCATCAGCTGAGGAATCACATTGGATCAGGTGATAGCCTAAAACCATCAGCTAATGAAGATTTCAAGATCAGCTGAGCAGTCTAGGATCAGCTGACACAATCACAGTTATCAGCTGATGCCTCCCATTTGTCAGATAAGGTATTTATTACTTATCCAATCTTTTCTTCATAAGCTGACACTACTAAAAATGACTAGCTGAGCCCTTGGGAACAGCTGACAGTTTAGTTTGATCAATTTATTAGCTGCACGTTGAGTTGTGTTATCAGCTGAGCAATTTGATCAGCTGAGTAAATCTAGTCAGCTGAGTCTTTCACATTCAACCTTAGCTGAGCAAAATTATATATGCAGTTCAGTGTCTATTAGCTGAGTCCTTATTGTATATCTCAGATAATAGCTTTTCTATGTAATATTTTCTTTAGTCAAAGACAGAACATGTGTTGTTCTTATTATGCCTTAGATCTTTCGTTGTAAAAGTACTTAGCACTTTTTGGATCTGCAAAGATACAAAAAGGATAGATCTTTATCCCCTGGAAAAGGAGAAAGATATTCTTGAAAAGAAGATCTCGAAGATATGATGTTAAGTATGGCTGGCAACTCCATACTTGGTAAAGTCACATCTTCAGAAAGCATGGTGTTGATTAAAGCACAAGCATGAAAGGAGAAGTTTACTTTTCCAAGATATAAAGGTAGTAGTTTAATAATATAATAATAGATAGTGGGTATACTCATTACTGAAAAGTATGTTCACTTTACACACTTTGTGTATAAAGTTAACTTACTTTTCACCCACTAACTTTATCTATTATAATATTATTAAACCAAGTACCTTTGTCTCCTTCTCTCTTCATCAACTCGGACACACCTTGCTTATATATACTCATGCATGGAAACATGCTAAATATGCGTTGAAAAACACTGAAATCTCATAAGTTGAGAATTAGAAGAGTTAGCATTTTACTTTCAGTGTAACAAACTTGTTCATGTGTTGAACATCTTAGACATTAGTTGTTTAAGATTAGCATTGTCTATGTGTTAGACAAATCTAGTTGCCACCTTTTATTGAACTTAGATTTTCCGCATCTAGTTCATGTAATTCTTGATTAACATCAATAAGAATTATATAAAAGTAAACCGTGTGTCTCTTAAATTTTAATTTGCTAAAGTTTGTATTCAACCCCCCCTTCTACAAACATTTGTTGTTGTAGTATCTATTCGGGACCAACAACTGGTATCAGAGCAGGCTAGATAATCCATATCTAAGATCTGTTTTGCTTACTCTTCAACTGCTTCTACCCCATACTACTAAATGGACACTCCGGTTGCTGCTTCAAATGGTTCTTCAAATAATGGTTCACTCACTAGGTGTCCAACTTTTGATGGAGAAAACTTTTCTCTCTGGAAAAGTAGAGTTCTTCTCTATATGTCAAGCCTTGATGATGTGATGCTTAAAACTGTTACTGAAGGTCCTCATGTTCCTTCCTCAACAATCCAAGTAACTGAAGCCACTGATGAAGTTCCTGCCGTTGAAAGACTAATTATAAAGCCTATAAATCAATGGTCTGATGAAGACAAAAGGCTTGTTAATCTCGATGTTAAAGCAAGAACAGCCTTAGTCTCTGCACTACCAAATGATGTCTATCATCAAGTTCTTAATTGCAAATCTGCAAAAGAGATGCTAGACACTTTGACCGTTGCATATGAAGGTACTGAAGAAGTGCAGGAAAACAAGAAACTTCTTCTGGTAAGAGAATATGAGTTCTTATTTGCTCATAAAGGTGAAAGTCTAACTCAGACCTACACCAGATTCAACTGCCTTATTAATGACTTAAGAAGGGCAGATGTTCCCAAGAGCAATAAAGATGTTCCCAGATTCAACTTCTTCTAGACTCTCTCCCAGAATCTTGGGATCATTTTATCACTGTGCTTAAACATGGTGAAAAAATCAAGGGTCTTACACTGGTTGGTTTATATGGAAACCTTATGAATCATGAACAATCAGTGAAACAAAGGAAACTCTCTACCAAGGATATGAAGGAGGCTGCAAAAGCTCCAACTACTGCCCTTGTATCTAAGGATACAAGATCTAGGAGTTTTGCAGCAGTAGTGGATGAATCAAGTGATGAGGAAGATGAAGAGGAAACTTTTGATGAAGAGCAAGTGGCTAATGGGGATGAAGATCTGGAGAACATGGACAGTATTAAAGCTGCTGTTGAGCAGGCTGCCATGTTGGTTAAAAAGGTTCAAACCTTTCTTGAAAAGAAAGGATGTCAAGAGGTTTGAAAGGAAACCCTTCAAAGGAGAAAGAGCCATGTCAAAACCAAAGGCTTCTGAAGGTTGTTTCTCTTGTGGCAAGACTGGTTACTATGCCAGTGAATGTAAGTCCAAAGGAAACACAGGCTTAAAGGGTTTCTCAAGCTCAGACAACAAGATTGATTATGAAGCCAAGTATAAGAAGCTTCTTGCTGCTGTCCTTGACAAGAAAAAGAAGAAAGCTCAGAACAGGGTGCTGGTTGCTGAAGAAGAAGATTGGGCTGAGGAAGATCTCTCAAGTGATGAAGATGAGGTCCTCACAGCTCAGTTCAGTTTGATGGCCAACACAGCAAGTACAAGTTCTTTTGATGAGGACATGAAGAAAGCTGCTAAAGCTTGTACTTCTCCTAACTGGGATCCCTCTTCTATGTATCAGTTTGGAAAATTTATTAATTATGAAGATAATGAAAAGAACACTATGTTTGATTATCTGTGTTTTGAGTTTCAGTCAAATATTCAAAGAGAAAAGAAGCTAAAATTAGAAATAGAATCACTAAAAGAGAGATTAAGTCTTAAAGACGAGAAACTGAAACTAATGACAAAACTGGAAGATGATTTAGCTAATCAAAAGATACTTAATCAGATCTTGGTAAAAGAAACAAATGAAGCAACAATAAAGTTTAATGACCTTCAAAAAGTAGTTAGATCTTGGTGTGTATCTGCTGAGAAGACCACTCAGTGTGTCAATGAGCAGATTCCAAAACAAGTTCAAGCTATTATTGGTGGAAATTATTCCCAAGCTGCCAACTGTGTTGATTTTAGCAAGAACATAAATATCTTAGAAAAAGCTGATATTTTACCTCTTACTTTTCAAAAGATTGTAAAAGGAAAAAATATTATCACTAACAGATTCGTTAAAAGTAAGAGTACTCAGCTGAAAGACTCAACCTCTTCAAAAGTTGGTTCAAGTTCCATTGTCTTGACAGGAAGCAAAAGTACTGAAAATTTAAGTGTAAAGGAAGTAAGTAAAGGAATGGAATCATTTGTTGATACCAAAGAGACATTCTGTTGTCAAACCTTGAAAGCTGATACATTAAATTTAGGAACTCAGCTGACTGAAAATTCTTTAGCTAATGATATTAAATCAGCTGATCAAAAATTAGATGATAACTGCTCAGCTGATATCCAGTCAGCTGATCATGGATCCTCTTCTGTTTGTTTAGCTGATCAAATATCACTTCAAACTCTTTTAAAAGGAGAAACTAAAAGTAAAAGACCTTTTGTTTACAAAAAGTCTCAGTCTGCCATGCCTAAAGTTGATCATAAACTAATTTTAAGTAAGTGTCAACCTAAGGTAACTGTAAACAAAGACCTTATTAGTTTACACAATCAGCTGCAACAGCTGAATGGTGAAATCTGTCAGCTGATGACCCATAGTCATCAGAAAACAGTTAAGACATCTCTTAGGCAATTACCAAAACAAGTTAAAGGCTCCAAAAATCAAAAATGTTATAAATGTAAGAGCAAAGAACATAAGGAAAGTAATTGTTCTCTTGAAGGTAACTCAAGACATCGGACTGATTATGATAACACAATGTTTTTCTCATTCATAAACAACCTAATATAAAGTGGATCGCTAGGTGCAATCCATAGGGGTCCACTTAAATGTGGATCCCCAAATGTCACTAACCTTCTTTCAATCACATCTATGCAGGGTATGAACACATAGTATCTTGACAGTGGATGTTCAAGGACCATGACAGGTTGTAAAGCTTTGCTTAGTAACTACAAGAAGGAAAAAGGTCTAAGAGTAACCTTTGGTGATAACAATTGCGGGAAAACAAAAGGCTATGGAGAACTTCATAATGGGAACCTAACATTGTCCAAGGTATCATATGTTAAAGGGCTTAAGTACAATCTCATCAGCATAAGTCAGTTATGTGATGGTGATCATAAAGTCCTCTTTACAAAGACAGGTGGTTCCATTTTAGATCAAGAAGGTAAAACAATAATTTGTGCAAAGAGAACCAAGGATGTATATACTCTTGATATGTCCTCTGGTGATCCATCCAAGTTAACCTGTTTGTATATCAAGTCTGTAACTGACACAAACTGGTTATGGCACAAAAGGCTTTCCCATTTAAACTTCAAAAACATTAACAAGTTGAGCAAGGGTGAACTAGTGTCAGGACTACCTTCACTGACGTATGTTAAGCCTAAACCTTGTTCTGCCTGTGAGAGGGGAAAGCAGCACAAGACTTCGTTTCCATCTAAGCAAGCCTTATCCATTACTGAACCTTTCTACATGTTGCACATGGATCTCTTTAGTCCTGTTGCTACTGCTAGTATTGGTGGAAGTAAGTATGCATTGGTAATGGTTGATGAATTCTCAAGATACACTTGGGTCATCTTCCTAAAAGCAAAGAGTGAGGCTGCTGAAGAAATTATAAGCTTCATTAGAAAGATGGAAGTGCTCAATGGCAATCTGGTAAGGATGCTTAGAAGTGATCATGGAACTGAATTTAGAAATCAAACTCTTGAAGGTTTCTGTGATGAGAAAGGAATATCTCAAAACTTCTCTGCTCCAAGAACTTCACAACAGAATGGTGTAGCTGAAAGAAGAAACAGAACTTTGATTGAAGCTGCAAGAACCATGCTGTGTGAGAGTGGGTTAGGATTCAACTTCTGGGCTGAAGCTGTCAGCTGTGCATGTTTTACTCAGAACAGATTCTTGTAATCAAGAGGCACAACAAGACTCCTTATGAAGTGCTCAAGGGAAGGAAGCCCAACATCAGCTTTCTACACATCTTTGGGTGTCAGTGTTTCATTCTGAACCAAAAAGATCAATTGCAAAAATTTGCACCAAAAGCTGATGAAGGTGTGTTTGTTGGATATTCTGTGATCTCCAAAGCTTACAGAATTTACAACATCAGAACAAAGGTCATAGAAGAATCAATCTATGTAAGTTTTAATGAAAATGACTTTGTTGCTTCCTGTTATACTAATCCATCTACAGGTGAGGAATTTAATGATTTGCTGCATACTAAAGATAACACTCTAGTATCAGCTGATCCACTCCCATCAGCTGATCCAATCTCATCAGCTGACATAGATGACTTAGATGAATCTGTTCCAAATCTACAAAACACCTCTACACATTCTATCCTGAATCAACCCACACTTTTACTGAATGATGAGTATCATGATTCAACATCAATGGACTCTAATTCTATATCAAACATTCCTTCTTCAGTAGAAGTTTCATCAGCTGACATTCCTGAAATTCTATCAGCTGATCAACCAGAAGTCTCATCAGCTGATCCAAACCAAAGAATTTCAACTCCCATAATCCAAAACAATTCAAACTCTCCCAGAATCCAAAATGCCTACAAAGACATCAGAAATCATCCAATTGATCAGGTCATAAATAACATAGAAGCACCTGTACTAACAAGGTCAAAAGCTTGTAACTTCTGTTTATACACAGGTTTTGTTTCTATGATTGAACCAAAGAAGGTAGATGAAGATCTAAATGATCCTCACTGGATAAAATCCATGCAAGAAGAATTGGCTGAATTTACTAGGAACAATGTATGGACTTTGGTGCCAAGACCAAAGGACAAATCCATCATTGTTACTAAGTGGGTGTTCAGAAACAAGATGGATGAACAAGGGCTAATCATCAGAAACAAGGCAAGATTAGTTGCAAAGGGGTATTGTCAAGAAGAAGGTATTGATTATGATGAAACCTTTGCCCTTGTTGCAAGACTTGAAGCAATAAGACTGTTTCTTGCTTATGCTACCTTCAAAGACTTCAATGTATTCCAAATGGATGTTAAGAGTGCCTTCCTTAATGGTGAATTGAAGGAAGAGGTGTATGTCAAAAAACCTCCAGGTTTTGAGGATGCAAGCAAACCAGATCATGTATAATTCTTAAACAAAGCTTTGTATGGTCTGAAGCAAGCTCCAAGAGCCTGGTATGATACCCTCTCTTCTTTTCTGACTAATAAAGGATTTATAAGAGGAAGCATAAATAGCACTTTGTTTATAAGAAAATTCAAGGGTGATGTAATACTAGTGCAGATATATGTAGATGATATAATATTTGGGTCTACAAATGTTGATCTTTGCAAAAAGTTTTCTAAACTCATGTCTGACAATTATCAAATGAGTATGATGGGTGAGTTAAACTATTTTCTAGGTCTTCAAATTAAACAAGAGATTGATGGAATTTTCATTCATCAAACAAAGTATGTAAATGACTTACTTAAGAAGTTTGAGTTTGAAAATTGTTCTTCAATGAAAACACCCATGTCCACTACCTTAAAGCTTGGAAAGGACACTAATGGTAAATCAGTGAACATTACAGCTTATAGAGGTATGAGAGGGTCTCTTTCGTACCTCACTGCAAGTAGACCAGATATTATGTTTTCTACATGTCTTTGTGCTAGATACCAAGCAGATCCCAAAGAATCTCACTTAGCTGCAGTTAAAAGAATTTTCACGTATCTCAAAGGAACTCCTAATCTAGGTCTTTGGTACCCCAAAGACTCTGATTTTGAGTTAGTTGGATACACTGATTCTGACTTTGCAGGTTGCACACTAGATATAAAGAGTACATCTGGGGGTTGTCAATTATTAGGTGGAAAATTAGTCAGCTGGTCAAGCAAGAAACAAAACTCTATTTCAACTTCTAAAGCTGAGGCAGAATACATTGCTGCTGGAAGCTGCTGTGCTCAATTGCTATGGCTACAAAATCAACTACTAGATTATGACTTACAGTTTAAAAACTCCCCAATTCTGTGTGACAACACAAGTGCTATATATATCTCTAATAATCCTGTTTTGCATTAAAAAAACTAAGCATATTGAAATCAGACATCATTTTATTAGAGATAATGTGCAGAAAAAGAAAGTCTCAATGCACTATATAAACACTGATGTTCAATTAGCTGACATTTTTACAAAACCTTTGGATGAGTCTCGATTCAACTTCCTAGTATCCAAACTTGGCATGTTAAATTTGTAATATATTCATTTCTTAGGTAGTTAATTTTGTGTGAAAATAATTTTATTTGTGTGTGAAATGAAGTACTTATCTAAGCTTCTACATATTTTACTTATGGTAGATCAGCTAATGGAATTATGTCAGCTGATGATCATCAGTTGACACTATACTTCAGCTGATAAACCATCAGCTAAGACTTAGAAGCTCAGCTAAGTGCATTCATTAGCTGACACTTATTTTATCTCAACATGGATCAGCTGACACTCTCGTTTGTCAGCTGATGATTTTCAAAAGTCAAAAATACTGTGTCCCCACACTTATTTTATTAATTTCTCATTTGTATTTATTATGTTACTAGGTATTAATTTATTTAGTTTAATTGTCTGTTTATTGTCTGTGTATTTAATGACTATTCCGTCTATTACCTTTTTGCAAAAGTGACAGTTACTTTTTGGAAAATATATTTCTGTGACAGTTTAGGTTTCCAAGGAAGATTTAAAGGTGTTTTCGAGCGGTTCTTCATTTCTTACGCTTTCAAAATTCCCAAACACTCTTTCTCTCTCAAATTTCAAACCCTAAACCTTTGTTGCACAGCCTGCTTTACTCTGTAATCATGGTCTCCTTCAACCCTGCAACTTCTCCAAACGCCATTGATGGTGAAAATGTCACACCCAACTCTGAAATCACAATACGCCCAAACAACTTTCTCATAAACACTGATATTTCATCTTTCCAAACATTGTTGGTGAGATGTGGTACACTGCAAGATACCATGCTAATCAAGACCTAATCACTTGCACCTGCCTCAATGGTACCATCAACACAAACATCACTACTGATTCTCTCAGACAAGCGATCTCCATACCCCATATGGCCCCATTTCAACCTTTTGCTACAATGGATCAAGTTCTAGAGGTTTTGCCCCTGATTGGCTACCAAGGTGCTGTTTCCCATGGCCAGTATAAACTGTCTGCTCTAGGACACCCATGGAAGTATTTGGCTAGTGTAATCATTCGATGTTTTGGTCACAAGTCTGGCAGCCATGACCAAATGAACCAGTCTGAACTGATGGTGCTACATGCCTTGGTCACTGGGAGGAATATTGACTTCACACAAGTCATATTCTCTGAAATGGTGGATAAGATCACTCTGGGCACATCAAAGAAAACAACCAGAACCCTAGTTCCTTACATCAGGTATCTAAGTTTAATTGCACTTAGAGATGTTCAGAGGGAACACTATGCTGGGTTAGCTGCTCACTTGCACATAATGACAATCCCTCAAATGGGTTAGAAAACTTTCCATTTGATAAGGGAAGATCAAAGTCCTGCTATAACTGCTCAGATGCAAGAGTTGATAGATGTTGCTGCTGAGGAGAATGAAAATGAAGAGGAGGTTATTGCTGAAAATGTTGAGGACCAAATGGCTGATGATTCTGAGTCTCCTGATATAATCACTGATCATTCTGAAGAGTCTATGACTCATGCTCCAGATGAAGCCTTAGTGGAAGAAGAATTGATGTTTAGAGCAGATGTGTTTGATGAACTAGCACAGGATGAGGGTGATAATGACAGTAGTGCTGACAGTGGTAAAGATGATCATGATGAGGGAGATGATGACTTTCATGGTGGTGATGCTGGAATTACTTATGCTGAAAACGTTCAAGATACCACCTCCTCATCTTCTCAAATTGGGATGCCACTCGCACATTTCCCTGTTACTTGCAGCTTAAGGACCCCACAAAATCAACAAAGTGGTGATGCAGCTGATGGTGATGATGCTGAGGAAGACACAATTTCTGACAATCTCATTAAACTGATTGAGATCAGCAAGACTCAGCACATCTCAGGTATAATCTCTACCACCCTTGAGGATACTTATTTGGTAAACCCCACCAGTGAGAACCCAACATCTCCACTTGTTGTAACACCCCCACAACAGCCAAGCTCTAGTGTACTCCCAACAGTCACTAGTTCTACTCCTTTTGTAACCCAACAAGATACAAGGTCATTAGAGATGGTGCAAACTGCACTTATCTCAGAGGGATTGCACAATGCACCCTTGACCTCAACTCCTATAGTTTCCTCTTATGTTGAGGGGGAGCTTATGGATGTTGATACAACCCTACCACTAGTGGGTGCATCTTTCCAACAAGATGCACTTGTAACAATGGGACTCCTGCAATCTGGGTCACCCTCCCAACAGGGTGATACCATTGAAAGACAGACCTTCTCCCAAGGTCATATTGTGTCTACAACCCAATTGAGTCAAGCCTTTCCATTAGTAAGTTCACAACAACTTGCTACTGTAATAAGGGATACCCCTTTGAGTGCAACCCTCACTCACACTCACATATTTGCACCTATTTTTGATTCAATTCTTACACATGCTAGTGTACTACCTGTCAATACTTGTGGCATAAAGCAGTCATTAGTACAGGGTACAATTTCTATTCCCAGTGATCTTAGGCTTATAAACCAAGGTCTAAGTGACCACAATCCATTCCAGTTCTAAGCACAACTTCTCAATCCACTCCCACTCAACCCATTCCCTCTACTTCTTCTGAACCCTCACCCCAAATCCTTCAAAGCTTACTATCTATCTCTCAAAAGATGGATAGTCTTCAAGCCTCCTTTACCTCTTTCCAAACTTAAACAGAAACTCAACTTTCTCATCTAACCCAAGAGATTGAGTCACTCAAATCAAACCAATCCCAAACCCAACCCACCCCTGCCCCTGTTGATCTCTCACCAATTCTAACCAAATTGGATCAACTTCTTACCCAAACTTCTATTCCTACTCCTATTCCTTCACCTACCATCTCAAATCAAACCATTACCACCCTAAACCAAACCATATCCAACCTTCTCACCCAACTATCTACCCTAAGACCTTCACCACCTAACATCTCTGTAACCATCCCTGACTCTATTCTAAGAGTACCCACCCTTCTCCATACCATAGATGCTGAGGTCACAAGACTAAGCCAGTACTCCAGGCAGAGGCACAGTGACACTCTCAGAGAGTTCACCAACATCACTGATGCTATTAGAAGGCTTAGACCTCTCATCTCCACCTCAACCCCTTCCCAAGCTTCCTGACCCCATTCTTTTACCACACCTTGTGCCCCTGCTAAGCCTACTGCTTTTCCTTCCTCTGATGATGACAAAAAGGGGGAGAAGTCAAAGAAGTCAGTTAGAGAACCTTCCCAGACACCATAAGGGCAGCTGTTGATGAATATATAGCTGAGGTTCAGGCTAAGCAAGTAGAGGAAGCATCAGCCCCCAATGAAACAGAAGCTCAAAGAACATCTGATGTTGAGGGGGGGGGGGGAATCCAACTGAGGGGGAGAAATCTGCTCAAGAACAACAAAGGCCAAAAAGAAGGTTTAAAATAGTGGGCAGAAGGAAGAGTGCTAAGAGATCAAAGCAAGGTGAATCATGTGCTCCAATCTCCATATCAGAAGATGATTCTAATGATGATGAAGAAGATGATCAGCCTCTATCCTCTATGTTCAACATAAAGAAGCAGAGCCCCTCCACTGCAGCTCCACCAGTCCAAGCTTCCTCTCCAGTTCAATCAAGTCAACCAACTCCCAGCAGTTCATCAAGAAGAAAAGGAAAGAAGATAATGACTGCTGAGGAGATTGAAGAAGAAGAAATAAGAGAGGAAAAACTAACACAAGAAGAAGAGAGTTTCAGAGAGCTCAGTGAGTTAGCTGCTGCACTTGGTACTTCCATAGAAGAAGTTTTGAAAACCAAGGAAAGACATCAGGACTTCACTTCTCCTGAAGATCTTGCTGCAATTATTGGTGTTACTGTTGATGAGTTAAGAGAGCTACAAGAAGAAGAGCTGATTATGATGACCTCTCAATCACATCAAGTACTGGATACACCACAGCAAGATGACCCTTCTACCAAGAAAGCTCCTAAGAGAGGAAAGACTCACAAGGAAGCCATTCAAGCTCTGCTGAACTTCAACTTTGGAGGATTAGCTCAGCAAACTGAAAGGCAAGCCAAGGAGTTCAGAGACAACAAAGAAAACTTGGTAAACAAAATATGTGAAGACATCATCTCAAGGGTTACTCCATACAAAGGTACTGATGAGGGTCCTTATCTCAGAGTGGTGAGAAGAGATGAAAGAAAGACTTATGAAGATACCTATCTTCAACACTGCAAACTACTCTCCTTCTTTGAAATGATAGAGATCCTGTACCATCTCCTTAAGTCCAAAAGTCAATCTGCAATAAGCTCTTCACACATGATCAGTTCATTGAACACATCAATCTGATTGAAGATGCTTTCAAAAAGAATTTAAAAGCTTTTGTCACCATTTAACAGATCATTGTCAATCTTGACTATCATTTTCTTTCTGCTTATGAAAGTCTCAACACTACTTTGCCCTCCAATGTTGAGCCAGAAATGTTTAAATACATAACTGAGCCTGAAAGAGGGATGTTCTTCAAAAACAGAGCTGGTGATTGGAGATTCCTAAGAGAAGCTGACATAGGAAGAGCGCCAAGAGCTTTAATTTTTCAAGCTATAAGACTGGCAAGAGGACAGACAGGAAGTCAACACTTTGAAAGTCTGATGGAGACTAGAGCTGATGAACTAATTGCCACCATTCCAGTTGAACATCGTCCAGACATCAAAGAAGAACCTTGGTGGGAATGAAGATCACTTCATAACTAGATTAGATGTAATTTCAATTCCTAGAATAGTTCAACTTCTGTACTTAGTTTAACTCATAGTTAGATTGCTCTGTACAAACTCTGATGTAAATACTTTGTTGTGTAATCAAGCTTGAAACTTTAATCAAGGACTACTTAGCTAAAATTCTAGTATAGATGACTCTTAGTAGATAGCTCACATAGTGTAAATATAGAAATTACCAAAAATCCTAAAAACAGAAAAAGGATAGAAAGGATACCACAAAAACAGAACATGGTACTTCATAAATGAAAAGATTCCCAAAAACTAAATATCAGGGAACATACTTTAAAGAGTTACCAAAAATAGATAGCTAGGTAACCAAATTGCACTTAAAAGTTTCATCTTTACAAATTCAAGTCAAATTGATTCTTCTTAAACAGATAAGGTTTTTTCATCATCAAATAGGGGGAAATTGTTGGGGAGATAGCAATATTAAAACTAAATCAAACCTATCTATTAAGTAAAATAGGATTTGATGTTAACAAAACCCTATATTCAGTTTTGGACTTAGATTGATGAAAAACATGTGTTGTTTTTTATCTGAGACTTAAAGAATTTCTATGTAAGATATGTCAGCTGACGAATCATAGTGTCAGCTGAACACTGAGTATCAGCCAAAGGACCAGCTTCAGGAAGATCAACTGAGAAGAAAAGATCAGTCAAAAAGCATCAGCTGAGGAATCACATTGGATCAGCTGATGGCCTAAAACCATCAGCTAATGAAGATTTCAAGATCAGCTGAGCAGTCTAGGATAAGCTGACACAATCACAGTTATCAACTGATGCCTCCCATTTGTCAGATAAGGTATTTATTACTTATCCAATCTTTTCTTCATAAGCTGACACTACTAAAAATGACTAGCTGAGCCCTTGGGAACAGCTGACAGTTTAGTTTGATCAATTTATTAGCTGCACGTTGAGTTGTGTTAGCAGCTGAGCAATTTGATCAGCTGAGCAATTTGATCAGCTGAGCAAATCTAGTCAGCTGAGTCTTTCACATTCAACCTTAGCTGAGCAAAATTATATTTGCAGTTCAGTGTCTATTAGCTGAGTCCTTATTGTATATCTCAGATAATAGCTTTTCTATGTAATATTTTCTTTAGTCAAAGGCAGAACATGTGTTGTTCTTATTATGCCTTAGATCTTTCGTTGTAAAAGTACTTAGTACTTTTTGGATCTGCAAAGATACAAAAAGGATAGATCTTTATCCCTTGGAAAAAGAGAAAGATACTCTTGAAAAGAAGATCTCGAAGATATGATGTTAAGTATGGCTGACAACTCCATACTTGGTAAAGTCACATCTTCAGAAAGCGTGGTGTTGATTAAAGCACAAGCATGAAAGGAGAAGTTTACTTTTCCAAGATATAAACGTAGTAGTTTAATAATATAATAATAGATAGTGGGTATACTCATTAGTGAAAAGCATGTTCACTTTACACACTTTGTGTATAAAGTTAACTTACTTTTCACCCACTAACTTTATCTATTATAATATTATTAAACCAAGTACCTTTGTCTCCTTCTCTCTTCATCAACTCGGACACACCTTGCTTATATATACTCATGCATGGAAACATGCTAAGTATGCGTTGAAAAACACTGAAATCTCATAAGTTGAGAATTAGAAGAGTTAGC
Organism: Pulicaria dysenterica; assembly: GCA_947179395.2. Taxonomy (NCBI): domain Eukaryota; kingdom Viridiplantae; phylum Streptophyta; class Magnoliopsida; order Asterales; family Asteraceae; genus Pulicaria; species Pulicaria dysenterica. The sequence continues at coordinate 13,865,886 of OX359294.1, read as the reverse complement.
ATTTTACTTTCAGTGTAACAAACTTGTTCATGTGTTGAACATCTTAGACATTAGTTGTTTAAGATTAGCATTGTCTATTTGTTAGACAAATCTAGTTGCCACCTTTTATTGAACTTAGATTTTCCGCATCTTAGATATAAGTGTGAGCATGGGAGGAGTCAACTCTTGAACACTCAGAACTTTTCTTGACTATCCCATTTCGACTGCGTCATAAAACAACAAAGAACCAATCATTTCGTTTGGGCATGACCATGAACTTCATCAGTCTTGATGAATCAAGATGCCCGGAAATATCTCTCCCTAAAAGGAGTTGCAAAATGATACTCGCATATTTGCATTTGAAAACATGGTTTCCGCTGGCTCTAGACACGCCTCGTAGGGCTACCCTATTACGGCATAATGTTAAGGTGTTCCAAGTAACCTGAAGTCCCCACATCCCAAACCAAATATCTTAGAATTGAGGACAACCTATGTGATTAATACCTTTGACTCAGACCACGAGGTATTCTTCACGACGGGTCTATACAATACTCACTCCCGTGGTGAATATTCGTCAATCCTTGGCCTAGAATCTTGTTGCTATCTTCAATAAATATAATCTCCACCAAGGATCACGATGACATTACAACCTTATCGAGGTTCCCACCAACATAAGTAGTCACGGATAATATTTTGTATAAAAATTCTTTTATCCATGGATATTACCTAAACATGAAAAATTGTGAAGAGTAATGCGATTAATAATGTACTCTTCATATTTCACCTTGGAATAAAGTACATAATTAATGCTAATCCATCGTCTCAATCCATGGTGTCTATTTGCGTTATTATATTGGTTTCAAGTGTAACTAATCACGGAGTACAACTTGCAACTACATTATTACTATGAACCAAAAACAAGTATAGCATCAGTGCTCCCACTTGCTTTGCTAGATAAATTGCTTTTCACAAATACTGTAAACTACTATAGTCTTTCTAATTTTTATTATATTCCTTGAACTCGGAGAACTGGAACCACTCCATGTTTCCAAATATATAAAATACTCCCGTAACTACACTTAGTTACATTGTAGATGTATAATTATTTTCTATTCCAAGAAATAGAAGAAATAATAAACCATTGTTTACACTAACCCCTAAACACAAAATTAGATACATAGTGTTTGAACACTTATCTAATAAACTATTTATTATTTTCAACATTAAACTCCTTTGTATATTAATATTGGTGACATTGAATTTTAATATATAATTATGTCATTCTGAGATTAGTCCTACTACTTGGACCATTTTGAATCCTTCAAAATCCCGTCATTGAATTAAATATACTTAAAATTCGACAAGCTAATAACCACTGTGTTGTTTGAACCCCTATTAGCTTCTACGCGATTTATCAGTACTTGATAACTTAGTGTAGGTCAATTTCTCCCACTAACTATTATGAAAACATAAAATTACTTAAAAATACCCTATTGACTTAGTCAAAGTTGACCTACGTGTCAAAATACTAATTTTAAGTATTAAATCTAAATCTTAGATTTCGTATAAGAATCTTGACGAAACCTCAAACTTGGATTTTTCTTACATCCACGATTTCCTAATACGGAAATTGGTTTCTCGAAGCTTTAGTATAAAACACTTGTAGAGATTTTTCTTTAAAACATGTGAGTATCCTTGATTACAATATCTATTATAATCATACTCATAAATGTTTTTTTTCTTAAACACGTCTCTTAAAAATAATATCTATTATTTCAAGTGTTTAGTCCAAGTTCAAAACTTGAACTTGTTTTCATAATTACTTAATTAGAACTTTGTTGTTTCAAGCAATTCCATAAGTTTAGTCAAGCAATTAATATTAATATAATTTAATGGCAATAATTAATGCATAAGATCTAAATCAACTACTAATAAGCCAAAACTTTGACTTGTTCGTCAACTTCTAGTCAAACTTGACTAGATAGATTTTCAACACACGTGCAAGGATGTATCTCTTAAATAATTCATCATATTGTAAAATCATAAATTAAAAAAATTGTTTATTACAACTTGAAATAGAAGAATAATTTTAAAAAGTAAAAACTATGAATTATTGTTCATCTTTTATCTTCACGCGGGATCCTTGCATTCTTGGCACCTTTACTTTCCCTGACCTATTGCAATAACCGAGTGCAAATGTCAAACCACTTATATTAATAAGTTGAAAGGAATTACTGAAGTTAGCTATAAAAACTACGTGGGGTATTTGACCTATCACCACCTTTGTGACGCTTCGGGCTGTTGCCCTTGTAATGGCCAACCTCACCTTAATTAAAGCACCGGTTCTCGGCTCTTGATTTGTTTGGTTTGAATTTATTGCCCTTGCCATTTACATTTCCACATCCCTTGGCCCTGGGTGCAGCTTGTCATGGACCGGTTTTAACCTTGCTCCTTCCGTTGCGCCCTTTCATCTTCTTTCCACCTCCGTTATATACCATGAGGATTTCCTTGGACTTAGTCCCGATATTCAACTCAGCAGTCTTGAGCATCAAATGAAGCTCAGCTATGAAAGGCTTATAGTCATCTGACAACAAGTTGAGTATCATATTCTTTGCTAGATGTAACGGAATTGGGTGTCCTAGCCTTTCCAGGTGGTCCATGTGCCCTTTCATTGTCATGACATGGGCACTCCTAAGTCCCCTTAGTCATCTTGCAAGTGTTGCGAACTCTCGTGGCATCATAATGCTCAGTTTGAGCTTGATCCTTGAGCATGTCCCTCACCTGGCGGATCATGTCGTAAGCAGAAGAATCCATCATGCTTGTCTGCAATTCTGGACTTATCTTTTCAAGCATGAGGTAGCTTACATCTAGCGTGTCATTGACACATTTAAGCCTCCCTTACTTTGATTCTTGCATTAATAGCAGGGGCATTTCCCACCGGCTCCTCTAAGACGTGTAACTTCCTCCCATGCCTGAGCACAATGTGGAGATTGTGATCCCAGTTGTGGAAGTTTGGTCCGGTGAGCTTATCCTTCTCAAAGACGGAACAGAGTGAGAGGTTGTTAGTATTTGATACGTTTGTCATCTACAATTATAACATGGTTCAATTGGTAACACCGCATAGACTTTGCTAATACATATTGATAAAAATCCTTAAATGATAAGTATTATCCTAGGATCCATATTTCACACGTGCCGGTGCACGGTTTGGGCATGACAACACCGATCACGTGTTATTTTTGGTAGGTAGCTTCCTTTACCAATCATATCTAACTGACACGACTCATAGACTTTGTAGAGTTTTAGACAATAGTTATCTAAACATGTTCATCTCTACTCTAAGTGCATTTTAGGCCCGTCACATCAGGAAATCACCAAAGTAGACCGCACCTCCGAAGACAGAGTGACCCTTCACATTAGGGAATCACAAAATCTTTCACCCCCTCCCCGAATCGGTTTGAACCCCAGTGTGCACGGTATGGGCACGACAAGACACCAAAGGTACCGGTAGCAGGATAGGTGTACCATTAGATGGGTAACACTATTGGCCTAAGATTTTAGTGGGTTTTATCTAAGTTTTAAGAAAAACTTACTTCCATTTTTGTAAAACCATTTTAAAACTAACTTTTTAAAATCTGTATAACGTACACAATATGTCCTATGATAAAATCATTTTAAATATCTTTTAAAATGCTTATATGACATAGAATATTCAATTTTATAAAACCATTGTCGTATACCAATTTTATCATAAACCGTGGTTTTACTCCTGATTAATAATAACTATTATTAACCCATACTTTAATTTTATTATCGCATATATTTTATAAAAATAAAGCACAACCACGCAGTTAATAAATTTGTTATAGTTTTGCCAACTTGTCCTAATGCATCATTTAAGGACATCCTAGACTAACTTGATCCCGTGGCTTGATGTTGTGTCTCATCTCCTTGCTCCCACTGTCCTTGACACCTCTGGTCTTGACTTGAGCAATGCTGTCTTGTTCTCCCATCTTGAAAGACTCCATCTTAAAAGATCTTTGTATTCGGTTACAATAATAAAATGAATACAAAATATCCTATTCTACTACTTTTACATTAGGGGTTGTAAGTGTTACGCAGGCCTCCTCAAAATCAAAATAAATATAGACAAGGAAAAACACAACCACGGGTCTAAGTTGACAAATATATAACCTACATGTCTAACTAAAGGAGGAATATACCGTTGACTTGTTTAAGTCTAGCATTTGCGGTTGACATGTAAAAACTACAAACGCGACTTAATAATACTAATGTGACTAATATACAAGTTAATCCCATTCTACAACATTTATATATAAGAATATATAAACAACCACACATTAAAAATAAACTATAAATAAAATGAGTACCATACATACAACTTGATCTATTAATATTTTCTCGATACCACTCAATTAGTTAAACTATTAATTGAGACTACAAGACAAAATATATTTTTGTCATCCTTTTAATCAATTTCAAACTATTAGTATAATAACTATTATACTAAATGTATATTAAACCAAAAAAAGCTATGTTAGAACTATATTATTGTAATAGAATAGGAGTTTTTATATTGTTTGAGGGTGTTTATTGTAAATATATACCCAAGAGGTATATAAGCCTTATGCTTAGTGTAATAGTGTAAGGATTGTCAATATAATGAATAAGAACTACGTGTTTTTCAAGGTGTAAATGAGATTCTCTCTACCTTCTTACTAGATCCATATTGCAATCCTTCAATCTACCACTTGTATATTTCTAATAAGCTAATTGATTAAAAATAAAATAGTTCTTCGTTTTTTTTCAAATAATACACCCATTATGATTAAATCTTTATTATATTTTAAACTAAAATATAATAATCCTATTTTAACTTAAATAGTTAAATAAAATTTAACCATAGTATATATATACATACACATTTGCTTTAAAACATTAAATTAATATACAAATCATAACTTTACAACTGAATTTTATAAACGTGAGGCCTATGGGCAGAAGCCCATTTTCGGTTTGTCCTTAATGGGCTGCGAAGCCCAACATGTCCAAAATAATATTTTTTAATTAAACACAAAACAAAATATAGTTCTTAAAAAAAAGATCAAATCCTTTTAATTTTTTTGGAACTAATATTATATTTGGCAAAAACTTTAAAAAAAAAACTTTTAAGAGTATTTGTGATATTAACTTGAATCGGGCAAAACTCAAAAGGATCAACAACGAAACGGGCAAACCAGGTCAACCCAAACTTAGGTCTTGGGCCTCGGGATTCTGAGCCGCAACAACTGGCCTACCTTGCTTCCGCTAAATTAACCGGGCCATGGACTAAAGCGCGTGGGCTGCCGTAAGGAGCCTTGTGGCCCTACACTCTGTCAGGATCGGATATTGCTTAATACCAAATAACAAGAATTATCTTTTAAATTAAAGTTGTTAAAAAGACAATCTATAGTTTTGATCACAATCAATTAAGAAGTTGCGGAATCACACTTAATTGATTATAAAGGTTTTCAACACAAAAACAATTCAATCAATAAACACAAAACACTGCCAAACAAAGATGTTTATTAATAATCAATAACGATTACAATATTCATCTACACCTCCAATCTAACTTCTTATGTTAGACAAAGAACACAATTCGTTCTTAGGTTTCAAAAGAAACTTAGAGGCTAAAACACTTTCTGAAAGTAAATAACAATACGAATGAATGCAAATCAATACGAACAAGAGATCTATATGTTTAGTAACAATATTCTAATCGAGTATTTATAGACTCTTGATCCTCCTTGATAAGTTGACAGTTAGGTAATCTTCTATCTTCTGAGATAATCTGATAATCTTCGACTTTGATAAAGATATACTTCAAATCCACAAAGATAGCATTTTCCATGAATAGCTCAACTGAAACTGTTTGTTGAATGAAACAGTTCTGGTCTTCTTCTAACAGTCTTCTCTTCAAGGTCTTCTAACAGTTGTAAACACTTGAACTAACAATTCTGAACTTTGTACTAACAGTGTAATGCTCACAGCAACTGTTAGTCACAACTATTTCCATACTTCACTTAACAGTTTTCAACTGTTTTCTCAAATTTCCTCTAACAGTTTTACCTTTACATGTCCAACAGTTTCCATTACTTAGCAAATTTCCCAACAATCTCCCCCTAACTTAAAGTATTGAACAATACATTTAAGTTGTTTGTTTTAAGGGTTCAACCATAGAAAAATTAACATAAGCAAAGAAAATATTAACATTAAATATGCAAATTCAAACTGTTACAATCAAAATATAAAAAGAAAAATTATTTTTTACTTGATTCTATGAGCTCCAACCTTTTCTTCACCCTCTTCATCAGATCTTCCTTCATGTTAGCAGGGCCATAGAACTTTGCTTTGAACATATACATAAGCTTTATTTTACCATGTTCAATAAACTCAAAATCAAACCAATGAGTTTTTCCCTTTCCCATTACCATATGATAAACTCTTGATTTGTCATATACCTTCATAGAAACTGTTAGTTCAGTCTGCACAACTGTTTCAGCAATTTTTGGTTGAATCACTACTGACTTTGAAGATTTCTCCCCTATTTTGATTGGAACTGTTTGAGAAGGGGTTCTGGCACTTGTTGTGGACTTTTTGAGCATTTGATCATGGACTTGAAGAACATTAGTAGCCTTCTTCAAAGTATTTGACAGAAACTTGATCTGTTTGTCTTGCTTGATGATTAATTCATTATGTTTGGCCAGAAGCTTGTCTTGTAGAAAGTTCCTCTTCTTGAGATAGAGGAATGCAGCAAATAATGGTACAAGTTCTGGATTCGTCAATGCTTTAAGTTTCATACTAGCCTCAATGTCAGAGAGTGTTGACCCTGTAAACATATCACTGGCAGAAATAATTGGTGTGTCACTCCTTGAAGTTCCCTCACCAGTACCCCTTGTTTCTTGGTACTAGGGATTTCCAGAAGCTGTTTGACCAGCCTCTGTTGCCGTGGTTGAGGTCTTAGCAATGTTAACACTGGCCTGCTCATCCCTTGCGGATGAAACAGTAGCATCAGCCACAAGAACCACATGATCACCTTCTAGTGGAGTGATCACCTCCTCATTGTACCTAGGAGACAATACTGGGGTTTCCCTTTGGATATTCTGCACAGGTGAATGCACCTGTGCAGGGTTAACAGTTTAGGGATTGGAGACAGTGGTGGAAGGAGCACCAACAGTTCTATTTTTCTTTTGAAACGTTATGAGTGGGGGGGCTTGTGTTGTAGCTTGAGACAAGGTAGTAGAGGGGAATGTTTGAGTATCATGAGTTGTGGGTTCTAGAGTTGGAGGTGTAGCAATAAGTGGGGCTTCATGCTCAACTCTAGCAGCTCTGTTTCTTGAAAGAAACTCCACCATTTCAGAGAGTGGTGGAGTTATAGCACCAGAGAAATTTTTGCCAATGATTAGCAACTTGGTCAATCTGGAGGCCACATGAGCAGAGGGAATTAAGACTCTCTTGTGTTTTTGAAGATTCGGCAACAAAGAGTTTAACAAAACTTGCACAAATCTGGGGTACATCAAAAAGAGAATATATTTGGTCCCGAGATGCTTTACCATGCCGTTAAAGATTAGTTTTGAAAAATTGAAGCAACGATTGTTGGCCAGACAGATCAAGGCCAAGGCAATGTTGCTTCCAAACTCATTCCACCCCGTTCTTTTGGGACTGATACACTGCTGGAGAGTATGAATCAGATACTTCCAGTGTGCGCAAAATTGTCCCTTATAGAAGGTAACCTTTCCCCTAGGACCCTCATACCCAAGTTTGACCAACTCAGCATGCAAAAATTCTAGTGAGACAGAATCAGAATACTCACCATTGCTATCATTGAGTTGAAGATGTTGGCGTATGGTATCCTCAGAGATTGAAACAGCTAAACCATCAACCTTTGAATCAATCCATTGTACTCCATCAGCTTCCCGGAGTGTAGCATGTTTCCAAAAATGGTCGATATGAGAAGTGTAGATGGTTGGATTTATGGAGAGAGCAGTGTGGAGAGTTGACATCAAGAGATAGTCAATTTATTTCATGAAAAGCATTGATATCAGCGGATTTCGAAAGGAAGGCAAGCATGTTGTGTTCTTTGACAAACGGAAGGGGAGCCATTGCGATTTGAGAGCAAAATTTCAGGGTTTTAGCGTTTGATCGAAGTTCAGTAAGCGTAAATGAAACTGTGAGGAGGGAATGGCTTATATATGTTTCGAATAGTAAATGCAATTCAAATGTCCTCAGAGTTTCTGCAAAGACTAAAATACCCTTTGAACAAAACTAACAGTTGAAGGAAATAACGAGCTAACAGTTGAGAACTGTTTTTGAAATAAACGTCAACTGTTATTGAAATGAAGTACTCCCCCTTAAATAAACATTCTGTTTGTCTAATAGTTGTGAACACCATGTACTAACAGTTGAAAACTGTTAGTTGTATCACATACAGCTGTTCCCTGAACACTTACTCAAAAAGTTGTTAGACAATAAACTAACAGTTGCAAACTGTTAGTGAGAAAACATAGATAAACAGACAACTGTTATTCCATGTTAATCTTTCCAATATTGGAGATCAAAAAGTTAAACCTGCTCACATCAAAAGCTTTAGTGAACAGATCAGCTAACTGATCATCAATATGGATTTTCATAACATGGATTAACCTTTTCTCATTGCAATCTCTAATGAAGTGAAACCTGATCTCAATGTGCTTTGTTTTAGAATGCTTCACTGGATTGTTGACAATGCTAATAGCACTTGTGTTGTCAACATAAATAGGTGTATTCAAGAAAGACATACCATAATCCAGAAGCTGATTTTCGATCCACAACACTTCTGAACAGCAACTTGATGCAGCAATATATTCAGCCTCAGCTGGTGAAGTTGAAACTGTTGTTTGTTTCTTGCACTGCCATGAGACCAACCTTGAGCCAAAGAATTGGCATCCTCTAGAGGTTGATTTTCTGTCCACATTAGCTCCACCATAGTCACTATCAGAGTATGCCACCAAATCAAAAGGTGAATCCTTAGGATACCAAAGACCCAGTTTTGGTTGGCCTTTGAGATATCTAAAGATTCTCTTTACAGCAAACAGGTGTGACATCTTTGGACTGCATTGAAACCTGGCACAAACACACACAACAAACATAATATCTAGTCTAGAAGCAGTTAAGTACATTAAGGAACCTATCATAGACCGGTACAAATGTATGTCTACTTCCTCCCCCTCAGGATCTGCTCCCAACTGTTTGTGTGTTTCCATTGGAGTGCTTGCCAGCTTCACATCTTGATAGACAAACTTGTCCAAAATGTCTTTAACATACTTCGATTGACTGAGAAATATACCAGTTGGCTTCTGCTTCACTTGTAATCCTAAGAAAAATGTGAGTTCTCCCATGGAACTCATCTGAAATCTCTTATGCATGATGACTTCAAACTCCTTGCACAGGCTGTCATCAGTGGATCCAAAGATTATATCATCAACATAGATTTGAACAAGCAAAATCTCTGTTTTAACAATCTTTGTAAACAATGTCTTGTCAATGGTGCCTCTCTTAAAACCATTCTTAAGCAGATATGATGATAGTGTCTCATACCAAGCTCTAGGAGCTTGATGCAATCCATACAATGCTTTATCCAACCTATATACCTTGTCAGGATACTTTGAGTCTTCAAAACCAGGTGGTTGGCACACATATACCTCCTCATCAATAGTTCCATAGAGAAAAGCTGACTTGACATCCATTTGATACACCTTAAATCCTTTATAGCTTGCAAAGGAAAGGAACAGTCTGATTGCTTCTATCCTTGCAACAGGTGCAAAGACATTATCATAGTCTATTCCTTCCTCTTGTGTATAACCCTGTGCAACAAGTCTAGCCTTGTTCTTGATTACAATCCCTCTTTCATCCTTCTTATTTCTGAACACCCACTTGGTGCAAATAGCTCTTTTGCCTCTTAGAAGTTCAACTAACTTCCAAACTTGCTGAATTTGAAACTGTAAGAGCTCTTCTTGCATTGCTTCTACCCATGAAGGGTCTTTTAAAGCCTCTACTGCTTTCTTTGGTTCTATCTGAGATAGAAAGCAGGCATTCACATCAAATTGTTCAAGATCCACATCACTATTTTCATTTTGCAGCATAGCTCTTGTTCTAACAGGAGTGGTTGGATCACAAATGATCTGCTCTATTGGATGATTCTTGTGAATTCTTGATGTAGGGATGTTTTCTTCAGTCAGTACATTCCCTAAATTTGACAAATTAATCTCAGATTCACTATCATTCCCAGAAGAGTTGCATCCCTGATCTGCAACTGTTTGATGTTCAGAATCAGTATGCTGTTGAGGAACATGAGATTCCATGTCCTTTGAAGGTTCAGCATCATCATTCATTAGACTAACAACATTTTGAATCAAAGGAATCACTACAAAGTCTTCAGTGGCTTTGTTTTCAACAACAGTTGTTGGATTTGAGCTAACAGTTTCAGAACTGTTTGAGACAGTTTGTGGATTTGCACTAACAGCTGTAGGAACACCTGCAACTGTTTCTGTATAATACTCAAAAGAAAGAGATTTAGACAATGCATTGTTGGAGAATGCCCACTGACACACGTATGCCGGGTCACTGCCAATGATGTGCGGGCCTATTGGGTCATACACCTAACTTCTACCCAAATAGCCCTAAATGGAAACAGCCGGTCAAAGTGGTCAAATTCCAGTTGACCTAGGCTTCACGACCGTGAAGGATGCTCTACGGGTCGTGAAGCAAGGTGTCCCCACGAGTCCTTACACGAGCATTATGGCTCGTGGACCAGAGTGGCTTCACGGTCCTTCACGGGCCGTGAAGGGATCATGAAGGATAAATGCGCCACAGATACCTCTACGACTTGTAAAAACACGGCACGGGCCATGGAGCTTTTAAGCTTCACGGGCGGTAACATCCCGTGAGAGGTCATGAAGCTAGGAATACTAAGTGGCGCTTGATTCTCATTGGCTTGTTGATGTTGGTCCAATAGGAATTAAGAGGTTGGCCGGCTAAGTGAGAATGAGGTCGGTTTTTGAGGTCTATATAAGGCATTAGCCTTATAAGCCTTGGAGCCTTTTGACAAAACTCTCCTCTTATACACACTTAAGCTTCAAAGGTTGTTCTTGTGAGGTATTTTGTGTGTGTTTCGAGAAATTAAAGAGGGTATTACAAGTGCAACAAGATCTTGGTGATTGTTGGTGACTTGCTTTGCTAGCACAAGGGTAAAGTTTTGGTGTATCACTTTGGTGGAAGATCTTGAAGGCTTCTTCTTCAAGAGTTTGATCATCCCAAGTATACACAACCTTTCCAGTAGCAAGGAGCTAAGGAGGAAGGTATAACCCTCTTACCTTTGTGTTGTTTGTTTGGTTGCATGCAGTGTCTTCAAGCTTTACCATTTATGGAGTTCATGGAAATTTTTGTTTTAAAATCCGTTTATATTTGTTTCCATTGCGTTCTTGTGTTCTTGGTGAATTCCTACATGCATCAATATCAAATAACCAATCAGGACCATTACCTACAATATTGATCCTATTCTCATTGAAGGAGACATTCATACTCTCTTCTATGATCCTAGTGACATTGTTAAAAACTCTGTATGCTTTACTCTGAGTGGAATATCCTACAAAGAATCCTTCTTCTGCTTTACTCTCAAATTTGCCTAATTGTGATTTGGTATTCAGGATAGTGTATGGACAACCAAATGGTTTGAAGAAGTTGATCAAAGGTTTTCGTTTAAGGAACAACTCATAAGGAGTTTTCCCTTTGGACTTGACTATTTGTACTCTATTCTGAACATAGCAGGCAGTGTTCACTGCTTCTGCCCAGAAAGTCATTGGGAGCCTAGAATCAGCTAACATGGATCTAGCAGCCTCTATCAAAGTCCTATTCCTTCTCTTAGCCACTCCATTCTGTTGAGGAGTCCTAGGCATACTAAACTGTCTTGCAATTCCTTTTTCCTCACAAAAGATATTTAACTCATAGTTCTTAAACTCAGAACAATTATCAGATCTAATGACTTTCACCTTTAAATCAGATTGATTCTCAATTCTAAGAATAAGAGACTTAACTAACTCAGCAGTTTCATCTTTAGTTCTAAGAAATTGAACCCAAGTAAATCTGGTGAAGTCATCAACTATGACTAAACAGTAAGCTTTCTTCCCTATACTGACCACAGATGTAGGACAAAAAAGATCCATATGCAACAGTTGTAAAGGAGTAGTAATGGAAGAAACTTCTTTGGGCTTATAAGAAGTTTTGTGTTGCTTGCCTTTGAGACAGGCTACACAATGATCATCACATGAGAATTCTTTTTGGGGCAAACCTCTTACCATATTGTTTTTAGTTAACAGATTCATGGATTTAAAGTTCATGTGACACATCCTTCTATGCCAAATAGCAGACTCATCATGAGATGCCTTTGAGAGTAAACAACTTAATACATTCTGTTTAGCAATCTTTTGTGTATCCAGACAGTATACATTATCCTTTCTAGTTGTTCTTAAAAGAACATCTTTTTCATCCAGTTTAAAATCTTTTGACAGGATAATGCATTAAGTGTCTGTAAACAAGACTTTGTTTCCATTGTCACAGATTTGAGAGACACTTAACAGATTGTATTTAAGTTGTTCAACAAAGAAAACATCATTAAAAGTAAGTGTACCTGCCTCCACAGCTCCTTTACATGTGATTCTTCCTCCCTTAGCATTTCCTCCAAATGCTACATATCCTTAATTGATTCTTCTGAAATCCTTCAAACAGTGTGGATTGCCAGTCATGTGCCTTGAGCATCCACTATCCACATGCTAAATTGATCCATGATCGGCCTTATGAATGCTCTGCACAAATAAAAATCAGTTAGCAGCAGGAAGTACTCAGGCCAGACAGGTCTTGGGTACACCATTCAAATCATAATACTTAAACAGAGTTTGATTCTTCTTGATTTCATCCAAATTAGACTTCTTTACTTTGTTTGAAGAGTATTTGGTGAGAACTTGTGGTTCCCAACTGTTGTGATTAACAATTGAGACTTTTGAACAAACAGTTTTTGAATTTGGTAAAACAGTTGAGTCACTTTGTAAAACAGTTTGATTTTCAGATTGATTTACAGTTTTAATCTCTTCAGAAACTGTTTGTTTTTGCAATTTAACCCAAGCCAGACCAACAGTTTTTGGTTTTGGCTTAACAGTTGAAGAACTGTTAGCTGGTTTTGATTTAACAGCTGTAGAACTGTTAGCTTGTTTTATGTGACTTGGTTTCTAGGTACTATAGATTTGTGGGTTATGATAATAGTTGTGAGCCAAGTGATTTGCTCTCCCACATATATAGCACCTTTTGGTTTTCACAATAGGCAAACCAGTTCTTTGTGACCAAAACTGGTTCCTATTTCTTTGATTTCCTCTCACTGGTGCTGAAGGAGGAAATTTTTGAACACCATGCTGTTTGCATGTGCATACAGGCACTTCAGTATGCCTTTTCACATATTTGGATTGATATTGTGCTTTTGAAGCTTCCTTCTTTGGCTTCTCAACTTGAAATTCATCAACCTTCTCTTTTCCTTTGGACTTAACACTAACAGTTGAGATGTTTGGTTTAAAACTGTTTGAGTTCTGTTTGGAACTGTTAGTGTAAAGTTGGGGACTGTTTGCAACAGTAGTGGAACTGTTTATAGAATAGACTTCTTTGAAAGGCTTTGTTTCACTGGTGAATGGTTCAGAGGAGGCTTTAACAAACATCACAGGTTGTAAAGAGGATTTTGGTGCTGTAGGTTCAAAACAAATGTGATTTTCAAATGAAATAACCTCTTCCTTCTTCACAATTCCCTCATTCTTGTCATCACTCACTTCATACACAACTCCTTCTTCTTCACTTTCAAGTTTTGGATCAGCTGACTTCAACTCTGCTTCTAATTGTTCATTGACATACCTATCAGCTACATCAGACATGGGAGTTATGTAATTGTGATTGTATGGAGGTGGGGTCTGTTTGTATCCTAAACCTGTTTTCACCTTATCTCTGATTTGAGATTGTAATAAGGTTTCAAGTTTAAGATTTGTTGCTTTGAACATACTTAAATCTATGTCTACACCTTCCAGCTTCTTGGTTAACTCTTCTACCTTACTTTCTTTCTCACTCAGCTTTTTCTTAAGATTATCAATCTCTTCCTGAAGCTGCTCCTTTTCCTACTTATGATACTTTCTATCATAATCCATTTGCAGTTCATTAGCCTGATAATCTTTGATTTTTTTTCAAAGCTTTCAATGACAGCACTGGTTTCATACCTTATCTCCTCCATTTTACTTAGAGCAGCACATACCTTTTTGTTGTGCTCTCTAAACCTTTTAACAATGGCTCTACATTCACCTGTACAGAGTTTAGAAGATACCTGTATGTCTTCTGATTCTGGTGAATCCAATTTGATGGAGGAGTCAGTCAATGCCATCAATGCTTTGTTGTGAGTGGCTTCCTCTTCTTGATCACTCCAATCAAATCCATGGCCTTCTTGTGAGACCAATGCTGATGAAGTTTGGTTTGATCTTTGTCCTTGATTCTGACCTTGTCCACCAGATCTGCATCCCCTTGCAAAGTGGCCAAGCTGTTGACATTTGAAGCATCTAACTTTTGATTTGTCAAACCCAGCCTTGCCATCAGCCCTGAAGTTCATGTTCTGCCTTCCAGTTCTTTTGATGAATCTTTTGGCTCTGACAGTTAACATAGCCATCTGCCACTTGAGATCCATCTCCTCAAGATCATCTGGATGCACTTGCTCAAGATCCTCATTGGTGAGAGTTGAATGTGCATGACTAGCAAGAAATGCTTCAAGCACAGCATCAGGAGTGTTTACATCTAATCCAACAACAGAACTAGTACCTGCACAACCATCAATAGAATTAGTTAAAGAATGGTTTGAGTCCATACCTGAGGATGATAGGAGAGCAGCATTGTGGCTAGGGATAACAGACTTTCTTTTTCCCTCTATTTCTCCCTCAAACACAATCAAACTGTTGTAAAGATCATCTAACTCTATATCTTCCAGAGAATCCTTAGTTCTCCATTGTGCAGCATAAACTGTCCACTCTTCACCTAAGGACCTAAGGAACTTCCTATTGATCTCATCTTGTTCTAGTCTAACCTTTGCACTCTCAAGTTGACTAACCAGCTTATAGAATCTATCAAAGATTTGAGTTATACTCTCATGCTTCCCACTAGTAAAGTTCTCATAAGCCTGTTTCAGAAGATCCCTTTGGTTCCTTTTGGAACTTGCATTCCCTGCAAACCTCTTCTCTAATGCATTCCACAGTTCATGAGCATCATCAAACTTCTTTAACTGATGCTGGAATTCATTGGGAATAGCAATCTGAAGAATGCTAAGAGCTTTCATCTCAATCATCCTCTCTTTCTTTTCAGCATCTGTTCTTGGTGGTGATTTCTTCTTTGGTTTTCCAGTTTCATCTAAATCAACAGTAGTAATGGGGTCCTTTTCTATGATTTCCCAAATAGCATAGTCCATTAATTGGACATGTTGCCTGATTCTTAGTTTCCACATCTCAAAATTAGTTGGTTTGAGCATGGGAACACGAATGTTTGACCCAGATCCAGTGTTGTCAGAAGATCCACCAGACTCCATTGCAGTTTGGTGATTGAAAAACACAATTAAACTTTAGAAAAACTTTAAATAATGAACCACAGTAGATTGGTGCAAAAACCTTCAACTGGTGATCAATGGAACCTTAATGATAAGACTCTGATACCACTTGTCAGGATCGGATATTGCTTAATACCAAATAACAAGAATTATCTTTTAAATTAAAGTTGTTAAAAAGACAATCTATAGTTTTGATCACAATCAATTAAGAAGTTGCGGAATCATACTTAATTGATTATAAAGGTTTTCAACACAAAAACAATTCAATCAATAAACACAAAATACTGCCAAACAAAGATGTTTATTAATAATCAATAACGATTACAATATTCATCTACACCTCCAATCTAACTTCTTATGTTAGACAAAGAACACAATTCGTTCTTAGGTTTCAAAAGAAACTTAGAGGCTAAAACACTTTCGGAAAGTAAATAAGAATACGAATGAATGCAAATCAATACGAACAAGAGATCTATATGTTTAGTAACAATATTATAATCGAGTATTTATAGACTCTTGATCCTCCTTGATAAGTTTACAATTAGGTAATCTTCTATCTTCTGAGATAATCTTGATAATCTTCGACTTTGATAAAGATATACTTCAAATCCACAAAGATAGCATTTTCCATGAATAGCTTAACTGAAACTGTTTGTTGAATGAAACAGTTTTGGTCTTCTTCTAACAGTCTTCTCTTCAAGGTCTTCTAACAGTTGTAAACACTTGAACTAACAGTTCTGAACTTTGTACTAACAGTTGTAATGCTCACAGCAACTGTTAGTCAAAACTGTTTTCATACTTCACTTAACAGTTTTCAACTGTTTTCTCAAAATTTCTCTAACAGTTTTACCTTTGCATATCCAACAGTTTCCATTACATTGCAAATTTCCCAACAGACTCGCTGCTGGGCTGCAGGGCGCCGGTCCCCCACCATCCTTGGGCCACCGCCACTAGGCTGCACTGGTGGTCTTGTGGTGGTTTTCAGTCACCTGAAAATTTTCATATATATATATATATATATATATATATATATATATATATCAAATTAAAAACTAGAAATCCTAAAAATATAATCATTTTAAAGTTTAAACCTTTAATCTATATCATAACTTGTTTTTAATTATAAACTTAAAACCATATGAACATAACTTGTTAATAAAGATTAGGATTTCAAGTTTTAAAGGTTAACCCTTTAATAAAAAACAAACTTGTTCTGAGTAATACTTTAAAACACATATTAACAAAACTTGTTAATATTTACATGATTAAAATCAATATATATATATATATATATACACACACACACCCATGAACAAAAATTTTAACCTTTTAAAAATTTTCCAATCTTAACCGGTTAAACCTAACTGATTTAACCTTACTGATCAAGATAAAACATTAATACTATAATGTTTAAACAAAAACTTGTTTAACCATTGAAGCTTGAATCTTCAAGACTAACAAACTTGTCAATCTCGATTCAAGAATCGAAGCTACAACTACTGCTCTATGATCGAAAGAGGTAAAATCTATTGTTTAAGGCACAAAAAAGCATATTAATCGAAGGTTATTGAGGTTATTGTTTACCATTCGAGTTCACGGTTTGATCTACAAAGGCCTTATTTTATGTGTTATTGGTTCGGATTTTCAAGGAGGAATGGCCTTATTTTTTGTGTTATTATGTTCAAGTGTTGGTCAAAATACCATAAGTGTGTTTGATTCGACCATGTTCTAAATTCTCACCATTCGATTGTGACGTCATTCGACCGTGAAAGAAAAAGTTTAAGTGATTGTCATTCGAGTGTGACTTCATTCGACCGTGAAAGAAACAGGGGAATTCGATCATGTTTCAATTTCAATTCACCTAAGTGTTTAAACTCATTCGATCGAGCAGCGAACCCTTAAGGAGTGTTGGTCCCTTGGTGAGAGTATCATCAAGCAAGTAATATGTAGATGGGGGGTTGAATACACTTTCTGCGAAAAATTGAACAAATCAATAAAAAGTGTTTCACTAATCAAATAACATGAAATCGAATGCTTTCATTAATAAGAACATGATTACAGGAACAATTAAGTAAGCAACACTTGATATGTAAACACCTAATGTAAATCAAATCTATCAATCTCTCAAACTTTGCTATCTATAATAAACTTATGATTACAGATAAAAACTGTGTATCAAGACTCGTAACACATACGATGGTTAGGTTGAGATGAGATTAGAGTCCCTCTAAACTTATCAGGAGATAAGTATTTATAATCTTGTTCCTACGGATCCTAAAAAAGTAGAAGTTATCCTAATCTGCTAACAAACTAACGGATAACTCGTAATCTTGAATCTTGAATCTTCTATCTTGAGTCTTCAATATTCAATCTTGATTCTGACGTCTTCTTATCCATGCCGTAGATATAGAGAGTAAAACGAATTTAAAACATATTTAAATTCTCCTAAACTGACTTCTTTAGTCAGGCTGAGTTAATCAGCTTTAAACTCTTCAAGCTGAGTCCTTCGAGAAAAAAACTCTAAAACAAACATGTACTAACATTTATAATGACTAACTCATCCTTAGAAGTCATAAGACTTCGCTATAACTTACTTAGCAACTATGTTGAGATGACTCAGTCTATAAGCTGAGTCACTCAGCTCGAAACGCATCAAGCTGAATACTCAACCTATACCTTAGGTGACACACACAGCTTATCAAGCATACTGATAAATTAACTTAGATATAGTCTAAGCTGATAAACTATATGCTCAGCTTATGCTCAGTCTGAAACACTATACGTGCTAAGTCTGATCAAGCTTCATAATTATGTTTAAGTTGTATTTAAAACCTATCTTACAAACTTAACTTTGTCTCATCAAATCTTAACTGATGAAATCATTTGACCAGCAAATTCCCCCTATTTAATGATGACAAAACCATCAAACAGTTCTTAAGTTTGTTGAACAGAATTATGTGTCAAATCTTAAACTTACAAAGATTTAATTTTTGAACTAATCAAATATTAATTGAACTTCTCAATTTTAATCGAACTTATCAAATTTAAGTTGAACATACCAACCAATCAGAATAATGAACACAAACTAATCAAATTGTTCAATCAAGCTGAACTCATCAGACTAAGAAATATGAACATATCATAAACAGTTGAACATATCAAACTAATACTTGTATTCATTAAATTGAATATATCAGAATACAAAATTTTGATCACTTAGATCATGCACACTTGGTGCTTACATATTATTAGAACTAATCTAAAAGTTACAAATAGAACTAATATATTACAAAATTATCTCTTGAACCCTGATGCGAAACTTCCCAAAGTATAATTTCTCTGTTGATCTCTTCTAACACCGTTTCAGCTTCTGCATCTCCCTTGAGTTCCTTTTGTTGCATACGAATGATCTTATTCAGCTTGTATCTCACAAAATGATTTGAACTTTCATCACCACAGCAACTCCTTATATTTAAGGCATCCTTAGCCTTCAAATAACATATCTCTGAAAGCTTTATCAAGCTAGGATTGCCTGCCTGATCCTTAAACATGAATCCCTGAACTGGTGTGTCAATAACTTGGTTCTCTTTGAATGCAACACCTTCAGGTATCTTAAATAAGCTCTCCCATTGCAGACCAGGAACTGGAACACATCTCAGCTCCTCAGCTCGAGAAATCTGCTTAGAGACTTCAGTTGTAATCTCTTGCTTGATCTGACTCTTTTTGAATTTCTTGAGCATCATTATTATTCGTTTCCACTCAATGTAGCCCATCATGTGAACATACCTCAGGTCCATTCCCACTGTTGACTTATCATCAAATAGGAAGTTGAAAATTATGGCTCCATTTACTCTGCTCAAAGGCATGCTCTTGATTTCCTTGCTGGTGCTTCTTCTAAAGTAGCATTCCTGAATTTCCGCATCTGTATACGGGATTGGATCAGGCCTTGGACCAAAATAATCAGCTTCAGCTTGAGCTAAAGCTTTTCTCTCTTTTTCTCTTTCTTGGTCCCTCACTTCCTTTTCTTTCCTCTTTTTCAGCTCAGCAATAGATATCCCAAGCTCATCAGCTTCCTCTTGCTCTATCATTTCAATCATTAGCCTCATAGCTTTCTCTTCCTTAGTTTCGGAGACATTGTCAACTTCAGATTCAGATTATACCACCTTTTCGCCTTTTAGCTGCAGGTTCCTCTTTCTCTTGCTCCCCCTCAATCTGAGCTTGTCTCTCTGCTTCATTTGCTAGCACTAGTAGAGCCTCAGCCTCACCTTGAACTAACTTAGCGTCAGCTTCAGCTTGAACCTTCTCCCCCTTTTTGTCATCATCAACATGGTTTAAAGTCTGTCTTTGTTGTAGAGCAGCAACTGCAGAGGCTATTTCTTTGACATCATTTGTCTGCTTTTCAAGCCTCTAATAGATTTGGCATTTGTGCTTCTTTTGCTTGAGGTGGAACAAACCAGACTGAGCTGTAATGTATGTATTTAGCTCTTGAATGCCTGAGGAGGTAGCTTCATCCTGAGGAGACTGACTCCTGCCCTTGAACTCAAATTGTTGTTCCTCTGAAGTGAAAGAGTTAAGGTTCTTAGGAGAGTGTTGTCAGGATCGGATATAGATTATATCAAATAACAAGAACTAACTTTTGAATAACAAATCAAAGTTGAATAAAAGTTAATCTTTAACTATGATCACAATCAACTAAGAAGTTGCGGAATCACACTTAATTGATTAAAGAAGATTTTGAACACAAAGAGATTCAATCAAACAGTAATTTTATTAATCAACGAGAATGATTACAATAGCAAACTTCACCCCCAATCTAACTTATTATGTTAGACGAAGAACACAGATTGTTCTTAGGTTTCTACGAGAAACTTAGAGGCTTAGCACTATTCAGAAAGCAAATTACAACTTGAAGAATGAATGCAAAAATATAATCAATGAGTACGTACAAATTATAAATTCTAATCTAGCAATTATATACTCCTTGATCTTCCTTGATTTGCTGACAGTTAGGTAATCTTCTATCTTCTGAGATAATCTTGATGATCTTCAAAGTATATCGAGATATCTTCAAAGATAGGGTTTTTCCGTATTTAGCTCAACCGAAACTGTTTAATGAATACAACAGTTCTTGGTTCTTCTAACAGTCTTCAGCTTCAAGGTCTTCAAACAGTTGTAGTAGTTTGTACTAAAAGTTCTGAACTCTATATAACAGCTTTAAAGTTCATAGCAACTGTTGGTTACAACTGTCTTCACAATTTCCACTAACAGTTCTAAACTGTTTCTTCAACACTTCTTCTAACAGTTTTGAACTGTTTTCCCAACACTTATTAACAGTCTTAACAGTTTTGATATTTGCATGTATAACAGTTTCAATGACTTAGCCAATTTCCCAACAATCTCCCCCTAACTTAAAGTATTGAACAATACACTTAAGTTGTTTGTTTTAAGGGTTCAATCATAGACAAATTAACATAAGTAAAGAATATATTTATCATTGAATGCAAAATCAAACTGTTATAATCAAAAATTCAAAAGATAGAAAAATTACTTTTTCTTTGATCTCAGAGATTCAAGTCTATCTTTGAATTTCTGAAGTAGCTCATCCCTTACTTTAGCTGGACCATAGAACTTGGCTTTCAATAAGTATTGGAGCTTGATCTGACCATGTTCGACGAAATCCATGTCAAACCATTCAGTAATTGCATTTTCCATTACCATGGAGTATACCCTTGGCTTAACATACACTTTAACAGATTGAATTGGAAAAGTTTCATCAGCCATCAGTATTGACATTATTTTCTTTGGGTTGCAAATACTTGTCAAATGTCTCATCAATAACTTAATTAGAGGTTGCTCAGATCCTCCATAATGCCTTGTTCCATACTCATACAATTCTTGTATGTCCCGCCTAGTAATACTATCCATCATTTGTAAGTAGCCTGTAAACTGTTCAATCTGATCATTCTCCCGTACAATGATTATACCTTCCTTTCCAGTATCAAACCTGACAACATCAAACTTCCATTCTTTAATGTGAGACTTCTGGCCAAAATGTTCTTTTACAAACTTGTTAACACCTTTTTCAACATCGACCAAGAGCCTATCTTGAATGATAGTTTTAACCATTTTAGCTTTGATGGTTTGATCTATTTGGGTTGGTTGGACAACTTTGGATATTTAGGGTTTGGATTGTAGAGGTTGAGACTTCTTCTCAGTTACTGACTTAGGAAGTTGAGGTTGTTTCTTTTTCACAATTCTTTTTCTTTTAACTCCCTTAGCAGCCTTTTCTTGCTTTTCTTCCTCATCAATCTGAGATGTGATCTCATCAGCTAGCTTCTTTGCTACTTCAAGATCTTTCAATTCTTGTTCCCTTTGCTCAGCTGCTAGCCTTAATGCAAATTCATGATCACGCTCTTCTTGTTGTTGTTTTGAAAGCTTGAGCTTAGGACAAGCAACAACAACTTCCTGACCTTTGCCTAGAACAGGGGGCAACTTAGATTCTTTCTTTCCTTCCAGGATGACTATGCCTTTAAACCCTTTCTTTGGTGGTAAAGATTCTAACTTAGCAACCTTTCCATCAAGCCATCCATCATCTATTTTCTGTGCCATTCTAGAAGAACTTATTCCCAGATATTGAGCACTAATTTCAACCAAGTAGTTCTGCTTAACTTTTGACCAAGATTTGAAAATCTCAGTGCTTGGAACATTTGCAGTTGACACCATCCTGTTGATTAGTACCCTATCAACACTTGAGAGCTGTTCTTCTTCTTCTTTATTAACAGTTTGGACACTTGCAACTGTTTGTTCACTTGGTGCAACTGTTGTGCCTTCAGCTGCAACAATTTGTGTACTAGATGCAACTGTTAGTTCATCCACTACAGCTGTTTGTTCTGGCACTTCAGCAACTGTTGGTAATGAACTCTCCCCCTCTTTGATAGGAACAGTTGAAGGAGGTCTTGCAGCAGCTGTCAACTGTTGTAGTACTTGATCATGCAGTTTTAGCACCTCATTAGCATGCTTCAAATTGTTGGTCAAAACCTTAATTTGCTTATCTTGTTGAAGAATCCTTTTGTTTTGTAAGGCAATCTTATTTTTTAGTTGTATATATGCAGAAAAGAAGGGTGCAATGTTGGAATCCGTCATTGCTTGGTGTTGCATTCTAGCCTCAATGTCAGCCAGTGTTGCCACTGTTAACATATCATTGACAGATAAAACTGGTGGTTCACTCAATTGAGATTCCACACCAGTACCCCTCTTTTCTTGGTACTGGGGATTTCCAGAAACTGTTTGACCAGCCTCTGTTGCCGTGGCTGAGGTCTTAGTTATGTTAACCATGTCATGTTCACCTCTTGCGGGTAAAACAGTAGGATTAGCCTCAAATACCACATGATCACCCTCTAATGGAGTGATCACCTCCTCATTGTGCTTGGGAGACAGCACAAGGGGTTCCCTTTCGATATTCTGCATAGGTGAATGCACCTGTGCAGGGTTAACAGTTTCAGTTTCATGAACTTTGGTGGAAGGAGCACCAACAGTTCTTTTCCTCTTCTTTTGAAATATTTTTAGTGCAGGGGCTTGTGTTGTAGCTCATTCAAAGGAAGCAGAAGGGATAATTTGAGTATCGTGAGCTGTGGGTTCTAGAGGTGGTGGTGTAGCAATAAGTTGGGCTTCATGCTCACCCCTGGCAGCTCTGTTTCTTGAAAGAAACTCCATCATTGTAGAGAGTGGTGTAGTTATGGCACCTGAGAAATTCTTCCCATTAACCATCAACTTGCTCAATGTGGAGGCCACATGAGCAGAGGGAATTAGGACCCTCTTGTGTGCTTTAAGATTTGGCATAAAAAAGTTTAGCAAAACTTGCACAAATCGCGGGTACATCAAAAAGAGACCATATTTGGTTTCTAGATGCTTTACCATTCCATTAAAGATCATTTTTGAGAAATTAAAAGCTCTGTTGTTGGCTAAACAAATGAGTGCGAGAGCAATGTTGCTCCCAAATTCATTCCAGCCAGTTCTCTTAGGGCTCATGCACTGCTGGAGAGTATGGATAATGTACTTCCAGTGCGAGCAAAATTGCCCTTTGTAGAAGGTGCCCTTTCCCCTAGGGCCCTCATATCCCAACTTTACGAGTTCAGCATAAATAAACTCAAGTGATACAGAATCAGAATACTCACCATCCTGATCATTCAGTTGTAGTTGTTGGCTTATTATGCTTTCAGAGATGGAGACAGTGATATCATCCACCATAGAGTCGATCCATTTCACTCCATTTTCTTCCCTTAATGAGGCATTTTTCCAGAACTGATCAATATGAGAGAGGTAAATGGTGGGGTTGACCTTAAGAGCATGGTGGAGAGTGGAGAGTGAGAGGTAGTCAATCACATCATGGAAAGCACCGAGATGATCGGGTTTGGACAAATATGTGAGCATGTTGTGTTCCTTTACGAATGGAAGGGGAGACATTTTGATTTCGATCGCTGAGAGTTGTTGAGAGATTAGGGTTTGTTTCTGATCAAAGTTCGTTTTGGACGTGTGAGTTGCTTGGTAAGGAGGGAATTGCCTTATATATGTTTCGAATGTTGAATGCAATTCAAAGTTTCCAAAATTCTGCAAAGACCAAAACACCCTTTAATAGCTTAACAGTTGACGGAAAAAATGAACTAACAGTTGAAGAACTGTTTTCATAAGAGGTAACAACTGTTATTTAAAAGTTAACTCCCTTTTGTTTGATCATTTATTTGGATTAACAGTTGTTTAGTGTTTACAACTGTTCTCATTTCTCCCCCTTAGTTGACGAATTTCTCCCCCTCAGTTGCACATGGACTTTGCCTAACAGTTGTGGAAGTCATATACTAACAGTTGAAAACTGTTAGTATTAATTGAAACAGAATTGTGCAACTGTCAAACAAACTTTAGCTCATATATATCAAATGCTGAAGCAACAATAACAAACCATTAGTGAACACAATCATCAACATAAGATGTATTTTATTCATGATAATCACAATTGAGCTACAATAATTATGGGAAAACAATACTGTCTTTTGCCAAATGGCAGACTCATCATGAGATGCCTTTGAGAGTAAACAACTTAACACATTCTGTTTAACAATCTTTTGTGTATCTAAATAGTATACATTATCTTTTCTAGGTGTTCTCAAAAGAACATCCTTCTCATTCAGTTTAAAATCTTTTGACAGAATAATGCATTCTGAATCTGTAAAAAAAACTTTGTTTCCATTGTCACAGATTTGAGATACACTTAACAGATTGTACTTAAGCTGTTCAACAAAGAAAACATCATTAAATGTAAGTGTACCTACCTCAACAGCTCCTTTACCTGTGATTTTTCCTCCCTTAGCATTTCCTCCAAATGCTACAAATCCACCATTGATGCTTCTGAAATCCTTCAAATAGTGTGGATTTCCAGTTATGTGCCTTGAGCATCCACTATCCACATGCCAGATAGATCCATGATTGGCCCTATGAATGCTCTGCACAAATAAAACCAGTTAGTAGCAGGAAGTACCCAGGCCATGCAGGTCTTGGGTACACCATTTAAGTCATAGTACTTAAACAGAGTTTGGTTCTTTTTTATTTCATCCAAATTAGATTTCTCTAATTTGTGTGAGGAATACTTTGTAAGAACACGTGGTTCCCAACTGTTGTGATTAACAGTGGATACCTTTGAAAAAACAGCTGGTGGAGTTGGTAAAACAGATGAATCAACTTGTGATTCCTTTTGATTTTCAGTTTGAAGAACAGTTTTACCCTCTCCAGAATCAGTTTGCTTTTGAATTTTCATCCAAGCCAAACCAACAGTTTTTGGTTTTGTTAAAACAGTTTTGGAACTGTTAGTTGGTTTGGATGTAACAGTTGTAGAACTGTTTGCCTGTTTTGGTTTAACAGTTTTAGAACTGCTATTTTGCTTTGACTTAACAGTTTTAGTACTGTTATTTTGTCTTTTGGGACTTTTGTTTTGAGTGCCATTGGTCTGTGGATTATAGTAACAATCTTGAACTAAATGATTAGATCTCCCACAGATGTAGCACTTTTTGGTTTTCACAATAGGTAAACCAGTTCTTTGTGACCAGAATTGATTCCTATTTCTTTGATTTCCTCTAACAGCTGCAGATTGAGGAAACTTTTGGACACCATGCTTTTGGCATGTGCATGCAGACATTTCAGTATGCCTGTTCTTAGACTTGGGTTTAGCCTGAGATTTTGGAGCTTCCATCTTCTTCCTTGCATACACAACCTCACCAACTTTCTCCTTTCTTTTGGCTTTTGTACTAACAGTTGGGCTTTTTGGCTTAGAACTGTTTGGGTTCTTTTTAGAACTGTTAGTGTAAAGATGGGGATTATTGGCAACAGTTGTGAAACTTTTTATGGTTTGGATAGCTTTGAAGGTGTTGGCTCAGTGGTGAGGGGTTCTGTGGATGCTTTTACAAACACCACAGGCTTGAAAGATGGTTTAGTGGGTATGGGTTCACAACAGATGTGATTTTCATATGGAATCACCTCATCTTTCTTCACAACTCCCTCATCATCACTTACTTCCTCCACAAATCCTTCCTCATCACTTTCAAATGGTGGATTAGCTGACTTCAGTTTCTCTGGTAATGATTCATTAACATACCTATCAGCTACATCAGACATGGGAGTTATGTAGTTGTGATTGTATGGAGGTGGGGTTTCCTTATATCCAAGTCCAGTTTTCACCTTGTCTCTCACTTGAGATTGTAGCAGAGTCTCAAGCTTAAGATTTGCAGCCTTGAACATTCCAAGATCAATGTCCACACCCTCCAATTTCTTTGTGAGTTCATCCACCTTGCTTTCTTTTTCCACCAATTTCTTTTTCAGACTATCAATCTCATCTTGAAACTGCTCTTTCTCCCACTTATGATATTTTCTATCATAGTCCATTTGCAGTTCATTAGCCTGATAGTCTTTAATTTTCTTTTCAAGATCTTCTATCACAGCAGTATACTCATACCTTCTCTCCTCCATTCTACTTAGAGCAGCACATACTTTCTTATTGTGCTCTCTAAACCTCTTAACAATAGCTCTACATTCACCAGGACATAGTTTAGAAGATACCTGTATGTCCTCAGATTTTGGTGATTCCATCTTGATGGAGGAGTCAGTCAATGCCATCAAAGCTTTATTGTTTGTAGCCTCTTCAGCTTGATAACTCCAATCAAATCCATGGCCTTCTTGTGAGACCAATGCTGAGGAGGTTTTATTCTGAGTTGGCCTCTGACCTTGATTCTGGACTTGTCCACCAGATCTGCACTCTCTTGCAAAGTGGTTAAGCTGTTGACATTTGAAGCATCTCACCTTTGACTTGTCAAATCCAGCCTTGCCATCAGCTCTGAAATTCATGTTTTTCCTTCCAGTCCTTTTGATGAACCTCTTGGCTCTAACAGTAAGCATGGCCATCTGCCATTTGAGATCCATCTCCTCAAGATCATCAGGGTGCACTTGTTCAAGATCCTCATTGGTGAGTGTTGAATGTGCATGACTGGCAAGAAAAGCTTCAAGAACAACATCTGGAGTGTTCACATCTAGTCCAACAGCAGAACTAGTACCTGCACAATTATCAAAAGAGTTAGTTAAAGAATGGTTTGATTCCATACCAGAGGATGACAGGAGAGCAGCATTGTGGCTAGGAACAACAATTTTTCTTTTTCCCTCTATCTCTCCCTCAAACACTATCAGACTATTATAGAGATCATCTAACTCTATGTCTTCAAGAGAATCCTTGGTTCTCCATTGTGCCGCAAACACAGTCCACTCATCACCTAGAGAACTAAGAAACTTTCTATTGATCTCATCTTGATCAAGCCTAACCTTAGCACTCTCTAGTTAGCTCACCAGCTTGTAAAACCTATCAAAGATTTGGGTGATACTCTCATTCTTTCCACTGGTGAAGTTCTCATAGGCTTGTTTAAGAAGATCTCTTTGGTTTCTCTTAGAACTAGCATTCCCAGCAAACCTCTTCTCCAGAGCATTCCAAAGTTCATGAGCATCATCAAATTTCTTGAATTGATGTTGATACTCATTGGGAATTGCAATCTGGAGGATGCTGAGAGCTTTCATCTCAATCATTCTATCCTTCTTTTCAGCATCTGTCTTTGGTGGTGGCTTCTTCTTTGGTTTTCCATTCTCATCCAGATCAATGGGATTAGTGGGAACAGTTTCAATGATTTGCCAAACAGCATAGTCCATTAGTTGGACATGCTGCTTGATTCTTAGTTTCCACATCTCAAAATCAGATGGTTTGAGCATGGGAACACGAATGTTGGACCCAGACCCATTGTTATCAGAAGAACCTCCCGAATCCATTGAAACAAATTGAAACAAATTGATTGAAAAACAGTTTTGAAAAATAAAGCAAAGTGATGCAAAAACCTTCAACTGGTGATCAAAGGAACCTTAATGATAAGGCTCTGATACCACTTGTCATGATCGGATATAGATTATATCACATAAAAAGAACTAACTTTTGAATAACAAATCAAAGTTGAATAAAAGTTAATCTTTAACTATGATCACAATCAACTAAGAAGTTGCGGAATCACACTTAATTGATTAAATAAGATTTTGAACACAAAGAGATTCAATCAAACAGTAATTTTATTAATCAACGAGAATGATTACAATAGCAAACTTCACCCCAATCTAACTTATTATGTTAGATGAAGAACACAGATTGTTCTTAGGTTTCTACGAGAAACTTAGAGGCTTAGCACTATTCAGAAAGCAAATTACAACTTGAAGAATGAATGCAAAAATATAATCAATGAGTACGTACAAATTATAAATTCTAATCTAGCAATTATATACTCCTTGATCTTCCTTGATTTGCTGACAGTTAGGTAATCTTCTATCTTCTGAGATAATCTTGATGATCTTCAAAGTATTTCGAGATATCTTCAAAGATAGGGTTTTTCCGTATTTAGCTCAACCGAAACTGTTTAATGAATACAACAGTTCTTGGTTCTTCTAACAGTCTTCAGCTTCAAGGTCTTCAAACAGTTGTAGTAGTTTGTACTAACAGTTCTGAACTCTATATAACAGCTTTAAAGTTCACAGCAACTGTTGGTTACAACTGTCTTCACAATTTCCACTAACAGTTCTAAACTGTTTCTTCAACACTTCTTCTAACAGTTTTGAACTGTTTTGCCAACACTTATTAACAGTCTTAACAGTTTGATATTTGCATGTATAACAGTTTTAATGACTTAGCCAATTTCCCAACAAGTGTTTGGGTGCATCATCCAATAGTTGGTGTATACCCTCAAAGTCATGTGTACCAGATGTTGTACCATGTAACTCACCTTGGTATTGAGGTCAATCATTAACAAGTCGTGCAGGAGACTGTGAGAAGTGAAGAGAAGTAATTGGGCTTGAAATGTGATGAGTCTAAGGAGATGGTTGGCTTATGTGGTGAGTGGGGGGTGACTGACCCTTCAGATCTTCAATGTTACCTGAGTGTGTCTGCTCATGCACAGTAGTAGGCTCTCCCATGGTTCGAGTAAGTGTGGGCTGAGTAGTCACCATACCCAGGTTAGGCTGTTGGGTTTGAATGAGCCTTGAGGTTGGCACCTGAAGAGTATGTGTCTCCCCCTCAACTCCTGCCAGTGGAGGAATCAATGTGATTTCATCTTTAGTGGTACCTTTCATTGTGGCACCACCTTTGGCAGTTTTTCTAATATTGGTTTGGATATTTTCCTTGGTAGCAATGGGCACACCAAGATTGGCTTCCGATTGGATTTTATGATGGAAACAAGGTGGAGGAGATGGGTTAGACTGGGTTGGGCTTACCACAGTATTATCTCCAAAAGAAGATGGAGAAAAGTAAGAAGAAGAAGATAGTGGAGAAGTCATACCTGGTGCAGCTTCAGTGGTTGCTGGCTCAGCTTGAGCAGAGTGCTCAACTTGAACCTCTGGGTCAGCTTGAGCTGCTCCCCCTTGAGTAAACCCCTCAGCTTCACTTTCTGATGAAGCTCTCTCAGCTATCCATTGCATAGGCTCACTGACGCCCTCTTGCTCTGGAAAGATGTTGTTGTTGAACATCTTGGAGCTGAGTGCTAGTGTGAGGAACATATCCTGACCAGCTTCATATAGTGCCATCCCTAGCTCAGCCTCAACTGCCAAGGACAAGTACCTTATAAAAGGCACATGAAGATCCCTTGTGGTCTTCATCACTTGGACCTTGAGTTCGTTGAAGAGAAGTAGTTCATAATCCACATTGCGTGCAAAATAAATGTTGTACAGCAGCTGCATCTCAAACTCATTGACCTGGTCCAGTCCTCCAAACTTGGTTCCAAGTGAACGGATCACTGTGGACACCATAAATCCCAATCCGGTTGGAAAGGTGGCCTTTTTTATTGCACCCTCTGTTTTGTGGGTGACCCATTCTTGATAGGACTGGCCTTGCCACCTGCCTTGTCACAGCAGGCTTGAACACATCGTTTTGAGGGAGTTGAAGAACTTCCCTTAGCCTTTGACCTATGTTGGGAAATAATCTAAGTTATTGAGCATGAAAATGAGAACTGTTTGGTAAAGGTTGGTGAAACAGTTTAAAACTGTTTGTTGAAAATATGATAACAGTTGTAACTAACAATTGCTGCAAGGTTTACAACTGTTAGTTCAAAAGTTCAGAACTGTTAGTTGGCAAAGTCAAAACTGTTAGAAGACCTTGAAGCTGAAGACTGTTAGAAGACTAAAGAACTGTTGTGTTCATTAAACAGTTTCTGTTGAGCTATATTTGGAAAATCCTATCTTAGAAGATATCTCGAAATACTTTGAAGATTAACAAGATTATCTCAGAAGATAGAAGATTACCTAACTGTCAACAATTCAAGGAGGATCAAGAGTCTATATATACTTCATTAGATGATCAATTGACAACGACGACTTGATCTCATTATTCAAAGCATTTGTTCTTATTGTTATTTATTTCTGAAAGTGTTTTAGCCTCTAAGTTTCTTGTTGAAACCTAAGAACAGTCTGTGTTCTTCGTCTAACAGAATAAGTTAGATTGGGGGTGAAGTTTGCTTTTGTAATCATTCTGGTTGGTTAATAAAACTACTGTTTGATTGAATTAATCTTTGTTTAAAACCTTCTTTAATCAATTAAGTGTGATTCCGCAACTTCTTAGTTGATTGTGATCATAGTTAAAGATTAACTTTTATATTACTCTGATTTATTATTTAAAAGTTAGTTCTTGTTATTTGATATAATATATCCGATCCTGACAAGTGGTATCAGAGCCTTATCATTAAGGTTCCTTTGATCACCAGTTGAAGGTCTTTGCTTTACCTTGCTTTATTTTTCAAACTGTTTTTCTTTTAAATCAATTTGTTTCAATGGATTCGGGAGGTTCTTCTGATAACAGTGGATCAGGGTCTAACATTCGTGTTCCCATGCTCAAACCATCTGATTTTGAGATGTGGAAACTAAGAATTAAACAGCATGTCCAACTAATGGACTATGATGTTTGGCAAATCATTGAAACTGTTCCTACTAATACCATTGAACTGGATGAGAATGGAAAACCAAAGAAGAAACCACCACCAAAGACAGATGCTGAAAAGAAAAGTAGAATGATTGAGATGAAAGCCCTCAGCATCCTTCAGATTGCAATTCCCAATGAGTATCAACATCAATTCAAGAAATTTGATGATGCTCATGAACTTTGGAATGCTCTGGAAAAGAGGTTTGCTGGGAATGCTAGTTCTAAGAGAAACCAAAGAGATCTTCTTAAACAAGCCTATGAGAACTTCACCAGTGGGAAGAATGAGAGTATCACCCAAATCTTTGATAGGTTTTACAAACTGGTGAGTCAACTGGAGAGTGCTAAGGTTAGGCTTGATCAAGATGAGATAAATAGAAAATTTCTTAGGTCTCTAGGTGATGAATGGACTGTGTTTGCTGCACAATGGAGAACCAAGGATACTCTTGAAGACATAGAGTTAGATGACCTCTATAATAGTTTGATAGTGTTTGAGGGAGAGATAGAGGGAAAAAGAAAAACTGCTATCCCTAGTCATAATGCTGCTCTCCTATCTTCCTCAGGTATGGAATCAAACCATTCATTAACTAACTCTCTTGATAGTGGTGCAGGTACTAGTTCTGGTGTTGGACTAGATATGAATACTCCAGATGCAGTTCTTGAAGCTTTTCTTGCCAGCCATGCTCATTCAACCCTCACCAATGAGGATCTTGAACAAGTGCACCCTGATGATCTTGAGGAAATGGATCTCAAATGGCAGATGGCCATGCTTACCGTTAGAGCCAAGCGATTCATTAAAAGAACTGGAAGGCAAAACATGAACTTCAGAGCTGATGGCAAGGCTGGATTTGACAAATCAAAGGTTAGATGCTTCAAATGTCAACAACTTGGCCACTTTGCAAGAGAATGCAAATCTGGTGGACAAGTTCAGAATCAAGGTCAGAGGCAAACTCAGAACCATACCTCCTCAGCATTGGTCTCACAAGAAGGCCATGGATTTGATTGGAGTGATCAAGCAGAGGAGGCTACCAGCAACAAAGCTTTGATGGCATTGACTGACTCCTCCATCAAGATGGATTCTCCAGAATCTGAGGACATACAGGTATCTTCTAAACTATGTCCTGGTGAATGTAGAGCTATTGTTAAGAGATTTAGAGAGCACAATAAGAAAGTATGTGCTGCTCTAAGTAAAATGGAGGAGAGAAGGTATGAGTATACTGCTGTGATAGAAGATTTTGAAAAGAAAATTAAAGACTATCAGGCTAATGAACTGCAAATGGACTATGATAGAAAATATCATAAGTGGGAGAAAGAGCAGTTTCAAGATGAGATTGATAGTCTGAAAAAGAAGTTGGTGGAAAAAGAAAGCAAGGTGGATGAACTCACAAAGAAATTGGAGGGTGTGGACATTGATCTTGGAATGTTCAGGGCTGCAAACCTTAAGCTTGAGACTCTGCTACAATCTCAAGTGAGAGACAAGGTGAAAACTGGCCTAGGATACAAACAAACCCCACCTCCATACAACCAAAACTACATAACTCCAATGTCTGAGGTAGCTGACAGATATGTTAATGAACCTTTGGAAGATGAACTTAAGTCAGCTGATCCAAAGTTTGAGAGTTATGAAGATGAAGTTGTGTCAGTAGTAAGTGTTGAAGATAATGAGGAAGTTGTGAAGAAGGATGAAGGTATTCCATATGAAAATCACATCTTGTGTGAGCCCATTCCCACAAAATCATCTTTACAACCTGTGGTGTTTGTAAAAGCATCCACTGAACCCCTCACCAATGAGCCAAAATCCTCAAAAACTGTTAACTCTATTAGCAGTTCCACAACTGTTACAAATAGTCCTCATCTTTACACTAACAGTTCCAACAAGAACCCAAACAGTTCTAAGCTAAAAAGCCCAACTGTTAGTACCAAAGCCAAAGGAAAGGAGAAAGTTGGTGAAGTTGTGTATACTAGGAAGAAGAAGGAAGTTGCAAAACCTCAGGCTAAACCCAAATCTAAGAAAAGGCATACTGAAGTGCCTGCATGCACATGTCAAAAACATGGTGTCCAAAAGTTTCCTCAATCTGCAGCTGTTAGAGGAAATCAAAGAAATAGGAACCAATTCTGGTCACAAAGAACTGGTTTACCTATTGTAAAAACCAAAAAGTGCTACATTTGTGGAAGATCTAATCATTTAGTTCAAGACTGTTACTATAACCCACAGATCAATGGCACTCAAAACAAAAGTCCCAAAAGACAGAATAACAGTTCTAAAACTGTTAAGCCAAAACTGGCAAACAGTTCTAAAACTGTTACATCCAAACCAACTAACAGTTCCAAAACTGTTTTAGCAAAACCAAAAACTGCTGGTTTGGCTTGGATGAAAATTCAAAAACAAACTGATTCTGGAGAAGGTAAAACTGTTCTTCAAACTGAAAATCAAAAGGAATCACAAGTTGATTCATCTGTTTTACCAACTCCACCAGCTGTTTGTTCAAAGGTATCCACTGTTAATCACAACAGTTGGAAACCACATGTTCTTACAAAGTATTCATCACACAAATTAGAGAAATCTAAGTTGGATGAAATCAAAAAGAACCAAACTCTGTTTAAGTATTATGACTTGAACGGTGTACCCAAGACCTGCATGGCCTGGGTACTTCCTGCTACTAACTGATTTTATTTGTGCAGAGCATTCATAGGGCCAATCATGGATCTATCTGGCATGTGGATAGTGGATGCTCAAGGCACATGACTGGAAATCCACAATGTTTGAAGGATTTCAAAAGAATCAATGGAGGATTTGTAGCATTTGGAGGAAATCCAAAGGGAGGAAAAATCACAGGTAAAGGAGCTGTTGAGGCAGGTACACTTACATTTAATGATGTTTTCTTTGTTGAACAGCTTAAGTACAATCTGTTAAGTGTATCTCAAATCTGTGACAATGGAAACAAAGTTTTGTTTACAGATTCAGAATGCATTATTCTTTCAAAAGATTTTAAATTAAATGAGAAGGATGTTCTTTTAAGAACACCTAGAAAAGATAATGTATATTGTCTTGATCCACAAAAGATTGCTAAACAGAATGTGTTAAGCTGTTTACTCTCCAAAGCATCTCATGATGAGTCTGCCATTTGGCATAGAAGGATGTGTCACATGAATTTTAAAACCATGAACTTGTTAGCTAAAAACAGTTTGGTAAGAGGTTTGCCCCAAAAAGAGTTCTCATGTGATGATCATTGTGTGGCATGTCTTAAAGGCAAGCAACACAAAACTTCTTATAAGACCAAAGAAGTTTCTTCTATTACTGCACCTTTACAATTGTTACACATGGACCTTTTTGGTCCTACATCTGTGATGAGTATAGGGAAGAAAGCATATTGTTTAGTCATAGTTGATGACTTCACCAGGTTCACATGGGTTCAATTTCTTAGAACAAAGGATGAAACAGCTGAGTTAGTTAAGTCCCTTATTCTTAAAATTGAAAATCAATCTGATTTGAAGGTGAAAGTCATTAGATCTGACAATGGTTCTGAATTTAAGAACTATGAGCTAAACAGTTTTTGTGAAAGTAAAGGTATTGAAAGACAGTTTAGTGCTCCTAGGTCTCCCCAACAGAATGGAGTTGCTGAGAGAAGGAATAGGACTTTGATAGAGGCTGCTAGGTCAATGTTAGCCGATTCTAGACTTCCAATGACATTCTGGGCAGAAGCAGTGAACACTGCCTGCTATGTTCAGAATAGAGTACAAGTAGTCAAGTCCAAAGGGAAAACTCCTTATGAGTTGTTTCTCAAGAGAAAACCTTTAATCAACTTCTTCAAACCGTTTGGTTGTCCGTGCACTATCCTTAATACCAAGTCACAGTTAGGCAAGTTTGAGAGTAAGGCTGAAGAAGGTTTCTTTGTAGGATACTCCACTCAAAGTAAAGCTTATAGAGTTTTTAACAATGTCACTAGAATCATAGAAGAGAGTATGAATATCTCTTTCAATGAAAATAGGATCAATATTGCAGGTAATGGACCTGATTGGTTATTTGATATTGATGCATTCTCTAAATCTCTTTCTTTTGAGTATTCTACTGAAACAGCTACAGGTACCCCAACAACTGTTGGTGAAAGTCATCAAACATCTTCCTCCAGCCCAAACAGTTTTGATACTGTTAGCTCAAAACCAACAACTGTTGGTTCAAACAAAGTTACTGAAGACTTTGTTGTGATTCCTATGCTTCAACAAGAGTTCTCCAACGCTGTTGATCCATTGATGGATGCTGAATCTTTAAAGGACATGGAATCCCATGATCCTCAACATCACACTGACTCTGCTGATCAAGTGTGTGATAACGCTGAAAATTCAAGTGAATGTGAGTTTGATCTGTCTAATCTAGGGGATGAACTGACTGAAGAAAACATTCCTACATCAAGAGTTCACAAGATTCATCCAATATCACAAATAATTGGAAATCCAACCACTCCTATCAGAACAAGAAATATGCTGCAAAATGAAAATAGTGGTATGGATCTTGCCCAATTTGACGTGAATGCTTGCTTTTTGTCTCAAATAGAACCAAAGAAAGCAATTGAGGCATTGAAAGATCCTTCATGGGTAGAGGCAATGCAAGAGGAGCTCTTACAATTTCAAATTCAGCAAGTTTGGAAGTTGGTTGAGCTTCCAAGAGGTAAAAGAGTAATTGGCACCAAGTGGGTGTTCAGAAACAAGAAAGATGAAAGAGGAATTGTTATCAAGAACAAAGCAAGACTGGTTGCACAAGGCTACACACAAGAGGAAGGAATAGACTATGATGATGTTTTTGCACCTGTTGCAAGGATTGAAGCCATTAGGATATTTCTTGCTTTTGCAAGCTTCAAAGGATTTAAGGTGTATCAAATGGATGTCAAGTCTGCTTTTCTATATGGCACTATTGATGAGGAGGTATATGTGTGTCAACCCCCTGGCTTTGAAGACTCAAAGTACCCTGACAAGGTATATAGGTTAGATAAAGCCCTATATGGTCTACATCAAGCTCCTCGAGCTTGGTATGAGACATTGTCATCCTATCTCCTTGAGAATGGTTTTAAGAGAGGCACAATTGACAAAACATTGTTTACAAAGATTGTTAAAACAGAGATTTTGCTTGTTCAAATCTATGTTGATGATATAATCTTTGGATCCACAAATGACAGCTTGTGCAAAGAATTTGAAGCTGGCAAACAGAAGCCCACTGGTATTTTTCTAAGCCAATCTAAGTATGTCAAGGACATATTGGACAAGTTTGGCTATCAAGATGTGAAGCTGGCAAGTACTCCAATGGAAACACACAAACAGTTGGGAGCAGATCCTGAGGGGGAGGATGTTGATATACACCTCTATCGATCAATGATTGGTTCATTAATGTACTTAACTGCTTCTAGACCTGATATAATGTTTGCTGTTTGTGTTTGTGCCAGGTTCCAATGCAGTCCGAAGATGTCACACCTGTTTGCTGTAAAGAGAATCTTTAGATATCTCAAAGGCCAACCAAAATTGGGACTTTGGTATCCTAAAGATTCACCTTTTGATTTGGTGGCATATTCTGATAGTGACTATGGTGGAGCCAATGTGGACAGAAAATCAACCTCTGGAGGATGTCAATTCTTTGGATCAAGGCTGGTCTCATGGCAATGCAAGAAACAAACAACAGTTTCAACTTCAACAGCTGAGGCTGAATACATTGCTGCATCAAGCTGCTGTTCACAAGTATTATGGATCCAAAATCAGCTTCTGGATTATGGTTTGTCTTTCTTAAATACTCCTATTTATGTTGATAACACCAGTGCTATTAGCATAGTTAATAATCCAGTGAAGCATTCTAAAACCAAGCACATTGAAATCAGATTTCACTTCATAAGAGACTGCAATGAAAAGAGATTAATCCAAGTTATGAAAATTCATACTGATGATCAATTAGCTGATTAATTAATTTTCAATGGCATGGTAAAACATCTAGGGACCAAGTATGGTCTCTTTTTGATGTATCCTCGATTTGTGCAAGTATTGTTAAACTTTTTGTTGCCAAATCTGAAAACACACAAGAGGGTCATTATTCCCTCTGCTCATGTGGCTTCCACTTTGAGCAAACTGTTGATTAATGGCAAGAGTTTCTCTGGTGCCATAACTCCTCCACTCTCTGAAATGGTGGAGTTTCTGTCAAGAAACAGGACTGCCAGTGTTGAGCATGAAACCCATCGTATTGCTACTCCACCAACACTGGAACCCACAGTCCAAGATACTCAAAATTTCCAACCTGCTTCTTTTGAAAGAGCTACAACACAAGCCCCTGCACTAAAAATATTTAGAAAGAAGAGGAAAACTGTTGGTGCTCCTTCCACCACAGTTAGAGAACCCCAAACTGTTAGCCCTGCACCGGTGCATTTACCTGTGCAGAATATCGAAAGGGAACCTTTGGTGCTGTCTCCCAGGCACAATGAGGAGGTGATCATTCCTCAAGAGGGTGATCATATGGTCTTTGAGGCTGACACTACTGTTTTATCCGCAAGGGATAAACAGGACAGTGTTAACATAGCTAAGACCTCAACCATGGCAACAGAGACTAGTAAAACAGTTTCTGGTAATCCCCAGAACCAAGAACAGAGGGGTACTGATGGTGATACTCAGGGGAGTAAGCCACCAGTGAAAAATGTCGATGATATGGTCACAGTGGAAACACTAACTGACATTGAGACTAGACTGAAACAACATGCATTGACGGATCCTAACTTTGCACCTTACCTTGCTGCTCATATACACCTAAAGAAAAGGATTGCTCTTCAAAACAAAAGGATAGTTTCTCAAGATGAGAAGATAAAAGAACTGACTGAAAAGTTGGAGAAGGCAACTGAAGTACTCAAGGTAGTAGCAATTCACAATGAGGTGCTAATAAGGCAAGATAAGCAGCTGAACTTTCTTGATGAGAATCTGAAGAAGGCAACTAATGTTCTTCATACTCATGAGATGCTGCTTAAACCCAAATCCTTGGTGAAAACCTCTTCAACTGCTCAAGCTAAAGGAAAAAGAAAATCCAAGCAGGAAGGAGTTAAACAGACAGTTCCACAGGATAAACAAACAGTTGTTGCTACAACTGAACAAACAGTTGCAACCATTGAGCCAACA
Source organism: Pulicaria dysenterica (assembly GCA_947179395.2). Lineage (NCBI taxonomy): Eukaryota > Viridiplantae > Streptophyta > Magnoliopsida > Asterales > Asteraceae > Pulicaria > Pulicaria dysenterica. Next base: position 13,827,538 of record OX359294.1, on the reverse strand, counting down.
GTTGCTGATGAAGTTGTTGAAACAGTTGCTGTAGTTGATGAAACTGTTGTTGAAGATGTGCAAACAGCTGTAGTTGAAGAAGAAAGGTTATCAGCGGTGGATAGAGTGATGATTAACAGAATGGTTATGCAAGGTGATTATCCAACGACTGAAGCTTTCAGATCATGGTCCAAAGTCAAACAAAATTACTTAATTGAAATAGGTGCTCAAATTCTCAACATCAGCACATTTAAAATGGCTCAAAGGATCGATGATGGATGGCTAGAAGGAAAGGTAAAGAAGTTGGAACCACTTCCTCCTAAAGCAGGATTTAAAGGCATTGCTTTTGCTGAGAAACAGAAAGAAGAAAAGAAAGAAGAAAAGATGCCCCCTGTATCATTAAAAGGAAAGGAAGTAATGGTTGATATTCCCAAGCTGAAACTTTCTAAAGAACAGCAAGAAGAACGGGATAGGGAATATGCACAGAGATTGAATGCTGAGCTTGAATTGCAAGAACAATCAGATTTTGAGCTAGCTAAAAAGATAGGTGCTCAAATGACAAAAGAGTTAGAAGAAGAAGAGAAAAAGGAGAAGGAAGCTGCTGGTAAGGGAGTTAAAAGAAAAAGGGTAATAAAAGATAAAACAGTTACAGTTAAGCCAACCAAGAAACTTCCCACTTCAAACAAAGCTGCTGTGGTTCACAAAATTTTGAAAGATAAACTGACAGTAGACGTTCAGCAAGGGATTGACCAATTGGAAAAAGAATTAGGTGAAAAGTCTCATATTGTTGAATGGAAGTTTGAAGAAAAAGCAAATGACAAACATTGCATTACTATTGCAAGGGAAGATGGATCTGTTGAGGTATATGACAATTTTGTACAAATGATGACAAGAATCTCACCAGAAGATGTACAAGAATTGTATACATATGGAATTAAGCACTTTAGTGACCCAAATGAAGGAATCAAGATTTTGATGGAATATCTTACCAGCATTTGCAACCCATTGAAGATTATGCCCAAACTGACAGCAGAGGAAGCTTTTCCCATAAAGGCAGTGAAGGTATATGCAAGATCAAGGACATATTACGTGGTAATGGGAAATACATTGCATGAGTGGTTTGATTTGAACTTCATTGGGCATCACAAGACTAAGCTGGAGTATTTTATTAAAGCTAAATTCCATGGAGACTCAAAACAGAAGGAAGACTTACTGAACAGATTCAAAAGGAGATTAGAAGAAATGTGACTCATTACTTATATTAATTTGTCTATGATCAAACCAACAACTTAAATGTATTATTCAATACTTTAAGTTAGGGGGAGATTGTTGGGAAATAATCTAAGTTATTGAGCATGAAAATGAGAACTGTTTGGTAAAGGTTGGTGAAACAGTTTAAAACTGTTTGTTGAAAATATGATAACAGTTGTAACTAACAATTGCTGCAAGGTTTACAACTGTTAGTTCAAAAGTTCAGAACTGTTAGTTGGCAAAGTCAAAACTGTTAGAAGACCTTGAAGCTGAAGACTGTTAGAAGACTAAAGAACTGTTGTGTTCATTAAACAGTTTCTGTTGAGCTATATTTGGAAAATCCTATCTTAGAAGATATCTCGAAATACTTTGAAGATTAACAAGATTATCTCAGAAGATAGAAGATTACCTAACTGTCAACAATTCAAGGAGGATCAAGAGTCTATATATACTTCATTAGATGATCAATTGACAACGACGACTTGATCTCATTATTCAAAGCATTTGTTCTTATTGTTATTTATTTCTGAAAGTGTTTTAGCCTCTAAGTTTCTTGTTGAAACCTAAGAACAGTCTGTGTTCTTCGTCTAACAGAATAAGTTAGATTGGGGGTGAAGTTTGCTTTTGTAATCATTCTGGTTGGTTAATAAAACTACTGTTTGATTGAATTAATCTTTGTTTAAAACCTTCTTTAATCAATTAAGTGTGATTCCGCAACTTCTTAGTTGATTGTGATCATAGTTAAAGATTAACTTTTATATTACTCTGATTTATTATTTAAAAGTTAGTTCTTGTTATTTGATATAATATATCCGATCCTGACAACCTATGAGGACGATGGTTCTCTCCCCATTCAGCACTGTGCCTATGAGTTCCCCTCTGTCCTGGTCGTAAACACATGTATACCAGAACGCCAGTAAGTGTTGAGGAACAACATGAATTGGTGATCCAATAAAAACGAATGCCAGTGGGCATTTGGGGATATAATCCACCCACGCTTCATAACCCCTGTTTCTCTTGCGTTTAGGGATTGCTAGGCAAGCTCGTTGAATGTTGATTTTAATCAACAGCAATCCGTTGTTTTTGAAGGCAGCACCCCTTACCATTCGATCACAAAGATTTAGAATGGTTCCGTCCATCGTAGAGTAATTTCAATTCATACTGAATAAAACGCCATTCGCACTGATCGATTAGGGTTTCAAATTCGATTAAACGGTGAAATACACTTAGCAAATAGGTGGTTTTAGAAGGTATACGAAGTATATCAGAAGTTTAGTAAGCAAACTTCTGAATTTCGGTTACAAAAGATATATATACCTTTTTTAGGAGAGAGAAAAGTTACCGTCGGAAATCCCTATTTATTCGTTACTCTAACGAACTTACAGATAGATGTAACATTATTCGAGATGAAACACATCATATCCCAATGGATAAGTTTGTAAAATTACATTCTTGACTTACAAAAATATTATTTATACTGTTGTATTACACCAATGCGTAATCGGTATACAACGTGATTTGAGACTGACTCAAATATAATGTCTCATGAATTTATAATACATAATAATTAAAACATGATTTAGACATACCAAGCTGAGTAAACTTATCACTCAACGTGAGTCAAGCACTCAGCTTGAGTCGAGCACTTAGCTTGAGATTGACACTCAGCTTGAGTGGAGCACATAGCTTAGAATCAATGACACTTAGTCATTTATATTTGAGAGTAACTCAAATTTATATTTTCACCACACGTAGCAGTTAAAACATGTTTGGAAGAGACCAAACGTTTGAACTTATCACTCAGCTTGACCAAGTGAATAGTTTATGAATACATAACTATAAACTGTACACTTAGCTTAAGACACAGGGTCTTTGTCAAGCTGAAACTCGGTTTTAGAGACTCATCTAGGGGTTGAGCATACCCAATTTACTTAGCCGATAGGAAAACCTTTTCTCATCAAGAGGGTTGGTAAAGATATCTGCTAAATGATCATCTGTGGAGATAAAATTTATGTCAACTTTACCTTTTTCCACGATGTCTCTTATGAATTGATGTCTAATTTCTATATGCTTGGTTCTTGAATGGAAGACTGGATTATATGTGATGGCTATTGCACTTTGGTTATCACACAAGACAGGAGTTTTCCTAAAATTCATACAAAAGTCTTGAAGCTAATGTTGCATCTACAGGACTTGAGTACAACAGCTTCCTGCAACAACATACTTAGCTTCAGCAGTTGAAGTAGCCACTGAATTCTGTTTTGTACTAGTCCAACTTACTAACTTCCCTCCAAGCATTTGACATCCTCAAGTTGTAGATTTTCTGTCTAATTTGCACCCAGCATAATCAGCATCTGAAAATCCAACTAACTCAAATCCAAAGTCCTTTGGATACCAAAGACCTAGATTTGGTGTACCTTTAAGGTAACTAAAGATCCTTTTCACAGCTTGAAGGTGTGATTCCTTAGGATCTGCCTGATATCTTGCACAAACACATGTGGCAAACATGATATCAGGTCTACTAGCTGTCAAATAGAGTAATGAACCTATCATTCCTCTATAGGTAGACTGACAAACGGACTTTCCATCAAAGTCCATGCTCAGCTTGACAGCTGTTGACATGGATGTGTTCATTGTTGAACTAGAATCAAAACCATATTTCTTTATCAAATCAAGAACATATTTGCTTTGATTGATGAATATTTCATCAGGCTTTTGTTGAATCTGCAAGCCTAGGAAATATGTCATTTCACCCATTATACTCATCTTGTACCTTTTTGACATAACTTTGGAGAACCATTCACATAGAGACTCATTTGTAGAACCAAAGATAATGTCATCCACATAGATTTGTACAAGAATCACCTGTCCTTTACTCTTTTTAAAGAAGAATGTTTTATCAATACTATCTCTGGTAAAATCCATGAATTGTAGATATTTGGATAGTGTGTCATACCAAGCTCTTGAAGCTTGTTTTAGACCATACAAAGCTTTGTCTAACTTATAGACATGATGAGGATACTTTGAACTGACAAAGCCAGGAAGTTGTTTTACATAGACTTCTTCCTGAAGTTTTCCATTTAGGAAAGCACTATTCACATCCATTTGATAGACTTTGAAGTCTTTATATGTTGTATAAGCTAAGAACAGCCTAATGGCTTCAATTCTAGCAACATGAGCAAATGTATTATCATAATCAATTCCTTCTTCTTGTCTATACCATTGTGCTACCAGCCTGGCTTTGTTTCTAATAATCACTCCATCCTTGTCCATTTTGTTTCTATAGACCCACTTAGTGCCTTGTATGATCTTTAGGGGCTTGGACAAGACTCCATACCTTGTTTCTCTCAAACTCATTTAAATCCTCTTGCATAGATTCAATCCAGCCCTCATCGTCTAAGGCTTCTTCAGTCTTCTTTGGTTCCATTTGAGATAGAAAGCAAAAGTAAGCAGCATAGTTTACTGTTGCCTTAGATCTGGTAATCACTTTTTCTTGAACATTACTAATCACTTGATCTTGAGGATGATCTTTGAGGAACTTAAATGTTGTAGTAGGAGATTGTGGTTCTGGACTTGAGTGATATTAAGGACTCTGAATTGAACTTACATCCTCAGTCTCAATTACAACATTGTCATCAAAGTGTTGATCACCAAGATCTTCAGTCTGAGTAGTATCCTCTCCAAAGGGATTAATGAACTCATCATCTTTCTCAGCTTGAGAGTCCCTTGGAGCTTGTGATGATTTCTTAGATGTACATACATCTTCATCACTGTCAACATCTATGACATACATAGGATTTGACATATTGGTTTCCTCCGGCTTTTCAAGCTCACTCAAACAGACTGAGTCAGCTTAATCAACATTTTCTTCATCAAATGAGACATGAATTGATTCTTCTATAGCCTTTCTCCTTGAGTTATACACTCTGTAAGACTTAGAGATTGAGGAATAACAAAAAAAAATTTCAGGATCAGCTTTAGGTTTCTAACTTATGGAGCTGATCTCTTGGATTCAGCACATAGCATTTTGAACCAAAGACATGGAAGTAACCTATATTGGGCTTTCTTAATTTATACATCTCATAAGCAGTTTTGCATTTTGATGTACTTACAGCTTCATTCCAAAAATAGAGTTTCAATCCTGCCTCACACGACATTGTTCTAGCAGCCTCAATTAAGGTTCTATTTCTCCTTTCAGCAACTCCATTTTGTTGAGGAGTTCTAACTGATGAGAAATTTTGTAATATTCCCTTTTGTTCACTAAATCCTTCTAGGGTTAAGTTTCCAAACTCAGTCCCATGATCACCTCTAAGTTGCTTAACAGACTTACCTTTTTGCAACTCTGTACAGCTTCACTTTTGGCTTTAAGGAATATTACCCAAGTGAATCTAGAGAACTCATCTACTATCACCAGGGTGTACTTCTTTCCACTTACGCTTGGAGTACTTATGGGTCCAAACAGATCCATATGCAACATATGCAATGGGTCTGTTATTGAAAAATTTTGCTTTGACTTGAATGACCCTTTGTGATGTTTCCCTTGTTCACAAGCTGAGCACAATTTCTCTTTGACAAATGTGATCTTTGGCAATCCAGAGACTAACTCTTTATTGGATAGCATATTTATATTCTTGAAATTTAAATGTGATAACCTTTTATGCCACAGCCAACTTAGCTTAGGAACATATTGGGATTATAAGCAGGTTTCAGTATTGGGATCAGCAGAATTGAGATCAAGTAGATATACATCTCTTTCTCTCTTTGCTATTAGCACTGGCTTACCCTTTGAATTGTATATTGTTCCTGCTTTCTTCCTAAAAGTAACAACATTATCTTCATCACATAATTGACTGATACTTATCAGATTGTGTTTACGACCTTTAACATATGCAACTTTCTGGAAAGTCACCTTGCCAGCATGCATCTTCCCATATCCTTTAGTTCTTCCATGGGAGTTATCACCAAATGTTACTTTAGGAGCTTCATCTTCTTGGAATTCACTTAGAAGTTTTTTCCACCCTGTCATGTGCCTTGAGCATCCACTATCCAACTATCATTTACTTGAACCCTGCTTTTAGAAGAAAACTAAACATATTAGTTTTATTTGGGAACCTACTTTGTAGTAGGTTTAGATGATGAGCACTTAGCAGTTTCATCTTGTAGAGCTGACTGGTCAACTTCAGCCGGTGTTGAGTCCTGGTTTAACTGATCAGCTTGTTCCTTTCAGGCCTTAAGGTTTCACTATCATAGCCCTTGGCCTCATGTCTTCTACCTCCATACTTGTAGCACTTCCTTTTACCAATGTCTACAGGAAGTAGGTTATCCAATAATCCTTTTGAGAACTTGCTCTCATTTTTAGGATTATAGGTTGTGGATAATTTATCAACTTTCTTTGCAAGCTGATTCACCTGATGCTCATTGACTTTGGACTTACCTTTGTCATGTTTAGGTTTATTTTCCTTTTGATCAGAAGTTTGACCAACAAACTTATTTTCATTGACTTTGGACTTACCATTGTCATGTTTTCTGGACTTACCAGTTTCAACGGCCTTGGACTTACCACTATTGAGTTCTTTGGACTTACCACTGTCACCAACTTTGGACTTACCATTGTTGTGATATGACCTCTGACTTACAGTTGTCTTCCTATTCTTAAAGCTTCTCTCTGAACTAGATAAAGAGTGTTGTCTTTTGAAAGGATTTGAATTCAACCTTTCAATAACAGATGTTCTTTGAATAGGCTGAGTGCCTAATCTATCATGCACAGACTTACTAAGCTATTTAGAAGTAGAACACTCCTTTCCATGATCCTTTGCCTTTACAAACTTATTGTATTTTAGGCTTGGATCATGTCTCTTTTCTGAGGCTGACTTTTGAGACTCAATCAGTTATCTATCTTCCTCAGAATCTGTACTTGCTATCTCATCATCATCAGCTGCATAAGCTGCGGATTGATAGTCACCTCCAAGTACAACTTTTACCTGTTTAGGGATCTGCTAGTTGATGCACTGTTCAGCAAGCCTTGATAAGTTACATGAGGATTGAGTGACCTTTTGAAGTTGGTCAGCTTTAGCTTTAGCTTCCTGAAGTTCTTCACTTAGAAGTTTGTTAATGTGACTTTGACATTGAAGATCACATTTTGCTTTCTTTCCAGCAGTAATGAGAGTTTGATTTTCCTTAATCTCATTCTTGAGCTTAGTGATTTCAACTTTGAGGTCATCTTGAGACTTAAGGTTGGAATTAAAGTCGTTTAACAAATAACAAAATGTAGGACCTTTTTCTTCATCGGTGTAAGAGTTGAAATTACTAACCTTGTACATGGAGGAAGGATCCTAGTCACTTAGTTCGCTGTTTTCCTCACCTTCCTTCATGTCGGCTTCAAAAGTTGATTCAGACAGACCATAATCAACTTCATCTAATTCAAAGTCTTCATCTTCTTGAGCCATCATACACTTGTCTTCATTATTTGAGGTAGATAATTCTGTATCCTAAGTTTCAACATAGAGTCCTTTAGCATTGGACTTGTCTTCAGGCTTTCCTTTCTTGAGCTGAGTATATTTCTTCTTGTACTTATCAGCTCTGTAAGCATTCTTGTCAGCTACTGAAGCTGTTTCATCCTTCTTTATTCTACACTCAGCAGCAATGTTTCACTTCTTCTGACAGTTAAAGCATACAACTTTCTTGGGATCAAAAGAACTCTTTCCTCTGCCCTTGTCAGATCTCCCTTTTCCCCTCTGAATTCTTCTCAGTCTTCTGACAAGCATAGCCATTTGTTTAGTGATAGTCTGAACATCATCAGTATCACTTGAGTCTGAGTCTGAGTGGTCAGCTTGAGAGTCTGACTCAGTCTCAGATTCAGCTAGGAAGGCTTTTAAACTATTTTTCTTCTTCTACGCAACTAATGCAGTTTTATGTTTATCAAAAGAGTCCTTCATCTGTTGTTGAAAATATTTCTTGTGTTCTGTAATCTGTTCATGATTAAGCAAGAACTCATATATGAACAGTAGGTTATACATATGTAATGTACCTCCAGCCATTAGTGCTACACTCACTTCATTAAATTTTTCTGGTAACTCATCCACAATTTCAGCACTAGGTCAGCTTCATCCTTTTTAATGCCTATACTTAGCAGGTAATTAATCAAGCAGTGAAACCTTGTGAACAAATGAGGAAAGGTTTCATTCTTCTTGGAAAGAAAGTTTTCATAAGATCTGTTAAGATGATTCTTCTTTTGTTGCTTGACTAGATCTGTGCCCTCCTATGTAATACTCAAAGTATCCCAAATCTCTTTTCCAGTTTGACACCCAGTCACAGTATGCAAGATCTAGTTGGTCAGGGAATTTTCCAGAACACTCTTTGCTTTGTCATCCAGAGAATGTAATTTCCAATCCTCTTCAATCCAGGATGCCAAAGGATTCTTGACTTCCTTTTCAGTCTTGTCAGGAGACTTATCACTAACAGCAGCAGGTTTCTTGGGAATGATTGGTCCACGAGTTATGACATCATACATTCTGATGTCAATGGACTTAAGGAAGAGCATGGCTCTGAATTTCCACATAGAATAATCAGATCCATCATATATGGGACATCCTTTAGCAACCATCTAAGGAAAGTTTGATGAATTGTTGCTTGTCGACATATTATACTTTCTCAGAATCTTGAACTTCAACTTCTGAATAGTTCAGCCTGCTCTGATACCTATTGTTGGTCCCTTGGTGAGAGTATCAACAAGCAAGTAATATGTATAAGGGGGGTTGAATACACTTTCTGCGGAAAATTGAACAAATCAATAAAAAAGTGTTACACTAATCAAACCACATGAAATGGAATGCTTTCATTAATAAAAAGATGATTACAGGAACAATCAAGTAAGCAACACTTGATATGTAAAAACCTAATGTAAATCAAATCTCTCAATCTCTCAAACTTTGCTATCTATAATCAACTTATGATTATAGACACAAACTGACTCTCTAAACAAGATTTATTCACCAATTGAATACTTACCAACTTCACAACAGACATGAAGATTGAACACATGAACAATGTTGGCAATCTGTGAATTTCTTGATCACGTTGAACTTACAAACGGTGTATCAAGACTCGTAACACATACGATGGTTAGGTTGAGGTGAGATTGGAGTCCTTCTAAACTTATCTGGAGATAAGTATTTATAATCTTGTTCCTACGTTTCCTAACAAACTAGAACTTATCCTAATCTGCTAACAAACTAACGGATAACTCGGAATCTTGAATCTTGAATCTTCTATCTTGAGTCTTCAATATTCAATCTTGATTCTGACGTCTTCTTATCCATGCCGTAGATATAGAGAGTAAAAAGAATATAAAACATATTTAAATTCTCTTAAATTGACTTCTTTAGTCGGGCTAAGTTACTCAGCTTGAAACTCATCAAGCTGAGTCCTTCGAGAACAAACTCTAAAACAAACATGTACTAACATGTATAATGACTAACTCATCCTTAGAAGTCATAAGAGTTAGCTAGAACTTACTTAGCAACTCTGTCAAGCTGACTCAGTCTATAAGCTAAGTCACTCAACTCGAAACGCATCAAGCTGAATACTCAACCTATACCTTAGGTGACACACACAGCTTATCAAACATATTGATAAATTAACTAAGATATAGTCTAAGCTGATCAACTATATGCTCAGCTTATTCTCAGTCTGAAACACTATACGTGCTCAGTTTTATCAAGCTTCATAATTCTGTTTAAGTTGTATTTAGAACCTATCTTAAAAACTTAACTTTGTCTCATCAAATCTTAACTGATGAAATCATTTGACCAACAAGGAGATCGAGGCGCGATCTCTTAAGGAGATCGAGTCGCTATCTCCGTCAGCACACCAACGTTTGCAATTTGACGATATTAGTCCCTCCACTCAGGTTGTTGTCTAGATTGATCCCCGGTGTGCGATCCAATAGGCCCATTCATCATTGGTAGTGATTCAGATGGCGTACGTGAGTCAGTGGGCATATTCCAACAAAGTCCCACTTGCACATGACATATTGTACCCATCAAACCATAGACAAAGAGTGGCCTCTAGTAAAGCATCTTTGACCCCAAGTCAGTATAGGTTTTGTCATCCTGAACAAAAACCAAATCCAAAACATGTATGGAATGGCCTTATAAATAAGTGATCAAACATCCTTTTGTTCGTGATATTCTTGTGAATAAGAGACATGGATAAAGTATCAATCTCCAGATCGTTCACGATTATGTTTCTCGAACTTGATTGGTGGTGACCAAAAGGTTAAGATATATATGACCCAAAGTCAATATATTTCGTGCATGGCCATGCAAATTTGGTGTCAGCTCCCAATCGTCAAGGGGCCCATGGATATCTCTCGACACAGAGGAACAAATCCCTTCGACTACATAGTTCCGCCACATGTCTCATATCTTATTTGAAAACTTCCTTTATAGCAGCCACTTACGAACCACGTTTGAAAGCAATCAAAATAAAGTAGATTCATCCTTTGGATACTCATGTATCTCTAGTCTAAGGATGAAATGATATTATCATCCTGAGTCACTTGTGACCATGATCCATGATGTGAACTCAGGTGCGGGTTTTCCAATCACTTGAAACTCTTTTCAAGCACAGGTTAGTCTTGCGTTTCATGCATTCAATCCTTGATCAATGCATAACCAACACCTAACCCCAGCCTTAAATCAAACTTCCTTCCCTTGAAGAATGACTGACTGTGGATATTTAGAATGTTTAAACATCCTGGGAAGTGGTTAAACATGCTAAGATGGAACACGGTAAAGATCAATGAAAGTAACCGCTTCTTGCGTATATATAGTCTCTACTATATATCGATACAATCATCGGTTGCAGTACCGCTTATAGTTCCCAAAACAAATCAAAAAATCAAACATATACCAAAATGATGTTCAAGCCCAGTCATTGACATAAAGAATGCCAATATACCTAGTGTCACAAATATCACTAGCATATGACAACGACTCAACTAAGGGATCATCAACATAATATTCCTTTGTACTCTTTTATCTATTAATGTTTATTAAGGAGACCGCATAAAGGCTCATCAGAACCGTCACACCCTTATTGTTTCGAAGTTCACAATAGAGTCAGTGACACTCAAGAGAGATATAAATGTCAAATCAACACCACATGACTAGAGGATTACAAACTACGATGAGAATCAACAGTTATCCCCCTATAAATTATCTATAGAGTAAATGCTTACTCAAGACAAAACTCCTTTCGTCGAACATCAAGAACATACTTCAGTATTCCTTGAATTTCCAAATTATTCGTCTTTGTATTTCCTCTTTGTACTCGTGGAATAATAATTCTAATAATAGGTTGGAATACAACCCTAAATTAGAACATTATTTTCAATTAGCACATTTTTCTAAGAACACATAAAGCTCCCAGTAGCCCTGACATATCTATCGGCTATATTTATGCTTTCTAGAAAACTCATCTCCATGATTTTCTCATAAAGCTAGATTGTATCCATAAGATGCAAGTCTTATTCCAAAGCACTTATTCATGATTTTAGACCTAATTTGGATGTTATGGATGTGCAAGACCCTCAAAAGGTCCTTTAAGCATTTCCTCAACTTTGTCCTGTGAAGGAACGCAGTCTTTTACGTCCAGTGAACACGATAATAACCATAAAGGTGGTAACAAGTTTCACCAAGTCCAATTATTTTCAACATAGCCACTAAGACAGGTTTCCATATAGCTAACATGAAACCTTCTGCCACTAGTCGGTATTTGAAGTTGTCCACTACTGTACGTATGTTAATCCCTCCAACCTCCTTGGTTTGCACCTTGGTGTCGGATTAACCCAAGTCAAATACTTGGATGCATCTATCAGTTAATTACTTCAACCCTGGGTCCATTATGTCTTCACGATAGGTGGTGACCTCATCATGATTCCCCATCAAGCTACTACTTTTAAGACATGAGAAACTCATATCTTAATAGCTTGCTATGTTTCCTATCAGACTAAAAGAAACAATGACTATTTGTCAGGTTTCCACAGTATCTCTATGCTGGTTGGGCTAGTGTCAACATCAGGTCTTTTATTTAAGCCTCGCGTTCTTCCACTGGAATGCTTTGGTTATTGCCTTCCTTTTTGAGAAACTAAACCTGGTTCTCGGAATAAATGTCCAAAACTTAGAAGAACTGCTTAAATTTGTAAGTATCAATTTGATTCAAAACTCATCCATCTCCAACTGAATGTAGACTAGATAATTTTAAATTCTGAGATTGAAAAACGAAGAACTCTTTCTACTCATATCTCATTTGTTGCCCAGGTGACCATCTCTGTTAGTTTTAGATTAAGGACTTGGTTTACTAAAATTTATATATACCAACAAATTGAATACATGTATTAGGTATGTCTTTCACCATATCATCTCCAATGATATATAGCTTTCTACTACGTGACACCATGTACCAATGCGTCTTAGTAGGAAATGAATTATGAGATAAACTCTTGATTCATTTTATGGTTATCCAATATAGATATATAAGAAACATTAGCATCTTAACCAGATCTAAGTATGTTCATCTATATGCCTTTATTGATTCTCTGTCTACTTTGGTTTGTTCCGAAAACCTCCAAAGTTTCAGACATAAACCTATTGGATTAGCAAACATTCTCACAACAACTATCGTTAAGATGGTGATGGAAAAGTTTTACTATTGTTACTCCTTGAGGCGCGCTTGAACGGATTATCCACAAAAGTGTGATCAATATCCAACAATTCTTAATCCTTCTTACTACTTCTGGTGAAGGATTTCTTAATCTCCTTGCCCAATAAACAAGATTCATTTCAAAATTTTAGCCCGAGGCTAAACTCTCTTGAAGATCCTAACCACTTGGATCTATGTGATACAACTCTTGTTTATTTGGTTTAAGTTGATTATGCCACAGAGTTAACATATCCAAACCACTTTTGGACCTAAGAATCAAATATTCATGATTATGTTATTACTTGCAACGAATGCTCATGTATGCTATGATATGGATAAATTTTGATTTCAATAACCATCTCAAAACATTTTTCAAAACAAATGTCTTAATTCAAAGCCATATCAATCATCATCAAATGTATATTTGAACACCACAAATGGTTAAAATAATAAATTAGCAATGACATGGATTAAATTTGAAATGAAACTATCAATATGAAAAATCTTTTGCATCAAAACTACAAGAGTCAAAAAGCATCCATCGTCTTCAAACGCATACAATAAAGCAAAACTTGTCACGCAGGGCATCAAAACAAACGTAATAAGTAATCCAGAAATAGTGGCGAGATCAATACTCCCAATTCTCTTGTAGAGGAAAATCATCAAGGTTTCCTCTTCAGAGATCCGGTTCTTCATGCTCTTCCTTCATACAACGAATAGACCTACACTTTGCAACAAGACAAATTTGTAATAGACCTAGCTCATAAAGGATTAGCATTGAAGTATAATCATGAATGTACCTTACGTAGGAAAATTAACTCTCTCTTTTCTGAGAAGTTTATATCCTCTCGGCACGAAGGGCTGGCATGACGGCCCCAACCCCTAAATCTTCCGCAGAAGTAGCAAACCACCCCTTGTTGAGTCTTTTGTTGAGGCACATTGTCAATGTCCATAGACTCTATGCTTAAAGCAGGCTTCGTTACTCCAACCTCTTCTTGTGGGGTCGATTTCTTCCTTTTTTACAATATGTCGTTCCTTAGAACCAAAAATGAGAATGGATGAGGTTAATTTATGTTTGAACATGTTAGACTCTATAGTCTTCAACATTCCATGCAATTCAGTTATGGATCATTCAATTCCATGCACATGATAGTCCATGACAAACTGATTATATGACGCGGGCAGGAACTGAAGTATAAGGTTCACACCATGCTCCCTCCATATAGGAAATCCCAGCCCCTCCAATTGGTCCATGTATGACTTCATCTTAAGAACATGGGCACTTACACCCCCGCCTTCCCTCATCTTACAACCGGCTAGACTTTAACACACTCATAGTGTTCCTACCTAACTTGCTGTTGGAACATATCCTTCAGCTTGTTAATCATGTTGTACACACTCATGTGCTCGAATTGCTTTTGCAGCTCCGAACTTATAGTTGATAACCTGAGACAGGTATCATCGTGTGTGTCCTTAACACGCTTTTCATACGCATATCGGACGACCCAAGCTGCGTTGGTAGCAGGTGGTTTAGAAAGGGGTTCCTCAAGGATATGCAACTTAGACTCAGCACGTAGGAAAATTCTCAGTTGCCTAAGCCAGTCAACAAAGTTCATTCCTGTGAGTTTATCCCTTTCTAGGAACATACGAAGTGAAAATTTTGACGTAGTGTTATTCAGATTTGACATCCTATAGTAAAGAGAGTACGCGAATTTAGTTCGTTTGATTCAATCCTCGTTAAAATAATCACTCAAGACCTTTCGAAAAACAAGTTATTTTAACAAGGGCTAAGAACCATATTTTACCTTACCATGTGATAGGTTTACCGCGGATCACATGATAAAATTATTTAGGTCGGCAACCATTTTGCCAATTCCAATCTCTATTGCAATCCTTAGTACCTTGCGGGATCCTACGACAACCAAGGGTCGTTCGACATGTTTGATCCGATCTCGCACCAATATTAAGTTTTGAAATTAGATTGACTCGTGCTAAGCTCGACAATCATTCAAAATATCAAACTCAAAATTGTAAATCGTCCGTCAAGACATACGATGACAAACCCACCAAAGTTGGCTCGTGCTAAGATCGACAACCAAAATTGTTAATTTGGCACACTCACTTTCCACACAGTTTTATGAGAATTGGCTCGTGCTAAGCTCGACAAACAAAACTCATAATACTAGATTCGGGTGGTATCGACTTATGGATGGTGCTTGATTCACGTTTCTCGGAAAAAACCGGTTTTTGTTTCCGGTTTGTTTTTAGATTAACTAGTTAGTGACAAAACCTAGTTTTCACTATGTAAGAGTTAATCTTGTATGTGAGCGCGCGCGAGATAAGTAAACCAACATTTAACAAATCTCTTGTGATTTTATTAATTTTCGAAAAATTGTCTAGCATGCAAGACCTAAGAAACCATGCATTATAAAATCACACACACGTATATATATATATATATATATATATATATATATATATATATATATATATATATATATATCAATATTGGTAACCTTGCCCTAAGTCCTATGCGTTCTTCCCGTGAGCCAAAACGGGAAGAACATGGTCAATCTATGGGACAAAAGTCTTCGATGGGAGCTCCCACTAGACCGCCATCCACAATAGATTTCACCGGCTTCCATGGTCATAATGCTCCATCTCCTTTTGGCTCCATAAGTGTGTGTGTTCATCCTCCATGATTTACAATACATACAATAGAAAAGAAATGGCATGCAAGCCATGATTTTTCCTATTTATCTATTACAAATTACACGGATGAATGAAATGGCATGCAAGCCATATTATTATTACAAATATAGCAACAAATTAATAATAATACAGCCCATGTGATATTAAATCACCAAAAGCATCCAAACACACAAAACAACCATAAGGTCAAAGGTTAGGTTATCAATCTAATATCAACCACACACAACCAAACATATAATATGGTAACTAAATTACCAAAAGGAATTGTGAAACAAATTTCCAGAAATTATATAATTAGCCAAAAACCCAAGACTAAAACTAATTTAAAAACGAAAACTGTTACAGCGCCAATAGCGCCGCGAACTTCAAAAGAATCCGCGCCCCCGCGAACCTCTGCGACAAAAAACAAAAACAATTTTTTTCGGGTTTTTCAGGCCACCATGTGCATCTCTAGTATAGAGGTGGCTCTGATACCACTGTTGAGGTTTCGGGAACACGCAACGGAAACAAAGTACAAGTCTCAAAGCACAATGAACAACCATATAATGCATAAAAACAAAGAAACCCCAAGAATAGACCAACTTCTATAGCTAAGAAATGCAACATGTAAAAAAAGAGGAAGGATATTATATCCTCTAAGAACTTCTGGAATAAAAGAGTGAAGGTGGTGATGACCAGAAAGCAACCAAGCACCCCTCTACCGAAATCCACCCCGAGTTTGTTCAACCTCCATGTACTAGCATGCCATGAGTGGTCTTCAAGGTCTTGAAACCACCTCTGGAACAACAACCCAGCTACCTCCTTGCTCTCCTCTTCCAAGATTCACACCAAGAATCCCCAATCTCTCCTCACAAAGTAGAGAGTGTTTGGTGTATATGTGTATGGCAAGAGAGAGTGTTTCCAAGAGCATGCATACCACCAAATGAACTCTCCAGATATTTTTCAAAGCCCCAACGCTGGCCAAAGAGATTCCATGCACTCATTGGGGGACATTAAAGGTGACATGCAAACGTTGCATGCTGTCTGACAGACGATCGCGCCGCTATCTCTTAAGGAGATAGAGGTGTGATCTAAGAGATCAAGCCGCTAACTCTCCTTGAGATCGAGGCGCGAACCCCCTTAAGGAGATTGAGGCGCGATATCTTAAGGAGATCGAGCCGCTATCTCCGTCAGCACACCAACTTTTGCAATTTGACCATATCAGTCCCTCCAGTTACATAGCAATACTTCAATCTACCACTTGTATATTTCTAACAAGCTAATTGATTAAAAATAAACTAGTTCTTCATTTTTTTTGTTCATATAATACACCCATTATGATTAAAACTTTATTATATTTTAAACTAAAATATAATAATCCCTTATTTTAACTTAACTAGTTAAAATAAACTTTAATCATACTATATATATATATACATACACACACACATTTGCTATAGACTTGTATTATTTAACTTATTCCGAATTACGAACCATAAATTTTACAACTGAATTTTATAAACATGAGGCATATGAGCCAAATCCCATTTTCGGTTTGCGCTTATTGGGCCGAGAAGCCCAACATGTCTAAAACAATATCTTGCGGTGGTTTCCAGTCACCTAAAATTCTCATATATATATTTCTCATTTGACACTTTGAATTACAAGAACCAAGTGTGGGTGTGTGTTTTTGGCATGTACGTACGTGAGTATTGTTTGTGTGTGTGTTTTGGGTCTTTCCAGGGGATAAGAACACACAACCGACCTTGGTTGTTTAATTAATAAAACACGGTATTTTGTTCCCCTTTTCAACTTACAACTAATCCCTCGTTTACCCGTTTCAACTAACGGGGATATATTTGTAACCAATATCTAAAACTGTTTACTAACTTACCATTTTTATCTATTTTCATAATTATTTTACATAACACCTCTTTATCACATATAACACACATTAACAGCAAAACACATTGGTTAAAATCAATGTACAAACATATAAGCACAAAGTACAACAACTAACAACTAGGCCTTATTTTTAGAATATGTTACAAATCTACCCCCCTTAAGAAGATTATGTTCTCGGAATCTGTTCAGCGGTAAAAAAATGAGGGTATCGAGCCTTCATCTCATCCTCTGCCTCCCAAGTCAAATTATGACCTAAATTGTGCTTCTATTTCACCAGAATCAACTTGATCACCTTCTTACGTAGCCTTTTGGTTTTGGTATCGAGAATCTCAACAGGTTCTTCTGCAAGGCATTTGGATGAATCAACTTTTAACTCTTGTAAAGGTAGAATTTGATCATCTTCAACTTTACATTTTCTCAGATAGCATACATTGAAAGTGTTGTAAATACCAGACAATTCAGGTGGCAATTCTAGTAATACTGTCTGATCATTAACTCGATGCAGAATTTTGAATGGACCTATATATCTTGGGCTTAAGTTACCTTTATGACCAAATCGAATCACCCCTTTCCAAGGTGAAATCTTTAGAAATACACGATCACCTACTTCCAACGTAACGGGTCGACATTTAGGATCTGCATGCATCTTTTGCCTATCACGTGCAGCTTACAACTTCTCGCGTGCTATCTTTACCTTGTCAGTAGTTATTTGAACTATTTCAGGACCCGCATATTGTTTCTCTCCAGGTTCCAGCCAACACGTGGGCGTACGGCATCGCTGACCATATAACATCTCACAGGGCAGCATGCCGATACTCGAATGATAAGAATAATAATAAGCAAATTCGATCATGGGTAGGTGAGTATCCCAAGAACCACAAAATTTGAGTATACAAGTTCGAAGCATATCTTCAAGAGTTTGAATTGTCCTTTCGGACTGACCATCAATTTGCGGATGATATGCCGTACTGAGATTCACCCGTGTACCAAGCTCGCGTTGCAAACTATTCCAGAAATTTGATATAAAATGCGCATCTCGATCTGCAACAATAGATAATGGTATACCATGTCGAGATACTATTTCAACAACATAAAGTTGGGCCAAATGTTTCATACGTGCGGATTCGTTAGTCGCAAGAAAATGAGAACTCTTAGTAAGTCGATCAACAATAACCCAAATCATATAATGCCCTTTAGAAGTCCGGGGTAACTTCGTCACAAAATCCATGGTAATATGATCCCATTTCCACTCCGGAATTCTAACTGTTGTAAATTACCGTAGGGCTTTTGGTGTTCCGTTTTTACCTTAGCACAGATTTGACATTTCTCAACGAATGAAGCTATATCACGTTTTCGGGTAGGCCACCAATATAAGGTTTTTAAGTCTTGGTACATCTTGGTGCTGCCAGGATGGACAAATAACTTTGACTTATGCGCCTCCTGTAGAATTAATTCTCGATTACCACCAAGATTTGGTACCCAAATTTGGGATTGAAATATCTTCAAATCCCGACTATCTTCTTCCAACTTCTTGGATATTTAGTCATCGTTTCAGCTTTTTTAATTAACTTCTTGCAGCGCTTCTTGTTGTGCTTCTTTCAGTTGAGCAATAATATCAGATACAACCGTAAGTCTCATGAAATTAGCTACTTCAGGAGAACATTTCCGACTCAACGCATAAGCTACAATATTGGCCTTCCCTGGATGATACTTGATCTCACAATCATAATCTTTAATCAACTCTAACCAGCGCCGTTGTCACATGTTAAGCTCTTTTTGTGTAAATTCATATTGTAAGCTTTAGTGATGTTAGCATACTACACATTTGGTACCGTATAAGTAATGCCTCCACAATTTTAGGGCAAACACCACAGCTGCAAGTTCCAGATCACGAGTTGGGTAATTCTTTTCATGATGTTTCTGCTGACGCGAAGCATATGCAATCACCTTGTCTCGTTGCATCAGAACATAACCTAGACCCGCGTATTAAGCATCATACTAGACAATGAAATCTTCTGACTCAATAGGCAATGTTAGAATAGGAGCTTGACATAACAATTTCTTAAGGAACTGAAATGCTTTTTCTTGTTCATCGGTCCATACATAAGCAACATCCTTACGAGTCAATTTCGTTAACGGGCCAGCAAGTTTAGAAAAATTTTAAGTGAACCGTCTATAATAACCAGCAAGACCTAAGAAACTCTTAATTTCCGAAGGATTTCGAGGAGTTTCCCAATTCATGACAGCTTCTATCTTTGTTGGGTAAACTTTAACACCTTCACTACAAATAACATGACCCAGAAAATGCAACTCCTTCAGCCAGAACTCGCACTTAGACAATTTTGGGTATAGTTGTTTCTGCTTAAGAATTTCCAAAATTTGGTGGAGATGATGCTCATGCTCCGCTTCTGTCTTGGAATATATAAGGATATCATCAATAAATACAATAACAAACTTATAAGAAAAGGAAGACATATACGATTCATCATATCCATGAAAACTGCAGGAGCGTTGGTTAAACCAAATGGCATCACCAAAAATTCATAGTGCCCATATCGAGTCCAAAACGCAGTTTTAGGAATATCTTCATCTCGAACACAAACTTGATGATAACCAGAACGAAGATCAATTTTTGAGAAACAAGTGGCACCTTGAAATTGGGAAACAAATCATTTATACGGGGTAATGGATATTTGTTCTTTACAGTTCGCCAAGGTGAAGAACTTGGGCGTATGAAGCCTTTATCGAGTAGTTCCAAAATTTAAGTCATCATTTCCCGAATCTCAGACGGTGCAAGACGATACGGGGATTTTGCTACAGGTGTAGCACCGGGAACAAGATCAATCCGGTATTCTACATCCCTTATAGGAGGTATAGCCGGTAACTCTTCAGCAAACACTTCAGAGTATTCCAAAACCACTCTGATGTCATTGACGGTCTTTTCTTCCATCTCAGCATTAATCACATATGCTACCTAGGAATCACAACCTTTAACAAGGGATTTCTGGGCTTTAATAGTATTTATTAATGGAATATCGGATTTAGGCCTTTCACCTCGCGCCACAGCATGGATACCACCCGGTAAAGGAATTTTTATTAGCTTTTTAGAACATAGTATTTTGGCATTTTGATTGGTAAGCCAATCCATGCCAATGACAACATCAAAACCAGCAATCGGCATGAGAAGTAGAAAAATAAAAAAACAATTCCCATCAGTAGAAATAGAAACTTGTGGCACATGTAACGTAACAAGAACTCGGCTACCATCAGCAACCTCTACTCTAATAGGATTTTTCATCATAGTAACAGGCAGTTTCCATCTATCACAGAAAATAGAGGACACAAATGAATAGGTAGCACCGGAATCAAATAGAACTCATGCAGGTATAGAATTAACTAAGAAGATACCAGTAATAACATCACCTGCATTCTTAGCCTCCTCTGTAGTCATCTCAAAGGCTCTCCCCTGAGCACGTGGGGCGCCTCCCTTTTCTGACCAGTAGCTCCAGATGATCCTCCCGTACCCGTACTTGGCCACTGAGGGCCTTTTGATATCCGGTGGCCGGATTTATGACACTTGAAACAAACATTTTCTTTAAACCTGTAATCATGCGTTTGGTGCCCCTTTCTTCCACATCTTCCACATTTAATCAAGTCCCAGCTTCCTGACTTCTGGGATGTATCACCACGGCACTTACCTCCCGATCCACTATCACCTCTCCTATCAACATACGATTGTTCGAACTTCCTCTTTGATCCTCCTCCTGGTTGCGGTGGTTGAGACTTCGGATTTTGCTTATAATCATCCTCGGTCTGCCGAGCTATATCAAAAGTTGCATTCAGTATTGTTGCAGGTCTCGCTGCAGATTGATATTCAACACGTAGGGAGTTGGAAAATTTGTTGATCTTTGCTCTTTCATCCGGTAACAGATGCGGAACAAACCTCATCTTATCCGAGAATTTAGCAATCAGATCTCCAAGGGTTTATCACCTTTCTGAAACGTTCGAAATTCATCCTCAATCTTTTGCATATCATAATCTGAGCAATATTTCTTTTTGAGCTTCTTCAAGAAATCCTCCCAACTTAAGGCATCCAAAATGTCTGGTGGTGTAACACTCACAACAGAATCCCACCACGTATTACCACGATCTCGTAACATGTGTCTAGCTTAGGTAACTTTCTTCCTATTCTCGCATTCACTAGATTCAAAAACGTTTTGCATATACCAAATCCAAGTCTCCAGCACCGATGGTTCATTTACGCCATAGAAAGTAGGAGGCTGAAAACTCATAAAGTTCTTGAAACCAGCATGACTTTGAAACTTCTCTAGCAATTCGTAACGACTCTCGATCGTTTACTTGCTTTAATTGAGTTTCAAGTTGGCATATGTATGCATCCCTATCTTCATTACGGGAAGAACAGGCCATTTGATTCAAATTCTATACCAGATAAAGAATACTTACTATACTTCACATAATTTAAAAGTTATCAAATATTAGTACTACTCTAACACATAACAATTCATGTATATCGCTCATCACACCCCAATACCACCCATGGAACACATAATAATGGTTGCGCCCGGGTTTGAGACTGAATACCCTTTAAGGTATCCAATTCCCTCAAACCTAGGCTCTAATACCAACTTGTAACGCGTTGGGTTTCACAAGCTTAATTAGTAGAATAATAACGTTTACATCCATTATCTTACCAAAAGTTTTGTTTAGCAAACACAGCGGAAGTAACTAATTTAAATTTTTACATCAACTGTATAATAAGTTTTTGACAAAATACCCAACGATGTTACCAAATATCTTCCGACCATTAAAACAAGTATCGGAGTTACCAAAAGCAACAACAAAAGTATTCCCCAAAAATTCCGGCAGTATTAACCATAACAAGCACCCCGTCCTCACCAACAACTATTTACCTGCATATAGGAAGAATACATGGAGAGGGTTAGCTGTTAATAGCTAGTGAGTAACGATTAAACATAATTATCATAATTAGGATATTATAGCATGCGAAACATATCACAAATAACAATCAAGTCTACCCTAACAGTTAGCGATGTTCCGGTATAGCCAGTAGGAGTCATATCTTGTAGGGTTATAAGCCCGGCTCAATGATCCATACTGGGGGAACCGAATACATCATATCGCGCCGGTGGGGGAAGTGTTAGATTATGTGCAGAGATAATCAATGGGCACATTGTATCCAATGTTATAAGAGACTAAAGGGTCACACCGCTGCACACCCAATTCGGAACAGTTGGTTTTCACGTTTATTCTGTGTGGAAATAATTAATCAGTTAGATTAATTATTAAAGAGTAAGAGGAAATAATTAATCAGTTAGATTAATTATTAAAGATAATTAATCAGCTGGATTAATTATCGAGAAGAGAGAAATAAATAATTAATCAGTTTGTATTAATTATTAAGGAATAAATAATAAATAATTATTTATTATTTCAAGAGAATTAAATATTAAGTTTTAATATTTAACGGACAGTTAATTAATAGTTAATTAATTAACTAGTAAAGTCCAAGGGGTGAATATGAGAAGAGTTGAAAGTTTAATTAAAACCAGTGGGCTTTTAATTAAACGGGCTTAGGTCCAACTTAATCCTTATATAAGATCCTTAAGCCTTAGTGGTGGACTATCTTTAGCAATCCTAAAGGTTTTTTGTTCAGGTATAATTCTATAACCTTATCTATGGGTTGTTTGTAAGAAACTATGTTGATAATATATAAAAAGTTTAAAGATCCTAACCCTTTTGGGGTTTAGAGGGTTGTGTTCAATCCAGTTCCGCTTTTAGGATTGAACCAGTGGAATCAAACCCAGGCTTGACCAGTTTGTGTCATATGGTGGTTTGGTCAGGTTCAAAACCCTTCAGTGGTATCAGAGCCTCGGCTCTATGATCCATAGTTTCTAGTTTTATCTGTTTTTTGGGTTAAGGTTTGATTCTTGATCTTCTACTTGCTCTAGCCTATTTCGAAAATCACCAAGGGCAACAAAACAGTTTGTTTTTGTTATCCAGTTTAATCCTATTAATCAGAAAGTTTAAACAGTTAGTTTAAATGGTTAAAAAGGATTGTGGTTTTTGGATAAGAACAAGTTTAGGATTAAGATAAATTAAACAGTTTGTTTTAATTAATTAAACCTAGTTAATCCATTATTGTTTTTGTTTAATGGTTAAATGATCTACTTCATCTTGTTTCTTTTTCCACAAGTTTTCGAAAACCATAAGGGATAAAAACAAGTTTTCTGTTTTTATCCAGATAATAAAAAGTTTGATTTTAACCAGTTAGGTTTAAACTAGGATTGCGTTTAAACGGTTAAAAAGGATAAACCTTTTATCTAAAACTAGATTTTAACAAGTTTTGAACTTTTGTTTAAAAAGGTTGAAATCAAGTTTTAGGGTAATTAGTTATTAATAAAACAAGTTTTTGTTAATATTAATAATTAATGTTTTTGGTTTTTGAATTAAATCTAGTTTTTAATTAGTATATTAAAACAGTTAGTTTTAATAGGTTAAAAAGGATTTAAGATATTTTTTGTTAAATCGGAAAACACGAACCGAAAGCGTCACCAGAACTGATAGCGACGCTAACAGGAGATTAGCAGCGCTAAGCCCAGTTAACTGCGGCCAAGCGATATCGGCCCAGGTTAGCGGCGCTAAGGACCAAATGGGCTTCGGCCGAAGGGGCTTCGGCACAAGGAAGTTTTCCGCCCAAGGTGGTTCTCGGCCCAATAGGGCTACGGCCCAGGTGACTTCTGTCCAATGGGCTCTCGACCCAAGAGGGTCTCGGCCCAGTGGGTTGTACGGCTTCACAAGAAATGTTGGCCCAAGATAGTTTTTCCGAATTAATACAAAAGAATTATTAATTTTAAGTTACAAAATTAATAAGGTATTATATAAACTAGTGTTATATATATTTTAATTAGTTTAGTTAAAATATATATTAGTTTAGATTTTTATTTATTATGACTAGTTTAAGTCATTTTTAAATAAATTCTAAAAGGGATAAAGTTTATATAATGGAGAAACAAATAAAATAGTATTTAATTGACCAAGGTTGTCGGTTTTAAGTTTTTGGAAAACTAATAATAAAACTCGACGTAGAGGCTTTCATTCAAGTTTTGAATAAGGCCAAGCTTTTCAAAGGATTGTTGAAAAACTATTTTGGTCAAATTAAACTAGAAGATCATAATTCTCATTTTTTGGTTAATAGGTATTAATCAAAAGGGTAAATGAGAATATTTAAACAAATCAGGCTGCGTGCTTAACAGCACAGTGTATTGATTATTTTTATAACTGCGTGGTTGACTTTTATATATATAGTGCTTATATATAATTGTGTGGTTGTGATAGCTATAGTTTTTCCGACTTAGGACTCGTTTTTCTTTTTCTTTTTTTTTTTGGTTTTGGGAAGGCCTGCGTGCCAATTACAATCCCTTTCTTAATTGTAATATTGTACTGGTTTGGGGAGGCCTGCGTGCCATTTACAACCCCATTCATTATTGTATTTGTAATAGATTAGTAGTAGTTTAATCCCTCAACCAAGATTGGACTCGAAGAGGGTGATGAAGAAAATGGTGTTCTCACACGAAGCACGTATACTTCGGGGAGGTGTCAAGGCTAGTGGGAGCAGCATGTCAAGAAAGGCGTATCCAAGTCATTTTGTCCTTAGGTTTGACCTTAGGATTAGTTGGCAAAACTATAGGGCTTTATCTGCTTATTATTATCTGCGTGGTTGTGATTTATTTACTGCTTTTCATATATATGTATGGTATATATATACATGTGTGTGATGGTAAATAAAAGGGGGTTTAATGACAGACTGTTATTAAACAAGTGAAAAACCACGCTTTATGACAAACTAGAATATGACTTCAGTCTGGTAGTCGTATTAATTAAATTTTTATAAATTTAAAAGTTTTGTCAAGGTTATAAGTTTGGAACTTATAAAGGCCGTTTTGTGCACCTAGTTTAGTTACACATATAAATCGTATTATTAAAATAGTTAGTTTTAAAATTGTTTTTCAAAAAACTGGAAAATTAAGTTTTTAACTTAATTATAAAACCCAAGAAAAATCTTAGATCAGTGTGCTACCCACCTAATGGTACACCCTAACTGTTAAACGGTACTCGGGTGTTGGAAGTGCCTAAACCTTGGGCATCCGGGTTCAAACCATTGCGGGAAGGGGCATGAAAGATTCTGCGATAATCGGGAGTCTCGGCCAGAATTCATGCTGTCTTAGGTGGTGCGATATATTTTGGTGATAATCGAGAGTCCCGGCCCAAAAAGAACTAGAGTAGAGTTAAACATACTAGAATGGGTCTAAGTGCTCTACGAGGTTCTCGGAGTTGTACCAGTTAGGTACGATTGGTACATGGTGTTACCTACCAGAAATAGCATACTTGGCGGGAAGTGCCCAAACCTTGCGTCAAGTATGTGAAATATGGGTCCTAGGTCTAATATATATTATTTATGGGTTTGATGATATATGATTAGAAAGTTTATTTGCAATTACTGATTAAACCGGGTTTTAATTTGTAGATGGCAACCAACGTTACCAGTACTAATAACCTCTCTCTCCGCTCTATCCTTGAGAAGGATAAGCTCACCGGGTACAACTTTCTCACTTGGGAGAGAAATCTCCGGATCGTGCTGAGACACGAGAGAAAGTGGTATGTCCTAGAACAACCCCTAGGAAATCCGCCTGCCAGCAATGCCAGGGCAGAGGTCAGGGAGGCTTTTCAGAAGCGCTCCAATGATGCCCTAGATGTTAGCTGCCTCATGCTCGCAACTATGAGTCCAGAGTTGCAGTTGAGCATGATGGAGACTCCTGCATATGACATGATCCGCCAGCTGAGGGACATGTTCCAGGAGCAAGCCCGCACACAACGTTATGATGCCACTAGGGCATTTAACTCGTGCAAGATGGCTAAGGGGACCTCGGTGAGTGACCATGTCATGAAAATGAAAGGTTACATGGACCACCTAGAGAGACTTGGGCACCCAGTACCGTTGCAGCTAGCAACGGATACGATACTCAACTCATTGTCAGATGACTATAAGCCTTTTATAGTCAACTACAACATGAACAACATGGAGAAATCCGTGGCTGAGTTGCACTCAATGCTCAAGACTGCTGAGCAGAGTATCGGGACCAAGTCTAAGGACATTCTTATGGTGGGACATGGTGGACGTAAGAAGAGGAAGGGGCGCAACGGAAAGGGAAAGGGCACGGTCCAGCCCAGCCTGAATGCACCCAGAGCTAGTAACGACAACAAGGGCAAGAAGCCAAAGCCAAACAAGGCAAGGACCGAGAATCGGTGCTTCAGGTGCGGCGAGGCCAGACATTGGAAACGAGATTGTCCGAAAGGTCACGGGGTAGGAGGCAAGTCTGGCTCCTCAGGTATTGCGTGATTAGCTTCTTTGTCACTTTTCTACTTGTAAAGTTTTACGAGTGCTCTAACATATTGCAATCGTTTATTGCAGGAGTAGATGGAAAGTGATGCGGCCCAGCATGAGAAGATCATACGTGCAGCTTACTGATATTATAATAATTCCTATTTCCTAGTTTATTAATCTCTTTAAGTTTTGAACAATTTTTACATTATTGGTTTATGGATACTTTTTGAGTTTATGGAAATTTAATTATTTGGTTATATATCCGTGCACGTGTTCTTATTATATGAATCATGATTAGTCCAGTTGTGACTAAAAGAGTGCTAATAAGTCAAAGTTTTGACTTGATTAGTGATTCATAATAATCTTATGCTATGGTTTGTTGTAGTTACATAAATGCCGGCTCTACTATATAAATACTTGTATAAACAAGTTTTGTTTATAAGATTAGATAGTTTTTCTAAATTCAACAAGTATTTAAGATTTTATGAAAAGTGAATGTTCAAAGTCTTGAACATATGGAAATAATAGTCATTATTTCTGGGTAAAGTAGTTTTTGATAAATCATTTAAGAAAGTATAAAAGTGATTATAAAAGTTATACTAAATGTTTTTTAAGAAAAGAAATTTAAAATACCATTATGAGTATTTCATACTTATGATCATGGTAAGTTTAATGAAACCATTTTCCGTAATTGGAAAGATGGATATATGGGAGATCCAAGTTCATGGTTTCATGAAACAAATTTCTTACAAAAAACTAAGTTATTTAAAACATGTGTTTGGAACACAAGTTTTAGGCATGGTAGTCAAGTTTTGACTAAGACCTAAAAGGATGTTTTAAAAAAAAGGCACTTTTTCATAGAAGATTGTGGGAGCACCTGACTAGTGTATTTATCAGAGTTAATAAAAGGTTGTTTTTAATCAGTGTGATAAATACAAGATCGAACTTTTAGAATATATAATTATCGGATGTTTTTTTTAGAAGCTATCTAAAACAGTAAGTTCTTGAGAAAAAACTAATCCGAGGGATGCATGATTTATTGAGAGGTGCTCGATAAAGAAATCATTGCAAGATTTTTGAGTCAAGTTATGACTTAAATAGAAATTATATACGTTCTAAAATGTTCAGTAAGTCAGCTTAATAATGTTGTTGGTTGGTTAACGTTAGAAATGATAAAATAGGATGTTCTTTAACATTCTTAAAAATAAAATTAGATAAGTGTTAGTATACACCGGGAATCTAGTTTCAAGTTTCTTACAACTAGGTGTAAGAGGTTTTATTATTTCAAAAGGATATAAATCTAGTAAGATTTAATACATCTACAAATGTAATTAAAGTTTTAATTACAGGGAGGTTGTTTTATAAATCATAAACAAGGAGTTATTTCCAGTTCTCCAAGTTTAAGGAATTTATAAAATAAGTAAGCCTAGAAGTGTTCTTAGGTTGCAAGAACGATTTCTAGCAAAACCAAGAAAGAGTACTCCAAAGTACTAGTCTTTTGTTTTATGGTTTATAACCATATTATTTTCTTTGTAATCCGTGATAAGTTACAATGTAAAAATAATAAGTAATTCAGATAAACACCGTGAATCAAGTCAGTGAAATGATAGAAATTATACATCTTTATTCCAGGGAGGAATATGGAAGGATGTAGAAATTAGTTTCATTGTTCTTCACAATTTTGTATGTTTTGGTTTATCCAGGAATAAACTAGGTTTATTCAAAACATTATCCGTGACTACTTATCTTGGTGGGAACCTCGATAGGGCTGTAAAGTCATCGTAATTTTAGGGTAGATTCGAAAGTATATCGAATATAGATGCGAACGTTTTTTTTGCGGACCAAAATTTACGGATATTCGTTAGGGTTACGAATATTGGATTGACCCACCGTGAAAAATACTTCGTGGATTCGTGTCAAAAGTATTTATCACATAGGTTATCCTCAAGCCTGAGGTATTTGGTTTGGGATGCGGTAACTGTTGTCTTCTTAGCGCGTTCTAACGCCACGCCGTAACAGGGTGGTCATAAGGGGCGTGTCTAGATTCAGTAGGAGTCGTATTGCCAAATGCAAATATGCAAGATGGTAATTGCACCTCCTTTTTAGGAGAGATATTTCCGGGCCCCTTGACTGATTAGAGAAACTGGTAAGTGCACGGCCGTGCCCAAACGAACTGATATGTTCTTTGTCGTTTATCACGCAGTTTTGAAATCACGTATGTCATAAACATAATTCTTGAGTCTCTGAGTTGACCTTTTCCATGCTCATGCTCAAAATTGAAATATCGCGCTGCAAGGGACAAACCTATATATATATATATATATATATATATATATATATATATATATATGCAAGCTTGTATATATAAAATGTACCCATTCATAAACAGGGAGTTTATGATAGTTTAGTTTATAAACAGCTAGTTTATAACAGATTACTTCTAAGCAGGTTGCTTATAAAGATTTATCACAAGTCACTTTGGGGTATAAGAGTTCTTATAACCTGGTTATCCTAAGTGTCTGGCTAGGGACCTCCTTAGGCTAACAATGTGCAGTAACTATTACTTATCTTGCACAAGTGGGAGTCTGTTAGATTATGTGCAGAGATAATTAATGGGCACATTGTATCCAATGTTATAAGAGACTAAAGGGTCACACCGCTGCACACCCAATTCGGAACAGTTGGTTTTCACCTTTATTCTGAGTGGAAATAATTAATCAGTTAGATTAATTATTAAAGTGTAAGAGGAAATAATTAATCAGTTAGATTAATTATTAAAGATAATTAATCAGTTGGATTAATTATCGAGAAGAGAGAAATAAATAATTAATCAGTTTGTATTAATTATTAAGGAATAAATAATAAATAATTATTTATTATTTAAAGAGAATTAAATATTAAGTTTTAATATTTAACGGACAGTTAATTAATAGTTAATTAATTAACTAGTAAAGTCGAAGGGGTGAATATGAGAAGAGTTGAAAGTTTAATTAAAACCAGTGGGCTTTTAATTAAACGGGCTTAGGTCCAACTTAATCCTTATATAAGATCCTTAAGCCTTAAGGATTAGACCCTAGCCACCACTCCCCTCCCTCTCTTGATCTCGTCGATCTCCATCTCTCACTCTCGCAACTCTCTCTTGTTTTCTCTCTTGGCGTCGAACACAAAACCGAGAAACACAAGGAGTGTGTTTTTCGGTTTTAGGTGGATCTCGCATACACACATACATTCTCGATCTCGAGTATTGTTGGTTGGTGAATCCAGGAGCGGTCTATCAGCCAGTTCCAGTGATGTGCAGTAGTGGTGGACTATCTTTAGCAATCCTAAAGGTTTTTTGTTCAGGTATAATTCTATAACCTTATCTATGGGTTGTTTGTAAGAAACTATGTTGATCATATATAAAAAGTTTAAAGATCCTAACCCTTTTGGGGTTTAGAGGGTTGTGTTCAATCCAGTTCCGCTTTTAGGATTGAACCAGTGGAATCAAACCCAGGCTTGACCAGTTTGTGTCATATGGTGGTTTAGTCAGGTTCAAAACCCTTCAAAAAGTGGGTAGCGGCCCACCATTGCATTAACCAGGCGGGAACGGTACCCCCTATCGTGATCAGCGGGAACTAAGAGCCCATAGTTTCAAATTGGGGCATTGAGGTTTTGCAAGTGCCCTTATTCGCGATCGACGAATCACCGTATCCTAAACAGCTATCAAAGTGATGGCACGAACACGTATTGGTATACTCAAGCCGCATCATAACAAAGTTGGCCTACTCAAGCCATGATATTAGCATATATCAAATCATATCATAATTGGCCTACTCAAGCCTAACATGGTTACACATAAATTCATATCATATCAATTTAATAACACATAAACAACAACTTACCTTAGACTTGGTATAACATTCTTATTGTGATGCCTTAGGTTAACCGGTACTCACCTCAAAGATTACAGCAGACAAATGTAGTGTTCGGTGTCCTCTTGTTCTTCAGGAGCGCCTAACAAATCATTTACAGACTTGTCAACACTTAACACTTATCACATGATACGAATTACAAGCTGTACATACTGGACAGGGTTCTACGGCTACAGAGGACATGTCCTATGGCCGCATAAGGCATAACAAACTCTTCCTACGGCCGTAGAGGCAACCCCCTACCCCCTCTTCCCTAGCCCAACGGCCACAGGAATTTATCCCTACGCCTGCAAGAACTGTTCTATTGTGACCTACGGCCGTAGGTTACGTACCTACACCCGTAGACCTTGTTCCTTTGTTCGTAGATGGTAAACCACATAACACACCTCCTACGGCCGCAGAAACCTAATCCTACGGCCGCAGAAACATAATTAGGCCTCTACAGCCGCAGGAACATAGTCCTACGCCCGTAGGAAGAATTTAAACAGCAGATCTTCGTCCCTGATCGAAGAACAGACCTGCAATCTCATTTTTTAATCACCAAAACTCGACCAGAAATCATATACATATGCTTCAACATGTTATTTATGATCAAAACAACCTTTCTAACACACACCTAACTCAAAAACAACCATTATATCCATTTTGAACCATCAAAATGAATCATTTTTTACCTAAGACTCAAGAACAATATTTGAAATCAAATTACTTACAAATTAAAGACAAATACAAGCTGTAGAATCATGAATCAGCTACTGAGATTACCACAATATGATTTCCTTCTCAATTTACACTTTGAATCACAAGAACCAAGTGTGGGTGTGCTTTTGGCATGTACGTACGTGAGCATGTGTTTGTGTGTGTGTTTTGGGTCTTTCCAGGGGACAAGAACACACAACCGACCTTGGTTGTTTAATTAATAAAATACGGTATTTTGTTCCCGTTTTCAACTTACAACTAATCCCTCATTTACCCGTTTCAACTAACGGGGATATATTTGGAACCATTATCTAAAACCGTTTACTAACTTACCATTTTTATCTATTTTCATAATTATTTTACATAACACCTCTTTATCACATATAACACACATTAACAACAAAACACATTGGTTAAAATCAATGTACAAACATATAAGCACTAGTGCATATTTACATCTATGCTAAAAAAACTAGGTAAATCTATGCATCATGTGCAAAATATGCACTTGCACAAAACATTTACATCTATACTGAAAATTATATATAGGGTGCGGTTCAAATGAAAACTTTATTTCTACGGGAACTGTGAGAACCAGTTCTGACCAATCATATAATTTCCTGTCTTTTTTATTTAAATTAAATAGGAAAGGGTAGTAAGGACATTATTACATTACCCGCACTTTTTTAAAACAAACATATCTATCTAACGAGAAGGGGTTAAATTACCAAAAATATACCAAATTAAAGAGAAAATTATGCTTTTTAATTTGAGACCCGTTGACATATTTTTTTGGAAGAGAAAAAAGTCGTGTTTGCTTAATTTTTTTCCAGTATAACTCAAGTGTGCAGTAAGTGCAAATTTTGCACAAGTGCACATTTTACCCTTTGCACTAGTATATATTTAAATCTATACTAAAAAAACCAGGTGAATCTGTGCATAATGTGCAAAATTTGCATTTGCGCAAAACAATTTACATCTGTACCGAAAAATATTTATAGGGTGAGGTTCAAACGAAAACTTTATTTATAGGAGAACTCCGAGAACCATTTCTGACCAATCATTTAATTTCCCATGTTTTTTATTTAAATTAAACAGGAAAAGGTAGTATGGACAATATTACATTACCCCCACTTATTTAAAACTAACATATCAATCTAACGAGAAGGTGAAATTACCAAAAATATACCAAATTAAAGAGAAAGTTATGCTCTTTAATTTGAGATCGGTCTTGACATAACTTTTTGGAAGAAAAAAAGTCGTATTTGCTGGGTTTTTGTCCAGTATAGTTCGACAGTGCACTAAGTGCAAATTTTACACTTGGCACGGGTGCATATTTACATGTGTGCTAAAAAAAACTAGATTAATGTGTGCATCATGTGCAAAATTTGCACTTGCGCAAAACAATTTACATCTGTACTGAAAAATATATATAGGGTGCGGTTCATGTTAGAATATGCCCACTGATGCGGGTACACCATTTGAATCACTACCGATGATGTATAGGCCTATTGGGTCATACACCGGGGTCAAATCTGATAGCAACTTAAGTAAAGGGACCAAAAATGACAAAAGACAAAAGTTGGCATCGCAGGATGCGATAGCGCCGCTAACATTAAGGGTTTAGCACCACAAAGCCTTAATGGATAGCGCCGCTACGGCTGCATGTACTTTATGTCATTTCATCTTGTTGGGAAAATGATCTCATAAGTTTGAATTTGATGACACAAAGTTAAGTTTGTAAGATGAGTTCTACATATAACTTAAACAGAATTATGAAGCTTAGTCAGACTGAACACTTAGAGTGATTCAGACTGAGTATAAGCTGAATATAAACTGAGCATATGTTGATCAGTTTATGTTATACCTTAGGTTGTTTATTAATATGTTTAATAATCTGTGTATGTCACATAAGGTATATATCGAGTAGTTAGCTTGATGTGTTTCAAGCTGAGTGACTCAGCTCAAAAGCAGAGTCAGCTCGACAGAGTTGCTAAATATGTTTTAGTCAACTAAGTTAGACTTCTAAGGATGAGTTTATCAATGTACGTGTTAGTTCATGTATGAATTCAGATTTGTTCTCGAAGAACTCAGCGTGATGAGTTTCAAGCTGAGTAACTCAGCCCGAGTAATGAAGTCAGTTTAAAGATAATTTAAATATGTTTTAAATTCATCTTTATCTCTCTCTATATCTATGGCGCGGATAAGAAGACTCCAGAATCAATATTGAAGATTGAAGACTCAAGATAAGAAGATTCAAGATTCAAGATTCTGGTTTATCCAAAAGTTAGTTAGCGAATTAGGCTAAGTCTAGTTTGTAAGGAACCGTAGCAACAGGATTATAAATGCTTATCTCCTGATAAGTTTAGAGGTACGACTCAGAGACGATTACAACTAAGTGTTGCAGAGCCAAACCTCACCTCATCGTATGTGTTACGAGTCTTGATTCAGTATAGAGATTTAATCACAGATTGCCAAAGAAGTTCGTGTATTCGAATTAATCACATTAGTTGTGATATTGGTAAGTAATCATGTGTTGATTCAATCTGTGAAAGTCCTGTTTAGAGAGTTGTCGGTATCTATAATTATATGTTAATTATATATATCTAAGTTTGAGAGAATTGAGAGATTTATATTAGGTGATTATATATCAAGAGTTGCTTACTTGATAGTCATTGTAATCATCTTCTTATTCAAAGCATTGTAATCATCTTCTGATTAATAAAGGCATTCGATTGATTGTTGTTTGATTTACTGTGTTTAACACTTTTTGTTGGGAAATTGGCTAAGTCATTGAAACTGTTATACATGCGAAAATCAAAACTGTTAAGACTGTTAATGGATGTTGGGAAGACAGTTCGAAACTGTTAGAAGAATTGTTGAAGAAACAGTTTTGAACTCTTAGTGAAGATTGTGAAGACAGTTGTAACCAACAGTTGCTGTGAACTTCAAAGCTGTTATATAGAGTTCAGAACTGTTAGTCCAAACTACTACAACTGTTTCAAGACCTTGAAGCCGAAGACTGTTAGAAGAATCAAAACTGTTGCATTCATTGAACAGTTTCGGTTGAGCTAAATGTGGAAACAACTATCTTTGAAGATATCTCGAAATATTTGGAAGATCATCAAGATTATCTCACAAGATAGAATATTACCTAACTGTCAACAAATCAAGGAAGATCAAGGAGTATATAAATACTAGATTAGAATTTATAATACGCACGTACTCATTGTTTAAGTTTTGCATTCATTCTTCAAGTTGTAATTTGCTTTCAGAATAGTGCTAATCCTCTAAGTTTCTCTTTGAAACCCAAGAACAATCTGTGTTCTTCGTCTAACATAATAAGTTAGATTGGGGGTGAAGTGTGCTATTGTAATCATTCTGGTTGATCAATAAAACTACTGTTTGATTGAATTGCTTTGTGTTCAAAACCTTCTTTAATCAATTAAGTGTGATTCCGCAACTTCTTAGTTGATTGTGATCATAGTTAAAGATTAACTTTTTATTCAACTCTGATTTGTTATTCAAAAGTTAGTTCTTGTTATTTGATATAATCTATATCCAATCCTGACAAGTGGTATCAGAGCCTTATCATTAAGGTTCCTTTGATCACCAGTTGAAGGTTTTGCTTCAATCTTGCTTTGTTCTTTAAAACTGTTTTCAAATTACTTTGTTTCAATGGATTCTGGTGGATCTTCTGATAACAATGGCTCTGGGTCAAACATTCGTGTTCCCATGCTCAAACAAACTGATTTTGAGATGTGGAAACTGAGAATCAAGCAGCATGTCCAATTAATAGACTATGCTGTTTGGGAAATCATTGAAAGTGTTCCCACTGCCCCTGTTGATCTGGATGAGACTGGAAAACCAAAGAAGAAGCCACCACCAAAGACAGATGCTGAAAAGAAGGAGAGAATGATTGAGATGAAAGCTCTCAGCATCCTCCAGATTGCAATTCCCAATGAGTATCAACATCAATTCAAGAAATTTGATGATGCTCATGAACTTTGGAATGCTCTGGAAAAGAGGTTTGCTGGGAATGCTAGCTCTAAGAGAAACCAAAGAGATCTCCTTAAACAAGCCTATGAGAACTTCACCAGTGGAAAGAATGAGAGCATCACCCAATTCTTTGATAGGTTTTACAAGCTGGTAAGCCAACTAGAGAGTGCTAAGGTTAGGCTTGATCAAGATGAGATAAATAGAAAGTTTCTTAGGTCTCTAGGTGATGAATGGACTGTGTTTGCTGCACAATGGAGGACTAAGGATTCCCTTGAAGACATAGAGATAGATGACCTGTATAATAGTTTGATAGTGTTTGAGGGAGAGATATAGGGAAAAAGAAAAACGGTTGTCCATATCCACAATGCTGCTCTCCTATCATCCTCAGGTATGGAATCAAACCATTCATTAACTAACTCTATTGATAGTTGTGCAGGTACTAGTTCTGCTGTTGGACTAGATGTGAACACTCCAGATGTTGTGCTTGAAGCTTTTCTTGCCAGCCATGCACATTCAACCCTCACCAATGAGGATCTTGAACAAGTGCACCTTGATGATCTTGAGGAGAGGGATCTCAAATGGCAGATGGCCATGCTTACTGTAAGAGCCAAGGGGTTCATCAAAAGGACTGGAAGGCAAAACATGAATTTCAGAGCTGATGGCAAGGCTGGATTTGACAAGTCAAAGGTGAGATGCTTCAAATGTCAACAGCTTGGCCACTTTTCAAGAGAGTGCAGATCTGATGAACAAGTCCAGAATCAAGGTCAGAGGCCAACTCAGAATCAAACCTCCTCAGCATTGGTCTCACAAGAAGGCCATGGGTTTGATTGGAGTGATCAAGCAGAGGAGGCTACAAACAACAAAGCTTTGATGGCATTGACTGACTCCTCCATCAAGTTGGATTCACCAGACTCTGAGGACATTCAGGTATCTTCTAAACTATGTCCTGGTGAATGTAGAGCTATTGTTAAAAGGTTTAGAGAGCACAATAAGAAAATGTGTGCTGCTCTAAGCAAAATGGAGGAGAGGAGATATGAATCAAGTGCAGTCATTGAAAGCTTTGAAAAGAAAATAAAAGATTATCAAGCCAATGAACTGCAAATGGATTATGATAAAAAATATCATAAGTGGGAAAAAGAGCAGCTTCAAGAGGAGATTGATAGTCTGAAAAAGAAGCTAAGTGAGAAGGAAAGCAAGGTTGATGAATTAACCAAGAAGTTGGAGGGGGTGGACATTGATCTGAGTATGTTCAAGGCAGCCAACCTCAAACTTGAAACCTTGTTACAATCTCAAGTTAGAGACAAGGTGAAAACTGGCATAGGATACAAACAAAACCCACCTCCATACAACCAAAACTACCTAACTCCAATGTCAGAGGTAGCTGACAGGTATGTTAATGACCCTTTGGAAGAAGGACTTAAGTCAGCTGATCCAAAGTTTGAGAGTTATGAAGATGGAGTTCTGTCAGAAGTAAGTGATGAAGATAATGAGGGAGTTGTGAAGAAGGATGAAGTTATTCCATATGAAAATCACATCTGTTGTGAGCCCATTCCCACAAAATCATCTTTACAACCTGTGGTGTTTGTAAAAGCATCCACTGAACCCCTCACCAATGAGCCAAAACCCTCAAAAGCTGTTAACTCCATAAAAAGTTTCACAACTGTTGCCAACAGTTCCCATCTCTACACTAACAGTTCCAAAAAGAACCCAAACAGCTCAACTGTTAGTACTAAGACCAAAGGAAAGGAGAAAGTTGGTGAAGTTGTAGTTGGAAAGCCCAAGAAGGAGGCTGCAAAAGCACAGACTAAACCCAGATCTGTATAAAGGCATACTGAAATGCCTACATGCACATGCCAAAAGCATGGTGTACAAAAGTTTCCTCAGTCAGCACCTATTAGAGGAAATCAAAGAAATAGGAACTAGTTCTGGTAAAAAAAAACTGGTTTGCCTATTGTGAAAGCTAAAAAGTGCTATATATGTGGGAGATCCAATCACTTGGCTCAAGATTGTTATTATAACCCACAGCTGTATAGCACCAAAAAACCAAGTTTCAAAAGGCAAAATAACAGTTCTAAAACTGTTAAGTCAAAGCAGATCAACAGTTCTAAAACTGCTAAGCCAAAACAGGCTAACAGTTCTACAACTGTTACATCCAAACCAACTAAAAGTTCCACAACTGTTTTATCAAAACCAAAAACTGTTGGTCTGGCTTGGGTGAAACTGCAGAAACAAACAGTTTCTGAAGAGGATAAAACTGGTACTCAAATTGCAAAACAGAATAAGTCACATGATGACTCAACTGTTTTACCATCTACAACAACTGTTTGTTCAAAGGTCTCAACTGTTAATCACAACAGTTGGGAACCACATGTTCTTACAAAGTATTCATCACACAAATTAGAGAAATCTAATTTGGATGAAATCAAAAAGAACCAAACTCTGTTTAAGTATTATGACTTAAATGGTGTACCCAAGACCTGCATGGCCTGGGTACTTCCTGCTACTAACTGATTTTATTTGTGTAGAGCATTCATAGGGCCAATCATGGATCTATCTGGCATTTGGATAGTGGATGCTCAAGGCACATGACTGGAAATCCACATTGTTTGAAGGATTTCAGAAGCATCAATGGTGGATTTGTAGCATTTGGAGGAAATGCTAAGGGAGGAAAAATCACAGGTAAAGGAGCTGTTGAGGCAGGTACACTTACATTTAATGATGTTTTCTTTGTTGAACAACTTAAGTACAATCTGTTAAGTGTATCTCAAATCTGTGATAATGGAAACAAAGTTTTGTTTACAGATTCAGAATACATTATCCTATCAAAAGATTTTGAACTAAATGAGAAGGATATTCTTTTGAGAACACCTAGAAAGGATAATGTATACTGTCTAGATACACAAAAGAGTGCTAAATAGAATGTGTTAAGTTGTTTACTCTCAAAGGCATCTCATGATGAGTCTGCCATTTGGCATAGAAGGATGTGTCACATGAACTTTAAAACCATGAATGTGTTAGTTAAAAACAATCTGGTAAGTGGTTTGCCACAAAAGGAATTCTCATGTGATGATCATTGTGTAGCCTGTCTCAAAGGCAAGCAACACAAAACTTCTTATAAAACCAAAAAAGTTTCTTCCATTACTGCACCTTTACAACTTTTGCATATGGATCTTTTTGGTCCAACATCTGTGGTCAGCATAGGTAAGAAAGCCTACTGTTTAGTTGTAATTGCTGATTTCACCAGATTTACATGGGTTCAATTTCTTAGAACTAAAGATGAAACTGCTGAGTTAGTTAAGTCTCTTATTCTTAGGATTGAGAATCAATCTGATTTGAAGGTGAAAGTCATTAGATCTGATAATGGCTCTGAGTTTAAGAACTATGATTTAAATAGCTTTTGTGAGGAAAAAGGAATTTCAAGACAGTTTAGTGCTCCTAGGACTCCTCAACAGAATGGAGTGGCTGAGAGAAGGAATAGGACTTTGATTGAGGCTGCTAAGTCCATGTTAGCTGATTCTAGGCTCCCAATGACATTCTGGGCAGAAGCAGTGAACACTGCCTGCTATGTTCAGAATAGAGTACAAGTAGTCAAGTCCAATGGGAAAACTCCTTATGAGTTGTTCCTCAAGAGAAAACCTTTAATCAACTTCTTCAAACCATTTGGCTGTCCTTGCACTATCCTTAATACCAAATCACAATTAGGAAAGTTTGAGAGTAAGGCTGAAGAAGGTTTCTTTGTAGGATACTCCACTCAAAGTAAATCTTATAGAGTATTTAACAATGTCACTAGAATCATAGAAGAGAGTATGAATGTCTCTTTCAATGAGAATAGGATCAATATTGCAGGTAATGGACCTGATTGGTTATTTGATATTGATGCATTGTCTAAATCTCTTTCTTTTGAGTATTCTACTAAAACAGCTGCAGGTACCTCAACAACTGTTGGTGAAAATCAACAAACAGTCTCCAACAGCCCAAACAGTTTTGAAACTGTTAGTTCAAACAGTTTTGAAACTGTTAGCTCAAAACCAACAACTGTTGGTTCAAACAAAGTTACTGAAGACTTTGTTGTGATTCCTATGCTTCAACAAGAGTTCTCCAATGCTGTTGATCCATTGATTGATGCTGAATCTTCAAAGGACATGGAATCTCATGATCCTCAACAACACACTGAATCTGCACCTCAAACAGTTGCTGATCAAGTGTGTGATACTGCTGGAAATTCCAGTGAATGTGAGATTGATCTGTCTAATCTAGGGAATGAACTGACTGAAGAAAACATTCCTACATCAAGAGTTCACAAGAATCATCCAATATCACAAATAATTGGTGATCCAACCACTCCTATCAGAACAAGGAGCATGCTGCAAAATGAAACCAGTGGTGTGGATCTTGCCCAATTTGATGTGAATGCTTGCTTTCTATCTCAAATAGAACCAAAGAAAGCAGTTGAAGCAATGAAAGACCCTTCATGGGTGGAAGCAATGCAAGAGGAGCTCTTATAATTTCAAATTCAGCAAGTTTGGAAGTTGGTTGAGCTTCCAAGAGGCAAAAGAGCAATTGGCACCAAGTGGGTGTTCAGAAACAAGAAAGATGAAAGAGGGATTGTAATCAAGAATAAGGTAAGACTGGTTGCACAGGGCTATACACAAGAGGAAGGAATAGACTATGATGATGTCTTTGCACCTGTTGCAAGGATTGAAGCCATTAGACTATTTCTTGCCTTTGCGAGCTTCAAAGGATTAAAGGTGTATCAAATGGATGTCAAGTCTGCATTTCTCTATGGAACTATTGATGAGGAGGTATATGTGTGTCAACCCCCTGGCTTTGAAGACTCAAAGTACCCTGATAGGGTATATAGGTTGGATAAAGCTCTATATGGACTACATCAAGCTCCTAGAGCTTGGTATGAGACATTATCATCCTACCTTCTTGAGAATGGTTTTAAGAGAGGCACAATTGACAAAACATTGTTTACAAAGATTGTTAAAACAGAGATTTTGCTTGTGCAAATCTATGTTGATGATATAATCTTTGGATCCACTGATGACAACCTGTGCAAAGAATTTGAAGTCATTATGCACAAAAGATTTCAGATGAGTTTCATGGGTGAACTCACATTTTTCTTGGGATTACAAGTGAAACAGAAGCCCTCTGGTATCTTTCTAAGCCAATCTAAGTATGTCAAAGACATATTGGACAAGTTTGGCTATCAAGATGTGAAACTGGCAAGCACTCCTATGGAAACACACAAACAGTTGGGAGCAGACTCTGAGGGGGAGGATGTAGACATACATCTATATAGGTTAATGATAGGTTCATTAATGTATTTAACTGCTTCTAGACCTGATATAATGTTTGCTGTGTGTGTTTGTGCCAGATTTCAATGCAGTCCGAAGATGTCACACTTGTTTGCTGTGAAGAGGATCTTTAGATACCTCAAAGGCTAACCAAAATTGGGACTTTAGTATCCTAAAGATTCACCTTTTGATTTGGTGGCATATTCTGATAGTGACTATGGTGGAGCCAATGTGGACAGAAAATCAACCTCTGGAGGATGTCAATTCTTTGGATCAAGGCTGGTTTCATGGCAATGAAAGAAACAAACAACTGTTTCAACTTCAACAGCTGAGGCTGAATATGTTGCTGCATCAAGCTGCTGTTCATAAGTTCTATGGATCCAGAATCAGCTTCTGGATTATGGTTTGTCTTTCTTAAATACACCTATTTATGTTGATAACACCAGTGCTATTAGCATAGTTAATAATCCAGTGAAGCATTCTAAAACCAAGCACATTGAAATCAGATTTCACTTCATAAGAGACTGCAATGAAAAGAAATTAATCCAAGTTATGAAAGTCCATACTGATGATCAATTAGCTGATCTGTTCACTAAAGCATTTGATGTGAGCAGATTCAACTTTTTGATCTCAAACATTGGAATGATTAACTTGGACTAACAGTTGTTCATTACTCAATGTTTTTCACACTAACAGTTTGCAACTGTTAGTATTGTTATCTAACAACTGTTGATTTTAAGTGTTCAGGGAAGAGTAGAAGTGCAAATCCCAAACCAATTTTGGACATATCTGGTTGCCTGTCCCATAAACAGTTTTTCAAACCCGTGAATGTCCTTGATATGTGGTAAAGGTAAAATACTTTATTGAGAACAGTTCCAGACTGATAAAGGGAAGTCACTTTATTTTGTAGTGTTGTGAATGGACATGACAAGTCACTGCATGCTAAATTATTGACCAATTCAAAACCACAAGTTTGTCTATAAATTAGCTTGCATGCATTCTTCACAAATCACACCTACATTTGCATTCCAAAGAGCAAAATTTTCTTTGCAAATGGCTACTAACTTCTTTCTCATAAACTTCAAAGAAATTAATGTTAAACAAAGTTATGTAACCATCCCTGCCCCATTTGTTAGAATGCATGAGCTTTGGCAATCCTCATCTTGTGTTCTTGAGATGCATGATGATCGAGATGTGTTCACCTTGACACAACACCCAGACCCACGTAGGCCAAATAAAATGACTGATCATATTCGTATAAGAGGTGATTTTGAAAACTTCACTCTCTTCCACGAGTTGCCTACCAACTGCTGTTTAAGCTTCGACTTGAACCTGGAAGGCACTACAGGCTCAGTAGTGTGGTTCAATGTTCGAAGAAATGATGCTGATGATGACCTTCTAGCCTCAGATGATTATGCAGTGGAGGTCATTGTAATCGATGACTAGTTCCAATGCACGTCATGGTCTTAGCAGATGATGAATTCGCAGTCATCATCATTATCATCCGAGTCTAATGGAAGCCATAACCATTAGATACAGACAACTGTTAGAGAAAGAGATGGGTGTAGAAATTGAAGTCATAAAAGACTGAGTTTCGTTGACCCTTGCACAATTAGATAAACAGTACCAACAATGGCTTGTGAAAATGCATGTACTTTGTAGTTCATCTGTGTTAAACATGAATAAAATGCATATTTTGTTGATGTCTGTGTTGGCTAATGGTTTGTTTATGATGAATCAGCTTATGATGGGTGTATGAGATAAGTTTTGTTGACAGTTGCACATTTTTTTAACAGTTGTTTGAAATACTACTAACAGTTTTCAACTGTTAGCATATGGCCTGCACAACTGTTAGGCAAAATCCATGTGCATCTGAGGGGGAGAAACTCGTCCAATAACAGTTGTACTTTCTAACAAAAACAGTCTTCAACTGTTAGTGTGTAGAATGCACAACTGTTAGTCCAAAATCATGATCTTCGAAAACGGAGTTATTTCTAAATAACAGTTGTTACATCTTATGAAAACAGTTCTCCAACTGTTAGCTTTATTTTTGTCCGTCAACTGTTAAGTTAATAAAGGGTGTTTTGGTCTGTGCAGAATGTGGAGGATGTTTGAATTGCATTTAATATTCGAAACATATATAAGGCAATTCCCTCCTCACCGGTTCATTCACTCGTTCTAAACTTAAATCCGCAAACCCTAAATCCTAACTCTCGAACTCGAAATGGCTCCCCTTC
The DNA here is from genome assembly GCA_947179395.2 of Pulicaria dysenterica. Taxonomy (NCBI): domain Eukaryota; kingdom Viridiplantae; phylum Streptophyta; class Magnoliopsida; order Asterales; family Asteraceae; genus Pulicaria; species Pulicaria dysenterica. Next base: position 13,784,439 of record OX359294.1, on the reverse strand, counting down.
CATTCGTCAAAGAGCACAACATGATCGCCTTCCTTGCCAAACCTGATAATCTGCATGTCTTTCATGACATGATCGATTATCTCTCAATGTCCAACATTCACAATGCTCTAACCGTTAATCCCACCATATATACCTCGCATGTTGACCAGTTTTGGAAAAATGCAACTGTGCGAGAAGAAAATGGAGTTCAATGGATTGACTCCAAGATAGACGACACTGAGGTCGCTATCTCTGAAAAACATCATTCATCAATCTCTGCAACTGAATGATGTCAATGGTGAGTATTCTGACTCGGTTTCGCTTGTCTATTTATACACTAAGTTACTAAAACTGGGATATGAGGGCCCTAGGGGAAAGGGCACCTTCTACAAAGGGCAGTTTTACGCACACTGGAAGTTCATTATCCATACTCTCCAGCAGTGCATAAGCCCTAAGAGAACGGGTTGGAATGAGTTTGGGAGCAACATTGCTCTCGCACTCATCTGTCTAGCAAACAATAGATGCTTTAACTTTTCTAAACTGATATTTAATGGTATGGTAAAGCATCTTGGGACCAAATATGGTCTCTTTTTTATGCCAAACCTTAAAATACACAAGAGGGTCATTATTCCCGCTGCTCATGTGGCTTCCACATTGAGCAAATTGTTGATTTATGGCAAGAATTTTTCTGGTGCCATAACTCCACCACTCTCTGCAATGGTGGAGTTTCTTTCAAGAAACAGGGCTGCTAGTGTTGAGCATGAAACCCAACAGCCCATGATACTCAAAACTCCCTCTCTGCTACTTTTGAAATTGATACAACACAAGCCCCCACACTTAAAACATTTCAAAAGAAGAGGAAAAGAACTGTTGGTGCTCCTTCCACCACAGTTCATGAAACTGAAACTGTTAGCCCTGCACAGGTGCATTCACCTGTGCAGAATATCGAAAGGGAACCATTCGTGCTGTCTCCCAAGCACAATGAGGAGGTGATCACTCCATTAGAGGGTGATCATATGGTTTTTCAGGCTGACACTACTGTTTTCTCCGCAAGGGATGAACAGGACAGTGTTAACATAACTAAGACCTCAACCATGGCAACAGAAGCTGATCAAACAGCTTCTGGAAATCCGCAGTACCAAGAAAAGAGGGGTACTGGTGTGGAATCTCAATTGAGTGAACCACCAGTTTTATCTGTCAATGATATGTTAACAGTGGCAACACTGGCTGACATTGAGGCTAGAATGTAACACCAAGCATTGACGAATTCCAACTTTGCACCTTTCTTTGCTGCATACATGCAAGTCAAGAAGAAGAAATCATCAAGATGCATGATCAAGTGCTCCAACAGTTGACAGCTGCTGTTATACCTCCTTCAACTGTTCCAATAAAAAAGGGGGAGAGTTCAGCACCAACAGCTGCTCAAGTAACACAAACAGTTATTCAAGCTGCACCAACAGTTGCAACTCAACAACCAACAGTTGCAACTTTAAATCAACAAACAGCTGCAAGTGTCCAAACTGTTGATGAAGAAGAAGAAGAACGGCTCTCAAGTGTTGATAGGGTACTAATCAACAGGATGGTGTCGACTGCAAATGTTCCAAGCACTGAGATTTTCAAATCTTGGTCAAAAGTTAAGCATAACTACTTGGTTGACATTAGTACTCAATATCTGGGAATAAGTTCTTCTAGAATGGCACAGAAAATACATGATGGATGGCTTGATGGAAAGGTTGCTAAGTTAGAACCTTTACCACCTAAGAAAGGGTTTAAAGGCATAGTCATCTTGGAAGGAAAGAAAGAATCCAAGTTGCCCCTTGTTCTAGGCAAAGGTAAGGAAGTTGTTGTTGTTTATCCTAAGCTCAAACTTTCAAAACAACAACAAGAAGAGTGTGATCATGAATTTGCATTAAGGCAAGCAGCTGAGCAAAGGGAACAAGAATTGAAAGATTTTGAAGTTGCTCAAAAGCTGGCTGATGAGATCACAGCTCAGATTGATGAGGAGGAAAAACAAGAAAAAGCTGCTAAGGGAGTTAAGAGAAAAAGAATTGTGAAAAAGAAACAACCTCAACCCCCTAAGCCAGCAACTGAGAAGAAGTCTCAACCTCAACAATCCAAATCCCAAATATCCAAATCCCAAAAGTCCAAAGCTGTCCAACCAACCCAAACAGTTCAAACCACCAAAGTTGAAATGGTTAAAACTATCGTTCAAGATAGGCTCTTGGTCGATGTTGAAGAAGGTGTTAACAAGCTTGTAGCAGAACATTTAGGCCAGAAGTCTAACATCAAAAAATGGAAGTTTGATGTTATTCGGTTTGATACTGGGAAGGAAGGGGTAATAATTGTAAGGGAGAATGATCAGATTGAACAATTTCCAGGCTACTTACAAATGATGGATAGCATTACTAGGCGGGACATACAAGAATTGTATGAGTATGGAACAAGGCACTATGGAGGATCTGAGCATCCTACAATTAAGGTGTTGATGAGACATTTTACAAGTATTTGCAACCCAAAGAAAGTGATGTCAATACTGATGGCTGATGAAACCTTTCCAGTTCAATCTGTTAGGGTGTATGCTAAGCCAAGGGTATACTACATGGTAATGGGTAATGCACTTACAGAATGTTTTGACATGGATTTCATCGAACACAGCCAGATCAAGATCCAATACCTATTGAAAGCCAAGTTCTATGGTCCAGCCAAAGTAAGGGATGAGCTAATTCAGAAGTTCAAAGATAGACTTGAATCCCTGAGATCAAAGAAAATGTAATTTTTCTATCTTTTGAATTTTTGATTGTAACAGTTTGATTTTGCATTCAATGATAAATATGTTCTTTACTTATGTTAATTTGTCTATGATTGAACCTTTAAAACAAATAACTTAATTGTATTGTTCAATACTTTAAGTTAGGGGGAGATTGTTGGGAAATTGGCTAAGTCATTGAAACTGTTATACATGCAAAAATCAAAACTGTTAAGACTGTTAATGGATGTTGAGAAGACAGTTCGAAACTGTTAGAAGAATTGTTGAAGAAACAGTTTAGAACTGTTAGTGAAGATTGTTAAGACAGTTGTAACCAACAGTTGCTGTGAACTTCAAAGCTGTTATATAGAGTTCAGAACTGTTAGTCCAAACTACTACAACTGTTTCAAGACCTTGAAGCCGAAGACTGTTAGAAGAATCAAAACTGTTGCATTCATTGAATAGTTTCGGTTGAGCTAAATGTGGAAACAACTATCTTTGAAGATATCTCGAAATATTTGGAAGATCATCAAGATTATCTCACAAGATAGAAGATTACCTAACTGTCAACAAATCAAGGAAGATCAAGGAGTATATAAATACTAGATTAGAATTTATAATACGCACGTACTCATTGTTTAAGTTTTGCATTCATTCTTCAAGTTGGAAGAAGGACTTAAGTCAGCTGATCCAAAGTTTGAGAGTTATGAAGATGGAGTTCTGTCAGAAGTAAGTGATGAAGATAATGAGGGAGTTGTGAAGAAGGATGAAGTTATTCCATATGAAAATCACATCTGTTGTGAGCCCATTCCCACAAAATCATCTTTACAACCTGTGGTGTTTGTAAAAGCATCCACTGAACCCCTCACCAATGAGCCAAAACCCTCAAAAGCTGTTAACTCCATAAAAAGTTTCACAACTGTTGCCAACAGTTCCCATCTCTACACTAACAGTTCCAAAAAGAACCCAAACAGCTCAACTGTTAGTACTAAGACCAAAGGAAAGGAGAAAGTTGGTGAAGTTGTAGTTGGAAAGCCCAAGAAGGAGGCTGCAAAAGCACAGACTAAACCCAGATCTGTATAAAGGCATACTGAAATGCCTACATGCACATGCCAAAAGCATGGTGTACAAAAGTTTCCTCAGTCAGCACCTGTTAGAGGAAATCAAAGAAATAGGAACTAGTTCTGGTCACAAAGAACTGGTTTGCCTATTGTGAAAGCTAAAAAGTGCTATATATGTGGGAGATCCAATCACTTGGCTCAAGATTGTTATTATAACCCACAGCTGTATAGCACCAAAAAACCAAGTTTCAAAAGGCAAAATAACAGTTCTAAAACTGTTAAGTCAAAGCAGATCAACAGTTCTAAAACTGCTAAGCCAAAACAGGCTAACAGTTCTACAACTGTTACATCCAAACCAACTAAAAGTTCCACAACTGTTTTATCAAAACCAAAAACTGTTGGTCTGGCTTGGGTGAAACTGCAGAAACAAACAGTTTCTGAAGAGGATAAAACTGGTACTCAAATTGCAAAACAGAATAAGTCACATGATGACTCAACTGTTTTACCATCTACAACAACTGTTTGTTCAAAGGTCTCAACTGTTAATCACAACAGTTGGGAACCACATGTTCTTACAAAGTATTCATCACACAAATTAGAGAAATCTAATTTGGATGAAATCAAAAAGAACCAAACTCTGTTTAAGTATTATGACTTAAATGGTGTACCCAAGACCTGCATGGCCTGGGTACTTCCTGCTACTAACTGATTTTATTTGTGTAGAGCATTCATAGGGCCAATCATGGATCTATCTGGCATTTGGATAGTGGATGCTCAAGGCACATGACTGGAATTCCACATTGTATGAAGGATTTCAGAAGCATCAATGGTGGATTTGTAGCATTTGGAGGAAATGCTAAGGGAGGAAAAATCACAGGTAAAGGAGATGTTGAGGCAGGTATACTTACATTTAATGATGTTTTCTTTGTTGAACAACTTATGTACAATCTGTTAAGTGTATCTCAAATCTGTGATAATGGAAACAAAGTTTTGTTTACAGATTCAGAATGCATTATCCTATCAAAAGATTTTGAACTAAATAAGAAGGATATTCTTTTGAGAACACCTAGAAAGGATAATGTATACTGTCTAGATACACAAAAGATTGCTAAACAGAATGTGTTAAGTTGTTTACTCTCAAAGGCATCTCATGATGAGTCTGCCATTTGGCATAGAAGGATGTGTCACATGAACTTTAAAACCATGAATGTGTTAGTTAAAAACAATCTGGTAAGAGGTTTGCCACAAAAGGAATTCTCATGTGATGATCATTGTGTAGCCTGTCTCAAAGGCAAGCAACACAAAACTTCTTATAAGACCAAAGAAGTTTCTTCCATTACTGCACCTTTACAACTTTTGCATATGGATCTTTTTGGTCCAACATCTGTGGTCAGCATAGGTAAGAAAGCCTACTGTTTAGTTGTAGTTGCTGATTTCACCAGATTTACATGGGTTCAATTTCTTAGAACTAAAGATGAAACTACTGAGTTAGTTAAGTCTCTTATTCTTAGGATTGAGAATCAATCTTATTTGAAGGTGAAAGTCATTAGATCTGATAATGGCTCTGAGTTTAAGAACTATGATTTAAATAGCTTTTGTGAGGAAAAAGGAATTTCAAGACAGTTTAGTGCTCCTAGGACTCCTCAACAGAATGGAGTGGCTGAGAGAAGGAATAGGACTTTGATTGAGGCTGCTATCAAACCAACACAAACAGTTCAAACCACCAAAGCTGAAATGGTTAAAACTATCGTTCAAGATAGGCTCTTGGTCGATGTTGAAGAAGGTGTTAACAAGCTTGTAGCAGAACATTTAGGCCAGAAGTCTCACATCAAAAAATGGAAGTTTGATGTTATTCGGTTTGATACTGGGAAGGAAGGGGTAATAATTGTAAGGGAGAATGATCAGATTGAACAATTTCCAGGCTACTTACAAATGATGGATAGCATTACTAGGCGGGACATACAAGAATTGTATGAGTATGGAACAAGGCACTATGGAGGATCTGAGCATCCTACAATTAAGGTGTTGATGAGACATTTTACAAGTATTTGCAACCCAAAGAAAGTGATGTCAATACTGATGGCTGATGAAACCTTTCCAGTTCAATCTGTTAGGGTGTATGCTAAGCCAAGGGTATACTACATGGTAATGGGTAATGCACTTACAGAATGTTTTGACATGGATTTCATCGAACACAGCCAGATCAAGATCCAATACCTATTGAAAGCCAAGTTCTATGGTCCAGCCAAAGTAAGGGATGAGCTAATTCAGAAGTTCAAAGATAGACTTGAATCCCTGAGATCAAAGAAAATGTAATTTTTCTATCTTTTGAATTTTTGATTGTAACAGTTTGATTTTGCATTCAATGATAAATATGTTCTTTACTTATGTTAATTTGTCTATGATTGAACCCTTAAAACAAACAACTTAATTGTATTGTTCAATACTTTAAGTTAAGGGGAGATTGTTGGGAAATTGGCTAAGTCATTGAAACTGTTATACATGCAAAAATCAAAACTGTTAAGACTGTTAATGGATGTTGGGAAGACAGTTCGAAACTGTTAGAAGAATTGTTGAAGAAACAGTTTAGAACTGTTAGTGAAGATTGTGAAGACAGTTGTAACCAACAGTTGCTGTGAACTTCAAAGCTGTTATATAGAGTTCAGAACTGTTATTACAAACTACTACAACTGTTTCAAGACCTTGAAGCCGAAGACTGTTAGAAGAATCAAAACTGTTGCATTCATTGAACAGTTTCGGTTGAGCTAAATGTGGAAACAACTATCTTTGAAGATATCTCGAAATATTTGGAAGATCGTCAAGATTATCTCACAAGATAGAAGATTACCTAACTGTCAACAAATCAAGGAAGATCAAGGAGTATATAAATACTAGATTAGAATTTATAATACGCACGTACTCATTGTTAAAGTTTTGCATTCATTCTTCAAGTTGTAATTTGCTTTCAGAATAGTGCTAAACCTCTAAGTTTCTCTTTGAAACCCAAGAACAATCTGTGTTCTTCGTCTAACATAATAAGTTAGATTGGGGGTGAAGTTTGCTATTGTAATCATTCTGGTTGATCAATAAAACTACTGTTTGATTGAATTGCTTTGTGTTCAAAACCTTCTTTAATCAATTAAGTGTGATTCCGCAACTTCTTAGTTGATTGTGATCATAGTTAAAGATTAACTTTTTATTCAACTCTGATTTGTTATTCAAAAGTTAGTTCTTGTTATTTGATATAATCTTATCATTAAGGTTCCTTTGATCACCAGTTGAAGGTTTTGCTTCAATCTTGCTTTGTTCTTTAAAACTATTTTCAAATTACTTTGTTTCAATGGATTCTGGTGGATCTTCTGATAACAATGGCTCTGGGTCAAACATTCGTGTTCCCCTGCTCAAACTAACTGATTTTGAGATGTGGAAACTGAGAATCAAGCAGCATGTCCAATTAATGGACTATGCTGTTTGGGAAATCATTAAAAGTGTTCCCACTGCCCCTGTTGATCTGGATGAGACTGGAAAACCAAAGAAGAAGCCACCACCAAAGACAGATGCTGAAAAGAAGGAGAGAATGATTGAGATGAAAGCTCTCAGCATCCTCCAGATTGCAATTCCCAATGAGTATCAACATCAATTCAAGAAATTTGATGATGCTCATGAACTTTGGAATGCTCTGGAAAAGAGGTTTGCTGGGAATGCTAGCTCTAAGAGAAACCAAAGAGATCTCCTTAAACAAGCCTATGAGAACTTCACCAGTGGAAAGAATGAGAGCATCACCCAATTCTTTGATAGGTTTTTACAAGCTGGTAAGCCAACTAGAGAGTGCTAAGGTTAGGCTTGATCAAGATGAGATAAATAGAAAGTTTCTTAGGTCTCTAGGTGATGAATGGACTGTGTTTGCTGCACAATGGAGGACTAAGGATTCCCTTGAAGACATAGAGATAGATGACCTCTATAATAGTTTGATAGTGTTTGAGGGAGAGATAGAGGGAAAAAGAAAAACGGTTGTCCATAGCCACAATGTTGCTCTCCTATCATCCTCAGGTATGGAATCAAACCATTCATTAACTAACTCTATTGATAGTTGTGCAGGTACTAGTTCTACTGTTGGACTAGATGTGAACACTCCAGATGCTGTGCTTGAAGCTTTTCTTGCCAGCCATGCACACTCAACCCTCACCAATGAGGATCTTGAACAAGTGCACCTTGAGGATCTTGATGAGATGGATCTCAAATGGAAGATGGCCATGCTTACTGTAAGAGCCAAGAGGTTCATCAAAAGGATTGGAAGGCAAAACATGAATTTCAGAGCTGATGGCAAGGCTGGATTTGACAAGTCAAATGTGAGATGCTTCAAATGTCAACAGCTTGGCCACTTTGCAAGAGAGTGCAGATCTGATGAACAAGTCCAGAATCAAGGTCAGAGGCCAACTCAGAATCAAACCTCCTCAGCATTGGTCTCACAAGAAGGCCATGGGTTTGATTGGAGTGATCAAGCAGAGGAGGCTACAAACAACAAAGCTTTGATGGCATTGACTGACTCCTCCATCAAGTTGGATTCACCAGACTCTGAGGACATTCAGGTATCTTCTAAACTATGTCCTGGTGAATGTAGAGCTATTGTTAAAAAGTTTAGAGAGCACAATAAGAAAATGTGTGTTGCTCTAAGCAAAATGGAGGAGAGGAGATATGAATCAAGTGCAGTCATTGAAAGCTTTGAAAAGAAAATAAAAGATTATCAAGCCAATGAACTGCAAATGGATTATGATAAAAAATATCATAAGTGGGAAAAAGAGCAGATTCAAGAGGAGATTGATAGTCTGAAAAAGAAGCTAAGTGAGAAGGAAAGCAAGGTTGATGAATTAACCAAGAAGTTGGAGGGGGTGGACATTGATCTAAGTATGTTCAAGGCAGGCAACCTCAAACTTGAAACCTTGTTACAATCTCAAGTTAGAGACAAGGTGAAAACTGGCATAGGATACAAACAAAACCCACCTCCATACAACCAAAACTACCTAACTCCAATGTCAGAGGTAGCTGACAGGTATGTTAATGACCCTTTGGAAGAAGGACTTAAGTCAGCTGATCCAAAGTTTGAGAGTTATGAAGATGGAGTTCTGTCAGAAGTAAGTGATGAAGATAATGAGGGAGTTGTGAAGAAGGATGAAGTTATTCCATATGAAAATCACATCTGTTGTGAGCCCATTCCCACAAAATCATCTTTACAACCTGTGGTGTTTGTAAAAGCATCCACTGAACCCCTCACCAATGAGCTAAAACCCTCAAAAGCTGTTAACTCCATAAAAAGTTTCACAACTGTTGCCAACAGTTCCCATCTCTACACTAACAGTTCCAAAAAGAACCCAAACAGCTCAACTGTTAGTACTAAGACCAAAGGAAAGGAGAAAGTTGGTGAAGTTGTAGTTGGAAAGCCCAAGATGGAGGCTGCAAAAGAACAGACTAAACCCAGATCTGTAAAAAGGCATACTGAAATGCCTACATGCACATGCCAAAAGCATGGTGTACAAAAGTTTCCTCAGTCAGCACCTGTTAGAGGAAATCAAAGAAATAGAAACCAGTTCTGGTCACAAAGAACTGGTTTGCCTATTGTGAAAGCTAAAAAGTGCTATATATGTGGGAGATCCAATCACTTGGCTCAAGATTGTTATTATAACCCACAGCTGTATAGCACCAAAAAACCAAGTTTCAAAAGGCAAAATAACAGTTCTAAAACTGTTAAGTCAAAGCAGATCAACAGTTCTAAAACTGCTAAACCAAAACAGGCTAACAGTTCTACAACTGTTACATCCAAACCAACTAACAGTTCCACAACTGTTTTATCAAAACCAAAAACTGTTGGTCTGGCTTGGGTGAAACTGCAAAAACAAACATTTTCTGAAGAGGATAAAACTGGTACTCAAATTGCAAAACAGAATAAGTCACATGATGACTCAACTGTTTTACCATCTACAACAACTGTTTGTTCAAAGGTCTCAACTGTTAATCACAACAGTTGGGAACCACATGTTCTTACAAAGTATTCATCACACAAATTAGAGAAATCTAATTTGGATGAAATCAAAAAGAACCAAACTCTGTTTAAGTATTATGACTTAAATGGTGTACCCAAGACCTGCATGGCCTGGGTACTTCCTGCTACTAACTGATTTTATTTGTGCAGAGCATTCATAGGGCCAATCATGGATCTATCTGGCATTTGGATAGTGGATGCTCAAGGCACATGACTGGAAATCCACATTGTTTGAAGGATTTCAGAAGCATCAATGGTGGATTTGTAGCATTTGGAGGAAATGCTAAGGGAGGAAAAATCACAGGTAAAGGAGCTGTTGAGGAAGGTATACTTACATTTAACGATGTTTTCTTTGTTGAACAACTTAAGTACAATCTGTTAAGTGTATCTCAAATCTGTGATAATGGAAACAAAGTTTTGTTTACAGATTCAGAATGCATTATCCTATCAAAAGATTTTGAACTAAATGAGAAGGATATTCTTTTGAGAACACCTAGAAAGGATAATGTATACTGTCTAGATACACAAAAGATTGCTAAACAGAATGTGTTAAGTTGTTTACTCTCAAAGGCATCTCATGATGAGTCTGCCATTTGGCATAGAAGGATGTGTCACATGAACTTTAAAACCATGAATGTGTTAGTTAAAAACAATCTGGTAAGAGGTTTGCCACAAAAGGAATTCTCATGTGATGATCATTGTGTAGCCTGTCTCAAAGGCAAGCAACACAAAACTTCTTATAAGACCAAAGAAGTTTCTTCCATTACTGCACCTTTACAACTTTTGCATATGGATCTTTTTGGTCCAACATCTGTGGTCAGCATAGGTAAGAAAGCCTACTGTTTAGTTGTAGTTGATGATTTCACCATATTTACATGGGTTCAATTTCTTAGAACTAAAGATGAAACTGCTGAGTTACTTAAGTCTCTTATTCTTAGGATTGAGAATCAATCTGAATTGAAGGTGAAAGTCATTAGATCTGATAATGGCTCTGAGTTTAAGAACTATGATTTAAATAGCTTTTGTGAGGAAAAAGGAATTTCAAGACAGTTTAGTGCTCCTAGGACTCCTCAACAGAATGGAGTGGCTGAGAGAAGGAATAGGACTTTGATAGAGTACAAGTAGTCAAGTCCAAAGGGAAAACTCCTTATGAGTTGTTCCTCAAGAGAAAACCTTTAATCAACTTCTTCAAACCATTTGGCTGTCCTTGCACTATCCTTAATACCAAATTACAATTAGGCAAGTTTGAGAGTAAGGCTGAAGAAGGTTTCTTTGTAGGATACTCCACTCAAAGTAAATCTTATAGAGTATTTAACAATGTCACTAGAATCATAGAAGAGAGTATGAATGTCTCTTTCAATGAGAATAGGATCAATATTGCAGGTAATGGGCCTGATTGGTTATTTGATATTGATGCATTGTCTAAATCTCTTTCTTTTGAGTATTCTAATAAAACAGCTGCAGGTACCTCAACAACTGTTGGTGAAAATCAACAAACAGTCTGCAACAGCCCAAACAGTTTTGAAACTGTTAGTTCAAACAGTTTTGAAACTGTTAGCTCAAAACCAACAACTGTTGGTTCAAACAAAGTTACTGAAGACTTTGTTGTGATTCCTATGCTTCAACAAGAGTTCTCCAATGCTGTTGATCCATTGATTGATGTTGAATCTTCAAAGGACATGGAATCTCATGATCCTCAACAACACACTTAATCTGCACCTCAAACAGTTGCTGATCAAGTGTGTGATACTGCTGGAAATTCCAGTGAATGTGAGATTGATCTGTCTAATCTAGGGAATGAACTGACTGAAGAAAACATTCCTACATCAAGAGTTCACAAGAATCATCCAATATCACAAATAATTGGTGATCCAACCACTCCTATCAGAACAAGGAGCATGCTGCAAAATGAAACCAGTGGTGTGGATCTTGCCCAATTTGATGTGAATGCCTGCTTTCTATCTCAAATAGAACCAAAGAAAGCAGTTGAAGCAATGAAAGACCCTTCATGGGTGGAAGCAATGCAAGAGGAGCTCTTATAATTTCAAATTCAGCAAGTTTGGAAGTTGGTTGAGCTTCCAAGAGGCAAAAGAGCAATTGGCACCAAGTGGGTGTTCAGAAACAAGAAAGATGAAAGAGGGATTGTAATCAAGAACAAGGCAAGACTGGTTGCATAGGGCTATACACAAGAGGAAGGAATAGACTATGATGATGTCTTTGCACCTGTTGCAAGGATTGAAGCAAATAGACTATTTCTTGCCTTTGCGAGCTTCAAAGGATTTAAGGTGTATCAAATGGATGTCAAGTCTGCATTTCTCTATGGAACTATTGATAAGGAGGTATATGTGTGTCAACCCCCTGGCTTTGAAGACTCAAAGTACCCTGACAGGGTATATAGGTTGGATAAAGCTCTATATGGACTACATCAAGCTCCTTCAGCTTGGTATGAGACATTATCATCCTACCTTCTTGAGAATGGTTTTAAGAGAGGCACAATTGACAAAACATTGTTTACAAAGATTGTTAAAACAGAGATTTTGCTTGTGCAAATCTATGTTGATGATATAATCTTTGGATCCACTGATGACAACCTGTGCAAAGAATTTGAAGTCATTATGCACAAAAGATTTCAGATGAGTTCCATGGGTGAACTCACATTTTTCTTGGGATTACAAGTGAAACAGAAGCCCTCTGGTATCTTTCTAAGACAATCTAAGTATGTCAAAGACATATTGGACAAGTTTGGCTATCAAGATGTGAAACTGGCAAGCACTCCTATGGAAACACACAAATAGTTGGGAGCAGACTCTGAGGGGGAGGATGTAGACATACATCTATATAGGTCAATGATAGGTTCATTAATGTATTTAACTTCTTCTAGCCCTGATATAATGTTTGCTGTGTGTGTTTGTGCCAGATTTCAATGCAGTCCGAAGATGTCACACTTGTTTGCTGTGAATAGGATCTTTAGATACCTCAAAGGCTAACCAAAATTGGGACTTTGGTATCCTAAAGATTCACCTTTTGATTTGGTGGCATATTCTGATAGTGACTATGGTGGAGCCAATGTGGACAGAAAATCAACCTCTGGAGGATGTCAATTCTTTGGATCAAGGCTGGTTTCATGGCAATGCAAGAAACAAACAACTGTTTCAACTTCAACAGCTGAGGCTGAATATGTTGCTGCATCAAGCTGCTGTTCACAAGTTCTATGGATCCAGAATCAGCTTCTGGATTATGGTTTGTCTTTCTTAAATACACATATTTATGTTGATAACACCAGTGCTATTAGCATAGTTAATAATCCAGTGAAGCATTCTAAAACCAAGCACATTGAAATCAGATTTCACTTCATAAGAGACTGCAATGAAAAGAAATTAATCCAAGTTATGAAAGTCCATACTGATGATCAATTAGCTGATCTGTTCACTAAAGCATTTGATGTGAGCAGATTCAACTTTTTGATCTCAAACATTGGAATGATTAACTTGGACTAACAGTTGTTCATTACGCAATGTTTTTCACACTAACAGTTTGCAACTGTTAGTATTGTTATCTAACAACTGTTGATTTTAAGTGTTCAGGGAAGAGTAGAAGTGCAAATCCCAAACCAATTTTGGACATATCTGGTTGCCTGTCCCACAAACAGTTTTTCAAACCCGTGAATGTCCTTGATATGTGGTAAAGGTAAAATACTTTATTGAGAACAGTTCCAGACTAATAAAGGGAAGTCGCTTTATTTTGTAGTGTTGTGAATGGACATGACAAGTCACTGCATGCTAAATTATTGACCAATTCAAAACCACAAGTTTGTCTATAAATTAGCTTGCATGCATTCTTCACAAATCACACCTACATTTGCATTCCAAAGAGCAAAATTTTCTTTGCAAATGGCTACTAACTTCTTTCTCATAAACTTCAAAGAAATTAATGTTAAACAAAGTTATGTAACCATCCCTGCCCCATTTGTTAGAATGCATGAGCTTTGGCAATCCTCATCTTGTGTTCTTGAGATGCATGATGATCGAGATGTGTTCACCTTGACACAACACCCAGACCCACGTAGGCCAAATAAAATGACTGATCATATTCGTATAAGAGGTGATTTTGAAAACTTCACTCTCTTCCACGAGTTGCCTACCAACTGCTGTTTAAGCTAAGGCACTACAGGCTCAGTAGTGTGGTTCAATGTTCGAAGAAATGATGCTGATGATGACCTTATAGCCTCAGATGATGATGCAGTGGAGGTCATTGTAATCGATGACTAGTTCCAATGCACGTCATGGTCTTAGCAGATGATGAATTCGCAGTCATCATCATTATCATCCGAGTCTAATGGAAGCCATAACCATTAGACACAGACAACTGTTAGAGAAAGAGATGGGTGTAGAAATTGAAGTCATAAAAGACTGAGTTTCGTTGACCCTTGCACAATTAGATAAACAGTACCAACAATGGCTTGTGAAAATGCATGTACTTTGTAATTCATCTGTGTTAAACATGAATAAAATGCATATTTTGGTGATGTCTGTGTTGGCTAATGGCTCCCCTTCCATTCGTCAAAGAGCACAACATGATCGCATTCCTTGCCAAACCTGATAATCTGCATGTCTTTCATGACATGATCGATTATCTCTCAATGTCCAACATTCACAATGCTCTTACCGTTAATCCCACCATATATACCTCGCATGTTGACCAGTTTTGGAAAAATGCAACTGTGCGAGAAGAAAATGGAGTTCAATGGATTGACTCCAAGATAGACGACACTGAGGTCGCTATCTCTGAAAAACATCATTCATCAATCTCTGCAACTGAATGATGTCAATGGTGAGTATTCTGACTCGGTTCCACTTGTCTATTTATACACTAAGTTATTAAAACTGGGATATGAGGGCCCTAGGGGAAAGGGCACCTTCTACAAAGGGCAGTTTTACGCACACTGGAAGTTCATTATCCATACTCTCCAGCAGTGCATAAGCCCTAAGAGAACGGGCTGGAATGAGTTTGGGAGCAACATTGCTCTCGCACTCATCTGTCTAGCACACAATAGATGCTTTAACTTTTCTAAACTGATATTTAATGGTATGGTAAAGCATCTTGGGACCAAATATGGTCTCTTTTTTATGTACCCCAGGTTTGTGCAAATTTTCATCAACTTTTTTATGCCAAACCATAAAATACACAAGAGGGTCATTATTCCCGCTGCTCATGTGGCTTCCACATTGAGCAAATTGTTGATTAATGGCAAGAATTTTTCTGGTGCCATAACTCCACCACTCTCTGCAATGGTGGAGTTTCTTTCAAGAAACAGGGCTGCTAGTGTTGAGCATGAAACCCAACATATTGCTACTCCACCAACACTAGACCCAACAGCCCATGATACTCAAAACTCCCTCTCTGCTACTTTTGAAATTGATACAACACAAGCCCCCACACTTAAAACATTTCAAAAGAAGAGGAAAAGAACTGTTGGTGCTCCTTCCACCACAGTTCATGAAACTGAAACTGTTAGCCCTGCACAGGTGCATTCACCTGTGCAGAATATCGAAAGAGAACCATTCGTGCTGTCTCCCAAGCACAATGAGGAGGTGATCACTCCATTAGAGGGTGATCATATGGTTTTTGAGGTTGACATTACTTTTTTATCCGCAAGGGGTGAACAGGACAGTGTTAACATAACTAAGACCTCAACCATGGCAACAGAAGCTGATCAAACAGCTTCTGGAAATCCCCAGTACCAAGAAAAGAGGGGTACTGGTGTGGAATCTCAATTGAGTGAACCACCATTTTTATCTGTCAATGATATGTTAATAGTGGCAACACTGGCTGACATTGAGGCTAGAATGCAACACCAAGCATTGACGAATTCCAACTTTGCACCTTTCTTTGCTGCATACATGCAAGTCAAGAAGAAGAAATCATCAAGATGCATGATCAAGTGCTCCAACAGTTGACAGCTGCTGTTATACCTCCTTCAACTGTTCCAATCAAAAAGGGGGAGAGTTCAGCACCAACAGCTGCTCAAGTAACACAAACAGTTGTTCAAGCTGCACCAACAGTTGCAACTCAACAACCAACAGTTGCAACTTTAAATCCACAAACAGCTACAAGTGTCCAAACTGTTGATGAATAAGAAGAAGAACAGCTCTCAAGTGTTGATAGGGTACTAATCAACAGGATGGTGTCGACTGCAAATGTTCCAAGCACTGAGATTTTCAAATCTTGGTCAAAAGTTAAGCAGAACTACTTGGTTGACATTAGTACTCAATATCTGGGAATAAGTTCTTCTAGAATGGCACAGAAAATACATGATGGATGGCTTGATGGAAAGGTTGCTAAGTTAGAACCTTTACCACCTAAGAAAGGGTTTAAAGGCATAGTCATCTTGGAAGGAAAGAAAGAATCCAAGTTGCCCCCTGTTCTAGGCAAAGGTAAGGAAGTTGTTGTTGTTTATCCTAAGCTCAAACTTTCAAAACAACAACAAGAAGAGTGTGATCATGAACTTGCATTAAGGCTAGCAGCTGAGCAAAGGGAACAAGAATTGAAAGATTTTGAAGTTGCTCAAAAGCTGGCTGATGAGATCACAGCTCAGATTGATGAGGAGGAAAAACAATAAAAAGCTTCTAAGGGAGTTAAGAGAAAAAGAATTGTGAAAAAGAAACAACCTCAACCCCCTAAGCCAGCAACTGAGAAGAAGTCTCAACCTCAACAATCCAAATCCCAAATATCCAAATCTTAAAAGTCCAAAGTTGTCCAACCAACCCAAACAGTTCAAACCACCAAAGCTGAAATGGTTAAAACTATCGTTCAAGATAGGCTCTTGGTCGATGTTGAAGAAGGTGTTAACAAGCTTGTAGCAGAACATTTAGGCCAGAAGTATCACATCAAAAAATGGAAGTTTGATGTTATTCGGTTTGATACTGGGAAGAAAGGGGTAATAATTGTAAGGGAGAATGATCAGATTGAACAATTTCCAGGCTACTTACAAATGATGGATAACATTACTAGATGGGACATACAAGAATTGTATGAGTATGGAACAAGGCACTATGGAGGATCTGAGCATCCTACAATTAAGGTGTTGATGAGACATTTTACAAGTATTTGCAACCCAAAGAAAGTGATGTCAATACTGATGGCTGATGAAACCTTCCCAGTTCAATCTGTTAGGGTGTATGCTAAGCCAAGGGTATACTACATGGTAATGGGTAATGCACTTACAGAATGGTTTGACATGGATTTCATCGAACACAGCCAGATCAAGATCCAATACCTATTGAAAGCCAAGTTCTATGGTCCAGCAAAAGTAAGGGATGAGCTAATTCAGAAGTTCAAAGATAGACTTGAATCCCTGAGATCAAAGAAAATGTAATTTTTCTATCTTTTGAATTTTTGATTGTAACGGTTTGATTTTGCATTCAATGATAAATATGTTTTTTACTTATGTTAATTTGTCTATGATTGAACCCTTAAAACAAACAACATAATTGTATTGTTCAATACTTTAAGTTAGGGGGAGATTGTTGGGAAATTGGCTAAGTCATTGAAACTGTTATACATGCAAAAATCAAAACTGTTAAGAATGTTAATGGATGTTGGGAAGACAGTTCGAAACTGTTAGAAGAATTGTTGAAGAAACAGTTTAGAACTGTTAGTGAAGATTGTGAAGATAGTTGTAACCAACAGTTGCTGTGAACTTCAAAGCTGTTATATAGAGTTCAGAACAGTTAGTACAAACTACTACAACTGTTTCAAGACCTTGAAGCCGAAGACTGTTAGAAGAATCAAAACTGTTGCATTCATTGAACAGTTTCGGTTGAGCTAAATGTGGAAACAACTATCTTTGAAGATATCTCGAAATATTTGGAAGATCATCAAGATTATCTCACAAGATAGAAGATTACCTAACTGTCAACAAATCAAGGAAGATCAAGGAGTATATAAATACTAGATTAGAATTTATAATACGCACGTACTCATTGTTTAAGTTTTGCATTCATTCTTCAAGTTGTAATTTGCTTTCAGAATAGTGCTAAGCCTCTAAGTTTCTCTTTGAAACCCAAGAACAATCTGTGTTCTTCGTCTAACATAATAAGTTAGATTGGGGGTGAAGTTTGCTATTGTAATCATTCTGGTTGATCAATAAAACAACTGTTTGATTGAATTGCTTTGTGTTCAAAACCTTCTTTAATCAATTAAGTGTGATTCCGCAACTTCTTATTTGATTGTGATCATAGTTAAAGATTAACTTTTTATTCAACTCTGATTTGTTATTCAAAAGTTAGTTCTTGTTATTTGATATAATCTATATCCGATCCTGACACTCTTCTTTGATTTGTTCAATTTCCGCAGAAAGTGTATTCAACCCCCCTTCTACACACCTGTTGCTTGTTGTTACTCTCTCATACAAGGGATCAACAACTGGTATCAGAGCAGGCTGAACGATTTCATCAGTTGAATAGTTCATGATTCTGAGAAAGATTGAAATGTCAACTAGCAATACTCCATCAAACTTTCCTCAGATCTCTGCTAAAGGATGTCCCATATTTGATGGATCTGACTATCCTATGTGAAAGTTCAGAGCCATGCTCTTCCTAAAGTCCATTGACCACCGTATGTCCGAATTCATCACAAAAGGACCAATAATCCCCAAGATTCCCTCTACTGTCAGTGATACGTCTCCTGGAAAATCTGAGAAGGAAACAAGAAAGCCTGTTGCATCCTGGACTGATGAAGATTGGAAACTCTTCAATCTAGATGACAAGGCAAAGAGTGTTCTAGCGAATTCCCTAACTAATGAAATCCTGCGCACTGTGACTGGGAGTCAAACCGCAAAGGATATCTGGGATACGCTGAGTGTTACTTATGAGGGCACAGATCTGGTCAAGCAGCAAAAGAAGAATCACTTGAATAGATCGTATGAAAACTTCTTTTCAAAGAAGAATGAAACCTTGGCAGATTTGTTCACAAGGTTTCACTGCTTGATAAATGACCTAGTAAGTGTGGGTGTAAAAAGAGATGAAGTTGAGCTCGTGCTGAAATTTCTGGATGTGTTACGAGAAAGGTTCAATGAAGTAACCACTACACTAAGGGCTGGAGGAACATTACACATGTATAACCTACAGTCCATCTATGTGTTCTTCCTGAATCATGAACAGATCATAGAACACAAAAGAGCTTCTCAACAACAACTAAAAGAATCTTTGGACAAAACAGAAGTTGCATTAGTTTCACATAAGAAGAAGAAAGGTTCAAAAGCTATGGTTGTTGAATCTGAGACTGAGTCAGAATCTCAAGCTGACCACTCAGACTCAGACTCAAGTGATACTGATGATGTTCAGACCATCACTGAGCAAATGGCCATGTTAGCCAGACGTTTGAGAAAAGCTCAAAGGGGAAGAGGAAGATCTGACAGGAGCAAAGGGAAGAGTTCCTTTGATTCCAAGAATGTTGTGTGCTTCAACTGTCAGAAAAAGGGACATATAGCTGCTGAGTGCAGATCTAAGAAGGTAGAATCAACATCTGTTGTTGATAAGAATGCTTATAGAGCTGATAAGTATAAAAAGAAGTACACTCAGCTCAAGAAATCAAAGCCTGAAGACAAACCCAGTGGGAAAGGTTTATATGCTGAAACCTAGGATACAGAATCATCCACCTCAGATGATAATGTATGTCTAATGGCTCAAGAAGATGAAGAGCTAGAATTGGATGAGGTTGATTATGGTCAGTCCGAATCAATCTTTGAAGCTGACATGAAGGAAGCTGAGGAAAACAGCAAACTGAGTGATTGGGATCCTGCTTCCATGTACAAGGTCAGTAATTTCTACTCTTATACAGATGAGGAGAAAGGTCTTGCTTTTGATTATTTGCTAAATGATTTCAAGACCATCCTTAAGTCTCGGACTGACCTCAAAGCTGAAATAGCAAAACTTAAAGATGAGATTAAGGAAAATAAATCTCTCATTGATGTTGGTAATAAAGCACAGTGTGACCTTGAATGTCAGAGGCACATTAATAAACTTCTTAGTGAAGAACTTCAGGAAGCAAAAGACAAAGCTGATCAACTTCAGAAGTTCTTCCTGAAATTAATAAACTCCAAGTACAGCCTTCACCTGTTTAGGTATCTGCTGAACAATGCATAAACCAACAGATACCTAAACAGGTGAAGGTTGTACTTGGAGGTGACTATCAAACAGCAGCTTATGGAACTGATGATGAGATAGCAAGTACAGATTCTGAGGAAGATAGACAACTGATTGAGTCTCAGAAGTCAGCCTCAGAGAAACGACATGATCCAAGCCTAAAATTCAGTATGTTTGTGAAGGCCAAAGCTCATGGTAATGAGTGCTCAACATCCAAACAACATGGTAAGTCTGTGTTGGACAGATTAGGCACTCAGCCTGTTCAAAGAACTTCAGTCATAGAAAGGCTTAATCCAAATCCTTTCAAAAGACAAAATTCTCTATCTGGCTCGGAGAGAAGTTATAAGAACAAGAAGACCACTGTAAGTCAGAGGTCAAATCACAACAATGGTAAGTCCAAAGTTGTTGATCTTGGTAAGTCCAAGAAGATCAACAGTGGTAAGTCCAAACCTGTTGAAACTGGTGAGTCCAGTAGGCTTGACAAAGGTAAGTCCAAAGTCATGCAGAAGAAGGTTGTTAGTCAATCTTCTCAGGATAACAAACAGAGACCTGACAAAGGTAAGTCCAAAGTCAGTGATCACCAAGTGAATCAGCTTGCAAAGAAAGTTGAGAAGTTATCCACCACATACAATCCTAAAATTGAAAGTAAATTCTCACAAGGATTGTTAGACACTCTACCTCCTGTCATCATTGGAAGAAGGAGATGCTACAAATGCAGAAGTAGAGGTCACGAGGCTAAGGACTGTGATGCTGAAATCTCAAGGCCTGAGCAAGAACAAACTGATCAGACTACACAGGATTCAGTTCCTGCTCAAGCTGAGCAGTCAGTTCAACAAGATGAAGCTGCTAAGTGCTCCTCATCTGAACCCACCAAGAAGTGGGTTCCCAAGCTAAACTAATATGTTTAGTTTTTATATCATGTGCAGGGTTCAAGTAAATGGTACTTGGATAGTGGATGTTCAAGGCACATGACCGGATGGAAAGGACTTCCAAGTGATTTCCAGGAAGATGAAGGTCCTAAAGTAACATTTGGTGACAACTCCCATGGAAGAACCAAAGGCTATGGGAAGATACAAGCTGGTAAAGTCACTTTCCAGAGAGTTGCATATGTCAAAGGCCTCAAACACAACCTGATTAGTATCAGTCAATTGTGTGATGAGGACAATGTTGTTACTTTTAGGAAGAAAGCAGGAACAATTTATAATGCTAAGGGAAAGCCTGTATTAATAGCTAAAAGAGAAAGAGATGTGTATGTACTTGATCTTAGTTCTGCTGATCCCAATAATGAAACCTTCTTGTATTCCCATTCTGTTCCTGAGCTGAGTTGGTTATGGCATAAACGTTTGTCTCATTTGAACTTTAAAAATATAAATATGTTGTCCAATAAAGAGTTAGTCTCTGGATTACCAAAAGTCACATTTGTCAAAGACAAATTGTGTTCAGCTTGTCAACAAGGGAAACACCATAAAGGGTCCTTTAAATCAAAGCAAAATTTTTCAATAACAGACCCATTGCATATGTTTCATATGGATCTGTTTGGACCCATAAGTACTCCAAGCCTAAGTGGCAAGAAGTACACTCTGGTGATAGTAGATGAGTTCTCACGATTCACCTGGGTAATATTCCTAAAAGACAAAAGTGAGGCTGCCCTGGAGAAAATAAGTTTCATCAAAAGGGAAGAGTTGCAGAAAGGTTTGTCTGTAAAGCAACTAAGAAGTGATTATGGGACTGAGTTCAGGAACTCAACCCTTGAAAGCTTCTGTGAACAAAAAGGAATATTACAAAATTTCTCATCTGTCAGAACTCCACAACAAAATGGAGTTGCTGAAAGGAGAAATAGAACCTTAATTGAGGCTGCAAGGACAATGCTATGTGAGGCAGGATTGAAACTCTATTTCTGGGATGAAGCTGTTAGTACAGCCTGTTATACTCAGAATAGGTCAATCATTGTCAAAAGACATGGAAAGACTTCATATGAAATGTATAAGTCTAGAAAGCCTAATATAGGTTATTTCCATATCTTTGGTTCAAAATGCTATGTGCTGAATCAAAGAGATCAGCTCCATAAGTTGGAACCCAAAGCTGATACTAGAATATTTGTTGGTTATTCCTCAATCTCTAAATCATACAGAGTATATAACTCTAGGAGAAAGGCCATTGAAGAATCAATTCATGTTTCATTTGATGAAGACAGTATTGATCAAGCTGAGAAAAGTCAAGCTAACTTCGTTAATCTGAGTGAGCTTCAAAGGCCAAAGGAAATCAACATGTCAAATCCTATGTATGTCATAGGAGATGATAGTGATGATGATGTGTGTTCATCAATGAAATCATCACAAGCTTCAAAGGATTCTCAAGCTGAGAAAGATGATGAGTTCGTCACTCATTTTGGAGTTGAAGTCACTCAGACTGAGAATCTTAGTGATAATCAGTTTGTTGATAGTGCTGCTATTGAGACTGAGGAGATAAGTTCACCTCGAGGTTCTCAACATCACTCAGATTCAGAACCTGACTCTCCAACTACCACATTTAAATTCCTCAAAGATCATCCTCAAGATCAAATCATTGGAAATGTCCAAGAGAAAGTCATGACCAGATCTAAGGATACAGCTAACTATGCTGCTCACTTTGGTTTTATGTCTTAGATGGAACCAAATAAGACTGAGGAAGCCTTAACAGATGAGGATTGGATTGATGCTATGCAAGAGGAATTAAATGAGTTTGAGAGGAATAAAGTCTGGACCCTTGTCCCTGCCCCCAAAGATCATTCAATTATAGGCACTAAGTGGGTCTATAGAAATAAAATGGACAAGGATGGAGTGATAGTTAGGAACAAAGCCAGGCTGGTAGCACAAGGGTATAAGCAAGAATAAGGAATTGATTATGATGAGACCTTTGCCCCTGTTGCTAGAATTGAAGCCATAAGGCTGTACCTAGCTTATGCAGCATATAAAGACTTCAAAGTATATCAGATGGATCTGAAAAGTGCTTTCCTCAATGGAAAACTTCAGGAGGAAATCTATGTGAAACAACCTCCTGGCTTTGTCAGTTCAAAGTTTCCTCATCATGTCTATAAGTTGGACAAGGCATTGTATGGTCTTAAACAAGCTCCAAGAGCTTGGTATGATACACTGTCCACTTATCTACTATCAATGGATTTCACCAGAGGTAGTATAGATAAGACACTCTTCTTTAAAAAGAGTAACGGATAGGTGATTCTTGTACAAATCTATGTGGATGACATTATCTTTGGTTCTATCAATGAATCTCTGTGTGAGTGGTTTTTCAAAATAATGTCACAAAAGTACAAGATGAGTATGATGGGTGAGATGACATATTTCCTAGGCCTTCAAATTCAACAAAAGCCTGATGGAATTTTCATCAATCAAAGAAAATATGTTTTGGATTTGATAAAGAAATATGGTTTTGATTCAAGTTCAACCATGAAAACACCCATGTCACCAGCTGTCAAGCTGAGTAAAGACTCAGATGGTAAGTCTGTGTGTCAGTCTACCTATAGAGGAATGATAGGTTCATTACTCTATTTGATAGCTAGTAGACCTGATATCATGTTTGCTACATGTGTTTGTGCAAGATATCAGGCTGATCCTAAAGAATCACATCTTCAAGCTGTGAAAAGGATCTTTCGGTACCTTAAAGGTACACCAAATCTAGGACTTTGGTATCCAAAGGACTCTGGATTTGAGTTAGTTGGTTTTTCTGATGGTGACTATGCTGGGTGCAAGTTAGATAGAAAATCAACCACTGGAGGATGTCAATTTCTTGGAGGTAAATTAGTAAGCTGGACTAGTAAGAAACAGAACTCAGTGGCTACTTCAACTGCTGAAGCTGAGTATGTTGCAGCAGGGAGCTGTTGTTCTCAAATCTTGTGGATGTAGCATCAGCTTCAGGACTTTGGGATGAGTTTCAAGAAAACTCCTATCTTCTGTGATAACCAAAGTGCAATAGCCATCACTTACAATCCAGTATTTCACTCAAGAACCAAGCATATTGAAATTAGACATCACTTCATAAGAGACATCGTGGAAAAAGGTAAAGTTGACATTAAATTTATCTCCACTGATGAGCAATTAGCAGATATCTTTACTAAGCCCCTTGATGAAAAGAGGTTTATGTATCTGCTAAGTAAATTGGGTATGCTCAACCCCTAACTAAGTGTCTAAAATTTCAGTTCTCAGTTTGACAGAGACTAAATGTCTTATGCTGGGTGCACAGTTTATAAATAAGTTTTCATAAACTGATCTATATGTCAAACTGAAAAATGAGTTCACACGTTTGGTCAGTTCCAAACATAATTCAACTACTCAGTGTAGTTTAAATGTTAGTTTGAGTTAGTCTCGAACAAAATGACTAAGTGTCATTGAGTCTGAGCTATGTGCTTAACTCACACTGTGTGATTGGTTCACACGTTTGGTAAGTTCCAAACATATTTTACCTACTTAGTGTAGCTAAAATTACATGTTTAAGTCAGTCTTAAACATAAATGACTACGTGTCATTGAGTCTGAGCTATGTGCTTAACTCATACTGTGTGATTGGTTCACATATTTGGTTGGTTCCAAACACTCTATAACTACTCAGTGTGGTTAATAGATTCGTTTGAGTCAGTCTCAGACGAAAACGACTTAGTGTCATTACTTTTGAGTTGTGTGCTCTACTCAAGCTAAGTGCACATTTCAAGCTGAGTTTCATTCTCAAGCTGAGTGCTTAAATCAAGCTGCGTGCTTGAGTTAAACTGAGTAATAGGTTTACTCAGTTGGTGTGTCCAATCTCATGTGTTATTTACTAAGTGTGAGTGACTCATGACTACTGCGTATTTGAGTCAGTCTCAAATCGCGTATTATACTAACTTGTGTATAGGTATAATACATCAGTGTATATAATCTTATTGTCAGTCAATATTATTATATTACCTTAGTAACCGTTGGAAGATGATTAGTTCTACCCACTTACTGTTACATCACAATTTTACGGCGTAACGGATAAAAAGGGGGATTTCTAACGGTAATTTTTCTCTCTCCTCAGAAAGGTATATATACCGATCTTATTCGGATTAGAGAAGTTTACGCTTACAATTCAGACTTCTCACCTTCTAAACTACCTTTTGCATACACCTCCATTGCTTAGTGCATACGTTCGTTTCAATACCCTAAATTGCTAAGTGATCAAATGATTCGAGGTGCTCAGTTCAGAAAAAATGGAGTGCCGTTGCTGAAAGTTAACAATCAACGGCCCTACCTTGCAATTCCTCCGAGAAAACAAAGCAGAGGTTATGAAGCCTGGGTGTCTTATATTCGTCAATGCCCTCGGGAATTCGTCTTTAGTGGCGCACCCCTCCACATCGTTCCTCAACATCTGCTAGAGTTCTGGTACACCTGTACTTACGACCAGAACAGGAGAGAGATAACAGGAACTGTTCTTAATGGTACTAGAACAGTCGTTCTGTCAGTGCAGCGGCTAAGGGATGTTCCTCAACTCCCTCAATCTGATGAGTTCGAGCTGGCTGTCACAAGGCAAGTGGCTAGGTCTGTCCTACCTAGAATGGGTCACCCACAGACTGAAGGGGTGATCAAGAAGGCCACTTTTCCAACCGGATGGGGCTTCATGGTGTCCACAGTAGTTCGTTCACTTGGTACCAAGGTTGGAGGATTGGACCAGATCAATGAGTTCGAGATGCAACTGTTGTACAACATATACTTTGCGAGAATCATAGACTATGCATAGCTCATCTTCAACGAGCTCCGGGTCCAAGTGATGATGACCACAAGGGATCTTCATGTAACTTTCATAAGGTACCTGTCCTTGGCATTTGAAGCCGAGCTGGGGACAGCGCTCTTTGAAGCTAATCAGGATCTATTCCTGTTTCCTACACTCAGCTCTAAGATGTTCAACAACGACATCTTTCCAGAGCAAGAGGGTCTGAGTGAGCCCATGCTCCAAATTGCTGAGGCAACTTCATCAGAAAGTGAAGCAGAGGAATCAAATCAAGGGGGAGCTTCTGAAGCTGACACAGAAGTTCAAGCTGAGTACTCTGCTCAGGCTGAAACAGTTTACACTGCAGCACCTCTGGTAAGACCTCTCCACTTTCTCTTTCTTCTCACTTTTCTCCATATACATTTGGAGATAATACTACAGTGGAACCAACTAAGTCTAACCCATCTCCTCCACCTTCATTCCACTTTCAATCCCACTCTGAAGCCACCCCTAGTATGCCCCCCGCTGCTAGGGAGAATATCCAAACCTACCAAAAAAACTGCCAAAGGTGGTGTCACTCCTAAAGGCATCACTGGAGCTGAGATCACTTTGATCCCTCCGGCAGGAGTTGAGGGGGAGACGCCTACTCTTAAGGTGTCAACCTCAAGGCTCATATCAACCCAACAGCCTAAACCAGGTGTGGTATCTACTCAGCCCACACTTACTCATGCCATGGGAGAGCCTACTTTTGTGCCTGAACAGACACATTCAGGTTACATTGAACATATGACCAATCCCCAGGGTCAATCACCCCCGTCTATACCCATAAGCCAACCACCAACCCATACACTTCAAGTCTCGAGCCCTATTCGTTCTATTCATTTCTCACACTCTAGTGCACGACCTGTCAATGTTTCATCTTCAAACCAGGATGAATCACAGGGTCCAAACTCTGGTGCAAATGAATTTGAAGGTAAACACCAACCTTCGGATGATGCACCCAAATTCCAACCATCTCAAGCTGACTTGGACGAGTTGATGACATTTTTCAAGAGTCAGTTTGACAAGCTGCATCTCAAGAGAAAACAAGACAAGAAGAACATGCTAATGATTTTGAATTCTCTAAAGAAAGATGTTCAGCATTTAAAATCTGCAGTGACTGCTCTACGACAACAAAGGACTTCAACCCCTATTGATGATGACAAAAAGGGGGAGAAGGTTCAAGAAGCTGAAGCTGAGTCAGTCAAAGCTGAAGCTCTACTATTATTGGCAGAGGGAGCAGATCAGATTGAGGGGGAGAAAGAAACAGAGAAAGAACCTGAGCTGACTGAGAAAGCAAAAGGCAAAAGACCAGTAGTGGTCAGCTCAGGAGAATCAAAACAACTCCCTCAACAGAAGAAAAGGAAAATGATTCTTAGTGAATCATCAGCCTCAGATGAAGACTCTACGGATAAAATGACTTTACAAGAGAGAGCTTCACTACTGGCAGTTAGAAGAATGGAGAAGGAGGATGCTGACCAGCTTGGGATCTCTGTTAACGAATTAAGAGAAAGATAAAAGAATACTCAAGCTGTATTGGACAGTGAAAAAGAGGCAAAAGAAAGGGCTTGGGCTGAGCAAATCAAAAAGCAGAATGAGGATCTGACTAAACTCAAGCTGCCTATAGTGCCTAAGGAGGAAGAGGAAGAAGAATCTCCTGTTCAAGATCAACAAGAGGAGGAAAATATAATTCATTGTTATACACGAACATTCTTCTCTTCTCAAATATCTTCATTACAGTTGAGGTCAGCTCAAGGGATAATTTTTCTAGAGTTTGTCTTTAGAAATGGTGAGACATCATCCTTGGAGCTGAATCAAATGCATACACTGGGTTATGAACAGAGGAAGCAAGTGGCAGTGCTCATTAAGCAGATGAAAAAGTCCCCTGAAAGAAATCAAGTTAAAGATGAGTTGCTGAGGCTACTTGCAAGAGTTGATTCAATGAAACTCATACCCAGGTCTGAGATAGCTACCCTACTAACTTCTTTTCATAAAGTTGGAAAGAAGAAGCAATCGAAGCCAGCTGGACTAGCAAATCTAAATATGTATAGTCTTGCTCTTCCTGAAGGCATGGAGTTTCAAGAGAATACATATGTTGAAAAGCCTCAGAAAGGGTTCATGTACTTAGACAGAAATGGTGAAAAATGCTTCCAGGCTGATGCTAACATTTATACTTGTGGGGTATCTCAGGTGTTTGCTCTGAGACAAATTGTAGAAAAGACTTAACATACTGCAAGGTTCAAATACAGAATCAATAGAGCAATCAGATCACAAAAGGATCAGCTTCAACATATACCTAATCTGCAAGAAATCCTTGAAGAAATAAATAAAGAGATTAAGAAGTTTGAAGAGCTGCATTCAGAATAGATTAGTTCTATTGTAAATATTATATTAGTTCTAATATTTTTGTAAGCACTATGTGTGCATGATCTAAGTGATCAACAACTTTTGTATTATGATCAGTTCTATTAATACAAATATAAAGTTTGATATGTTCAACTGTATTATGATGTGTTCATAGCTATAAGTCTGATAAGTTCAGCTTAATGAATAAATGATAAGTTCTTATTCATTAATATAATTAGTTGGTGTGTTCAACTAAAAATTGGTGTGTTCCAATTTAAATTGATAAGTTCAATTAATATTGATATGTTCAACAAATATTTGATCAATTCAAATAATAAAATCTTAATAAGTTTAAGATTTAAAACATAATTCTATTAAACAAACTTAAGAACTGTTTGATGGTTTTGTCATCATCAAATAGGGGGAGTTTGTTGGGAAAATGATCTCATCAGTTTGAATTTGATGAGACAAAGTTATGTTTGTAAGATGAGTTCTACATATAACTTAAACAGAATTATGAAGCTTAGTCAGACTGAACACTTAGAGTGATTCAGACTGAGTATAAGCTGAATATAAACTGAGCATATGTTGATCAGTTTATGTTATACCTTAGTTTGTTTATTAATATGTTTAATAATCTGTGTATGTCACATAAGGTATATATCGAGTAGTCAGCTTGATGTGTTTCAAGCTGAGTGACTCAGCTAAAAAAAAGAGTCAGCTCGACAGAGTTGCTAAATATGTTTTAGTCAACTAAGCTAGACTTCTAAGGATAAGTTTATCAATGTACGTGTTAGTTCATGTATGAATTCAGATTTGTTCTTGAATAACTCAGCGTGATGAGTTTCAAGCTGAGTAACTCAGTCCGAGTAATGAAGTCAGTTTAAAGATAATTTAAATATGTTTTAAATTCATCTATATCTACGGCGCGGATAAGAAGACTCCAGAATCAAGATTGAAGATTGAAGACTCAAGATAAGAAGATTCAAGATTCAAGATTCTGGTTTATCCAAAAGTTAGTTAGCGAATTAGGCTAAGTATAGTTTGTTATGAACCGTAGCAACAGGATTATAAATACTTATCTCCTGATAAGTTTAGAGGTACGACTCAGAGACGATTACAACTAAGTGTTGCAGAGCCAAACCTCACCTCATCGTATGTGTTACGAGTCTTGATTCAGTAGCAAGATTTAACCACAGATTGCCAAAGAAGTTCGTTTGTTCGAATTAATCAGTTGTGATATTGGTAAGTAATCATGTGTTGATTCAATCTGTGAAAATCCTGTTTAGAGAGTCGTCGGTATCTATAATTATATGTTAATTATAGATATCTAAGTTTGAGAGAATTGAGAGATTTATATTAGGTGATTATATATCAAGAGTTGCTTACTTGATAGTCATTGTAATCATCTTCTTATTCAAAGCATTGTAATCATCTTCTGATTAATAAAAGCATTCGATTGATTGTGGTTTGATTTAATGTGTGTAACACTTTTCTTTGATTTGTTCAATTTCCGCAGAAAGTGTATTCAACCCCCCTTCTACACACCTGTTGCTTGTTGTTACTCTCTCATACAAGGGACCAACACATCTGACCGGCCGCTTTAGCGCCGCTAACTCTTAAGTGCTTCAAGACTTAGAGAGTTCAAGAGAGGGTTCAAGAGAGAGTTCAAGGAGAGGTTTTGTTTCCAGAATTTCGGTTCCTTGGTGATTAGTTGCTGTTATCCAAGTGGTTTTTCAAGAGAGAAGAACCTCAAGGAGCTTGCTAGCACAAGGGATTTGCGTGTTACCGGGGTATCACACCATAGTCGATTCGTTCAAAGAAGAAGGAGCAAGAACCTCATCAACATCAACTACTTCTGGAGCTTATGAGGATAGTATAACCTCCTTTACTCTCTCCTTTTGTTGCATTTCTTATCATAGAGTATGGTCCATGTTTGGGGTTTCATGTTTTTGTGCCTTATTTGCTTGTACCATGGGCTTATTATGTTGTACTTTGCTTCCGTTGCGTGCCCTGGAAACCCCAACAGTGGTATCAGAGCCACCTCTATGATAGTTATGCACTTGGTGGCTTTGAAAACCCGAAATCAAAAATGTTTGTTTTCTGACGAACAGGGGTTAGCGGCGCTAACTCTTTCAAGTTAGCGGCACTACCGTCGCTGAAACAGTTTTTTGTTCTTGGTTAAAAACAGATTTTGGTCTCGGGTTTTAGGCTTGTTTTTGAGCTTCTGGATTTTTAATCTTGTTATTATGATGTTTAATTCCAGTAGCATTTATATGTTTGGTTGTATGTGGATATGTAAGTTGGTAACCTTGCCTAGACCATTTGGTTGCTTTTGTGTGTTTGGATGCTTGGTTGGTTGTATTATTATTATTATGATAAATTTGTAATAATAATGTGGCTTGCATGCCATTTCATTAATCCATGTAATTGTAATAGACAAATAGACATTTTATGGCTTGTATGCCATTTTATTCTATTGTATGTATTGTTTTGATGGATGATGACACACAAGATGGGCCAAAAGAGATGGAGCATGGTGTCCATGAAGCCGATGAAGTCCAATGGAGACGGTGGTGTTAGTGGGAGCTCGCATCGAAGACTTTGTCCCTTAGAATTGACCAAGTTCTTCCCGTTTGGCTCACGAGAAGAACGTATAGGTTTTTATGGCAAGGGTTACCAATTATAGTATTTTATGCGTGTTATGTGATTTTCGAAAATTAACAAAATCACAAGAGATTTGATAAAAATGGTTTACAACTCTCTCGCGCGCTCACATACAAGATTAACTCACCTAGTGAAAAATAGGTTTTTGTCGCTATTAAGTTAATCTAAAACCAAACCAGAAACAAAAGCCCGTCTTTCCACGAAACGTAAATCATGCACCATCCGTAAGACGATACCACTCAAATCTAGTCTTATGGGTTTTGGTTGTCGGACTAAGCACGAGCTAACTCCCATAAAACTGTGTGGAAGGTGAGTGTGGCAAATTCACAATTTTGGTTGTCGAGCTTAGCACGAGCCAACTTTGGTGAGTTTGTTATCGTATGTCTTGACGGACAATTTACAATTTTAGATTTGAAATCTTGGTTAATTGTCGAGCTTAGCACGAGTTAACCAAAATTTCAAGATTTAAAATTGGTGCAAGAAGGGATCAAACATACCAAACGACCATTGGATGTCGTAGGATCCCGCAAGGCACTAAGGATTGCAATAGAGATTGCAATTGGCAAAATGGTTGCCAACCTAAATAATTTTATCATGTGATCCGCGGTAACCCCGTCACATGGTGGGATGAAATACGGTTCTTAGCCTTGTTAAAGTTAATTCTATTTGGGTAAATTAATTTAACAAGATAATACGTATACATCAAACTAACTTAAATCTACTTTGCAATTATAGATGGCATCAACAAGCGCAAACACCACCACCACAAACGTTTCTCTACGAGTTTTCCTTGAAAAGGAGAAACTCGACGGGAGCAACTTCATGGATTGGTATAGGCAGCTTAAGCTTGTCCTACGCTATGAATGGAAGATGCACACCGTAGAGGAACCCTTACCCGAGGCACCTCCAAGCGGTGCAACGAGGGCAATCCGTGAGGCGTACGAGAAACGCCTCAAGGAGACTGAGGAGATTACATGCCTCATGCTAAGCACCATGAGTACCGATTTGCAGAAGCAAATGGATCACTTGGGTGCTTACGACTTGATCGTGCAGCTGAAGGACATGTTCCAACAGCAGGCGAGGCAAGAGAGGTATGAATGCTTCAAGTCCGTTCTCGCTTGCAAGCTTCAAGATGGAAGGAACGTGAGCGCTCATGTTTTGCGTATGAAAGCAAACATTGATCGCATGGAGAAGTTGGGATTTACCATCAGGAGGGAGATGGTGGTCGATTTGATCCTCCAATCCTTGCCCAGTGCATATGATCAATTCACTATGAGTTATCATATGCATAGCATGGATAAATCTTTGATGGAGCTGCATGGTATGCTCAAGACTGTCGAGGCGAGCATGACCAAGAGCAAGCCATCCTCCTCCTCCACTCCCGTTCTAGCCATCCGGGAAGGCCGCATTACCAAAAAGAAGGCCGCCCCTTCCAAGAATAGGAAGGGTAAGGGAAAGGTTGGCGTAGCCAAGCCAGCCCCGGCCTCCGAGGTAAAAGGCAAGGGGAAACTTGCCCAAGCCGAGACTCCGGAGGATGCGAAGTGCTTCTTTTGTGGGGGCAAGGGTCACTACCGCCGAAGCTGCCCAAAGTACTTGGAGGGACTCAATAAGCTCAAGGTGATGAGCATATCGGGCCCCAACACTTCAGGTACGTTCAAGATAGAACTTCACCATACTTCTACTTCTAGAGGCTGGGTTTTGGATACTGGCTGTGGCACTCACATATGTAATATGGTGCAGGTGCTAAACGCAAGTAGGAGCTTGGAGAAGGGAGAGCTAGATCTTGTGATGGGAAATTTGGAGATTGTCCCGGTTGAAGCACAAGGAAATGTGGAGCTTTCATTCAAGACTAGCTATTCCATTTTATTAAAAAATGTCTGTTATTCGCCCAGCGTGGCAAGAAACATTATTTCATTTCACGCATTATATGACGATGGTTATAATTTTCATTTTGATGATGGTTCGATTATATGCTTTAAAGATAACATTATTTATTTTAAGGCTTTACCATGTCATGACATTTATGAGGCAAGTGCATACATTAATTCAACAAAATCTATCATGAATATTGATTCTAGTTCCAAAGATGGTTTGGATAAGTATTCCTTATGGCATAGTCATCTTGGCCATATAAACAAGACTCGCATCACCAAGCTCCAAGTGGATGGGATCTTGGAATCGTTTGACCAAGGGTCGAATGATGTATGTGATTCTTGTTTATTAGGCAAGATGACAAAAGCACCCTTCACGGGGTCAAGTGAGAGGGGAAACGACCTCTTGGATATCATCCATTCGGATGTATGTGGGCCTTTCAAGCATGTTACAAGGAATAACTCGAGATACTTCGTAACCTTTATAGATGATTATAGTAGGTATGGATATGTCTATCTTGTTAAGCACAAGAATGAAACCTTTGATGTGTTCAAGACATTCCAAAACGAAGTAGAGAATCAATTGGGCAAAACGATTAAGATACTCCGGTCTGATAGAGGTGGAGAGTATCTAAGTACCGAGTTTACCAATCATATTAAGAATTGTGGAATTATTTGGCAATTAACACCTCCTAGGACTCCACAGTTAAATGGGGTCGCTGAGAGGAGGAACCGGACTTTACTAGATATGGTAAGGTCCATGATGAGTCAAACGGAGGTACCCATTAGTTTATGGGGATATGCTCTAGAAACGGCGGTAAGGATCCTTAACCTTGCACCAACCAAGAAAGTATCGAAAACACCTTATGAAATCTGGCATAATAAGAAGCCGACACTTTCATATCTATGAGTTTGGGGTTGTCAAGCCTACGTAAGACGTGAGGCTGAGGACAAACTTGAACCTCGCTCGGAAAGGTGTTACTTTATTGGATTTCCTCCTGCCGATGTTGGATATATATTTTATAAACTTCCGAGAACAAAGTTTTTGTTGCTCGAAGGACATTTTTCTTGGAAAGAGAAATGCTATCCAAACAAAGAGGCAACAAGGAAATTAATCTTGAGGAAGTTCAAGGATCAACCGATAAAGAACTTGAGGTTGGCACTAGCACTCAACCTAGAACGGTTGATACTGAGCAAGAGAATGCTGCAGTACCTGACACTAGTCCATTGCTTACTCTAAGGCATTCCAGTAGAAGTCGTTATAAGCCAGAGAGATATGGATTCCACATATCTGAGGGCAGCGAGTTAGTAGTGGACTCTGATGAGCCCACTAACTACAAGGAAGCTATGGCGGGCCCTGAGTCTGCAAATTGGAAAGAAGCAATGGAAAGTGAGATGCAATCTCTGTCGGATAACCAGGTTTGGGAACTGGTTGATCCTACGCCCGGGGTTAGACCTGTAGGGTGTAAATGGGTCTTCAAGAAGAAGATCGGCATGGACGAAACCTTGGATACCTTTAAAGCCCGACTAGTGGCGAAGGGTTTCACGCAAACACCTGGTGTGGATTATGATGAAACCTTTTCCCCAGTGGCTATGGTGAAGTCTATTCAGATATTATTAGCCATAGCTGCATTTCATGATTATGAAATATGGCAAATGGATGTTAAAACCGCCTTCCTTAACGGGAAGCTTTCCGAAGAGGTGTATATGACACAGCCTGATGGTTTTGTACATCCAGTGTATCCGAACAAGGTCTGTAAGCTTAAGAAGTCCATTTATGGACTCAAGCAAGCATCTCGCAGTTGGAATCTATGCTTTGATGAGAAAATCAAGGAATTTAGATTTTCGAAAAGCAAAGATGAACCATGTGTATATGTCAGGGCTAGTAGGAGCACTATAGTCTTCTTGGTTCTATATGTAGATGATATACTACTCATTGGAAATCACATTCCGAGCCTAAGGAGTGTTAAAGCTTGGCTAGGGAATTGTTTTTCCATGAAGGACCTAGGGGATGCGAGCTATATTCTAGGAATCAAGATCTATAGAGAGAGATCTAGAAAGCTGCTCGGGCTTTCTCAAAGTACATATATAGATAAGGCCGTGAGACGCTTTAGAATAAAGGATTCCAAGAAAGGAAACCTCCCTATGTCACAAGGCTCGACGTTGAGTAAAAATCAATGTCCTACCTCCTAAAAGGAGATAGAAGTAATGAAGAGAGTACCATATGCTTCGGCTGTGGGATCGATCATGTACGCCATGCTATGCACTCGTCCTGATGTGTCATGTGCTTTGAGCATGACTAGTAGATATCAGGCGAATCCCAGGCAAACCTTTTGTGTAAATAATGGTTTGTTCCACTGCAAACCTTTTGTGTAAATAATGGGAACTTGAAGACGACATGTGGGATCGATAAACAGTACTTAGTATGTAAACAATGGTTTGTTCCACTGCAAACCTTTTGTGTAAATAAGTTTAAAAAGTTTTAATTTACACTAATTTTAAGCTTGTGAAACCCGGTGTTACATTATTAATTAATATAATCTAATAACAAGTATTATCATTCAATTCATTAACTAATCACAATTATATTCATAGGATCAAGAAATCAATATAGAATCATATAGAAGGATATTTGTTTTACAATTCATAATTTATTTGTCATGTGTATACAAGATTAAGGATCAGTTGTACTCACCTTCGAGTTGGATGAGGATCACAACTCATAACACCGCTAATCTTAGTTTAATTCAGAACAATTAATTCATTACTAACCTATCATAAGTTAGCATAAAGCTTTTAGTGAAAAGAACCTTCGTAGGGTCAAATTATTATTTTAAAGTACTAATTTCATGTCTATAATCTTCTAGGAACTACCCTAAGTCCTTAACCAAGGTTTTGTGAACATTTATTGAAGATTATAGGTGTACAGGAAGCTCGCGCGGCGAAGGCCTGGAGCTCTTTCCGCAAGGTTCTGTAATATGTCATGTTCGACTTTTTGCTTCAAAAACCCAACGGCAACTTGATTTACGAAAAATAGCAACAACATCTATAATTTTTTTTTAACTTATAGTAACATGAAACAGATCCAAATCTTCTAATGTATGCACTAAAGATGTGAGTAAACATAAGAATCATAATAACCCTAAATTAGTTAACGTTATTATGAGTTTAATCATCAATCATCTTGATCAAGTTACTACACCATCAATATACATGATTTAACTACACCTCCTATTTAGAAATTAAGAACCAACTTCCAAAGGGTAAAACTACGCTTACAAGATCAGGTGAAAACTCAGCCTATTTAGAAATTAAGAACCAACTTCCAAAGGGTAAAACTACACTTACAAGATCATGTAAAAACTCAGATTTGGGAAAGAGTTCTTGAATGCCACAACTTGTCTTGATGTTCTTGAAGCTTAAGGATTCAAGATCTTCAATAAAATTAAACATGCATCAAGAAATCACCAGGCAAAGCTTCAATTTATGGAAATTTATAAACAACCATAATTCTCTTTCTCTTCTCTCGACTATCTCCTGGCACCCCCAAATTTCTTTTGAGTCTTTTGACTCTTCTAGATAGATAAAGTGCAAAATTTACAATTTCAGCCCTTCTATTTTAATACTTCTTATAATCAGACCCCTTATAATATTAATTAAAACCTCAAGTATACTACAACTCTTCATATATATGCTACACAAATTAGAGCTACTAAAGTTGATTTAATTATCTACTTTTAATAAATATACACATATATTTGTAGCCAAAAGGCAAAGTAATGGAATTTAAATAATACTTACTTCAATAAGAAGATTTGTATGTTACAATTCAACCCTCCTTAAGAGATTCCGTCCTCGGAATCAATCTTGATTAAACAAATGAGGATATCGACTCCTCATGTCATCTTCAAGTTCCCATGTCAAGTTTGGACCTTGACTATGTTTCCATTGAACTTTTACGAACCAAATTAATCTCTTACATAATTTCTTAGACTTCTTATCTAAAATATCAATGGGTTCCTCCACTAGTCGTTTTTTGGGATCGACACGTAAATCTTCAAGAGGTAAAATTTGATCTTCTTCCACTTGACACTTTCTTAAATGTGAAGCATGAAAGGTGGAATGAATCCCCGCCAATTCGGGAGGTAACTCTAGGGAATAGGCTTGATCGTTAACTCTTTTGAGAATTTTAAATGGACCTATGTATCGTGGGCTAAGTTTACCACGCTTTTCAAAACGGATTAAACCCTTCCATGGTGATACTTTAAGCATGACTCGATCACCTACTTCAAAATTTAATGGTCTCCACCTCTCATCAGCGTACTTCTTTTGTCGATCTCGCGCTGCCTTCAACTTTTCACGAGCAATTTTCACCTTATAAGCAGTGATTTGAACAATTTCAGGTCCTGTAAATTGTTTTTTGCCCGGTTCAAGCCAGCAACTAGGCGTCCGACAACGCCTACCATAAAGCATGCTCAAAGCATATCTTCCAAATTTTGAATGGTTCTTTCGGTTTGTCCATCGGTTTGTGGGTGGTACGCTGTACTCAAATTTACTCGAGTACCCAATTCCCTCTGCAAACTTCTCTAGAAATTAGAAGCAAAACGAGCATCACGATCCGACACAATGGACAATGGAACCCCATGCCTAGAGACGATTTCATCAACATATAATTTAGCAAGTTTTTCCATAGTTACCGTTTCACGAGTAGCTAAGAAATAAGCACTTTTGGTCAATCTATCAACAATGACCCAAAGTGTCCTTTAGAAGTTCTAGGTAGTTTGGTCACAAAATCCATAGTCAAGTGTTCCCATTTCCACTCGGGTATTTCTAATTGTTGCAAACACCCATAAGGTATTTGGTGTTCGGTTTTTACTTGAGCACAAACCAAACATTTCTCCACAAAGTTTGCGATATCCAATTTCATTCCTGGCCACCAATACAATGGTTTAAGATCACGATACATTTTGGTGCTACCTGGATGAATAGACAACTTGGATTTGTGAGCATCGAATAAAATCAGTTCTCGATTTCCACTAATTCTTGGCTAATTTATAAAATCAGTACCCACACTCTGCCTTGAAATATTTTCAAACCCCTACCATCTTCCTCTAATTTATCTTTTGTCTTGACCATAACCTCGCTTTTTAGATTCTCATCCTTTAATGCCTCCAATTGTGCTGAATATAGCCGTTCCACCAAATCTGAGACAATCTCCAATCTATAAGACTTTACGCCAGATGATCCAGATTGGCTCTTACGACTCAAAGCATCGGCTACTAGATTAGCCTTACCAGGATGATATCGTATTTCACAGTGGTAATCTTTAATGAGCTCCATCCATCGTCGTTGACGCATATTCAAGTCTTTTTGATCAAAAATGTGTTGTAGACTCTTGTGATCCGTAAAAATAATACAACGTGTACCATACAGATAATGGCGCCAAAGTTTAAGAGCAAAGACTACTGCCGCCATTTCAAGGTCGTGTGTCGGGTAATTTCTTTCATGAGGCTTTAATTGACACGATGCGTATGCTATAACTTTATTTCGTTGCATTAGAACTCACCCCAAACCCGAGTGAGAAGCATCACTGTAAACAATGAAATCATCAAGACCGTCTGGTAATGAAAGAATGGGAGCTTGACAAAGTAACTTTTTCAAAAGTTGAAAGGCATTTTCTTGTGACTCGGACCATGCAAATGGAACATCTTTCCGAGTTAATTTTGTCAATGGTTCCGCAATCTTTGAGAAATCCCGAATAAATCGTCTGTAATAACCCGCTAGACCAAGGAAACTTTTGATCTCAGAAGGCGACTTCGGCGACTCC
This sequence comes from Pulicaria dysenterica, assembly GCA_947179395.2. NCBI lineage: Eukaryota > Viridiplantae > Streptophyta > Magnoliopsida > Asterales > Asteraceae > Pulicaria > Pulicaria dysenterica. Next base: position 13,746,007 of record OX359294.1, on the reverse strand, counting down.
AATTTCATAACCGCCTCAACTTTTGTAGGATCAACTTTGACACCATCCTTACATATAACATGGCCGAGAAACTGGACTTCTCGCAACCAAAATTCACATTTAGAAAATTTAGCGTATAACTTTTCATGCCTCAAAGTTTCTAAAACTTCTCGCAGATGAGCTTCATGCTCGGTTTTAGAATTGGAATAGACGAGAATATCATCATTGAAAACAATTACGGATTTATCAAGGAAAGGCCGACACACACGGTTCATTAAATCCATAAAGGCCGCCGGGGCATTAGATAACCCGAAAGGCATTACTAAAAACTCGTAATGTCCATATCGAGTTCTAAAAGCTGTTTTGGAAACATCTTCTTCTTTTACCTTTAATTGATGGTATCCCGATCGTAAATCAATTTTTGAAAAGAAACTTGCACCTTGAAGTTGATCAAATAAGGCGTCTATTCGAGGAAGAGGGTACTTATTCTTTATCGTACGCTTATTCAACTCATGATAATCAATACACATGCGTAAAGTTCCATCCTTTTTCTTGACAAACAATACAGGAGCACCCCAAGGAGAATTACTCGGGCTAATAAAGCCTTTATCTAAAAGCTCTTGGATTTGAGTCATTAATTCACGTATCTCTGATGGAGCTAATCGATAAGGAGCCTTGGCAATAGGAGTAGCGCCGGGTGTGAGTTCAATATTGAATTCTACTTGATGATCAGGAGGTATTCCCGGAAATTCATCCAGAAACACATCAGGGTATTCATTAACCACTTTGATGTCTTCAAGAACTCTTTTCTCCTTTTTGGCATCAAGGACATAGGCCGAATAAGATTCACATCCTTTGTTCAAACATTTCCGGGCTTTGATAATAGAGATCAAATTCATTCCCCCTTTTCGATTATCTCCAAGAATCACAACATGTGACCCGTTAGGCAATGGGATTTTTATTAACTTTTTAGAGCATAATATTTCAGCATTATTTTCAGCAAGCCAATCCATACCTAGAACAACATCAAAACCTGCTATACACATGGGAAGTAGAGTAACCGGAAAATTGGAGCCGTCAATTTCAATAGAGCAACCCGGATAAAAATTAGTAATAGGAATTAACTCCCATCAGCAACTTCAACGTCAATAGGTTTTGTTAAATGACTAATGGGCACATTTAATTTACTACTAAATGCTAGAGATACAAAAGAACGATTTGCTCCCGAATCAAATAATACAGAAGCGGGTAAGGTATTAACAAGAAACATACCCGTTACCACATCACCAGATTCTCGCGCTTCCTCAGCAGACATATGAAATGCTCTTCCGTTTGCCTTCGTAGGAGTGTCTTTCTTGGAAGAAGAGCCACCAGCACTACCATAACTTGAATTTCTTTTAGGGCAATCAACACTCTTATGTCCCGGTTTGTGACAAGTAAAACAAACATTTTCTTTATATTGACATTCATTTGGAGAATGTCCTATTCGACCACATTTGAAACAAGGCTTTGTATCTTTGGAACATTCTCCATCATGTCGAACGCGGCAACGGTTGCACCATTTAGGTCGTTTTGAATAATCGTCTTTCTTTGATTGAGATCCCGAACCTTTCTTCTTTTGTTGATTGCTACCACTTCCATCATACTTTCTATTTTCCCCAGAAAATTTCTTCTTCTCTTTGGCAGCTTCAAAAAAGAAATTTGGCTTTCTGTGTGGCTTGAAGTAGAGTAGGACATTCCCTAACATGGATTTTGTATTCCGGAGGAATCGTTTCAACAAACCGTTTCACTTTAGCTTTCTCGTCAGGTAACCAGGTTGTCACAAAGCTTAGTCTCTCATTAAACTTCTTTACATGTTCATCCATACTCAAATCTCCTAATTTCATCGTCAGAAACTCCCTTTCTAGTCGATCCAAATCCCTTTCGCTGCAGAATTCCTTTTGGAAGTGTCCAAAAAAGTACTCCACTCCAACTTATCGGCTTCACCTTTTGGCATCGCTGCACGAATAGAATTCCACCATATTAGCACCCTTCCTTTCACATGCCTAACTGCATACGGAACTTTGTGCTTTTCATCACAATCACAGGATGTAAAGGTCTGTTCCATTTCTCTGATCCACCCAAAAGTTACAATAGGGTCATCACTACCCTCATATTTAGGACACTTACAACTCAAAAAGACTTTATAAGAGACATGATCCTTCTTTGTAATAGAGTTTTCGCTTGATTCACCTTGAGTCTTGGATGATTCGGAATTATTCTTTGGAACTAAGTTTTCTGATTCCTGAATTCGATTCAGCAATTGTGCAATTAGAGAACTTTGGTCATGTGAGTGGGGGTTTTGATTTGCGTTAGATCGAGCTGCGGATGGTTGAGGATTAGAATTATTTTCTGGTTGAGAATTTTTTGAAGGCAAGTCTCAAGAAGGGACAAGTTGAAAATTGTCATCATGAGCATCCATCAATTAATCATGTCTACTACACACAAGTAGACAAATCAACAACTAAACAACAGTATATTGATCAGCTTAGACCAAATAGAATTTTGCCTTATACAAGTAGATAATTTATGAATTAATAGCACAACTTTTTAAGCCCACCCAGCTTGCTTGAATTATAATTGATGACCGGCCTAGTTTGAGTCCTAACACTATCTCAAGTGCATGGATCTCTCAAACCTAGGCTCTGATACCAACTTGTAACACCTCAACTTGTAACTCCGAACAATTAATTCATTACTAACCTATCATAAGTTAGCATAAAGCTTTTAGTGAAAAGAACCTTCGTAGGGTCAAATTATTATTTTAAAGTACTAATTTCAGGTCTATAAACTTCTAGGAACTACCCTAAGTCCTTAACCAAGGTTTTGTGAACATTTATTGAAGATTATAGGTGTACAGGGAGCTCGCGCCACGAAGGCCTGGAGCTCCATCCGCAAGGTTCTGTAATATGTCATGTTCGACTTTTTGCTTCAAAAACCCAACAGCAACTTGATTTACGAAAAATAGCAACAAAATCTATAATTTTTTTTTAACTTATAGTAACTTGAAACAGATCCAAATCTTCTAATGTATGCACTAAAGATGTGAGTAAACATAAGAATCATAATAACCCTAAATTAGTTAACGTTATTATGAGTTTAATCATCAATCATCTTCATCAAGTTACTACACCATCAATATACTTGATTTAACTACACCTCCTATTTAGAAATTAAGAACCAACTTCCAAAGGGTAAAACTATGCTTACAAGATCAAGTAAAAACTCAGCCTATTTAGAAATTAAGAACCAACTTCCAAAGGGTAAAACTACACTTACAAGATCATGGAAAAACTCAGATTTGGGAAAGAGTTCTTGAATGCCACAACTTGTCTTGATGTTCTTGAAGCTTAAGGATTCAAGATCTTCAATAAAATTAAACATGCATCAAGAAATCACCAGGCAAAGCTCCAATTTATGGAAATTTATAAACAACCATAATTCTCTTTCTCTTCTCTCGACTATCTCCTGGCACCCCCAAATTTCTTTTGAGTCTTTTGACTCTTCTAGATAGATAAAGTAAAGAATTTACAATTTCAGCCCTTCTATTTTAATACTTCTTATAATCAGACCCCTTATAATATTAATTAAAACCTCAAGTATACTACAACTCTTCATATATATGCTACACAAATTAGAGATACTAAAGTTGATTTAATTATCTACTTTTAATAAATATACACATATATTTGTATTCAAAAGGCAAAGTAACGGAATTTAAATAATACTTACTTGAATAAGAAGATTTGAATGTTACACTGCTTTATTAATTAACAAAGCAATACTCCTACTTAAACCTTGAGGGATTGCTTGGTATAAAGATGCACACACACATGCATCTTCTTAAAATTTGGCTTACTAAAGTCAAATCAAAGCAACTTATTACAAACAAATACAATAGAGCTTTGTAAATATACATGAACTGGAAATTAGCCACCCAAACATAGCAATTAAGTTGAAATAATATATAATGATACACAGATGCAAGAGAGTTTTACATAACAAATCAAATAAAAAAACCAAGGTCCAAGGAATACAAATACCCCAAGATTTGCAATTGAAATCATAGCAAATTTACTTCATAAGGTATCTTAAGGCCAATATATATATTTCAAACAGACTTGGTGTATCTTGTAATTTAGATATCGTTTACACATGGCCTTCACTACATATGTTGGTATGTGTATACGGACCAACCTTCATAAACGAACCTACCTTCGTAAGCGGACGTGGATCTGTAATCACATAAATCATTTAACCCAGAAAGGGAATAATTGTGAACAAATGATACAGCTCAGGGTACAAATACGCACAGCAAGAACGAAATCAAATCAGATCATTAATTACCACTGATTTCTACCTTAATTACACTGAACAGAAGTACAGTCATGCCTTTAATGACTGTACTCTGGTCCAACGCAGGCACTTAAGAACCAGAGTCATTACCCAAGTAATTATTCTATAAATACAAACCCACTAATTAACAGCAAAGGTAATCCGAAATTATACTTTCTCTCTCTACATTTACTACATTAAATTCTCTTCATTTGCTCAGAAGCTAATTCTCGCACCTGAGCTTGGTCACGAGTTGGAGCTCGTAACAAGGCTAAACTTTCATGTTTGCTCTCAGGAAGCTTCATTGGACTTGAAGACGGAGATCATAGTATGAAGACGAAGGTCACAGCCCAGAGACGAAGACTACTGATCAAAGGACAAGCGTCATACATCCCAGTTACGAAGATCCTTTGTTGCGACATTAGCGCTACCCGTAGAACCGATACGTTCTAAGCCCACAAGAATTTGCTAAGACGTACGTGGCCCCATCATCTGGTGAAGTCGGGAAGTGGGGAGAACCTAATGTCTAAGGTACTATGGACCCAGGATCCTCCTAGAAACAATCTGTTCCGTCCACTCCCAACGTGGGCACCCCGGCAAGCCAGATACCCTTCACCCCCGATATTATCTTAGTTTCTGAACCTTTAAGTATGGCTAGCGAGCCAAACGACATTAGCACTCCCACATCTTCATGTTGGGTATCGGTGGCATCTAGAAATGCAGCGGAAGTTAAAAACGAGTATAACAATTTTTCTAAAATCAAGTGCCAACCAATACTTTCCCAATGGACCATAGTCTAAACATGCACTTTGCAACTAAAAAAATGAACAAGAGATGAGAAGTGTATACCATACGTGTAGCTTTCTTCCTTGTTCCTTTGTTGATGTCGGATATGAGAACTCAAAGGAGAGTTCCTCTATCGGTATCCACACCAAGCACTATTGATTCCCACTTGCTAGCTATACTTGGACGCCACCAAGAGCACCACCAAACTTGAAGAACAAGTGTGCCAAAGTGTTCTTCCAAGTGTGTATTTGAGAGAGATATGTCACAAGGACTTACAAGTGGCTAACCATCACTTCCAAGACTTGTTATGCATTATATAGACTCCTCAAAGTAGCCTACAAACGTTCATAACGGTCCAAGAATCAATGGTCATCAACACCCATTTAATCTAGCCTTAAAAGACTAATTAAAAAGATGTTACTGCACTGGGCACGGCCATGCCTGTCAAAGTCACACCCGTGCCCTGCCTGACAAGGCACACCTATGCCTACAAGAGGCACACCCATGCCAGACCATGAGGCACACCCATGCCTACAAGAGGCGCGGCCGTTCCTGGCCTACCAAGACCCATTTTTGTATTTTTCCTTCTCTCTCGTTCAAGGTGTTGCCGGAATCAATACATGGCATGTCACCCAATAGGCCTATTCCTTATCGGCAATGACACCAACTCGTGTGTTTTAGTTGGCATATTCCAACAGACTCCTACCTACACATGGCACACCTACAAAAGGTGTCACCGACATAAAGCGGCCCCTAGGAAGGCATCTATGCCCCCAAATCAGCATACGGTATGTCATCCATGATAAGTACCAACCTGCAAAGAATGGTCCTATAGATAAGTGATTATTCATCCCTTCGTTCACGATATCCCGTGTGAATGCGAGGCATGGAACACGGTCAACATCCAGATCATCCACGATTATGTTTCTCGATCAAGACTAACTATGACAAACAAGACAAGTTGCAAAATTGAACCATTATCAATTCAAATCAAGTGTGGCCACACATTCAGGTGTCATCAATATAGTCAACGAGGGGCACATGGATATCTCTCAAAAGAGGAACGAATAACTTCGACTACATCGTCCCATCATACTAGCAAAACCTTACCTGAAAACTTCTCTTATAACGGCCAGTTACGAACCGAGTTAGAAAGCAATCAAAGCAAGACCCAACTAATACTCACGAAACACAAGTATCTCCGGTAGAAGGATAAACAATATTATCATCCTCATCTACTCGTGACCTTTGTCCATGAAGTAAATTCAGGTGTGGGTCCTCCAGTCACTTGATACATTATCAAGTACAGGTTAAGTGTTGCATAACCATGTAATCAATCCAAGATGAATACCTTCACCAACAACTTACCTCGATCTTAATTCACTTCTTCCTCCCTAACAAAGAACGACCGATCATGGAGTGTTAGATCTATAATAGTGATTTAGATCTAGTCAATATTGTAATAATATCTTTGTTATGCCTATTAGTATAAATAGCAATGTAAGGCATATGCTTTGTAACCTTTTGACACTTTGAATATTCAAATACACACACTTAAATGTGTTTCTCTATATTCTCTCTATATCAAACTTCATTGTACACATTGTTATACCATACAATTGGTATCAGAGCCAACTCTGACTGGATTTTGGATTGAAGATAGCAAGAACAGCAACAAATTCTCAAGAACAAATTGGATTTTCGAGATTTTTGAAGAAAAAGTCTACATACGGACTTGAAATTGAAACTGAAGATCTGATGGATTGAATTTGTGGATTTGTAGTTGTTTGGAAAAGAAATCATCACTAGAACACTCGTGGATTAACATTAGGTTAAATCTAACATCAGATTTGGAGTTGTATTGATTTTAAAGGTTTCAAAGTTCATGAGAAAATTCGTCCAAAAATCCTATTTATTGTGTTAAAGTGATAGATCTTATGGATTAGGATTGAATCTTTGAATATTGAGAACCTATCTGGAAGATATTAGATCAATTGGAAACATTTCAGTTGAAAAATCAAAATTTCAGTTCGAAAATATGAGTTGATCGGAATCTCAGACTTGAAGGGGTCGGAATTGGCTTGAATTAGTCGGAATTAATTCAATCCGAGTAAAATTTGATAGGAATTCATACATTCCAATTGCTTTTTTGATCGGAAACTTTGTTGAAGTTGACTCATTCCGAGTAAATCTTGATCGGAATCCCCATATTCCGTATTGGATTTGATAGGAATTATCATATTCCGATTACTGTTTGGTCGGAAACTTTGTTTTCGGTACACATTTTGATCGGAATTGCGGTTTTTGACCGGAATTGATTCTTGATCGGAATCGGTTGTTGATCGGAATTCATTCAATCGAATTTTTTTTCAATCGGAATTCATTCAATCGGATTTATGTCAATCAGAATTAATTCAATCGTAATTCATTCAATCGGATTTCTTTCAATCGGAATTCATTTAATCGTAATTCATTCAATCGGATTTCTTTCAATCGGAATTCATTTAATCGGAATTCATACAATCGGAATTCAAATACTTAGTAAATTTTTACAAGTTTGTAAAAATTCATTCAGAGAAAGATCCAAATATGAGTACATACAGTGAAACCTTATCCTTCGGTTCTGATACTAAGTCTCCGGTGTTGTACCGTGGAGAATACAATGTATGGAAGGGTCGGTTTATGGACTTCATAGAAAATAATGAAAAATATGGAGAACAGATGAAGTTAAGCATCAAGGATGGTAACGGGGTTTTTATGTTTCATCAAGCAGCAAATTCAACAAATAATCCTCCTATACCTGAAATACGTCGTCCTAAATATCCAAGTGAATATTCAGCTGAGGAGAAATTGAGGGCTACTGCTGATCAGAAAGCAAAATACTATTTGAAGCATGGCTTGTCGGCATAATTCTACATCAAGGTAAATGGGTTAAATACTGCAAAAGAGATTTGGGATGAGATACAGAAATAGATGGAGGGTACTGAATCTGGGGTTTGGATAAAAGAAACAACTCTTGTGAATGCTTTTGACCACTTCCACTCTCGGGAAGGTGAGACCTTGGTAGATACTTACAGCAGGTTCTGTAAATTGCTTAATGACTTGAGAAATCAAAATCTTGACAACTATTCAGACTTGACAAAGAACACTAGGTTCCTTAATTCTCTAGGACCTGAGTGGAGAACCCAAGTGTCTATCTATCGCCAAATGAACCAAAAGGTTCTAAATAAAGTCACCCACCACATGATATTTGAGGAGCTCAATCAGTACCAGGATGAGGTTGGTATGGGTTCTCGGAAGGAAAAATATTGATCCACTTGCCTTAGTGGTCAATGAAAGAAAAAGCAGATCCTCAGGAACATATTTTCAAACATGCGAATAACTCTTTCTTCTCTTTCTCAAACTGCACTCTCTCAGTGTCAAGTATCATTTGCAGTTCAGATATTTTCCTCTCCAAGATTGAACGAGGAACATATGATTGAATTGACACATGCAGTTGTTGTTCAAGTCCTTTGACTTTTTCCTTCAACTTAGCGTTCTCAACGCACAATTAGTCTATGATCTTTGTATCATTTTTCAACACAGTAGACAATTTATCATTCAGCTTGGCATTGGCTTGTGTCAACTTTATAGCCTTATTCATTGCAGTTTCAATATATGCTTGCTTTTGCTCCAATTCAACTGCATAAGATAACTCAAGCATGACATTCTTTGTAAAGCATTGTGATTCGAGTATCTCTTGTCGGCGTTGTAATTCCATGTGAGGAATGTACACGTGAGATGTAGTTGATTTGACCTGTTGCTCTTGTTGATAAGGAATGAAACATTCACTTGAACACACAGGATTGACCTTGTTGTCGTCACAGGCTTCGTATGTTGCATTCAACCGATCATAATTCAGAAATTCCTGACATTTATTTGTCGTTTTCATTTTAATCTCTTCCTCTCTTTTTGCTTCCTCTTCTCCCACAAACGTCATTCTTTGTGTATAACCAAGATTCATTCTTTCCACTTGATATAATTGTGTACAAGTTATTTTCGAAAAGAAATCACTCTCATCATACCCTAAATCTTTGTACTTCTGTTGAACATCAGATGGAAGACTCTTAAAAATTTTGTGACGTGTGGTAACTCCAGCACATGCACGATTATGCAAGGAAAACATATGAACAAACAATTTAAGGATAAAGGTCTCCTCTTGTGTAAACTTAGATCTTGATCTCCGCCATTTCTTAATTTCTTCCTCAATGGTTGCGTTTGAAAAATATCTCATTGAATAATACATTTGTGATACCTGAAAAAAATGATCGTTTAGGAATGATTTGATTTGATCAAAAATTTAATCATTAAAACTGATGTTCAATAAAATGGATGAATATTGTTGATGGTCAATATGATGGTAATGGATGCCACACGGTTCTGGATTCAAAAATCGTATGAATGTCTAGATGAATGAATTGTTATTTGCTATGTTCAAACTATAATTCAAAAGAATATTAAAATTTGTGAACTTAGTCAACAACTCCAAACAATTTAATGCAATAGTACTTCTCGATTTTAATATTCAATTAAATGTTTTGTCAATCTTTAATTTTCAGTCCACGAGCCAAATGAAAAATCAATTTAAATGATGGTGATAGCTCGGTGGTTGACAGCTCTGTGATTCACGTTCCACGCGCCAAAATACAACTAATCAATACAGTTGTTCAACACAAAAGGCAGATGACTAGACTGCTCAACACAAAAGGCAGATGACAGCTGGGCCTAGGTCTCGATATACACACTCCACGCAGAAAATTAAAATAATTAATTCAAATATCAATGATATTCTCTATGGCAATTAATGCTTGACAGCTGGGTTCTCGATGGCTCTCGGATATCAATGATGTGTTTGTCCCACGCGCTGACAGCTGTGAATTCCGATTAAAAGAATGATATGATATTTCTCAAAACACACAACCCACACACACCTGTGAATTCCGATTAAAAGAATGATATGATATTTCTCGGTGGTTGACCCAATCAAAAGGCAATACCACAATTCCGACCAAAATTTAGAATTCCGACTAGATCAATTCCGACTAATTTCAAAATTCCGAGTATTTTTCAAAATTCAGAGTATTTTTCAATTCCGATCCTTTTTCAAATTCCGAGTATTTTTCAATTCCGAGCCTTTTTTTCAAATTCCGAGTATTTTTCAATTCTGAGCCTTTTTAATGGGAATCTTCATCAAAAACACACACAAACACCTTTTTCCACACACTCACTCAAATTTTTTGATCAAAACCCACAATCTTCATCTTCTTTATCAAGAAAACCTCAAGAACACCAAGAACATGATTTTTAAAAAACTCATCAAAATCGAGTTTTTTCTTCAGATCTATGTATCTCCACTTTCACAAACACTTTTTATGCACTCCAAACTCAAAAACAAGTATCAAAAATCCTGTTTTTGGGCAAAAATCGTGAAGAACACATGAAAAACCCAAAAAACGAAAATTCAGATTTCTCTCAAACAGAATGGAGTTTTGACATGAAATTTTTACACAACGTTCCTTTCATCTACAGAAACGACATATCCGAAAATCAGATCAATCCAAGCTCGTATGAATTTTTGAAATTTTCAGCCCAGTTTATCTCGAAAATTAAGAAAAAATCTTCAAAATTTGATCAAAAATTGACTCAAATCACTCCTAATCTGCTCTGATACCACTTGTTTGTCCCAAATGATTAAGGTATCAACAATTCTCATGAAGATCAATGAACATAATCAAGAATGTAGAGAGAGAATGATTAACACCATGTAAAACACACACTTAAGAGTAGGATTATGCCAAAGACCTTACTAATGACTAATTAGTCATTAGTATATATACCCCTAAGGGTATTTACAATATTAGTCCCTGAAGTTCGTATTTTAATATGAACTTCACCTAGAATGTAATCTTTTATTCTATATGTCCTAACAGTGCGGCTGATAGAGAACCTGTACTTGGCCAAATTCAACTCGATCGCATGCGATAACCCTAGAGTGCGGCTGATAGCTAACAGAGTAACACTTGAAGTTTTAGCTTGTAAATATCTATAAGCCGCACACTATATCAATCGCATACCTCATGGATGCGGCTGATAGGATCTGAGATGTCACTTTCAGATCTGTTGACCTTACTCTGAATAGTGTCTACCCACTTGTACCGTGATTGGTATGGGTTGTACTTGATTTTCCTTGTACAACAATTAACCTTTGAAGAATTTATAATTTTAAAAATTAAAAACTGATATCTTCTTCTTCACGGTTGTACTTCCAGGAACAAGAACCCCATTAAATGCTTAAATACCCAGAAATTAAAAAAAGAAAAGTGGGTATTCAATTAACCATTTGACTTTTTGCTTGTAAAACACTCCTCGGTTTAGTGTTTTCTTCAAGAAATCTCCATAAAACAGTAACTACCCTTAAGATCACCCAAGGAGATGGTAGAAAGAAAGGTTGTTTATACCTTGAATGTGTTATACACTTGGGAATCGACGGTGGTTACTTAGTGAACGATTTGAAACGGATTTCTTCTTGTAAAACCGAGATTTTTATCACCTTGAAGATACCGAAACCTTGTTCTTAACTTTAAGCTTGAAATCTTCAACTTTGATCTTCAAATCTCAATTTGTTGATGATATCACTGATAGATCTTCACTCCTTTGGCTCTGATACCACTTGTTAGAGATAAACAAGCGGTAGATTGAAGTATTGCTAAGATAACTATGATAAGGTTGAGAGAGAATCTCATTTTCACCTTTGAACACACATAGTTTATTTCTTGTAAGTGTGGCAACCCTTACATTTCCTTATGTATCACAAGGGTTATATACCTATAAGGTATATTTACAATAAGCACCCTCAACTATTATTGAACTCCTATTCTATTACAATAATACAGTTCTAACAGTCTGGTAAAATGACAAAGCAGCCTTTCAACAGTGAGAATTAAAGAGCTAGTGAGTTACTGGGGATAATACACACATATGTGTGTGGACCCTTTACTCCAGAGGCTAGAGGAGGATACCGGTACTTCATTACCTTTACTGACAACTTCAGCAGGTTCGGTTACGTCTATCTCATGAGACTTAAATCTGAAAGTTTTGACAAGTTCAAACAGTTTCAGAATGAAGTACAGAATCAGCTGCACAAGAAGATAAAGTTGCTTCGGTCTGACCGAGGTGGTGAATATCTGAGTCAGGAATTCGACGATCGTTTGAAAGAATGTGGGATTGTTTCACAACTCACACATCCATATACGCCTCAGATGAATGGTGTGTCAGAAAGGAGGAATCGTACATTGCTTGACATGGTACGTTCAATGATGAGTCGGAGTTCATTGCCTTTGTCGTTTTGGGGGCACGCACTCGAGACAGCGGCGTTCATGCTGAATCGGGTTCCGACTAAATCGGTTGAAAAGACACCGTTTGAAGTATGGATGGGGAAAAAGCCCAAAATGTCTTTTCTCAAGGTTTGGGGATGTGAGGTGTATGTTAAGCGAACATTCACAGATAAACTCAATCCCAAATCAGATAAGTATATCTTCGTGGGTTATCCCAAGGAAACCATGGGATACTATTTCTATAACCCAGATGAGAACAAAGTTTTTGTTGCTCGTAAAGGGGTGTTCTTGGAAGAGAAGTTTCTAAACTCAGATACTCCAAGAAAAGAAATAGAGCTTCAAGAGATTGAAGAGGAAGAGATAACACCACCACCGATAATCGAACCCGTTGTTCAACAGAGAATTGTTAAATCTCAACCCGAGTCTGTGGTTGAGGAGGAAGTGCAAACACAAGACTTTCGCAGACCTAGTAGGCCTTGTCATGAGCCAGATAGGTATCTGGGATTCCAAGTTGCTCAAGACGAAGGGGATCTTTTAGAACCCACCACCTACCAAGATGCTGTCTCAGGTTTAGAATCTGAGAATGGCTTGAAGCCATGAAGGCAGAGATGCAATCCATGTATGACAACCAAGTTTGGAAGTTAGTGGATTTGCCTCAACACAGCAAAGCTGTTGGGTGCAAATGTGTCTTCAAGAAGAAGACAGACATGGATGGAAAGGTGTATACCTTTAAAGCTAGGCTAGTGGCAAAAGGTTTCACGCAAACTCATGGTGTTGACTATGATGAAACTTTTTCCCCAGTAGCAATGCTTAAGACTATTAGGATTCTTATGGCCATATCAGCATATTTTGATTATGAGATATGGCAAATGGATGTCAAAACCGCCTTCCTTAACGGGAAGTTGACAGAGGACGTATATATGGTACAACCGGATGGTTTTGCAGATCCAAAGAACCCTAATAAGGTATGCAAACTGCTAAAATCCATTTATGGGTTAAAGCAAGCATCTAGAAGCAAGAATTTACACTTTGATAAGCGTATCAAAGAATTTGGTTTTACCAAAAGTGAGTTCGAGTCGTGTGTTTACACTAAATTCAGTGGGAGCGCGGTAACCTTCCTAGTCTTGTATGTAGATGACATACTGCTAATAGGAAACAATATACTAGTGTTACAAGGAGTAAAATCCTCGTTGGGTAAATGTTTCCAGATGAAAGACTTGGGAGAAGTTGTTTATATACTAGGTATAAAGATCTGTAGAAATAGATCTAAGCGACTTATCGGACTTAGTCAAAGTACATATATTGACAAAGTCGTAAAAAGATTCAAGATGGATGAATCCAAGAAAGGATTCATTCCTATGCAATCTGGCGCGATTTTAAGCAAGGCTCAGTGTCCTGTGTCTAGTCAAGTTCAGGGCAAGATGAAATTGATTCCATTTGCTTCGGCAATAGGGTCAATCATGTATGCCATGCTATGTACTAGGCCCGATGTTGCCTATTCTATTAGTGTCACGAATAGATATCAGTCAAATCCTGGTGAAGCTCATTGGGTAGCTATCAAGAATATTCTCAAGTACCTGAGAAGGACAAAAGACATATTCCTAGTTTATGGAGGTTCTATGGATGAGCTCAGTGTGACTGGTTACACTGAGGCAAGTTTCCATACCGACAGGGACGACTTTAGGTCGCAATCAGGATTTGTCTTTACCCTAAACGGAGGAGCCATATCTTGGAAAAGTCGGAAGCAAGATAAAATAGCAGATTTGACTACAGAGGCAGAGTATATTGCGGCAAGTGATGCAGCAAAGGAAGCTGTCTGGCTGAAGAATTTTATCTCGGATCTTAGAGTTGTTGCCAGTATCTCTAGACAGATTGATATATTCTGTGACAACTCAGGGGCTGTGGCGCAAGCTAAAGAGCCAAGAGATCATCAGCGGACTAGGCATGTACTCAAGAAATATCACCTCATCCGAGAGATTATTGGAAGAGATGATATTCGACTGCAAAAGATACCGACGGACGACAACGTTGCTGACCTGTTGACGAAGCCGCTAGCTAGAGCTAAGCATGAGAGGCATGCGAGTTGTATAGGAATGCAGTACTTGGAACGAAGCAGCTAGTTCAAGCTTTTGATTATTACTATAGATGTAACTTGAAACTCTTTTATTATGTATTTACATTTCATGGGATTGAAATAGGAGGTATTTACATAATTGTTTCTTGTTGTCTATTATTATCATGTTTTAACGTATCCATGACAAGTCAAGTGATGAATTGTCTAAATGCCCACAGCTACTTAATGTAGTGGGAGCTACATTAGGGAGGTAACGCTATTATAGATATTTGATGATTTATTCGGGGATGAATAAAAGCACAAGGTTGTGACCAAATATTCATAGATATTTATTGGTGTGCAGCCCGCGTACGGGTATTTTTAAGATGATTAAAAGCTTTCTCACACTGGTGTTTTAAATTTATAAAATGAAATTACAAAATAAATACTACACACGACTCATGCAAGTATGACCTGGTCAGTAGTAGTATAGATAGGGTAAGACCGAGTATCGTTCCACAGGGACAGAAACTACCAATATTCTACCATCATCGTTGTTTGATCAGAAAGAAACTTTGGAGAGTTGGATAAGATAAAGAAACTAAAATACATAAAGATAAATATAATACAGGGATAGAACGGATTAACACCATAAGGACAAATATTCACTTAGGCTTCTTATTCATCCGAACCAGTCATAACAGTAAATATAACAATGATCATATGAAGACTTGACATAGATGTAATTTTAAGCACGGAGCATGTTGTTCTCTCTAATACTCACAAGTCATATTATCATGTAAATCATCACTCGAGTTATCAAGACTCAGATTTACAATCAAACATAGCATGTAAGCATAGAATCATAAGCCAATCACAGATCCACTTAACCATGTTTAAATCCAGCTACAAGTCATATATTTTTGGTCAAATGATATGTCTCATAGCTTTCAAAACATAAGAAAGGTGTTAAAGTGATTTTATAATGGTTAGAATAAAAGAAACGGCAAACTAATCTGGAATAGGACCCATGCGATCGCATGGCATTACCATGCGCTCGCATGACCTCTTTTTACAGCAGAAATCATTTTACCCAAAGATTAAACACAAACAACCTGGACTTTCATCCAAGGTCATAAGTAGATAGTAAATGAACACTATGATGTTATGAACCCAACAAGACTCAAACCACGTGTGTTGGATTTAAGATCAAGCCTTATGTTATTTCTTTTAGATATGATCATGTTAAGTACTATTTCTAGTACTTAACACATGCAAAGCATGAAACACGTAAGCATGCACATAGAATCGTAGAGTTCTGATTCTTAATGACATTAGGAGTTCATTTCAACCTTAACATGTTCAAAAACATCTTTTTAATCCTTTTTATCCTTTTGTAGTATTAATGATCGAATAATATACGTACACAATTAAACTTTCATTTAAGATGTGAAACATGTGAGAAACTATAATATGATAAACATGGCCAACTTGTTAAGATCTGAAATGATCAAAGACAAGTTCCAAAAATGCTTTTCAAATGACAATCTTGCTTGTTACACCATTTCTAGTGATAACTACACAAGATCTTAAGATTAAACCATCATTCTTGAATATGCATGCAATATAACCTTGAGGTTTTCACACAAAAGGTTACCAAAATATGAACATGAACAAATATATCACATGAACATGATTAAACACATTTATATTAATGATCAAAACATACTTTTTATATCAAGTAATCAAGAAAAGATTATATTGCCATAACTTTGCCAAGAATCATCTTGGCACAAGTGAAATAAGTCAAGCTTCATCAAATATAAGTACAACAACATCTGGAATTCATGATACATGATTAAGAATAGAAGATAGAATGATTATACCAAATAACCCCGAGATAGAATGTGTACTTTGGGAAATCCAGAGCCAAGGCTGGGGAAAACCCAGCCGAGTCTGGAGAAGCTCCGGCAGAGCCTAGGAGTCTCACAGCCCCGTCTGGAAGTCTTTGGGTGAGAAAACATTGAGGGAAGCCCGAAGACTCCCTCCAAAATGATCTGTGGAAGAATGAGGCTTGGCCTGCTATTTATAGGCGTCAAAAAAGGTTTCCGCGCCGCGTAAATAATTGGTTCCGCACCGCGGAACAGTGCCCGAGGGAATCTTATCTTCTGACAGCGTGCGACTCAAGGTAACAGAGTTCTGTTAGTTACGCGGCACGGTACAGGATAAGGTACGCGGCGAGTAATTGGCTTTTTTCAGAAAATCTTCGTCTTTTGCGGTCGCATGGCTTTCCTTTGCGGTCGCATGGATCATTTTGTCAAAAGATGCTCTGCCACTTTAGCATCCCGAGGTCTGACAGAGCAAAAATCAAAGATTCGTTGCATTTTGGTGGGCGGGGACCATTGCGGCCGCAAGCCTTTCCTTGCGGCCGTAACGCCCTATTTTTATCAAAACTTCGTTTTTGCTTAATAATCACGGGATTTGTCCATGTCTCTTATGTTAAGCTCTTTTAGACCTGTATGGTGAATTATTGTAACACCGGTTTTCACGCGCTTAAAATTAGGGAAAATTTAAGCTTTTCAACTTATATTATAAAAGCCGACAGCGGAAGTAACCAACATTTTACAAAAGATATTATTGTTTATCTGACTAGGGAATGTAGAAAGTACAAAACCATATACCAAGTCCCAAAAATACCACCGCGTGTTACCCAACTAATTCCGACCATCGGATCACAAATATATACAAAAAGTAGTGTTCCGCAAAAGGTATTTACAACCAACTACCATCCAGTCCCGCCTCACGCAGGCCAACTACTTCGCATCTGCAAAAAGGGAAAATCAGGCACCATTAGCTACAACTAGCTAGTGAGTACAGATTAACACATAAGCATCAATAAGCAGGTTATCCTAACTACGGGACGGCACATAAGGCTATCCTAACATATAGCGTCGCGCCAACGAGTCAGTAGGAAACATATCTCGCAGGATGGAAAACCCCGCTCAATGATTCAAACTGGGGACCATCAGCAACAACTATCCGCAATGGTGGGGAACGAATAGCATTCCACCAAACGCGTTACGAAGCTCGAAGCTCAACATCTCGGATCTCAACGAAAGCTAAGATCCCAACTCACGTTAAGGAGCGGCGGTTTGCAAGACCACCCCGGCGTGCTGCACACCGAGTACCGTTGATCCCCGTTATTCCATCAAAGGGATCCAGCCTTCGGCAAGAAAGCTGACCTTAACCATGCCATCAACAGTCCGGACCAGTATCATATACAACTATAACCTGTAGTGGGTTCAACTATACGCATGCGATTATAACCAACGTGTAAAGCAACTTAACATGGCAACAATATATAACAACATGGCATAACATACCTCATATACGCACGTATGCGACATCGCTAACATATTTCAATAAACAACAGACAACGCTACTTACCGAGACTCATGGGAAACCGGTACTCACCTCGAGGTTATAAGAGGCAGATATGAATTCGGGAATCCCAGGAGCACACGGAGTCGTCCGAATCACTTAACATATAAGGTTCAGGCTTAGACACCAAACAACGACAACCAACGAAGCTTAAACCACAATACAACAAAGTTGCCAACAAAACAATAACACTTGTGGTCGCAAGACATATACATGTGGCCGCAAGGGTCCTTTTAAACATCCCACTTGCGACCGCAAGGGTTTACCTGTCGACCGCAAGGGTCCTACCCAAACCACCCCAACTTGCAACCGCAAGGACATCGCCATGCGACCGCAAGGGTGGTATCCTGGGGGCTTACAATCGCAAGTTATGTACTTACGACCGCAAGTATGTTTCCTTCGTCCTTGGACGCTAAATCATGACAACAACCTCCTTGCGATCGCAAGACCCATGCATGCGACCGCAAGGGACAACACGACCCTGTTTGCGACCGCAAGGCATAACGCTTGCGACCTTAAGGACACATGTTACAGAGTGTTCTTGCTCTGTTCGAACACAACGACTGTTTTTCGCGTTTTGACACCAAAAATCAACTTGAATCCGCATTCAAGTGTTTTTACTTCATCTCTAACATATATATGAACATACTAACATGTATTTGACATAAATCCAACATCAAAACTCATTTAGACCTATCAATTAGGTCATCTTCTTCATAAAACCCACAAACTAGATTTGAGCTTCAAAAACACTTACAAACAAGAAAGGGGATGACACAAGATCAGCAATAAGCTTTCAAATCAGTAGCTATGAACCTTGATCTTAGATTTCTTCTTGAATTCTCTTTCAAATCTTCAAAGGGTATGTGTGTGTGTGTTTACGTATGTTAGTGTGTGTATATGGAGTGTGTTTGAGAAGCAACAGGGGATAAGGACCCCCTTAACCGACTTTAGTTGGTCAAATACCCCGTGTGGGTATTTTGTTCTCCTATTCAACTTAAAACACGACTTAGGTTTATCCGTTTCAACTAACGAAGATATTTTCGGAATCATTATCCGAAACCGTTCAACTATTTACCAACATTTTTTATTTATGAAACATTTCTAACTTTAGCCACATAACCACGTGTACCAACAACAACAATTAAGCAACAATATAACTTAAACAACTTGGTTAATGTCAACGTACAACTAAACAAACACGAGGTACAACTATTTATAACTAGGCCCTAAATTAGGGTGTTACAAATCTACCCCCCTTAAGAAGATTCCGTCTTCGGTCTCCTAGGTCATGTTCGAACCTAGGTTGTGCTTCCACTTGACCAAAACCAGTTTTGTCATCTATCTGCGCAACTTCTTGATCTTTGAACCAAGTATTTTAACCGGTTCTTCAACTAGACGTTTTGAAGCATCCACTCTCAACTCTTGCAGAGGAAGAATCTGGTTCTCCTCCACTTTGCATTTACGCAGGTAACACACGTTGAACGTGTTATGAATTCCAGAAAGCTCTGGTGGCAACTCAAGCGATACCGTCTGGTCGTTAACCTTACGAAGGATTTTAAACGGACCAATATATCTCGGGCTCAACTTACCCTTCCGACCAAATCGAATAACGCCTTTCCAAGGAGAGACCTTTAAGAATACTCGTTCGCCCTCGTTGAATTCAACAGGTCTACGTCTTGGATCTGTGTATACCTTTTGTCTATCCCGAGCGGCTTTCAACTTTTCGTGAGCGATTTTAACTTTATCAACTGTAATCTGAACGATCTCAGGTCCGGCAAACTGCTTCTCACTGGGCTCGAGCCAACATGTTGGTGTGCGACAACGCCTCCCGTACAACATCTCATATGGAGGCATCCCAATACTGGAGTGATACGAGTTGTTGTAAGCAAAGTCGATCAAAGGTAAGTGAGAATCCCACGCACCACCGAATTCGAGAACACATGCGCGAAGCATGTCCTCTAACGTCTGAATCGTTCTCTCTGACTGGCCATCTGTCTGCGGATGATACGCCGTGCTCAGGTGAACACGAGTACCAAGTTCATTCTGCAAACTCTGCCAAAAATGGGAAGCAAATCGCGCATCCCGATCAGATACAATCGAACATGGCAAACCATGTCGTGATACCACTTCATTCACATATAACTTTGCTAGCTTTTTCAATGGAGTAGACTCGCTGATAGCTAGAAAATGAGCGCTCTTAGTCAGCCGATCGACAATGACCCAAATTGCATTATGACCTCTGAGGGTTTTCGGCAACTTTGTCACGAAATCCATCGTAATGTGATCCCACTTCCATTCTGGAATCTCAAGTTGTTGCAGATTGCCATAAGGCTTCTGATGTTCTATCTTAACTTGCGCGCAAATTAGACATTTCTCCACGAAGGAAGCAATGTCTCGTTTCAAAGTAGGCCACCAATACAACGCTTTCAAGTCGTGATACATCTTTGTGTTGCCCGAATGAACTGACAGTCTAGACTTATTAGCTTCCTGTAGTATCAGATCACGATTACCACCATGAAGTGGCACCCATACGCGGGACTGGAAAGTCTTTAATCCGCGAGTATCATCAACAAGTTGATCTTTCAACTTTCTCATCAACTCAGCTTTCAAACTTCCATCTTGCAACGCCACTTGCTGTGCTTCCTTTAATCGGGCAATGATATCAGGAACCACAGTAAGCTTCATAAACTTCGCGTCTACGGTAGAGCTTTTGCGACTTAAGGCATCCGCCACCACATTGGCCTTACCAGGATGGTAGCGAATTTCACAATCATAGTCTTTTATCAACTCGAGCCATCTGCGTTGCCTCATATTGAGCTCTTTCTGCGTAAAAACGTATTGCAGGCTCTTGTGATCAGTGCAGACCACACATTTGGTGTCGTGAAGATAGTGTCTCCATAATTTCAGCGCGAATACCACAGCTGCAAATTCTAGATCATGAGTCGGATAGTTGTCTTCATGAGGTTTCAATTGCCTTGAAGCGTAGGCAATCACTCTATCACGTTGCATCAACACACACCCCAATCCGGAATACGAAGCATCACAATAAGCAATGAAGTCTTCAGATCCTTCTAGCAACGAAAGAATTGGAGCTTCGCACAATAGCCGTTTCAGAGATTGAAACGCTTGTTCTTGAGCTTCCGCCCAAACAAACGCAACATCCTTGCGAGTTAGTTTTGTCAGAGGACCCGCAAGTTTAGAAAAGTCACGGACAAACCGACGATAATAACCAGCTAAGCCAAGAAAGCTTCTAACTTCAGAAGGAGTTCGGGGAACTCCCCAATTCATCACCGCCTCGACTTTCGCCGGATCTGCTTTCACACCATCACTGCAAATCACGTGACCAAGAAAATGGACCTCTCGCAAACAGAACTCGCACTTCGAAAATTTAGCATAAAGCTTCTCTCGTTTAAGAGTGTCAAGAACTTGTCGCACATGCCACTCGTGTTCAGCTTCAGTTTTGGAATAAACGAGAATATCGTCAATAAACACGATTACCGACTTATCAAGAAAAGGACGACAAACCCGGTTCATCAGGTCCATGAAAATAGCAGGAGCATTGGTTAAGCCAAAAGGCATCACTAAAAACTCATAATGACCATAACGAGTACGGAAAGCCGTCTTTGGAACATCTTCAGCTGCAACTAACACTTGATGATATCCCGACCGCATGTCAATCTTTGAGAAACACGTTGCTCCCTGCAGTTGATCAAACAAATCATCTATCCGCGGCAAAGGATACTTGTTCTTTACCATTCGCTTATTCAGCTCCCGGTAATCAATGCACATCCTCATTGTTCCATCTTTCTTCTTTACGAATAGTACAGGAGCACCCCAAGGAGAAGAACTCGGGCGAATAAAGCCTTTGTCTAGCAACTCCTGAATCTACGTCATCATCTCGCGAACCTCAAAAGGAGCAAGACGATATGGAGCTTTAGCCACAGGGGTAGCCCCCGGAACCAGATCAATATGATATTCAACATCTCTAACTGGCGGCAACCCAGGCAACTCATCAGGAAACACTTCTGGATAGTCGGTCACCACCAGAATATCGCGAACAACACGTTTATCTAATTTAGCGTCAATCACATGGGCTATATAACACTCGCAACCCTTTGAAACTGACTTTCTCGCTTTCATCAGAGAAATAACAGGAATATCCGATTTGCGTCTTTCACCGCGAGCCACAACATATGACCCGTCAGGTAGAGGAACTTTAATCAACTTCTTGGAACAGAAAAACTCAGCGTTCAGCTTGCTAAGCCAATACATCCCAATTACCACATCGAATCCCGCAATCGGCATAAGAAGAAGAGAAACAGGTTAACTACTCCCATCGATATCAATAACCGCTTGAGGGACATTATCAACAACTGGAACTACTTTACCACTAGCAGTCTCTACTCTTAATGGCTCAGATAATACAGATACAGGCATTTGCAGTTTATCACACAAAGATACAGATACAAAAGAATACGTAGCTCCAGAATCAAACAATACACATGCTGGAGCAGAGTTAATAAGAAATGTACCAGTTATCACGTCCCCAGCACCCTTAGCTTCCTCAGCTGTCATCTGAAATGCTCGCCCTTTTGCTCGGGGAGTACCATCTTTCTTTTGCCCAGAGGCAGATCCACCAGCACCGGTACTTTGCTTCGACCGACAATCAGATATTTTGTGCCCTGGCTTATGGCACTTGTAACAAACATCCTCTTTAAACTCACACTCAGCAACCACGTGCCCCTTCTGCCCACACCGCAAGCATCGAGCAATGGATTTAGAGCACTCACCACTGTGATACGTACGGCAAGTTGCACACCACGGTCGATCCACCCTCGGCTTCTTCTGGGAATCAAACTTCCCACCAGCAACAGATTGTCCTTTAGAAGGACCCGGCTTTGCGGATTGTTGAAACTTCCTCTAATGACCTTCACCAGCTTGGTCATCCCTACCCTGCGTACGATCATCTTCAATCTGTCGAGCTATTTCAAACGCCCGATCTAAACTCCCAGCCATTCTAACGAGAGCGCGGTAATCAGCACGCAACATGGCCACAAATTTTCTCATCTTCGCAGCCTCATCCGTCGTCAAGCTAGGAATAAACCTCACTTTATCAATAAAGGCTTGGATCAGAACATCCACCGACTTGTCTCCTTTACGGAGAGCGTTGAACTCTCTTTCCGTCTTCTCCATATCATAATCCGTACAATATCGCTTTGTGACTTTCTCAGCAAATTGTTCCCACGTCATTGCCGTGATAACTTCTTTACTCAAAGTAGCTTTTACGGAATCCCACCAAAATAACGTGCTACCCGTCAACATCCGTAACGCGTATTTGACACGAAGTTCCGCTTCACAATCACAAGAATCGAACACCTCATCGGTCTCTTGAAGCCACCTCACGGTATCTGAAGGACCGTCACCACCCTCGAATTCTTTTGGACCGCAAGAACGAAACTTCTTAAACGAACACATCTCCGGTTTACGCCCTTGCACAGCCGCTAACAACAGCTCCCGTGTAAGTCGGAGCTCTTCCTCCAGACGTGTAATACGCGCTGCTTCATCTGGATCTTGTCTTGGCGGCTCGTAATCATGCGGAGCAGATCCTTCTCCAGCCTCGGGATGAACGCTCGAAGCTTCATCCTCCATACGCTTAAGGGCCTCTTCAGTATTAACTCATTGCTCAGCCATTCTATGTCAACTTACTGCACATGGGAACAACGTTTAGTACTCTACTTATTCAACAACTACTAACGCTACAAGTTAGTTTACAACATGCAACTACCACATAACGCTCATACTCAAACCCAAATACCCAACTAGGTGAATGGTTTTGTAGGGTATAAAAACATGCACAGCGGAATAAAACCCCCTCCAGTGATCTCATCTAACTCGTACAGAAACTAAAAAGAGTAAGAGGGTTAGAAAAGTTATACCTTGATGCAAACCAAAACTTTTTCTTTAATCCTCTAGACAGCTGCAGGTTATCCACCGCTACTGCACCACCTCGAACTGGCTGCTAGACCGCCAAAGGATTAAACCTCGGATCCAAAAACGAGATCCGCGTGTGTGTGTGTGTGTGTGTGTGTATGTGCGTCGCCGCCGGCCACCGTCGCACGGTGGTTGGTCTCGGCTCTTGCGCCACCGCCGAAGAGAGAAGAGAGGGAGAGAGCTTTTTAGGGTTATCTTTTGTAACTTGTAATTGACTTATGTGATTAATGAGACTTAATAAGGTTCATATAATAAACCCTTATTAGGCCTAAGCCCGTATAATTAAAGCCCAGCTTTAATTAAACTATTAATCAATTACAGAATATACCCTCGACCTTTCTAATTAATTAATAACTATTAATTAATTGGTCCTGTTAATATTTAAACTAAATATTAACTTCTCCTTTTAAATAATAAATAACTTTTATTATTTTTCTCTTTCTCAATAATTATCTAAACTATTAATTATTGTCATACACAAAAAGGTAAAATCCAAAAGGTTCTAATTGGGTGTTCAGCGGTGTGATCCTTTAGTGTCACATAGTATTGGATACGATAATACATGTTATCTATCTCTACACATAATCTAACAGACTCCCACTTGTGCAAGATAAGTAACACTCCTTGTACATCGTTGGCCTAAGGAGGTCCCTAGCCAGACACTTAGGTTAACCAGACTATGAGATCTCTTACATCTAGAGATATAATCCACACCTTGGATTATCTAGGCTTTTCCTTTTGCATCGCGATATTTCGTAATGTGAGAATTTGACATGGAGCAGGGATCTCATCTAATACTCAGATTTTCTCGACACTG
Source organism: Pulicaria dysenterica (assembly GCA_947179395.2). Lineage (NCBI taxonomy): Eukaryota > Viridiplantae > Streptophyta > Magnoliopsida > Asterales > Asteraceae > Pulicaria > Pulicaria dysenterica. The sequence continues at coordinate 13,721,190 of OX359294.1, read as the reverse complement.
ATTTCGACACTCTGCAGTTACGGTTTCCCGAATGAATAACTATCATTCTAACCGAGCGCGGCCACGTATTTTCAGTAGTCTTAATCGTCGAGGAGCTCAGAAAATATCTCTCCTAAAAAAGAGGTGCAAATCCCATCTTGACTATTTGCAATTTGAGCACATGGGTTCCGCTGCACCTAGACAAGCCCCTTATGATCACCCTGTTACAGCGTGACGTTAGAACATGCTAAAGTACAGAAGTTACCATGCCCCAAACCAAATATCTCAGGTCTAAGGACAACCTATCAAGTTTACTTATGTTAACGCTCCATGAAGTAAACTCGATGCGGATCACCCCAATATTTATCCCCTGATAAATATCTATGAATACTTGGTCACAACCTTGTGCTTTTATTCATACCCGAATAAATCATCAAATATTCATAATAGCGTTACCTCCCTAATGTAGCTCCCACTACATTAAGTAGCTACGGGCATTTAGACAATTCATAACTTGACTTGTCATGGATAGGTTAAACATGCTAAAAATAGACAACTACGAAACATTATGCAAATACCTCCTATTTCAATCCCATGAAATGTAAATACATAATAAGAGGTTTCAAGTTACATCCATAGTAATAATCAAAAACAAAACTAGCTGCTATGTTCCAAGTACTGCATTCCTATAGAACTCGCATGCCTCTCATGCTTAGCCCTAGCTAGCGGCTTCGTCAACGGGTCAGCAACGTTGTCGTCCGTCGGTATCTTTTGCAATCTAATATCATCTCTTCCAATGATCTCTCGGATGAGGTGATATTTCCTGAGTACGTGCCTTGTCCGCTAATGATCTCTAGGCTCTTTAGCTTGCGCTACAGCCCCTGAGTTGTCACAGAATATATCGATCGGTCTAGAGATACTGGCAACAACTCTAAGATCCGAGATAAAATTCTTCAGCCAGACAGCTTCCTTTCCCGCATCACTTGCCGCAATATACTCTGCCTCTGTAGTAGAATCTGCTATTGTATCTTGCTTCTGACTCTTCCAAGTTATGGCTCCTCCGTTTAGGGTAAAGACAAATCCTGACTGCGACCTGAAGTCGTCTCTATCGGTCTGGAAACTAGCATCAGTGTAACCAGTTACACTGAGTTCATCCATCGAACCTCCATATACTAGGAATATGTCTTTCGTCCTTCTCAGATACTTGAGAATATTCTTGACGGCCACCCAATGAGCTTCACCAGGATTTTGCTGATATCTACTCGTGACACTGATAGAATAGGCAACATCGGGTCTAGTACATAGCATGGCATACATAATCGAACCAACTGCCGAGGCATATGGTATCAATTTCATCTTGTCCTGATCTTGACTACACACAGGACATTGAGCCTTGCTCAAAATCGCGCCAGATTGCATAGGAATAAATCCTTTCTTGGATCCATACATCTTGAATCTTTTCACGACTTTGTCAATATAAGTACTTTGACTAAGTCCGATAAGCCACTTAGATCTATTCCTATAGATCTTTATACCCAGTATATAAGCAGCTTCTCCCAAATCTTTCATCTGGAAACATTTACCTAACCAGGATTTTACTTCCTGTAATACTGGTATATTGTTTCCTATTAACAGTATGTCGTCTACATACAAGACTAGGAAGGTTACCGCGCTCCCACTAAATTTGGTGTAAACACACGACTCGAACTCACTTTTGGTAAAACCAAATTCTTTGATGCGCTCATCAAAGTGTAAGTTCCAGCTCCTAGATGCTTGCTTTAGTCCATAAATGGATTTAAGCAACTTGCATACTTTATTAGGGTTCTTTGGATCCGCAAAACCATCCGGTTGTATCATATATACATCTTCGGTCAGTTTCCCGTTAAGCAAAGCGGTTTTGACATCCATCTGCCATATCTGGTAATCAAAATATGCTGATATGGCCATTAGAATCCTAATAGTCTTAAGCATTGCCACTAGGGAAAAAGTTTCATCATAGTCAACGCCATGAGTTTGCGTGAAACCTTTTGCCAATAGCCTTGCCTTAAAAGTATGCACCTTTCCATCCATGTCTGTCTTCTTTTTGAAGAACCATTTGCACCCAACAGCTTTACTGTGTTGAGGCAAGTCCACTACCTCCCAAACTTGGTTGTCATACATGGATTGCATCTCTACCTTCATGGCTTCTAGCCATTTCTCAGATTCTAAACCTGAGGCAACGTCTTAGTAGGTAGTGGGTTCTAAAATATCCCCTTCGTCTTGAGCAACTAGGAATCCCAGATACCTATCTGGCTCAATACGAGGCCTACTAGACCTGCGAAGGTCTTGTGTTTGCACCTCTTCCTCAACCACAGACTCGGGTTGAGGTTCAACAATTCTCTGTTGAACTACAGGTTCAACTATCGGTGGTGGTGTAATCTCCTCCTCTTCAACTTCTTGAAGCTCTATTTCTTTTCTTGAAGTCTCTGAGTTTAGAAACTTCTCCTCCAAGAATACTCCTTTACGAGCAACAAAGACTTTGTTCTCATCTGGGTTGTAGAAATAGTATCCCATGGTTTCCTTAGGATAGCCCACAAAGACACACTTGTCTGATTTGGGATTGAGTTTATCCATGAATATTCTCTTAACATACACCTCACATCCCCAAACCTTTAGAAAAGACATTTTGGGCTTTTTCCCCGTCCATACCTCGAACGGTGTCTTTTCAACCTATTTGGTTGGAACCCGGTTCAGCATGAACGCTGCTGTCTCGAGTGTGTGTCCCCAAAACGACAATGGTAGTGAACTTCGACTCATCATTGATCGTACCATGTCAAGCAGTGTACGATTCCTCCTTTCTGATACACCATTCATCTGAGGTGTATACGGAGGTGTGAGTTGTGAAACAATCCCACATTCCTTCAAATGATCGTCGAATTCCTGACTCAGATACTCGCCACCTCGATCCGACCGAAGAGACTTTATCTTCTTGTCTAGCTGATTTTGTACCTCATTCTGAAACTGTTTGAACTTGTCAAAACTTTCATATTTAAGTCTCATGAGGTAGACATAACCTTAAACTCATGAGGTAGACATAAACTTTCAGATTTTGTGCCCTGGCTTATGGCACTTGTAACAAACATCCTCTTTAAACTCACACTCAGCAACCACGTGCCCCTTCTGCCCACACCGCAAGCATCGAGCAGTGGATTTAGAGCACTCACCGTACGGCAAGTTGCACACCACGGTCGATCCACCCTCGGCTTCTTCTGGGAATCAAACTTCCCACCAGCAACAGATTGTCCTTTAAAAGGACCCGGCTTTGAGGATTGTTGAAACTTCCTCTAATGACCTTCACCAGCTCGGTCATCCCTATCCTGCGTACGATCATCTTCAATCTGTCGAGCTATTTCAAACGCCCGATCTAAACTCCCAGCCATTCTAACGAGAGCGCGGTAATCAGCAGGCAACATGGCCACAAACTTTCTCATCTTCGGAGCCTCATCCGTCGTCAAGCTAGGAATAAACCTCACTTTATCAATAAAGGCTTGGATCACAACATCCACCGACTTGTCTCCTTTACGGAGAGCGTTGAACTCTCTTTCCGTCTTCTCCATATCATAATCCGTACAATATCGCTTTGTGACTTTCTCAGCAAATTGTTCCCACGTCATTGCCGTGATAACTTCTTTACTCAAAGTAGCTTTTACGGAATCCCACCAAAACAACGTGCTACCCGTCAACATCCGTAACACGTATTTGACACGAAGTTCCGCTTCACAATCACAAGAATTGAACACCTCATCGGTCTCTTGAAGCCACCTCACGGTATCTGAAGGACCGTCACCACCCTCGAATTCTTTTGGACCACAAGAACGAAACTTCTTAAACGAACACTTCTCCGGTTTACGCCCTTGCACAGCCGCTAACAACAGCTCCCGTGTAAGTCGGAGCTCTTCCTCCAGACGTGTAATACGCGCTGCTTCATCTGGATCTTGTCTTGGCGGCTCGTAATCATGCGGAGCAAATCCTTCTCCAGCCTCGGGATGAACGCTCGAAGCTTCATCCTCCATACGCTTAAGGGCCTCTTCAGTATTAACTCATTGCTCAGCCATTCTATGTCAACTTACTGCACATGGGAACAACGTTTAGTACTCTACTTATTCAACAACTACTAACGCTACAAGTTAGTTTACAACATGCAACTACCACATAACGCTCATACTCAACCCCAAATACCCAACTAGGTGAATGGTTTTGTAGGGTATAAAAACATGCACAGCGGAATAAAACCCCCTCCAGTGATCTCATCTAACTCGTACAGAAACTAAAAAGAGTAAGAGGGTTAGAAAAGTTATACCTTGATGCAAACCAAAACTTTTTCTTTAATCCTCTAGACAGCTGCAGGTTATCCACCGCTACTGCACCACCTCGAACTGGCTGCTAGACCGCCTAAGGATTAAACCTCGGATCCAAAAACGAGATCCGCGTGTGTGTGTGTATGTGCGTCGCCGCCGGCCACCGTCGCACGGTGGTTGGTCTCGGCTCTTGCGCCGCCGCCGAAGAGAGAAGAGAGGGAGAGAGCTTTTTAGGGTTATCTTTTGTAACTTGTAATTGACTTATGTGATTAATGAGACTTAATAAGGTTCATATAATAAACCCTTATTAGGCCTAAGCCCGTATAATTAAAGTTCAGCTTTAATTAAACTATTAATCAATTACAGAATATACCCTCGACCTTTCTAATTAATTAATAACTATTAATTAATTGGTCCTGTTAATATTTAAACTAAATATTAACTTCTCCTTTTAAATAATAAATAACTTTTATTATTTTTCTCTTTCTCAATAATTATCTAAACTATTAATTATTGTGATACACAAAAAGGTAAAATCCAAAAGGTTCTAATTGGGTGTGCAGCGGTGTGATCCTTTAGTGTCACATAGTATTGGATACGATAATACATGTTATCTATCTCTGCACATAATCTAACACTAGGAACACTTAACGATGGTCGGGCCCGAGCTTGAGATTGAATACTCCTATTAGTACCCAATTCCTCAAACTTAGACTCTGATACCTAATTGTAACACCGGTTTTCACGCGCTTAAAATTAGGGAAAATTTAAGCTTTTCAACTTATATTATAAAAGCCGACAGCGGAAGTAACCAACATTTTACAAAATATATTATTGTTTATCTGACTTGGTAATGTATAAAGTACAACACCATATACCAAGTCCCAAAAATACCACCGCGTGTTAACCAACTAATTCCGACCATCGGATCACAAATATTTACAAAAATCAGTGTTTCGCAAAAGGTATTTACAACAAACTACCATCCAGTCCCGCCTCACGCAGGTCAACTACTTCGCATCTGCAAAAAGGGAAAATCAGGCACCGTTAGCTACAACTAGCTAGTGAGTACAGATTAACACATAAGCATCAATAAGCAGGTTATCCCAACTACGGGACAGCACATAAGGCTATCCTAACATTTAGCGTCGCGCCAACGAGTCAGTAGGAATCATATCTCGCAGGATGGGAAACCCCGCTCAACGATTCAAACTGGGGACCATCAGCAACAACTATCCGCAATGATGGGGAACGAAGAGCATTCCACCAAACGCGTTACGAAGCTCGAAGCTCAACATCTCGGATCTCAACGAAAGCTAAGATCCCAACTCACGTTAAGGAGCGGCGGTTTGCAAGACCACCCCGGCGTGCTGCACAACGAGTACCGTTGATCCCCGTTATTCCATCAAAGGGATCCAGCCTTCGGGAAGAAAGCTGACCTTAACCATGCCATCAACAGTCTGGACCAGTATCATATACAACTATAACCCGTAGTGGGTTCAACTATACGCATGCGATTATAACCAACGTGTAAAGCAACTTAACATGGCAATAGTATATAACAACATGGCATAACCCTAAGTTGACTGGTGTTAAATGTGGATAAAAATGTAGTAATATGAAAAGTGTCATAAGTTAACCTGATAGACAAATAGTTGAACGGTTTTGGATAATGGTTCGAAAAATATCTCCGTTAGTTAAAACGGATAACCCTAAGTTGTGTTTTAAGTTGAATAGGAGAACAAATTACCCGTGAGGGGTATTAGTCAACCAAAGTCGGCCTAAGTCTTTTAATACTTATCTGTTTTACCACAAACATACATATGCATGTAATAACTTGCACACACACAAACCCTTGTTCTTTTGGAGATTGATTCAAGGAGCAATCTGTTGTTTGAGGTGTTCTTTAGTTGATTTCAGAAGCAATTACATCATACTCATCTGAATTGTAAGTGATTTTGAAGCTTTAACCTAGTTTATGAACTAGATGTAGAAGATGACCCATTTTGATTGTTTAAGTATGTTTTGATGATTGTTTTATGTTAGAAATGTGTAAGTGAGTTCATATATCGCATAAAGATGTTGTATAAACACTTGAATACGGATTCAAGGTGATTTTTGAGTCAAAAATCCGAGAAACAGCGGCTGCTTACGAACAGAGCTGTGCTTACTGTAATTGTCGTCCATGCGGTCGCATGGAGAAAGCCATGCGGTCGCAAGGACTTTTGGAAGTCCCTACGGGCGTAGGCAATGGGTCCTACGGCCGTAGGAGGGTGTTATTGTGGTTTACCACCTACGGGTGATGAAATGAAGCCTACGGGCGTAGGTATATAACCTACGGCCGCAGGAACCTTGAGAACAACCCTTACGGGCGTAGGGATATATTCTTACAGCCGTAGGAGTGAGTTTTGGGGCAGGGACCTTGCGGTCGCATGGGTTATGCCTTGCGGTCGCATGGGATATGCCTTGCGGCCGCATGGGGGTGCCATGCGATCGCATGCTTTACTGGTGTGTTGACAGCTTTGTAGTCTTGTGTTTTAAGCCTTGTTAAATGTCGTTGATTGGTGTCTAAGCCTGAACCTAATGTGTTAGGTGATTCGGGCGATTCTGGTGATTCTTGGGATTCTCGATTCCACTTCTGCCTCTTGTAAACTTGAGGTGAGTACCGGTTTCCCATGAGTCTCAGTAGGTAAGTTATCTGTGGTACTTGTTGACACGTGATTGGTGTATTGATACGTGAAAATGGAGGTATGTTATGATAGAGTTGTACAAGCATGCTTATTATTGATATGAAAGATATTGTTGTGATTATATGCGCGCATGAACTGGATCCTTATTGGATCAGCTATTTGTTGATGAAGTTATGTCCGGACATTGAACGGGAGAACACGGAGGTCAGTCAGGTAGACGGGTGTTACTATCTGGCTGGGTTCCCAGGGTCCTTAGGGACTACGGATTGGGGAACTAACGGTACTCAAGTAGTATACACTTGGGTAGGGCTCTGCAGGCCGCCGTTCCTCTATGGGACTGGGTTCCTTGATAGACTGGAACCAGCATGAAAGACATGGCGTACCACGTGGGCTGCTGTTAGGTTGTTGAGCGGGGTTGGCTCCCCTGTAATATACGACTCCTGCTGACACGTTTGGCTCGCCGCAATATGATAGGATAGCCCTGTGTGCTGTTCTGATACATGATAGCCTGCTTATTGATGTTTATGTGTAATTGGTGCTCACTAGCTAGTTGTAGCTAACGGTGCAAGATTTATTTATTTTCATAGGTTGATGTTAGATGCCTGGTGAGGCGGGACTGGTGGTAGTTTTTGTTGTAAATACCTTTTGGGGAACACGTCGTTATATGTATGGATCCAATGGTCGGAAACTAGTAGGTAACGATTGTAGATAACAACTTGGCTTAATTTTTGGTGTAATTAATTAGCCGAGTCAAACAACGTTGCTTTTGTAATTGGTGTTTAATTCCGCTGCACGCTTTTGATAATCGTTGTTTAAAAAGGTTTAAAGTAACTCTAATTTTAAGCTCGTTAGGGGTGGCGTTACAGTTCAGGCTTAGACACCAAACAACGACAACTAACGAGGCTTAAACCACAATACAACAAAGCTGCCAACAAAACAATAACACTTGCGGTCGCAAGACATATACATGCGGCCGCAAGGGTCCTTTTAAACATCCCACTTGCGACCGCAAGGGTTTACCTGGCGACCGCAAGGGTCCTACCCAAACCACCCCAACTTGCGACCGCAAGGACATCGCCATGCGACCGCAAGTGTGGTATCATGGGGGCTTACGATCGCAAGTTATGTACTTACGACCGCAAGTATGTTTCCTTCGTCCTTGGACGCTAAATCATGACAACAACCTCCTTGCGACCGCAAGACCCATGCATGTGACCGCAAGGGACAACACGACCCTGTTTGCGACCGCAAGGCATAACGCTTGCGACCGCAAAGACACCTGTTATAGAGTGTTCTTGCTCTGTTCGAACACAGCGACTGTTTTTCGCGTTTTGAAACGAAAAATCAACTTGAATCCGCATTCAAGTGTTTTTACTTCATCTCTAACATATATATGAACTTACTAACATGTATTTGACATAAATCCAACATCAAAACTCATTTAGACCTATCAATTAGGTCATCTTCTTCATAAAACCCACAAACTAGATTTGAGCTTCAAAAATACTTACAAACAAGCAAGGGGATGACACAAGATCAGCAATAAGCTTTCAAATCAGTAGCTATGAACCTTGATCTTAGATTTCTTCTTGAATTCTCTTTCAAATCTTCAAAGGGTATGTGTGTGTGTTTACGTATGTTAGTATGTGTATATGGAGTGTGTTTGAGAAGCAACAGGGGATAAGGACCAACTTAACCGACTTTAGTTGGTCAAATACCCCGTGTGGATATTTTGTTCTCCTATTCAACTTAAAACACGACTTAGGTTTATCCGTTTCAACTAACGGATATATTTTCGGAATCATTATCCGAAACCGTTCAACTATTTACCAACATTTTCTATTTATGAAACATTTCTAACTTTAGCCACATAATCACGTGTACCAACAAATAACAACAATTAAGCAACAAAACAACTTAAACAACTTGGTTAATGTCAACGTACAACTGAACAAACACGAGGTACAACTATTTATAACTAGGCCCTAAATTAGGGTGTTACAATTATTAACATATTAGATCATTAAATGGACATATAACCATGGAAATGTGTTAAGAATGGGGGTGTTTTGGTATATAAAATATGTATAAAAACGCATATATCATTTATCAGGGGATAAATATTGGGAGTGATCCGCATCGAGTTTACTTCATGGAGCGTCATCATAAGTAAACTTGATAGGTTGTCCTTAGACTTGAGATATTTGGTTTGGGGCATGGTGACTTATGTACTTTAGCGTGTTCTAACGTCACACCGTAACAGGGTGATCATAAGGGGCATGTCTAGGTGCAGCGGAAGCTGTGTGCTCAAATTGCAAATAGTCAAGATGGGATTTGCACCTCCTACTTTTAGGAGAGATATTTCTGGGCCCCTCGATGGTTAAGACTACTGAAAATGCGTGGCCGCGCTCGGTTAGAATGATAGGTTTCATTCGGTAAACCATAACTGCAGAGTGTCGAGATCAAAGTCGAGAAAATCTGAGTATTTAGAATAAGATCCCTGCTTCATGTCTAATACTCACATTACGGAATATCGCGATACAAAAGGAAAAGCCTAGATAATCCAAGGGGTGGATTATATCTCTAGATGTAAGAGATCTCATAGTCTGATTAACCTAAGTGTTTGGCTAGGGACATTCTTAGGCCAACGATGTACAAGGAGTGTTACTTATCATGCACAAGTGGGAGTCTGTTAGATTGTGTGCAGAGATAGATAACATGTATCATTGTGTCCAATACTATGTGACACTAAAGGATCACACTGCTACACACCCATTTAGAACCTTTGGATTTTACCGAGTTGTGTGTAATAATAATTAATTAGTTAATTAATTATTGAGAAGAAAATAATAATAGTTATTTATTATTTTAAAGAGGGAAATTAATATTTAAGTTTAAATATTAATTGGACCAATTAATTAATAGTTATTAATTAATTAGAAAGGTCAAAGAGTATATTATGCAATTAAGTGATAGTTTAATTAAAGTTGAGCTTTAATTAAACGGGCTTGGGCCTTAATACGATTTATTATATAAATAACCTTATAAGCCTTGGAATAAAAAAAATGATTAACACAAGTTGCAAAAAGATAACCCTAGCCCATCTCTCTCTTCTCCCCTGCGTCGAACTCAACACAGACCCCGGGGGACTCGGTTTTTGCGATCGACGACACACACACACGCAAGTCACGCGTGCTTCGGTTTTGGTGATATCCTCAGGCGGTCTAGCAGCCAGTTCGAGGTGGTGCAGTAGCGGTGTTCTACCTTTAGCTATCTGGATTGAGGTTTCAAGATTACTGCTGAAAGGTATAACTTTTTATTCCCTTCTAGTTTTAGTTTCTGTACGAGTTAGATGAGATCACTGGAGGGGGTTTTGTTTTATTCCGCTGTGCATGTTATTTTGATATGTTTTTATACCCTACAAAATCCTTCAATGTCATGTTATTTCAAATTGTGTTAATACCTTGTTTTAACTACTAAACTGTTTTGGTACACTTACTAGCATAGTGCTAATATATTGGTTAGTAAAATATTTTGTATCCGCAGTGAGATAGGTAGACGACTTATAACTATGGCATGCTTGTTGAAGCATGTTTAGGAATACTGTTTTGTTGCATCTTTTGTTGATACATACACATGTTAATGGTTGATTGTCTCGTAACACCAGACGTTTTGTTAACTCTTTTAAAGCTTCCGGTAATTAAGTAAATTGTATTTGGTTTAAATGTTCAAAAAGTTTAAATTTGTACTTAAATATCAGGGTGTTACACATACTTCATAATCCGACTTGTGGATGACATCCGATAAGACTGAGAGGCATCATGTACACCTGTATCATATTACACAATATGATATGATACTCCAATATAAAGACCATAAAATTTGTAGTTCCGATGAAAACAACCTTCTATCGTTGTTGGATATCGAAACATAAATAAGTGAATAAGCAGCCGACAAACATTCGAGTGAAACCTGGGAGATGCCTAATAACCTTCATTCGGATTTGGCCGAACATATTTTAAATTAATTATGGTAACTACTATTAAATTTATTTTATGATGTTTTGTAATAAAGTAATTTCAACTTATCTAAAAAATAAGAGATTTAATATATAAGCATACATAGTATAGATTTGTTATATTTTTATCCAATTTATAAATATTTTATTTTTGGGGTAACAGAGAGCAGGTGCTAAGCCCTAACCTTCTTGTTGACTGCTTAAGCTATAGCACCACGACACTCTGTTTTCAACTCTCATTCTCTCAAATCTCCAACGAATCCATCGATAATTACCCTCTGTTTTCACTCTGTCGTTCACGAAATCACCATCTGTAGAGAGAGATAAGGGTGACGGTTTAAGGCTGCGAGGGAAGGTAGAAAGCAAGCTGATCGAAATCAAACTGGACCTTTGGGTCGAGATTGATTGGACTCAATTCAAGGCTTCAACTACATTTGTTTGAGGTCAGCCTCGTTTCTATTTTCGGTTTTCTTCTACTGGTTAACAATACAAAATTTCGATTGTAGTTCCTTTTGCTAACTGTACCAATTCTTGTTAGATTCTTCTAAGTCTGATCCACGAGTTAAAATGTAACCTAAATTGATGAATTACCAGTGGTCTAAGTGATGGTCTTAGAAGCAAACACATGGTAACTAATGGTTTATGGCTCAATTTACATGATTTAAAGAATAGAACATATTGATTATTAGTTCTTAATTTCGTCAGCAAATGATAAATGATAACAAACAAATCAATGCGAGGGTAGCTTTACAAGTATAAGTTGATTCAAGCCATAGATCCATAGATATATGGGTGGTAAAAGAATGACTTTGGAGCCAATATATGTAGCTACATAATAGAGGATAGAGGAATCAAACAATTATTTCCCATGGGCCATGGGCCTGTATAAGAATGAGAGTTTGGGTATTATCAATTGAGTTAGTCTAGCTTAACAGTTTGGCTGTGTTAAGATACTGGAACAATAGTTACCTAGTTACTTGATCTCTTGAGATGCTTAATGTTATCTAACTTGAAATTTGATTCAATCATGAGGGCTGGTAATAGTAAGTTCCCTGAGACATTTATTTAAAAGAAGAATTTATTATTTAGGCCAAAGTAAAATCGACACAACAAATAGCTAATTGATTTGGTAAGCTAATAATTAGTTTTATTAATAACGATTTTTCATATTCAATAGATTAGGCAGAAGGGAAGTTGGTATGGTTTGCATGTAGATTGGAGTTGGTTAAGGTACAGATTCTTACCTCCTCTTACAATTATTATAATCGTTTGTATGAAATCTATCTCTTAGGTAAAGATTTATAATTGGTTTGTTTCATGTTCGTTGGTATGAACTCTTGTCCTCGAAATATGTAATATCGGTTTTTAATACCTGTTATTCTTTCAGCGATGATCTTTGTTGTTTGAAAGTTTGATGTTTGAAATCTTTATTCTTTCAATGTGCTTCTATAGATGGATTTATGAATCATTCTAAGCGAGTTGGAAAAGTTTCATTTTCTTTTGTTAGATATGTTCCACATGATGCTTAAGCATCTTTCGAGTATTATTTTAAGTACTATAAATATCTGTAACTCTTGTGGAACATAAAACTATATTTTGAATTATGTGTTGTTTTAGATATATTATGGTTTTGAGGCATCTAGCTATTTAACCACCTATGGGCTATGGGGGTACCATAGGGCATAGGCACATCATTAGGGGCACCGGTGATGTGATACCTTATGTGGCAATGTGATCGGTCCAGGGGACAGTCCATGGCGTCCCCCGAGGGTTTGGCTCCGAGACGAGAGCTATTTTGGTTAGGAGGCGTATGGGTCGACTTGTAGGTTATGTTATGTTATGGTGGATGGGACATGAGAGTGGTGCCTAACACCCATTTCACATCTGTAGGGTACATTTGGATTTGTAGGTCCAGTGTTCAAAGGTCAGACATTTGTTTGACGACGTTGTGCAAGTGTATGCGTTTCTGGTAGGAGCTCGATGTGCTACGATATGTGATTTGATATGAATTGTTGGTATGATATGTGTGAATATGAAATGTTTGCATTCAACATTAAAAGCCTTTTACTAAAATGAATTATGCTTGTGAAAATATTTTGATATGGAAACTTTGATCTTTGAAACCTTTGTGTTTGCTTTGACTATTATTAGTGTTATTATTATTAATAATAATAATAGTAATAATAATAATAGTAATAATAATATAATAATAATAATAATAATAATTATTATTATTATGTATGTTATATATCCGCACACCGTGCAATTGGCTCAGCCGCAGTTTCTTCTCTTTTCTCTACGGCAGGTGTTTATAAGTACTTTAAGGGAAAAAGATCGAGAGCTAGTCTATCGGAAGCTTGTAAGGTAATACTTTCGGGTTGGTATTGAGAGGTATTTTTCTTAGATTTGGTAAGTTTATGTATTGTATGAGTAGCCTCCGTTTCATGCTGAGACGGGGTGTTACACTTGCAATTGGTAGGTTCTGTTTGACGACCATTGCATTTGTTTGCTTACTAAATTAATGAACTGCATTTCTGATGCAGTCCTTCGGACAATCGAGCAAAAGAAGTTTGACGTGTGTGCCTACCGATGATTTTCTATGTGTGTACATATTTGTTCATGTGAGTTTATGCTTATTGTGAACAGAGATGAATGGAGGGCATGGGAACATCGATTTAGGTCAGCTTCAAGCTACTATGCAAGCAATCGAAATTGCTTGCAGTTCTATTCAGGTTTCCATCTTTTACTGTTAATTGAAACATGATGTTGTTTCTTATGGGCATGCAAATTATTAGAGCATTTGATAAAACGTGAAAGGATCAAGTGACTTTTAGGGTGATAATTGAAACAATTGCACATTGATGATTGATCAATCCACAACTACTACCAAGTTTACTATCACAATCCCCACCATTCTTATAAGCAGCAAAAAGGAATAATTGCCATATTTGTCTTGGAAGAGAAAAAGAAAAAAGAATATGCTTTATCTTTGCTGCTAGCAGTAGGTCTATATAAGTAGTCATCTTGAGTTTACATCTGTTTCATTCTTTATACATTTCTAGTGAACATAGTTGGATCATTGACATATCATCAGCTCTCATGTTTTGCTTTTGTAGTACTAAGCTATTTTAGGATATGATACGATCTACAAGTAGATTTCCATGATATGCTTTATTTTTTGTTAAAATTAAAACTTGATCCAATTTTACTAACATGCATAAGTTATCAAAGCGTGAAGATGAACTAAGTTTTGCGCTTTCTAAGGTGAGGTTGTTTAGTCATAACTCTTAACTTTAAAACCCAGGTCACGTTTGTATGTTCTATTACATAGATGTTCTCGGCGTTAAAATTTGTAAGTATTATTATAATTTTTGAGGTTGACACTCCCTCAGTTTTCTTCTGTTAATATTTATGTCTTTATGTTCGTATATGCAGATAAATGTAAATCCATTGGCAGCCGAGGCAACTATATTATCCCTATGCCAGTCCCCTCGACCATATCAGGCATGTCAGTTTATTATTGGTAAGTCAAGAGAGTCATTCACTACAGATACTCAAATGTTAGGTTTACAATATGGCCTTCTTATAGAGGTTTCATGCTTGGCTTTAAATTATTATTATCATGGGCGGATTATCTCTAACCTAATAAGCATACGTGTCATGTATTTAAATGTGAATAGCTGCTCCATTACAAACATTTTTTGCTATCTTACAATGTTCCATTACATGTAATTTGTATGCTTTATGGTGATTCCTGACTTTCTAGAGACCCTCTGTAAATAGACGGCATGAGATTAATTTTTTGCATATGATTTTAAGTTCCATATTGGTATTCCAAATGGTAGTTCTTCTTCTATGTGTGCTATATGCGTTGCCCCTTACCCCTTACCTCTCACCTTGGTGCTTGCTATGTCCACCATTATCTCAACGTGGGAAGCAGGTCATCATTTTGAGCCAATACCAACAAACATGACTTGTACAAGTGTCGAAACACATTATTGTGCTAGATTTATAATATTGGTTACACTATTGTGCGTGTGCGCGTGCGTATATACATTTTATAATAAAGTAATTACTGTATGTATTCTAAAGATAAATAGATTTATAACTAATAAACTAATAGTTTTCAATAAAATAATTATAATAAATTTATAATAGTGGAGGTCTTTCGTGGTAGCAGTCTCTCTACCTTTGGGTAGAGGTATGACTGTCTACATCCTACCTCTCCCATACTGCGCTCCAGCAAGATTGGGCATCATTGTATCTATAATATTGGCTACATGGGCATTATCATCATGCAATGTATACATATTTAAATCTCTCAAAGGTAGGAATATAAGAACGTTTTTTCCAATAACTATCCACAAAAAGGTAGGAATGTGTTAATGCAAAAGTAATTTGGCTTATCTCTATATCAGAAGATAATCATCGGTTCAACAGAATAGCTAATAAATTAAGACGTGTCATATGAACAATATTTCTGACACACAACTCTATAGTTCAATAACTCCTTGTGCAATTTGTTATCTAGAAGTTCCTTGATAATTTTCGATTAAAAAAACTGTCAAATGGTACAAGTTGGCAGGAAACAAAAATTTAATGTGATATCAACCTCTGAAATGTTAGTGATCTCTAATAAGTTTAGAATAGTTGCAACTTGCAACCATATTTCAGTTGAAACTTTTGTAGAATATTTTTATTTTGCTTCATATCGACGGTCTTTGCTGTGAGCAGAAAATTCTCAGTTGGCGAATGCAAGATTTCAGGCAGCCACAGCTATACGAGATGCAGCTATACGAGAATGGTCATTTCTTTCACCTGATGAGAAAAAAAGCTTGATTAGGTATTTTTGCAAGTTTGCAGTTATCATTGAGTATTCAATATTAGTTCGACTTATTTTAGATTCTCATCATTAGTTTTTAATAGTTAAGTGGTAATGCTTCAGTAATTAATTATCTACTTTCTGCAGTTTTTGCTTGTCCTACGTAATGAAACATGCAAGTTCACCTGAGGGTTATGTTCTATCCAAAGTTTCATCTGTTGCAGCTCAATTGATGAAAAGGGGTTGGTAAGTTCTTTGAACAAATGTAGGATAAAAATTATGGTTCAAAAATTATGGTTCAAACTCGTTCAGCTTGTCTGGCCCACATGTAGGCTAGAATTTACTGCCGCAGAGAGAGATGGGTTTTTCTATGAGGTAATTAGTTCTCTGAAGTCCATTCAGCCTTTTTCAATACCTGTTACTATTCATATAATAAAATATTGTTGGTTATCAAATGAATTTTTGGTTTCCAGCATACCTTTCTACAATATGAGTGAACAGATTTGATTGTTTTATTCATAGTTGGCACTGGATAGATTGATTTGATAGTGATCATAGTTATGTTATTGCTTATTACTTGATTTTTGCAATTTTTTTTCAGATAAAACTGGCTATTGTCGGTAAGCATGGACTAGATGTGCAGTTCACTGGAATCAATTTCCTTGAGTCGTTGGTATATGTCACATGATACTATTTTATGCTACTTTTATATTATAGTTTTGCAGCTATAACATTTTATTGCTACTAAATAATCTTCCAGGTGTCTGAATTTTCTCCATCTACTTCCTCTGCTCTGGGCCTTCCTAGGGAGTTCCATGAGCAATGCCGAAAATCTCTGGAGCATGACCATCTTAAGGTATTTTTTTCTCTCATTAAAGATTCACCTCCAGTGCTCAATATTCAAGATAGCAAGATGGACGGGCTGAGCATTTTTTTATATGGGTTGAAATGGGCTGGTGGGGTTGGATTCTCCCACCAACTTTTTAAATGGGCTGGTGGGGTTGGATTCCCCCACCAACTTTTTTTTTACATTATCATTGCATCGATTATGAATATAAAATCAACATTATTACAATAAGAATCTGAATAATTGACAAACCATGTACGAGATCTTCTATTAAAATTGACTTTAAACCCAATTGACATGTTTCTCTTGTAGCTAAAACACAAGCAAATTGACTCATGATTGAATTTTTCATCTCTACAAGTCATTATGTAACTAGTCATTCTTATATATATATATATATATATATATATATATATATATATATATATATATATAGGGGAGGGTTCATGCGAGAACCGTTGTTAGTGCGAGAACCGCGAGAACCAATCTCAGCCGTTCCTTGGACATGGGAAGTATCATGGATGGAGAGCGTGGAGGGATAGAGTGTGGCAGGGTGTATGTGAGGAATTCATGGGTGGGCAATGACATTGAAGGAGGGGGAATTGGACGGCTTAGATTGGTTCTCGCGGTTCTCGCGTTAACAACGGTTCTCGCATGAACTTTTCTCTCTCTCTCTCTCTCTCTCTCTCTATATATATATATATATATATATATATATATATATACATAGGGGCTAAGCATGACCCACTTCTTGTGTTTTGAGTTTTTGTGTACGCTAAGTGGACAACATGGTCTTGTATAAATCTCAATAAATGGCCCAGCTATTTCATACAGGTGTAAAACAAAAGATTCTCAAAATGAAAAGAAATTGTTAAATTATACAGGATTAGACCTTAAAATGTTTATGTTTGGGCTTTTCAAAATCTTATATTAATATATTTCCCTTTTATTGTCTCTTTTTCACAGAATTTCTATCTCTGGGCAATGGAGGCTGCACAAAGTGTCACAACTGAAATTTCAAATTCCGATGCTGCTGTCTTAGAAGCAAGAGTTTGTGCAACAGCTCTTCGTTTCATGCTCCAAGTTCTTAACTGGGACTTCAGTCACAGTGGTAGAGTTGCGAAAAACAGCATAGATGTTTTTTCCTTTGTTGCTAAAGAAGACAGTAACTCATCTTATACACTTGTCCAGGTAATTCTTCTTTTACTTCAATCTATAGGTTGCAAGATGGGTGATGTAATTTAAGACTATTTTATAGAGAACTTGTATATATTTATAATTACAAAGCGTACAAGATATATAAACATTGGGACCTAATCCCAATGAAGCCCTAAGGGCTCATCATATGTTATCATGCCTAATGCGAATATGTTTGGTGATCATGCGTAACTTGTTACAAATATGAGTACTCAATGTCACTCCCTGCTCTAACAAAAAGAGTTATAGTTGTTCGATTCTCTAGCTTCACTAGAGTGAAATGACATGTACTTCTATATGCTTGGTTCTTTCATGGAACACCGGATCATTTGCTTATCACACCACGAGTCACTCGTTTAGGCTAAGGATATCCAATCTTACAAAGTAATGTTGGCGTATAAAGTTCATAGGTGGTTTGTGCCATGGTCCTATGTTCTGATTTTGCATTTGAACGAGATACAACACTTTGCTTCTTCTCCGAGAGATGAGATTTCCTCTAACATGACACGTGGTCAGTAGGGAGTAGTGAGTACTCAGCTAAGGCGGGGGGAGTACTCGGATTGGAATTTTTACTATATAATTTTCAAAACTATACATACTATTATTCATAGGACTCAAAACATGTGTTTAGAAACACTAATATAATTGTTCAAGACTTAAAAAACTTGTTCAAACACAAATATTCATTTATTATATACAAAACGCATAGTCACATACAAATTCATTGTTTTATTATGTGTCATAGCTATAGCTAAAATATATTAGGTCAAGATGCATATGTAACAAGATGATGAATAATTAAATATTAACGAACTTTTTAATTAAACACATTTATGTTTATACAAAAGTTACACATTTAAATTATAGTTGTAGATGTGCGTCATTTAAATTATACTTGTCATTAATTAATAAGTTTTCGATACTGCTTCCTAGTTCCAATCCTTTACCAACTATTTAAAATTTAAAATCACATAATGTACCGAGGGTAATGTGCATTCACCATTTAATAAATTTTTCAGAGAAGTCGATTAAGCTTCCATTTGTGTGATATAACAATCAAAAGTCGATACATCATATTTAGAGAAAGAAGTCAACAAAGATAACAAATTAACAAAAGAACTTGAAGATGTGAGTTAGCGATGCAAGTAAGCAGTTGAAGGAAGCTTAAGCTTCATTGAAGACAGAGAAAACGATGTTTGACTTTGTTGATCGCCTAGCCGAGTAGACCCAAGTAGGGCCGCCTAGCCCTAAGTTGGACCGGCTTTGACTTAAACTGAGGAAAGAGTCTAAGTAGTCACTAATAGCTAAGGTCTAAGCCGGAGTTACGAGTACTCGCCGAGTACTTGGCCACTCAAGCCGAGTTTTACAACATTGGTCTAAACGTTCTATCTTGTCCTGACCATCACTTTGTTACAAGATTCAAGGGCCCGGTGCACCTTTTAGATAACTTTAGTAAGAACATACTAACGTGAGATAGGGAGGGATGGCGTGAACTGACTTATAAACACTCACTCGGAAGGTAACAATAAGATGAGTAATGGCAAGATAGTTGAGCTTCTCATTTTTTTAATATAATTCTCAGCGTATACAGGCAAGTGTCTACCGTCTTCTTCTAACTTCACGTATGGTATCATAGGTGCATCACAAGTTTTTGCTTAAATCAAACCTGCATCACATCATTATTCCAAACTGTACTTGTATTTAGATAGACAAATTTCTTTTTGGAATGAACCTATCAGTAGTTCAAATGGAAGACCCAGGGAGGTAAGGAAATCTTTAAACTTTTTGATGCAAACCTCATCATTCTAAATAATCACCATGTAATCCATTTACACAACCAGCGAATTACATACATTAAGCGAATTACATACATTAAGTTTGCTATCATTGAGACAAGTTAGTATTGGCCATTGGGAGCTCACCGGTCACGCTGGCAACCATATGAGAGCCACTACCAAATTTCTTTTGCTCACCTATAAAGCATCCCCAAACAAAGTTGTTTGAATAAAAAAGGGAAATGGAAGTAGATAATCACAAACCATAATAAGTGGGTGTTCCTTGTAAAGGTTAATCACATGGATCGGTAGCTAGATTAAAAGCTTGGTTGGTTGCAAAAGGATACGCTCAAACCTATAGGGTCGATTAATAAGAGATATTTTAATAGTTGCTATGTTATCATGGATGCGTTTTTTCATATCTCTGGTTGCTACTTATTATTGGCCTCTTCTTTAATTAGACATGAAATACCTTCTTGCATGGTGAGTTACTTGAGGAGGCCTATACGGAGTAACCACTCGGGTTTGTTACTCAGGGGGAGTGTGCTAAAGTCTGCAATCTGCAAATTATGACACACTTTGTATGGTTTTAAACAATCTTCGCGTGCTTAGTTTGGATGATTCATTACAATGGTTTAGATTACAAAGGAGCGCATATGATCACTCGGTATTCTTACTTCATCCAATTCTAAATGTATTCTCTCTTCATTGTATATGTTAATGATATAGTTGGTATCGGGAGTGACGAAAAAAATGAAAGACTTTCTTGCATCTCGATTCCAGACTTAGGATCTTGGTCCGCTGAGTCTCTCGGTCTCAAAAAGGAATCTGTTTGTCTCGATGCAAATATTGTTTAGACATCTTGAGAAATTCCGGCCACATCGAGATGAAACCTTTTGATGCTCCTATGATCCCAAATATGAAGTTAAGAGCAGATGATGGTGACCCTCTTGAAAATATAGAGAAGTATAAAAGAGTTGTGTAAAAGCTCAACTATCTAACAATCACATGCCTTAATATTGGTTTTCTAGTGAGTGTGGTAAGCGAATTCATGCCACCTCCAAGAACCTCACATTGGGATGACGTTTGTCATATTTTGAAGTATTTGAAAAGGGCTCCTAATTATGGCATATCAAAATCATGGTCATGAGATCATACTCAAATGGATGCCATCTATGGTGGAGACCCTACTAACAAATGATCTAAAACAGGCTGTTGTGTTTTTGTTGCAAGTAATCTAGTGTCTTGGAGGAGTAAGAAGCACAATGTTGTATCAAGATCAAGTGTTAAATCTGAATATCATGCTATGGCTCAAACTACTTGTGAACTTGTGTGTTCGTGTAATCTACTATGAGATTGGGTTTTCTTAGTCAAAACCAATGAATCTATGGTGTAATAACGAAGCTGCTATTAATATTGCCAACAACACAGTAATTCATGAGATAACTAAGCACATTGAAGTGAATTGTAATTTTATCCGTGAAAGATAGAAGATGGAACAATTACAACCTCTCATGTGAGGACGGGAAGTCAGCTTGCTGACGGGTTCACAAAAGCCTTACATGGAAATAGAGTTGATTACATTTGTAACAAGCTTGACATGATCAATATCTATGCTCCAGCTTGACTAATAATATTCTTTAGGCTTGTTTAGTTGCTTGTGGGCCCTTAGCTTCTCTAGGGCTATCTTCTATATGATTATTTTCTAGTTTTCTCACTTGTACATTACTACATTTGGAAGATCAGATAATTGAATGAGTTTTCTCTCTTTGGTTTTCACTTATAACAATTCCCTTATATCAGTAACTATCATATATCATTTATCTCCAAAATTGTTGACTAATTGCTTTTAAGACTTGAGTGCAACTAATTTTTTTTTGTCGTTTTGGTTTTTAACATTTCTTGAAGCCTGGCCCTTCATGGCGTGATGTGTTGATCACAAGTGGCCACATAGAGTGGCTTTTGGGGTTGTATGGCGTACTGAGGGAGAAATTCTCATTTAAAGCTTACTGGATCGACTGTCCGCTTGCAGTTTCTGCACGAAAACTCATAGTACAGCTTTGCTCTCTCACTGGAACAATTTTTCCATCCGGTAAGCCTTATTTTCATTTGACATATTGTTGGGGGGTAGTATTTCTATGTTTACTTCTATTTTTTCAAGAAAAGGAATGTTGAAATCTTGCTTGACGTTAAGATGTTTAGTGATGGGATTCACTAGTTTTTGTAGGCTAAATGATGAATATTCCAATGTGGTCACTGGTCAATGATGTTGCCGTGAACTGTCTTTTAGGTGTTTCATTATATTTATTTATTAAAGCCATTTTTTGGGGGTTTCTCTGTGTGCCTCTCTTCAAACTATTTTCCCCTTAATTATAGATGCTGGTGCTTCTCAAGGGAAGCATCTTCTGCAAGTGATATCTGGAATAATACAATGGATTCATCCTCCTGATGTTATTGCAAAAGCAATTGAAGCTGGAAGAAGTGAAAGGTATAATACTTTGGCAGGTGGAATGCACCCTCATTAATTTTTTTTTTTAATTTTATGTAATGCTACGCGACATGGATGTTTTTGTTCAGTGAGCTGCTTGATGGCTGTCGTGGACTCTTATCTATAGCTGCCGTTACCAACCCAGTTACTTTCGATGACCTCTTGAAGCACATAAGGTTGGTACTAGTAATCAGCTTCTATAATTCTTGAATGTGTCTTTTGAGCGTAGGTCACATTTAGCACTTAAATGCTTAAATGATTTTTTTTTTGTTAAAGTCTACATATATTCATTGTTTTTTGACCTCTTTGATGAGCAGGCCTTTTGGGACACTCAGTCTGTTGTCTGCGTTAATGTGTGAAGTTGTCAAAGATCTTATGACCAAAGATTTGGAAGAAGAGCCTTGGAGTTGGGTTGCACGCGATATTTTACTTGATACGTGGACGACCCTTTTAACGGTAACTAGCTCTTGTGTTCACCTAAATCTTACATACTAATATTGTTTGGTATATCAAATTATTTTCTAGTAGATCATTAATATAGTATGTTAAATGGTAACTATTGGTTAGAGGTGGCCAGGGGGGGTGTTTTTGGGGAGATGGGGGTGGTATTTGGGATGATAACAGCTTAAAACGTGTTCATGACTTCATGTTAAAATGCATAATATCTGTTGGTCAGGTTGGGTTGACCTAGAACACCTTTGATCTCAGCTTTTCTATTTTTTTTATATGTAGTTTGTCAAAAACTAATCTAAAATCTTAAATAAAATGGTTTAAGAGGTTTCATGCCTTAACAATTAAATTATTAGCGACTTCCAAAATCTTTGATCCATTTTCTTTTAATCTGAATTTTTTGGCTTACGCATTTCATCCTTAAGGATAAAATAAAACAGCCTGAAACTCAAACGACTCTTTCTTACGTAAATGGGTTGAATTGGTAAACTTTTCTTTGGCTTGTCTTTTAATTTGCAATAAATACCTTTTCCAAAATCCAAATTAATGTTC
Source organism: Pulicaria dysenterica (assembly GCA_947179395.2). Taxonomy (NCBI): domain Eukaryota; kingdom Viridiplantae; phylum Streptophyta; class Magnoliopsida; order Asterales; family Asteraceae; genus Pulicaria; species Pulicaria dysenterica. The sequence continues at coordinate 13,698,035 of OX359294.1, read as the reverse complement.
CATAAAGAAGTTTCTTCGTAAAGGCAATGCTTAGGATAAGTTATATTTCTCATTAGGCTATTAAGCATTGAGATATGTCAAATGTAATTTGCTTGATGGCAAATTTATAGGTTGTGCTATTTCATGTGGAAGTATGTCAGTTTGTTGAATTTATAGAGTATTAATGTCTAGCACTCGTCAGCAAGAACTTTTACATGACTTACATTATTGCTTTAAGTGTAATAATATATGGCTTGTTTTGCTTGAAACCATTTCTAATGTATTACAGGAGACAAACATTTCTGGTGTGAAACCATTACTTCCACCAGAAGGAATAAATGCTGCTGCCAATCTTTTTGCTCTAATTGTAGAATCAGAACTAAAGGGTATGCTTGATGCTGAACATAATAATTAGTTAATTACTTTTTATCTGTTCTAATGATTATCTGATTTTACAAATTGCAAATGATGCAGCTGCATCAGCCAGTGAAGATAAAGAAGACTACTTTCAAGCCTCTGTTGCTGGTAACCTAGCGTTAGAGGTGGCAATTTTGACCCATTTTGTTATAAACGGGTCGATTCTGGTTATGTTACATCTCCAATTGGTCAAATGGCTAAAATAAAAAAACTAGCTAAAAAGGAAACAGGTCAAACGAGTCTGAAGTTGGCAAATCTATATTAGTTCTTATGCTTAAAAGCTCCTAAAATATTTTATTCAAGAAACTAGATTATTATTGAGATAATATATATCTTGTAATCATATTTAAGATTGTGAAATTTTATACAATTGTTGGACAAAAGGTGTTTTGGGTCAACCTGATCCAATCCACCTCGTACAAAGCACCTGTTTTGACCCAATATACCCAACTCACCTGACCCACCTATTTGCCACCTCTACCTCTCTCTGTTGTCAGATATCTGACTTGTCCTTTTCAGTGTCTTTTTATGGTTTTCAGTTGTCTCTTTGTAACTCCCTTGTTCTTTTTGTAGCCATGGATGAGAGATTGAGCTCTTACGCTCTTATTGCACGAGCCGCCATTGATGTTACAATCCCTTTTCTTACTGGACTTTTCTCTGAACGCTTTACACGGCTTCATCAGGTACTCTTAACAAAAGTTAAGCATAGCTTGATAGCAAAAATATTGACATCTATTATCTGAATATCTTGTTGTTTAATCATAAAGGTCAGAAATGAATATGAACCAACATAACTGTGGCTATGCTTTCTGCATTATTGTCACCTATGTTACAAGTTGACTTTAGTATCCTTTTTGTTGCATGTTAGTAGAAATTAAGGGAACTACAAACAACTTGACTACACGATGGTCTAATTTGAAAACCCTAATTTTGGATGCTTAGGCTTTGATTCGTGTATATTGTTATTTGGTTGTTACAGGGAAGTGGGATAATTGATCCAACTTCAACAATGGAAGAACTTTATTCACTTCTGTTAATAACTGGTCATGTATTGGCAGATGAAGGAGAGGGAGAAACACCCTTGGTAATACTTCTGTTAGTAGTTATTAACTTATTTATGTGAGAAAAGACTATCGAACTTTATATTATGTAATTTTAATTTATTTCAGATACCAATGGCCATAGAAACACGTTTTCCTGAGTACGTCGAAACAGACAAGCATCCAGTAGTAGTACTTTCTTGGTAAACCTCTCACTTTCCCTTTGTGAAGAGTGTTAAGTTAGGTCTTTCTTGTTTCTCTGTGTTGGGAGATTATATATATATATATAGGGGAGGGTTCGAATGAGAATTGTTTTTCGTATTAGAACCGTGAGAACCAATCTTGGCCCTTGTTTAAAATAAATCAATGGATAATAATTTTGGCGGCTAATTATTGACTCATTGATGACGCATTAATGAGGTGTATTTTGGGCAATCAAGTCTTGCACATTAGTGACGGTCCAAGCGGATGCAATTCATGGTTAGGAAAAATATATAAATGACCAAAATACCCCTATTAGTGAGTCATTAATGATGTTACAAATAGTTCTCACAGTTTTCGTACGAAAAAAATTCTCGTTTGAACTTTTCTGTGTATATATATATATATATATATATATATATATATATATATATATATATATATATATATACATCTTTCAAAGTGTCGGGGCTTGTTATCAGATTTGTGTAGACTTTTATTATTCTAGAGATTATATATAGAGATATCGAAGATTTTTGAATTTCTTTTTAAGTATGTAACAAATGATATCGTTTCTCTTATGTAATTTGTTTTGTTTTGAAGGTCTGTCATTAAGTTTGTGAGATTCGAAGATTTTTTGAGTTTCTTTTTAAGTATGTAACAACTTATATTGATTCTCTAAGTAAATTGTTTTGTTTGAAGGTCTGTCATAAAGTTCGCGGAGCAGAGTTTAGATCCAAATATGAGAGCAGCTTTCTTCAGCCCTCGGCTTATGGAGGTAGTGCTTAAAATACTAGGTTTTAGTAATAAGTTTGCTCTGCACTTCCCTTTCTACAATCTTTTATTGTTTTTCAGTTACCTATTTAATTTTTAATTTGATGGTATAGGCAATTATATGGTTCCTTGCACGATGGTCATGTACATATTTGATGGCAGCTGGAGAAATGCAAAGTTATAGGAATCCCATAGATGAAGTTACAAAGCTTCGAATGCAGAACTCTAGAAAAGCGTTGCTTAGTTTCTCTGCAGAGTATACACAAGGAAAGGCGTTGCTTGATATTATTGTCCGGATATCATTGACAACACTGATTTCATATGTTGGGGAAAAGGATCTACAGGTACACGCATACACATATGCATACAAATATACACACATACACATATCCATACCCATACCTATACCCATACCTATACCCATATACAAATCTACATACACATACACAAACTCACTAATATCTATATGTATATACGTATACACTTTCTATGGTCAATAGAAAGTTTTAGTTGGTAATATATTATATATGCATTTCATCTGTGGTTTTACAGGCCCTAACATGTTACCAGTTGCTTGGTGGAGTTGTGCGTCGGAAAAATATTTGCACACATCTTGTCACTTTGGTTAGCATCTTATCTTTTATAACATCTCCTTTTGTTCTTAGGCATCCATATAAACTTACTAATTTGCTACTTTTGGCTGGTGTATGTAAATTAAAGATCTCCATTTATACAACGGTAGCTTGTGTAATTATCTTCCTTAACTAGAGTTCATACTATTCTTCATTTGGTGTCTTCAAGTGGAATTAATCAGGATGCTTTGAATTTTCAATGAAATATAAGAAATTTGGTGATTTTGAATTTGAGATACTATATGACCACCTTTGTTGAAACTAATGATCAGAACATGTCATATTAACTTCTAAAGATGATTAATGGAATTTTTATATTTTGTTTTGTTTTTTTTTTACTACAGGACTCATGGCGTGAGCTAGCACGTTGCTTTACCAATGACAGTGCGCTGTTTTCAGTTAACGCTAGTCACCAAGTATAAATTCAGAAACTTTTTCCACCTTTTTGTTTCATTTCATATAGACTTTTTTCTAGTGAGAAGAAGGTACCTTAGGGCTTGTCTAGACTGTAAGGTCTCCCAGGCGAACGGTGTGCCTCTCAACAAAGGTGTTTGTCTTGAATACGCTCTTTAAGAGGCGTGCCAGACAGGGTCCTACTGTGGTCAAACTGAGGATTCTTTGGAAAAACCTTAAAGGGGTGGTAGCAAAGGCCTTTAGAGAGAAACTTACTTTAGGAGTTGAAAGCTTCATCTCGAGTGATGTTGATCTGGGTGGAATCGTGTTGGTTTAGTAAAGAAGTTCAAGAGAAAGGATAAAACAAGCATGTTTTAGGGACTTCTTTAGGTCTAGGGATATAGGAGAGGAGGATAGGGTCAGAGTGAGGGGTCGATATAAGGATGCCAAAAGAGAAGCAAAGAAGGCGGTGGCCCAAGCAAAAGACAAGGCCTATGAAGATTTGTATAAGAGATTGGATACTAGAGAACGAGAACCGGATATTTACAAACTGCCAAAAGCTAGGGAATGTTACTTAATTTGTGTCAAAGACATCAACGGTACAATCCTAGTGATAGTTGAGGACATTGGAGCAGATGGAGAGACTTCGATCATTATTTAACCATCACATTAGAGCTGGTACGAGTGACGAGGTCGAGGACTCTAGTGCTAACAACCGCTCACCCATGGATGGTTACACTTTTAGGATTTACCTAGAGGAAGTAAGGACTTCCTTAAGAAAGTGATAACCCACGATGGTGGGTATGGTATTTAAGTTAATTATTATCTTATCTATTTAATTAGTAATTATTTAGTTTCCTACTTTATCGAGTTAGTTTCTGTTATCAGAGAAACCTATAGAGGAAAAGTAACTATCTTCATTATATCTGATTACTTACATTCATACAAAGAACAAGGGACTTATATATACATGACACAACCCATCAGCCCATAAGGGTCAAGTCTAACTAACAGGCCTCATATAATGATAGCCCAATATCAAGCATAATAACTAGAGAATATTAACACTAACACTCCCCCTCAAGCTGGAGCATAGATATTGATCATGCCCAGCTTGTTACATATATAATTAACTTTATTCGGCGGCAAAGCTTTGGTGAATCCGTCCGCAAGCTGACCTCCTGTCCTCACATGAGAGGTTGTAATCGTTCCATCCTCTATCTTTTCTCGAGTGAAATGACAATCTACTTCAATATGCTTAGTCCTCTCATGAAATACTGGGTTATTAGCAATATGAATTGCAGCCACGTTATCACACCATAAATTCATTGGTTTTGGCTGAGGAAAACCAATCTCATGAAGTAGATTGCGTAACCATACAAGTTCACAAGTGGTTTGAGCCATAGCACGATACTCAGATTCAGCACTCGATCTTGATACAACATTTTGCTTCTTACTCCTCCAAGACACCAGATTCCCTCCAACGAAAACACAATAGCCTGTTGTAGACCGTCTGTTGGTAGGGTCTCTACCATAGTCGGCATCCGTAAACCCTTCTATTATGTGATGACCATGATTTTGATATTTTATGCCATAACCAGGAGCCCTTTTCAAATACTTCAGAATATGGCAAACAGCATCCCAATGTGATGTTCTTGGAGACGACATGAATTGACTTACCACACTTACTGGAAACGCAATATCAGGACGTGCGATTGTCAAATAGTTGAGCTTTCCCACAACCCTTCTATACTTCTCTGGATTCTCAAAAGGGTCACCATCATCTGCTTTCAACTTCACATTTGGAATCATGGGAGCATCACAAGGTTTCGCCTCAATCATACCCGAATCACTCAAGATGTCTATGCAATATTTGCGTTGAGACAAACAAATTCCTTTGTGACTACGAGAAACCTCAATTCCCAAAAAGTATTTTAGCGGACCCAGATCCTTGGTCTGGAATTAAGATGCAAGGAAATCTTTTAACTTCTTGATTCCACTGTAACCACTATATCATTAACATATACCACTAACAAAATACATCCAGAATCAGACGAGGCAAAGAACACTGAATGATCATATGAGCTTCTTTGTAGCCCGAATTTGGTAACTACAAAACTGAACCGACCAAACCAGGCCCGAGGAGACTGCTTTAGGCCATACAAAGACTTTCGCAATTTACAGACTTTACCATACTCCCCCTGAGCAACAAACCCCGGTGGTTGCTCCATGTACACCTCCTCGTGTAACTCTCCGTGAAGAAAGGCATTTTTCACATCTAATTGGTGAAGGGGCCAATTGTAAGTAGCGGCCAGAGATATGAACAAACGAATCGAAGACAACTTAGCAACATGAGAGAATGTCTCTGAATAATCTACCCCATAGGTTTGAGCATATCCTTTTGCAACCAACAGAGCTTTTAACCGAGCTACCGATCCATCTGGATTAACCTTTACAGTGAATACCCACTTACAACCAATTGCCTTCTTGCTTGCGGGTAACGCTACTAAAGTCCACGTGTCATTGTCTTCAAGAGCATTCATTTCTTCAATCATTGCATTTCGCCAACCAGAGTGAGCTAAAGCTTCACCAATAGTTTTAGGAATGGATACGGAATCTAACGAAGCAACCATTGATCTAGAAGCTGTAGACAGTTTAGTATAAGACACATACGAATCAACCGGATAAGTACACGAACGCTTACCCTTCCGAAGGGCAATAGGAACATCATGATCAGACTCTTGAGCTGATGGATCGGATTGATGATCCCCCGCTGAATCTGAAGCACTACTAGATGATGAATCACCTGCTGGAACCTCAAGATCTTGAAGGACATGGCCAGAACTTGGAGCCACAGGAGGAACCACAGAAGGTTCTAAAGGAGTAACCACAGAAGGTTCTGAAGGAGGTCGGCGTTGCCTACTATAAACATGGATCACTGGTGGTCGTGACAGTTCTGAGAATTGTTCAGAGTTAGATGGAATCGGGGATCCAAGAGCTGAATTTGGAATCGGTATAGTATAAATCAACAAATCATCATGGTTTTCATGATTAGGAGAAGTAGGTACCGGGAAGAAAGGCGCTTCCTCCATAAATGTGACATCGCGTGAAACAATGAACGATTGAGGGTAGGGGAGAAACACCTATAAGACGGGAATATCCAAGGAAAACACACTTGAGAGACTTTGGATCTAGCTTACTAACATGAGGCCGAGTATCTCGAACAAAATAACTGCAACCAAATATCTTAGGTTCAATCGGGAACAAACGTTTATTAGGAAAAAGCACAGACATCGGGATTTCACCATGTAGAACGGCTGATGGCATACGGTTGATTAGAAAACAGGCGGTAGAGATTGCATCTGCCCAGAATGGTTTCGGAACAGTCATCTGAAATAGTAGAGCACGAGCCACTTCAAGAAGGTGGCGGTTCTTTCGTTCAGCAACTCCATTCTGGGCTGGAGTATCTACACATGAAGATTCATGAAGAATGCCTTGTTGACGCATGTATGTCTGAAAGACTTCAGAGATATATTCCTTTGCATTGTCAATACGCAAAGTTTTCACAGAGATGTTAAATTGCGTTTTAATTTCAGCAACAAAGGAACAAAAATGAGTGAATACTTCAGATCGATTCTTCATCAAATATAGCCAAGTAACCCGGGAGAAATCGTCCACAAAAGTCACAAAATACTTGAACCCACTTTTGGAAGTGATGGGACAAGGACCCCATACATCTGAATGAACCAACTCAAACTGAGATGCGGCTCGTTTATTAACTCTCGGACTTAAATGAACCCGATGGTGCTTAGCAAATTGACATGAGTCGCAATTTAAGGACGTTAGATATGAAAGTTGAGGATATAATTTCTTCAAACTTTGAAGAGATGGATGCCCTAAACGACAATGTATTCCGATAGGAGATAATGATGCCAAGCCAACTTGAGGTTTTACTTCTCGAGGTTCAAATACATAAAGTCCACCAGATTCTCGACCTCTACCGATGATTTGCTTTGTTGAAAGATCTTGAAAGATACAATAATCAGGATAAAAGGTAACACTGCAATTCAATCCATGAGTAATCCTACTCACTGATATCAAATTAAACGTAAACTTAGGTAAGCTTAACACAGATGATAATGACATAGACTGAGAGTTTAATTGTTCCCGATCCAATTACTTGAGAGATAGATCCATCAGCAACTACAACCTTATCGGAAGATCGATGTTTACTAAAGTCAGAGAACAGATTATGATTACCCGTCATGTGATCCGAAGCACCGGAATCAATAACCCATTCGAAAGCAGATGATAACAAACAAGTAGGATTACAAGTATCAGCAAGTGTAGCCATCGAGGTGTATGATTTCAAGTTCTCCATAGGAAACTTTTAAAGACTGTTGTTAGATCTTCAGAGTCGAATTACACCAGACAAAATTGAAACCCAACCAATATCAATATCAGATTCTACTAAACCCTGTCCTTGATAACCACAAATCAAAACATAGATTACGACAGATGATAATCAGATTAGATATACCAACAAAATTCAGGAACACGGCTGGCTGAAGCACCTAAACTTTCTGATCTGATCTTGCAAGTACCTCAACAAAGAAACCCAAACAAACTGAACAGTTATCATGTGATTAATCAAGATGTTTTTCTACAAGGAATTGGCAAGCTAGAAATAAATCTCAAGATCAGGTGGAAAACCACACAAGAGACTGTTATCGGGTGCAGCTACATAACCATAGTCATGAAGGGATGATACCCGAACAGATGTACATGCCCGACAGAGAATCAATGACCAAGTTTTCACCGGAAACAGAATCAGAAGACAAAACCGAGCTACCCGCTGAATTTTGAAGGTCAGCGGCGGCGAGAGTGAGAATCACGCGCCGGCGCGTGATCGACGTCGGCAGCGCGTCGGAGGAGTGTGAGCGGCGCGTGGACCGGCGGTAGGGCCTCGAGTTTCCGGCAAGCTGTCGCCTTTCTATTCTGAAAATGATGGTACCGGAGGTGAGACCAGATAAGCACTCGCTGGGTGCTGACCAGATGAATATCGGAGAAACTATCACAGATGCTTAGCGTACAACTCTCAGATGCACAAAGTACAACTTCTTGATGCAGACGTACAAGCTTCTGCTGCACAGAGTACAAGCTTCTGATGCACAGAGTACAAGGCTCTGATTACTTACATTCATACAAAGAACAAGGGACTTATATATACATGACACAACCCATCAGCCCATAAGGGCCAAGTCTAACTAACAGGCCCCATATAATGATAGCCCAATATCAAGCATAATAACTAGAGAATATTAACACTAACAGTTTCTTTATTTTTTCGATCTTGTTTCCTTATTAGAGAGTCTAGGGTTCGGCTATTTAGTGGCGGCCAACATAAGTGAGAGAGGAGATTTTTTGAGTCATTTAGTCATTTTCTTTGTTTTGGAGATCTCCAAGTCTCAGGCCCCTTTTGTATCCACAAGCATCTGATTACATGTTCTTGGTTTGAAAAGGCGTAAAGCGCTAAGGGTCCCGAAAGCCGAAGCACTAAGCGAAATCACTCGCTTTAAGCATGCGAAGCGCCCAAAAGTCACAAAAAAAAATATAATACTTATACATTACATAACTTCTAGTCTTCTACATATATGTCATATGCTCGAGGGAGATACTTATAGTACCGAATTGTCAATCTTTTTAGGTTTTATATGCATCAAAATTCATGCTGGAGGACAACTTTACAACTGTTTCCTTTTAAGCTTTTTTTATTTTAAAGATTTTACCCATTTGAAGTGTTGTATATAATACATTACCTAAATCGGCTCATAAGTAAATGGGTGAAATTTTAACCTCTAGTTTATGTATTTTCTTTTAGCTGGAACAATGGTGGTAATACACATTTAACTCTTATCATTAACCTATATAATTGCAGCGTTCCCTGGCGCAGACCCTTGTTCTTTCAGCTTCTGGCATAAAAAACTCAGTGGAAGCAAATCAGTAAGATTTTTCTGCATTTATGATACAATCTTTATTCATGTTTTCTAACATTTAAATTTTAATTTCTGAAAGGTACATAAAGGATCTCACAAGTCATATGACTGCTTATCTTAATGATATATCTAGCAAGAAAGATATCAAGAGTATTTCTCAGCAGCCAGATGTTATTCTTGTGGTAAGAGAAAAACAGAAAATATACTCCTTTAGAAAAACAATCAAAAGAGTAATTATGAATATTTATTTTATCATGTATATTTATTTTTTGCAAAATCTTGGATTTCCCAAAGGTCACATGCTTATTGGAACGACTTAGAGGAGCTTCTAGTGCTTCAGAACCACGAACACAAAAGGCAATATATGAGATGGGATTTTCAGTGCTGCAGTCGATTCTTAAATTTCTTGAGGTTTATAAGGACGAGGTATTAAAAATCTAACATTTAAACCTTTTTCTTTAAATCGAGTTATTGACCAATTAGGCAGGGGTTACTGGAATATTATGATACTTTAAAAGCCTATGTTTTGTAATTGTTAATTTTTCCATATGCTGATTCTAGAACATGTCTAGTCTGCAGTTGTGTATTTGTTACTTAAGTTCATTGTTGACTGGGTGGAGAGTCAAATTATCTATCTTGAGCCTCATGAGACTGCATTGGTTGTTGACTTCTGTATGCATCTGCTCCAGCTTTACTCTTCCCACAACATTGGCAAGGTATTTTCTCAACCCAGTGAATTCCGGGAATATTAATAACTAGAAAGGAAATAGGTTTATTTGTGTTATGTTAAATGGACAAGTGGGTCTAGTTGTAATAATATAGTTTTCCAAATCGTGTCTAAGTCATTAATTACGTACACGTTTTCAAAATGGACAAAAATGATGCTGTGGGTCAACATATATATATATATATATATATATATATATATATATATAAATGATTTATACATAAAGCAAGTTTTATTATGCTATATTACTATGTTTCTTTGCATATAGTGATGCTATGATTAATTATGTATGTGGCCAAAGTAATGTTAACATATGATACATAAAAGTGATTATACATATTAAGTATGGTCATTGAGAGATCCAACTTACGGGATATAGAATGAAGTGACGTCTTGCAAACAGACCTTATGTGGCAGCCCTTTTATGGACCCGAGGTTAAAGAACCTACGAGAAGTTTGGCATACTTGAAATGTAACCATGGGATCTCAAAAAAAAAAAAAAAAAAATTATACTTGAAAGTGGTTTACAAGAAAGATTGTTTTTAGCCTTTGATTTGGGTAAGTATTTTGTATTCTTTTCTAATAAATTAGAACATTTGTAATATTCAGCATTTTCGCTGATGTAATAAGCTCTGTATTAAGTTATAATGAAAAGTTTCAGATTTATAGTATTCTCTATATTCACTTGTACTAAAAGCTCAAAGATAATAACCACGAGATTGGGATGTTAAAACATACACAACCGGATCCAACCGAAACAAAGTTTACCCATTTCAAACCACACTACTTGTAGCTATCTTGGCCTGCTACCCAACCCGCCCATCTTGCCACCTCTACTGGTGCATATTATGGCCCTGTTGCAAGAGTAATAATAATATAGCAACATGTAATCTGTAAGCTGTTTTAGTGAGGATTGTCATTGCCAGTGTTGAAAATAATTATTAGATATAGGAGAGTAAGTATGATCTTACATTTTTCAGATATCTATAAGCTCTTCAAGCAGTTTACAAAGTGAAGCAAATGCTGAAAAATACAAGGATTTACGTGCTCTCCTTCAGCTGCTTCAAAAACTATGCACAAAAGATATGGTACATAAATTAGCATTTCTTGATCTCTCTCCCTTCTAATGGATAATATTTTAACTTTTAAAGAATATTGAATTTTCAGGTTGACTTTTCATCAGCTGCTAGTGAGGATCAGCAAACAAGCATTTCTCAGGTATATGGCTATATTTACAATTCACTTTCTTTATCCTTCACCTGTTTCACTATGAATGTGAATGCAAATCTGTAATAAAAGAACTAAACCAGTAACTTTTATTGTTGTCTGCAGGTTATATATGTTGGTGTTCACATTGTTAGCCCTCTGATCACAATAGAAATGCTCAAGTATCCTAAGCTTTGTTATGATGTAAGCTTTCAACTTTATCGAATTATCGAACCTCGAACGGAAATATTAGTTTCATTAGCTGTTTTTCAAGGTCTAATAATACCTTTTCTTGATATCTTTCCCGTGGGTAGCACTTTGCTCTACTGTCACACATGCTTGAAGTCTATCCCGAAATGATTCCCAAACTAAACCATGAAGCCTTTGGTCACATTTCAGGAACTCTTGATTACGGTCTCCATCACCAGGTAAAATACTCCATTTTAGTCGATTGATTGATAATAAACGTGCAATGTTCATTTACAAGTGGTATTTTAGAGATGACATTTTCAACCTGTATATTTAGCTAAATGTTTAAGGGTCAAACTAGGGATGTAAACGAGCCGAGCTACTCGCGAGCTTTTCGAGCTCGGATTGTTAAAAGCTCGAAACGAGCCGAGCCTTTACGAGCTCGAGCTTCATAAATCTTAAATGAGCTGAGCTCGAGCTCAACATCATGAGCTCTAAACGAGCCAAGCTCGAGCTCGAGCTTAAAAAAGCTTAAACGAGCCCAGCTCTATAAGTGTCTGGCTCGGCTCGTTTACATCCCTAGGTCAAACAGATGAAATCAAAAGGATATACAAGAAAGGACATGGGTCAAAATTAACCAAAATTTGACCCATTGCAGGTTGACCTACCCATTTTACCACCTCTAATGATGTTGTACACTTTTTGAGTGATGAAATAGGATGAAGAGATTGTTGGTATGTGCCTAAGATCTTTAAGAGCACTTGCATTTTACCACTATAAAGAGAGAGCAGGTGGTGGAGATGGTTTAGGTCCACATGCTACAAGCAATAAAGACGCCGATGGAAATTTTCAAGATGGAATTCTTAGTAGATTTTTGCGATCGTTGCTGCAATTAATCCTCTTCGAGGATTATAGGTACGAAGCAAACCTTGCCCTGTATTAAATGCTTACAATATATATTCTTAATTACACACGGCCTACTCTTTACAAATAGAAAAGGCCCTTCATTTAGGGATCTCTTTCTGATAATTTGATTATGATAATATGAATTATGTGTCGTTGCAGTACGGATCTTGTAGGAGCTGCTGCTGATGCTCTTTTCCCGTTAATCTTATGTGACCATGGTCTTTACCAGGTATTTTATTTAGACTTCATTCTGCTTCATTTTCAATACTGTTTAGTTAAAAAATGTAAATGGGCTAATTGGGTCATGCAGGTCGAAAATCACTCGACATTTTTACGAATTTAACACCTCCTAAATCGCTTTATAAATAGAAAATAATTATATTGTTTTTACTAATATTTATGAGACTGATCAAGTACAAAACAAAAAAAATAAAAGAAAAGGATACTAGATGTGTTTTAGGTCAACCCAATCCGACCTGGCAAATCCGGCATATACCAAAAAAACCATATTGATCTGTTTCCCAACACGCTCGAGTCACTCTTATGCTACCTCTATGAGATACCATGATCATTTATTAAAAAGAAAAAAAAGGACACAAAACACTTGCAAATTGCGCTCATTTTCTATTTATCTAAAAGTGAAGTAACTAAAAAGATGAGTTTAAGCCTAATTTGATGATAATTTTTACAGAGATTATGTAATGAACTAGTTGAAAGGCAACCAAATTCAGTACTGAAAACAAGAATGGCACATGCATTGCACTCATTAACAAGCGCAGACGATCTATCTCCTTCGGCTGATCGTTCAAACATGAGAAAATTCAGAAAGAATTTAAACCAGTTCCTTGTGGATGTTCGTGGTTTTCTGCGCGTGATTTGATGAACAAGTTTCAACATTTTTCTCCCCATCAATGGCTGCTGATGTGGAACCATATATTTTTTTGCAATGGATTATTAACACACTTAAAAGATTATGAATTAGTTGGTTTATCATTTTTATTTTCTTTCCCTGTACAGTATATCTATAGTCTACTATAAGTAGCTGACTTAGAGTTTGTTGGGTGTCGAAAAAAGGCGAGGTTTGGAAGGTAAGCTGCAAGTGTTGGTAACTATTTTGAAGGTAATTAAGTTGCAAAATTATTGTTTTAATTTTTTCATTGTTGGGTCTATCTTTTAGTATGGTGACTGAGATAGCGAACAATGCGATTTATTTAGTTGTCAACTCTTTATGTTCAAATTAGATTACTAGTTTTCGTTGAGTAATGTCCTATATCGAACGGAAAGTGACTTGTAATGTGTTTAATAAGGGTTATGGGGTACCCCTCTAACAAATTGGTTTTAAGTTGGAAATTCACAAATTTACAGCTTTGGTGAGAATGGAGTGATGAACGATGATTTGTTGGTCTCTTGGGCAATGTTTGGTATGGGTGATTAGGAGATGGAATGGAATAAATCATTCCGCCGTAATGAAAAAAATCCGTTTGTTTAGTACGCAAGAATGGAAAGAACCATTCCGTATGGAATGTGATTCCTTTCATTTCAATCAACAAGGGAGGGGTGGTTTTTCCTAATTCCATCATGGAATGGAATGGAATGTAAGAATTATGTATGTTATATCTATTTTTAAACTTAGGTTATATCTATTTTTTAATCCAAGGGCATTTTGGTCATTATTTATTTATTTTATTTTATTTCAATATTTATATCACTTACCTTAGTGGAGGTCATAGAACGCAAATAGACTACATTCTGGTCCGTAAAAAGGATCTTAGAAATTGCAAGGACTGTAAAGTCCTCCCTAGAGAGTTTGGTTTCTCGCAACATCGTTTAATAGTGTTAGACACATTGTCTAGAGATGTAGTTCTAAAGGACAGAAGGGAAGGTAAACCTAGAATTTTGTAGAGAAACCTAAAAGGGGCGGTAATAGAGGACTTTAGAAAGAGAGTAGTGGTGGAGATGAGCAGGACCCTCCAGGAAGATGCGGACCTTGCATGGAACAACATGGCTCAGACTATTAGAGAGGCAGCAATTGATACCCTAGGATCTACGTCAGGTAAGTCGTGAGTCCAAAGGGAATAGTGGTGGTTTAATGATGAGGTCCAGGTCAAACTTAAAAGAAAGCATTCTTGTTTTAGGGAGGTAGTCTTAGCTAGGGAATGTAGATAGGAAGATAGGATGAGAGCTTTGAGTATTTATAAAGAAGCAAAAGGAGAAGCCAAGAGAGCCGTAGCCCAAGCAAAAGAAAGTGCTTTTGAAAACCTATACGATAGATTAGACTCTAAGGAAGGACAGATGGAAAATTTCAAATTGGCGAAGGCAAGGGAGAGGAGGAAACAAGATTTAGGAAGCATTAAGTTTATCAAAGATGACAGAGAAAGAATTCTTTCTAAGGATAAGGAAATTAGAAGCAGATGGAGCGATTACTTTCTACATTTATTTAATCAGGAATCAAGAGGGGAGAGGAGTGCTAGTAGACAGAGCTTCGAGGGGGTTCTTCACGTTCGTAACAAATGCTATTGCACCAAGATTTCTTCAGAGGAAGTTAGAAATGCGCTACGCAAGATGGGAAGACGAAAGGCGGCAGGTCCCGATCAAATCCCTATAGAGGTGTGGAGATGTTTGGGGGAGCAGGGCGTTATCTGGCTAACTAAACTTTTTAATTTGATCTTTCGAACAACTAAGATGCCAGAAGAATGGAGGCGGAGCATAGTTATCCCAGTATATAAGAATAAAGGTGACCCTCAAGTTTGTGGGAACTATCGTGGTATTAAACTTCTTAGTCATACTAGGAAGTTATGGGAGAGGGTCGTGGAAAGCAGGATATGTCGTGAAACAAAGTGTAGGAACTATGTGTGACTTACGCTAAGTCAAAGGGGTGTTTGTGTAAGTTACATAGTTGGTTATGAAGGTTGTTAAAGAAGATTGTTAGGAGCTGTGACAGCTGGAGGTTAAAGCTGAAGGATGACTGACAGTTGGAGGTTGGACGTCAGACGTCAAAGTTGTTAGTTGTAGAAGGAAGTTCCAGCTTAGCAGATGAACGTCCAGATCATCATGTTTAGTTCTTATAAATAGAGCTGTGTAGTTCATTTGTAATTCATACCTTTTCAATTCATTCATACACACATAGAGAGAGTTCTAGTTCAGATTCATTTTCATTTTTTGTAATTTCTTCATCGTTAATGAAAGTTTTGTTCATCTTGTTTCTTCGTTTCAATAGTTGGTGTTCTTGATCTTCATCTTTGTTACTACAAATTGGTATCAGAGCTCCAAGCTTCAAACGATTCTGGGAGAAAGGAAGGTCTGTGGGTTTAATCAAAGAAGAAGGAAGATCACGGTGGTTGTTTCTGATCAGAGGTGCAGAATCAAGGCGGAGGAAGGAGGATCTCAGAAAGAAGATCATCAGGAAGAAGGTTCTTGAAAGTTTCTTGAAAGGTTCTTGAAAGTTTTTTTTCAAGAAGAAGAAGATTCACGGTTGTGAAGGGATGGCTCCTCCCATGATTCAGGTTGAGAAGTTCACGGGTAAGAACAATTTTAGTCTATGGCGTCTCAAGATGAAGGCATTATTGAAGAGGGAAGGAATATGGCAACCTCTGTCAGGAGAAAAACCCATTGATGAGAAAGAAGCTGCAGAGCTTAAACAACAAGAAGAGAAGGCCCACTCTACGATCTTGTTGTCGTTATCAGATGAGGTTTTGTATGAGGTTTCAGATGAAGATACAGCAGTAGGTCTATGGCAGAAACTTTAATCACTTTACATGACGAAATCCCTCACGAACAAGTTGCTACTGAAGCAACGTTTATTCTCTTTGAAGATGAAAGAAGGCTCAGTGCTGAAGGATCATCTTGATGAGTTAAACTCAATTCTGACGGAACTCAAGAATGTTGATGTAAATATTGAAGACGAGGATGCGGCGTTAATCCTCTTGGTCTCTTTACCACCATCGTTTGAGAATTTCATTAACTCATTTGTCGTTGGAAGAGATATGATCACGTTGGAGGAGGTGAGGTCAAGTTTGCACTCACGGGAGCTGCGACAAAAGGCTCCAGGTAATGTTTCTGATACACAAGCTGCAGGTCTGAGTGTGACCAGAAACGAAGGTCGAAGCTACGATCGATCAGATAAAGGAAAATGAAAACCAAGAAAAGGTAGATCAAGGTCAAGAACTAGAAAGCCTAACATACGAGATGTGTGTCATAGGTGTGGTGAAGCAGGTCACTCGAAGAATGAATGTCCCAAGAATAGGACAAATGGGTCCAACGTCAATGTGGCGAAAGAAGATACCAACGTTGAGTCAGATATGGTGCTGATGGTTTCTGAATATCTCTATAGTAACACTGAAAGTTGGATTCTAGATTCAGGTTGTTCCTTTCATATGTGCCCGAGAAGAGAGTGGTTTGTAACATATCAAGAGATAGATTCCGGAAGTGTCTTGATGGGGAACGATGTATCTTGCAAGGTGGTTGGTATTGGATCAATCAAGGTTCGTATGCATGATGGGATCGTAAGGACGTTAACTAACGTACGACATGTTCCAGAACTCAGGAAGAACTTGATATCTTTAAGTACCTTGGATGTAAAGGGCTTCTAGTATTCGGGTGCAAGTGGAGTACTCAAAGTGTCAAAAGGTGCTTTGGTTGTAATGAAGGGAATGAAGGAGTCCACTTTGTATGTCCTAAAAGGAGAAACTATTTTGGATAGAGGTACAGCTGCTGTTACACAATCAGAAGGTACAGTTGCTGTTACACAATGAGAAGGTACAGCTACTGTTACACAATTAGAAGGTACAACTGCTTTTACACAAGCAGAAGAAGCTAGGTCAGAAATGACGAAGCTCTGGCACATAAGACTTGGTCATGTTGGTGAAAGAGGCATGGTGATGCTTGGTGATCTTGGACTCTTGGGTGTACACAAGGTACATAAATTGGAGTTTTGTGAGCATTGTGTATATGGCAAGCAGCATAGGGTAAGTTTCTCTAAAGCTATTCATCAAACGAAGGCTACTTTAGATTACTTGCATGCATATTGTTGGGGTCCGTCTCATGTTTCTTCTCTTGGAGGAGGTCGATACTTCTTATCGATCATTGATGATTATTCAAGAATGACACGAGTCTTTATTATGAAACACAAGAACGAGTCCTTTGATAAATTCAAGAATTGGAAGGTGTTGATTGAAAATCAAACGGGTCGAAAGATCAAAATATTAAGGACCGACAATGTCTTGGAGTTTTGTTCGAAGGAGTTTGATGGGTTTTGTGAGAAGCATGGTATTGCTAGGCACAGAATTGTACGAAATACACCTCAACAAAATAGGATTGCAGAGAGAATGAATAGGACATTACTTGAAAGAGCTAGGTGCTTGTTGTCTAATGCTGGGTTAAGTAGGAGCTTCTGGGCAGAAGCTGTAAACACAGCTTGTTACTTGGTGAATAGAGCTCCAGCTACTGCTATTGGTTGTAAGACTCCAATTGAGGTCTGGTCTGGAAGACATGCAGATTACCTTGGGTTAAAGGTGTTTGGTTGTCCAGCTTACTATCATATAGATGAAGGGAAATTGGAACCAAGAGCAAGGAAAGGTGTATTTGTGGGTTATGGTGACGGGGTGAAAAGATATAGAGTTTGGTCTCCATCGGAGAAGAAAGTTATCCTAAGTCATGACGTGATTTTTGATGAAAAGTCGATGTTTGCGTTAAAAGGTCTTGATGGTACCTCCAAGAAGGTGGAGGTTGATGGGCTGGAGGAAGTTTCTAGTGATGACAAAGAAGACTTGGATGAAAGTGTTGGGTTTCCATGAACACCGTAGCGGAAGCATAGGCCAAGAATATGAAGCATAAAAGCTAGAAACCCCATGAATGGACCAAGAACTCTATAACTACAAAATGCAACATGTAAAAGGGAAGGATAAGAAATGTACCCTCTTGAAACTTCTGGAACTTTTGACAAGAAAGCAAGCAAGCTTCCTCTCTACCGAAGTCCACCCCAAGTTTGTATGATCCGCAAATGCTAGTATGCCAAATTGTGATCTTCAAGACTTGAAATCACTCTTTGGAACAACCCACAATCTCCAAGATATCACTAAGAACACTTATGATTTCTAGAGACTCAAAAGAACACTCAAGAACACTTATGAAAGTGTATGCAAGTGTGTGAATGGAAAAAGAGTGAATAAGAAACCAACTTATGACTTCTAAAAAACATCCAAGATATTTTATCACCTTCTTCAGCAGAAAAGTAAGGCCACAAAGTCGTGAACCATCATTCGTAGATGTCCATAAGTCAATAACTTGAACCAAGCAACAACCAAAAAGTCAAGTTTCTGTCAGACGGTTTACGCGCCGCGGAAACAAAAAGGTTACGCGGCGCGGAAACACCGTTTCCAGAATATCTATTTCTCTCTTCCTGTTGCGGGTTGTCGGGATCAATCCTTGGCGTGTGACCCAATAGGCTCGTGTATCATCAGTAGCATTACTAATATACGTGTGTCAGTGGGCATACTCCAACAAACTCCCACTTGCACATGACACAACATATCGATAAGTAACGCAGACAGAGAGCGGCCTCTAGCAAAGCATCTCTGCCACCCAAGTCAACGCGAGTTATGTCATCCCAAGACAAGTACCAAATCACAACCCTATAGGTTTGATATGGCCCTATAGATAAGTAATCAATCATCCTTTCTTTCGCGATATCCGAGTGAACACGAGACATGGTTAGATGTCAATCTCCAGATCGTTCATGATTATGTTTCTCGATCTTGATTGATGGTGACCCAAAATCTAGTTGCAATCGATCAAATATCATTGCATATTGAGCATGGCCATGCATTTTACGTCAGCTCTCAATCATCGAGGGGCCCATGGATATCTCTCTAAAACTAGAGGAACGAATCCCTTTGACTACATTGCTCCGCCACATACCCCATACTTTACCCAAAAACTCCCCTTATAGCAGCCAGTTACGAACTGCGTTAGAAAGCAATCAAAGCAAAGCTGGACCATGCTTTGGAACACATGTATCTCCGGTCTAAGGACGAAATGATATTATCATCCTGAGTTACTCGTGACAGAAACCATGAAGTAATCACAGGTGTAGGTCATCCAGTCACTTGACCATTGCAAGCACAGGCGAAGTGTTGCGTCTCTTTTATCTAATCCATTATTAGATAACGACCAACCACTTCCGTCAGCCTTATCTCAAACTTCCTCCCCATGAAGAATGACCGACTGTGGACATTTAGAATGAAAAAGAACATTCTGGGAAGTATTAAACATGCTAAGATGAAACACAGTAAGGATTTGTAACGACCGGATATCTCGAGGTTAGTTAAACATTAAATGCAATTTTGAAATTTCGTTACTTGTTTGGAATTATATGAACGTTATGAATGAATTAAATGCGTGATTTAAATAAGAACTAAGATTAAGGACTAAAAATGTAATTAGGTGATCTTAGAGGGATTAACTTGTGATTAGAGGGAAGTAATGAGGTATTAGGGTTTTCATACGTGAGGGGGCAGCCCTTCAAGTCATTCACGGCAGTTTCTAAAACCGAGAGAGAGCTCTAGGGGCATTCTTGCGATCGACTAGAAGAGGAGCAACGAGAATCGATCCACCGAAGATCTTAATCGAAGGTTCCTTGATCAAGTAAGTGATTCAACTCTAATGTAGTGATTTAGATTGGTTTGTTTGTGAGTTTCGATGGTTTGGGGGCTGTGGTCAGTCGACTGTAGCATGCTAGGGTTTCTCGTATTGAAGCTTTAATCCATGAATGATCTAGGTGTAAATCTTTAGAACTTTAATTGATGATTTGAGTTTGATCTAAGATGTAAAGATAGAACATTTGATGATTAAATCATGTGATTAGAGGACTTGAACATCGTTCGATTGTTGCTTTCTGTTTCCTGTGCGTCGACTGCTTCGAAGGTTGGCTAGAGAGTTTGCATTCGCCAAATATCCTAGCAAAGTGATCCTAGCGAAGTGATCCTAGCGAAGTGATTCTAGCGAATTGGACCTAGCCAACTGGACCTAGCCAACTGGACCTAGCAGATAGGTGACTTAGCGAAGGGTGACCTAGCGAACTGAAGCTTGGCTAGGTAACTTAGCGAACTGAACTTGGCTAGGTGAATTTAGCGAACTGAAATCAAGTGTAGACCAAGGATGGCTTGGTGTGGAGCCTTTCTAGCGATCGTGATTTATCTCGTATTACTTTCGCGTATTCGTTTCGTGTTTACTTAGTAGCGATATTTTTTTTATGTGTTTAGGTGCCACGGTAGAGTTGTACGGATTACTCGGTGTTACACGCAATCCAAGGTGAGTTCAGTATTTTCTAAAACTGAGTACGGAGACAATCATTTTCGAAATGATTAATGATGTTTATGATGACCTTTTAAGATGTAAATGTGTGAAAATATTTTATGTCAGAACCGACGAATCTGATTAATTATTTAACGATGCTATGTGATGAACTCTAACAATGCTTATGATTGAATTGTGATGATTGATTTATAATTTTTGATGCCTTGCGGGTGGGGGTAGACATACTCCTAAGATTTAGCGATGATGCCTGGTAGGGTAGTGTGCCTTCTAGGTTTTTTTTGCTAGCACATCGATGTTTAGTTGTCGGGTTTTCTAGACAACCTCGACAACACATGGTGTACTTGTACACTGGAGTGGTGTATGACCGACGATGATGAGGTCAACGCGTATAACACCACGTTGGTGGGAGGAGGGCATAGCGATGGGGCACCGTTTGTACTTCCACCTAAACGACATATGTCGGAGTAGCTATAGCGGACGGACCACGGGGGTTTGTGTACGAGAGGGAGTCGCACCCCGAACGGTACCAAACTTGCCGGGCACGCGTAGCGAACCTATGCCAGTACGGACGGACCTTGGAACCCTAGTGGTTGCCGGGCACGTAGCTGGTCTTTGGGGTAGTGACGATAGCGATGTATGATGATAGACCCCAACTAAGAGCGATGAATACGATGTGATTAGCGATGCTTAGTGATGAAAAGATGTATACGATGTTATTGACTTGTTATGATGAATTTTTTGATGTAAATGATGCATACGATGTGAAACGATGATAACGATGTGTGACGATGTATAAACGATGCTAAAAGACGAAACTTGACAATGTGGGGTAGTGATGCCATGCGGGTGGGTCAAGATAAGGGTTGAGCTTGTGTGTGAATAACATAATCTATTAAACAACTGTTTTACTAAATGGTTTTGTATACCTATTGCTGACTCACGAGGCGAAAGGTGACACTTGTTTTATCGAAATGTGTCTCGTACTCGTGCAGGTACCATAGGAGTTAGAGGCCTGGTGAACGTGGGAGCTGCTGGGTAGAGATGATTGCGTAGTTTAAATCTACTTATTGTTTTTAGCCAACTTGTGGTGGATTTTTTTTAACGGGTGTTTGAGATTTGGAACATTTTATTTAAACGTTTTGACTGCGTGGTAACGTAGTGGTTTTTGGATAAAGTTTGGTTAACGGTTTTTAACCGTTTAGCATTTAATGATGATCATTAACACTTCCGTTGCGATGATTAAAAATAAAAATAAAAATTTAAGTAAGTGTGAATTTTCGAAACCACGGCGTTACAGGATTCATGAAAATATCCGCCCTCAGCGCATTATTAAATCTCCATTTAATAATCGATATAGTATGAAGTACAATACTGCTTTAACGTTCCCCAAGTGTTTATATGTATCAAACTTATAACTAAAACAAACTCAAGCCTTGTTCACCTAGGCCTAGTATGACTATCATCACTAGCCTGTAACAACAACTTAGTTAACGGATCCGCCATAAAGCTATCCGTGTGTTCTCTGTCAGTGACCATATCTCCTCTCTTCCGATCACTTCTAAAGTATGCGTTGGAGAGATTATGATCCTTCGTTCAAGCCATTTTACCTTCATTGTTCCAGAAGATCCCAATAAGGTAAATGATGCTCGAACTCCAAGCAATCATACTTTCATTGCGACTTACAAACATGATTTAAGGCCTCGAAATCTGATTTAAGAAACCAACAAAACGGATACTGACCTTTTGCTTTTCTAAGGCCTCGAAATCTGTTCTCTCTTTCCACTTGCTCTTACGCAGTTTTATTGGACGATTTCCCACATATTTCCCTGAAAGTCGACACCACACCCATGTTAAATTGTCAATAAATGCACCAGCATTAGTTGATGCAGAATGCATATATATAGCGGTGGACAAAGAACAGAGTGGTTGAGCAATACTGATCATTCAAAACAGGTTCGGGCAGGGGTTGAAATGGGTCGCTTCATGCGGGACTGATAAGCAAACATCTTTTCTCTTCTTTTTTTAATACAAAAAATGATATATTATAGACAGCGGCGGACCCACCCTTTACCTGGGGGTGGCAGTGTCATTGGACACCAGCCAATTTATACGCGTAGTGTAAATTTCGATTTTTTCGAGGCGGTGCTACCATCGCGTAATGTAGATTTTGATTTTTTCGAGCGAGTGCTACACCGATTTTAAAGACACCCATTTCAAATTCTGGGTCCGCCCCTGATTATAGATGTGTTTTTCATGATTACAAAAACACTATCATTACAGCAATAATCTATCAAAAGAAATTACGTTGGGAGTGAAATTCTGAAAATATATAAGATAAAAAGAGAAAGAAGCTACCATTCATTTCTTTAAGAGCAGAAGCCAGATCAGTGGGGTTAGCAAAACTAACGAATCCATAACCCTTCGTTTTTCCAGTCCGTTTATCTCTAACAACCTGACACCATCCACAAAAACATGCCACAGAATGAAAATTGTGAGCATATGTTAAATGTAAGTTATCATATCTGTAGTAAAATAGACGAGCATCCTTTCTACTTTCAATCGTTAATGTATTTGTAAATATATAAACACAGTTACTGATCATCATAATGACATTCTTCTCTACTTTCCTCCTGCAGAAGAGCAACCCGTCTACTTCAGTAGTGTTGATTCTAGTAATATATCGATTTTTCTGCCTTCTAATTATCACATGCTAGATGTATGCATGTGCGTGTCTATACACATACATGTAGATAAAAAATAAAGCACAACTGCTGATGGTTCACTCAGCATGAAATTGAATATATTTCCCCATTATAAGAAGGAATTTCATCGGTTCATTCACCTGTTTGTAGGCTTACTTGGACCCTTCAGGTGAAATCTTAATAACCAGTCTTAAGACCCCTCATTCTAACAATAACCAGCCAGACATTTAAATGCATGTAAGCCAAGCTTTATAAAAATATATAGAAGATCTTAATATTCAACTATCTCTACTTTTTGGATAGTAGCAAAAGTAGTTTTTCGTACACTAACATAACACCTTTAACTAAGCACTCCATCTGAATTGCTCGAAACCACCTAATATAGATAACATACCAACAAAGAGTCAAAGAACAGAGTTTAATCCAGTAGAAGTTAATAATCTCACCTACAAACACCGTATTGCACACTTCAGAATTAGGATTAAACAATATTGATCAGGACTTCGGCTCTTTATTTTATATGAGAACCAAATGACATCATTCGGACCAAAACCTTTTGGTCTAATACTACAAAGTCTAATGTGATAGTGGGTTGACAGCCATGAGATTAAAGAAACCCTACCTTACATAAAGGAGAAATGGCAGTGCTCCTTCACTTCAAACAAACATCTGAAGAGACATGCAAATTGCTCATGGGTACACAAAACAACAATTTGAGTATCATACCATTTAAAGATTATAGAAGAGACTTACTCTAGCCATGTTAAATGAAGAGAACAGTGAAAACGCTTTTGAAAGAACATCATCGTTCACCTCATTCCCAAGATCACCGCAAAATAAACGGAAATCATCTGCAAACATTACGACCAAAATTCATTGAAAAACAGCAACCAAGGCTTTGTTTGTTTTTTCAAATAGGGTCTTATTTTAAAGAAACGTCTACAGGCACACAGACCTTTTCAATAAGCTTGTTTGTTTTTTCAAAGAAACGTCTGTGCGCCCGCAGACGTTTCTAATAAGCTTGTTTGTTTTTTTGCAGACATAAGCCTTATTCTGTTTTAATTTTGCTTAGTTTGAGAAGCTAAGAACTAATCATTTTTCGCAGACCTTCTCAGACTTAAGAGCTTCTAAACCACATCTTCTCCTGAAGAGTGAAGACATGAAATAAGACATAAGACATTTATGTCTTCGAAAACAAACAAGTGAAACAACACCTACAACTATTAAGGGTTACAGATGCACAAGATCATACAAGCTTGATAAGAATTTTTATTATTGATTAATTGTAGCGGTGAAATACCATATAAACAGATAATTATCGAATGAACCAACATAATAAGCAATTGTTCTTAAGTAAAGACAGTATAAGATAAAGACCATACTTTCGGGCCACTCTGCCAAAGTAGGATCCTCCCAAGCTTGTCCTGCTGCTTTGCGAGGTATTGCTTTCTTTTTCGTTTCAGCTTTGTGCTCTAGTTCACTACTTGCCAGTGCAGTTTTTACACTTTTCAAAGCTTCAGGTGTGATCGTCTGTGCATCTCTTTGAAATAGTTGTTGTGCCTGCTAACAAACAGATCCATCCACACTAGTCATTTTTTTTGACAAAATTCCGTATTAATCTATAATGCAAAGTGCAAATAATCCACAATAAACAACCGGCCTTCCATTCGAGTACAAGGTTTTGATTCTCTTAGACCGATTATCCTTAACAACGCAAAAATATAGGAAACTTGTAGTACAAAATCCAAAATACCAATTTAAGCATGTCTTCATCATTTCTTGTCAAGGTGGCATTCCATCACTCCATCACTTTGGGTCACATGATGCATCACTTAAGTATCACACCAGACATCTGCTCTATCACACAATCTCACCAACTCTTCAAAAATAAAATATTATTAATAGAATAAGAAATGAAAATGATAGGAGGAAGATAATTGCACTTTGATTGATAGTTTTTGTAAAGTGGGTCATACGATTAACAGAAGTGTAAGACTATCATATGATTTTTAGGATTGAAGATTGTAAGAAAGGTAGTGATTGTTTAGCCAATGACGGATTCTGAAAAAATAAAAATCCTAAGTTTTAATCTAACCCCACAATTTCTTTTGAGGTAATGGTAAAACTAACCCTAATCCAATTGAAATCAGCACGCGCTAAAATAAGCAGAAGCTATAAACAAAGCCATACATGCTTATAAGAGTACTAGAAAGTAGAAACATATCATTCCGACTTCCAACTATGATCCGCCATTAAGAAATCCTTACCATTGAGAAGATAATGTGCAAAATCATCTCTGAAACAGAATATATTCATAAAAATTGTTCTTCATAAAGATATGTATAGAGATTAAAAGGAAAACAGAGAATCTATAATGTGAATTAGTGAGTAATGGATAATTGATTACCTGCTGGTATTGAGGCAGGTACACGCCTGGAATAGAAGCAGGGGTAGGATAAACGGAGGGAACAACAACAGGCACATTGACAGGAGGCGGAGCAGGATATGGCACCGGCAAGGGTGCAGCAGGTGGTGGTGTTGTAGAGGGAAACGTCGTCGCCGTCGGGATGGATTGTTGAAGGTGGAAAGGCGTAGGAAAGTATGACGGAGGGTTGGAATAGATGAATTGAGTTGAAGATGCCGCGGATGAAGCAGTATTCGTCGCCGACATCGCGTTTCAATTTTGCCCGGAATTCCGATCACCGGCAGGCAGGTTTCCACCGCACAATTTCTAGCATCTCTCAAGAAGTTAGAAAGAAGTTTCGAGAGAATGAAAGAACGATCCACGCGGTTTTGTTGTTCATACATACGGAGCGCGGTTTTAAACCCATAAGATGGAACCTGAAAATAACTAAATTCTAGATCCAATCCTATAATGTAACTTAGGCTTGAATGTATTCATGTGTCAATGTTTCTTGAGTGTGTAAAATTCAAAGAGCAATTGGATATTGTGTAATTGGTGACGTGGCACAAAATTCACGATTTGGGCTGATGGTCTACAGTTAATTGGGCCTGTTTACCATATTGTGGCTCTGCCCATTAATGTCTCCCGTTGGCATGGGTAAAATCGGTCCTGGACCGGTCCTGGACCACAGCCGGTCCGGTCCGGTCCGGACCTAGTCGGTCCCGGGCCGGTCCGGTCCTCGGCGGACCGGTCTTCGCGTAAGACCATTTCGATAAATTCGGTCTTCGGGCGGTCCTAGACCACTTCCGGACCGGTCCAAGTCCGGACCAGTCCGACCAGGACCGGTCCGTTTTTCGTTCGGATATTTTCCGGTTCGGTTTAGACATTTCCGGGTTTTTTTTAGTTTCGGTTTAAAATTTTCCGGTTTTCTGTTCGTTATTTGTTTGAAAAAAATAATTGACTTGTTTTCCGTTGGACCGGCTCGGTTTTCGGATATTTTCCGGTTCGGTTTAGACATTTCCGGGTTTTTTTTAGTTTCAGTTTAGAATTTTCCGGTTTTCGGTTCGTTTTTTGTTTGAAAAAAAAGTGACTTGTTTTCGGTTGGACCGGCTCGGTTTTCAGTTTTCGGTTTTCGGTTGGACCGGCTCGGTCCGGACCGGTTCATGGACCGTTTTGGACCGGTTTTGCTCTTGGACCGGTCCTGGACCGGTTCGGACCGTTTCTCTCTCCCGTGGTCTTGGACCGGTCTTGGACCGGCTCGGTTCATTCGGTCTTCGTTGGACCGGTCCGGTCGGTCCTAACTGATACGTTCCCTCGTGAGAATGGAGCGTCTCCTATCGTTGTGTACCGATGATCGGCCTAGGGCAGTAAATGGCTTCGGCGAAGAATCGTTTAAGATCCTTGTCGGTTTCAAGGTCTTCGATCATATGAAACGCCTCGACGCCGCAGACAAAGAGTAGATAGCTTTCTCCATGGGCAGACGTTACGAGCTTCTTCTACTATAAATCATCCCAATCCTCCTCGATGGTACTACCCTTTTCATCTCTTCTTAATCTTCTTCATCAGGTGTGATATGGCAGTAATGGCGGCGGATCAGCTTATCGATGCTCAGATCTCCGAATTCAATGAAGCTTTCAGCCTACTCGATAAAGATGGAGATGGTCAGCTTTCTCTATTATTATTCTGTTTTTCAATTTCCTTATACAACAAAATCATCTCTCTTCATTTTACATCTCATTCTCGATTACGATATCATCTATTCTTATCCTGTTTCTCCATTGCTAGATTTGCATTCAATTAGGGCTCGTGGGCAGACCTAGGTACGTTATTGAGTTTATTCTCTGCATTCACTTGGTATATATGTGGGTGCAGCAAATGTTGATACGGTGGACATCACCGATGTCAAATCACCGATCAATCTCAAACGCCACAGCTGTACCTACGAAGCGAATTTTCTAATGTAAGTTTCGAGTTTTTAACTTTTGATTTAAAAACATATATGGGTTATGGGGAAAGAAGACTCCCCAAGGAATGATTCTTCCTAATTGCAACGCTTTTGGATCATCTGTTACATAGCTTCATCATGTACGATTTCTTGACCTTGATATAAATTGGTTTTGATTGCTATCTGTTTTTTTATTCTAATTATAGAGTTAAAGTTTGCTATATGCTCCAATATCTTTTCCTACCAAGTGTGATGAATTGTCTAAAAGAAATTAGAAGATTATTAATGATCTTTCTCCGTGTTTCTGTGAAGTAGATTTGACAGGTATGTATTTTATATCTTTAGTTAGATGCTTGATTCTGGATATGCATTTTTAAATGTGGTTATGTCCGTATTATAAATCTCCGGTCTCATTTTTGCACTTTATGTAAAGAATGAAGAGCTTACATATCTTTAGATCGTGAATGGTTTATGGATGGCAATATGTTCAATCACTGGCATTTGTGTATTTCATATAGATTGCGTATATCTTTATGAAGAGCTTACATATCTTTAGATTAATTGTCTTTTATATATCGAGAAGAACAAGGTAGTTTCTCTGGTTTTATACTAAACTATTATAAGACAGATCCTTAAAAATGATGGTCGGTATATGCTTCTATCCTGTTATAGTATATATGTCACTCTGCATAGTTTTTTCTTATATTTGATTATTTATTTTTACACCTTTTAAAATATCAGTTCCATCTTATGTATTTGTGATCGATGTGCATTGCTCCTCGGAAAGCCTTGTCTGAATTACAAGCTGAAGCTGAAGCAGATATAAGTAAAGCACAAAAACTTCTTTTGGATAAAGATGCAGAATTACTTGCGGCTGGAGAAAGTCTTTCTGGATTGAAGTAACTTGTATTTGTTTATCAGCAATGCCTGGTATACATTGTTCAAATACGAAGAAGCCAACATTTACTCATCTGCACAGGTGGGACTGTATTTTGGTTTAAATTTCTAGTGGTTTTGCTGCTGCTTGGAGTTGACGGGCAAAATTTAAGTGAAAATGGATGTAAAAAGTGTTGATGGTTCAAGCAGTATTGATGGTTTTGCAGCTGGTAGTGGTTCTCATTCAAAATCAAAGATTTGAAATTGGGCTCCGATCATAGATTAATCAAATGTATGCATGTCTGTTAAGAAATTAAATTGTGCATCTTCTTATCTATCTATATCCTATATATCTTAGGATTGAATGTATCCCATGTGTTAATGCTTCTTGATTGTGTAAAATTCAAAGATGGTGGCAATGCTTAGAAGATATCACAACAACAACAACAACAACAATACCCAATCCCGCAAGAAGCGGGGTATGGGGGAGGTGGGATGTAGACAATCATACCTCTACCCGTAGGTAGAGAGATTGCTTCCTAGAAAGACCTCCGGCAATATAAAAAAAGGTAGAACAAAATAAAAATAAAAATAATAAAATAGTAAAAATAATAACAATAAAAATAAGTACATTAAAAATAAAATAAAGAACAACGTAAAAAAAAAGGGAGAAAAAAAGAAAGAAAGAGAAAAATAAGAAAATAAAACATAAAAAATAGAGAGAATATTTGTATATATGTATAAGTGTAAAATAAATCCCCCGCAAAAGTGGCATCACCTAGTCCCCCAAACCATAAACCCTAGGCCGTAAAAAGTAGACTCTCTACCACCTAGTCCTGGGTCCTAATCTTCCTTCTCCACGAGGACCTATCTGAGATCATGTCCACAGAGAGAGAAAGCTCATGTAAATCCGCTCTAGCTCTATCTTCCAACCTAAGAAAGGGGCGACCACGCCTCCTAGTGCCATCCACTATAAGCGCTTCTGCTCTCCTAACTGGTGCTGTTGGAAGCCTCCTTTTAACGTGGCCGAACCACCTCAGTCTCCCCTCCCTCAACTTGTAGATGATAGATGACACTCTTAATTTGCTTCTAAAAACACCAATCGGGATTTTGTCTAACAACGTTTTCCCGCACATCCATCTAAGCATCCTCATCTCTGCCACTTCTAGCTTCTCCGCTTGCGCCTTTTTCAGAGGCCAACACTCTGAACCATATAACATGGCAGGTCTAACAGCTAGTCTGTAGAATTTTCCTTTAAGCCTAAGCGGTACCTTCTTGTCGCAAAGCACTCCTGACGCCGCTCTCCACTTCCTCCACCCCGCCTGAATACGGTTGGACACATCCTCATCTACCCTCCCCGTTCTGTGTAAAATGGATCCTAAATACCTAAAAGACTCCTGAGGTCTCAGAGCGTGTTCCCCTATGCAAATAT
The DNA here is from genome assembly GCA_947179395.2 of Pulicaria dysenterica. NCBI lineage: Eukaryota > Viridiplantae > Streptophyta > Magnoliopsida > Asterales > Asteraceae > Pulicaria > Pulicaria dysenterica. Next base: position 13,667,903 of record OX359294.1, on the reverse strand, counting down.
ATTGGCTCCCCTCGATACCGGTTTTGCTAAAATTGCAAAAAAGATACTCGGTCTTACCTCTACTTATCTTTAGTCCTGAGTCCTCTAGCTTAACCCTCCACTGTTCTAATCTTCTATTCAACTCCTCTTTCGTATCAGAAACCAAGACAATGTCATCTGCGAAAATCATGCACCATGGGATGCTTCCTTGAATCCCTCTCGTTAGCTGGTCGAGGATGATTGCAAAGATGAAAGGACTAAGTGCCGATCCTTGGTGTAGGCCGCGTAAAACCTGAAAGTACTCACTATCTCCTACCGGAGTGCTGACACAGGACGAAGCTCCCTCATACATGTCTTTCAAGACCCTAATATATCTCGCAGGGACTTTTCTATCCTTTAGAGTCCTCCAAATAAGCTCTCTAGGTACACTATCATATGCTTTCTCCAAATCTAAGAACACCATATGCAGATCACGTTGTCTTTCCCTATGCTTTTCCACGAGGCTTCTAATCAGGTGAACTGCTTCTATCGACGACCTCCCTGGCATAAACCCGAATTGATTTTGGGATACTTTAGTTTCCCGTCTCAACCTGTTTTCTATCACCCTCTCCCACAACTTCATCGTATGACTAAGGAGTTTAATACCACGATAATTCCCACAAACTTGGGCGTCTCCCTTGTTCTTAAAAATTGGAATAACCACACTCCTTCTCCATTCCTCTGGCATCTTTTCCGTTCGAAAAATCAGATTAAAAAGGTTCATTAGCCAGTTGATGCCCTGCTCTCCCAGACACCTCCATACCTCAATAGGGATTTGATCAGGTCCTGCCGCTTTTCCACTCCCCATCTTACGAAGAGCACTTCTAACTTCCCCCTGAGAGATCCTAGTGCAATAACAGTCGTTAAGAACGGTAAAGCCCTCCTCGATGCTCTCTCCACTACCCCTCATATCTAATTCTGTCTCCTGGTTAAAGAGTTGGAGAAAGTAATCGCTCCATCTACGTCTAATATCTCTATCCTTTGAAATAACCTTCCCTCTGTCATCCTTAATACATTTGATGTTTCCTAAATCTCTATTCCTCCTCTCCCTAGCTTTAGCTAACTTAAAGATATCATTTTGCCCTTCTTTAGACTCTAATCTATCGTAAAGGTCTACAAATGCTCTTTCTTTGGCTTGGGCTACTGCTTTCTTCGCTTCTCTCTTAGCTTCTTTATATACATTCAAAGCTGACATCCTATCCTCATCTCCACCTTCCCTAGCTAAGACTAACTCCTTATAGCAAGTCTGTTTTCTTTTAACCTTGACCTGGACCTCATCGCTAAACCACCAAGATTCTCTATGGACTCGGGCCTTACCTGAGGTAAATCCTAGGGTGTCTTTAGCTACCTCTCTAATAGTCTGGGCCATGCGGTTCCAAGCGGAATTTGCATCACTCGGGAGGGTTCTACTGCACTCTTCAGCTACTCTCTTTCTAAAGTCCTCTTTCCCGGGTCCTCTTAGGTTTCTCCAAAGAATTCTAGGTTTACTCTCTTTACTGTCTCTTAGAGCTCCAAATCTGAAAAAGAAGTCTAACACTAGTACACGGTGCAGAGAAAGGCCAGTCTCACGTGGGAGAACCTTACAGTCTTTGCAATTCCTAAGGTCCCTCTTGCGCACGAGAAGGTAGTCGATTTGTGTGCTACGACCTCCATTTCGGAAGGTGATCAAATGGGTATCCCTTTTCTTAAAGAAAGAGTTCGTGATGGCCATGTCATGCGCGGACGCGAACTCAAGTAAAGAACGTCCCTCCTCGTTTCTCCCCCCAAAACCAAAGCCTCCATGGACCCCTGGGTACCCCTCTTCTCCTGCACCTATATGTCCATTAAAATCACCCCCTATAAACAGACGTTGATCGTGTGGGATCTCCCTTACCAGCTCATCTAATGACTTCCAGAAGCTAGTCTTTTCTGTTTCTCCCAAACCCACCTGCGGTGCATAAGCACTCACTACATGGACTACAGCTTCACCTAGAACCACTTTAATCGCTATAATCCTATCATTACATCTTTTCACCTCTACTACATTATTCTTTACCTTATCTGATAAGACAATCCCTACTCCATTCTTGGCAGAACCTGAACCTGAGTACCAAAGCTTATACCCATTACCCTCCCTAGAGCGATTCCCCTTCCACTTAGTCTCTTGAAAACATGCTATATCTACCTTGCGTTCTCTTAGACAATCCACTAACTCCAAAAACTTGCCAGTTAATGTTCCTACATTCCAGGTACCAATTCTAAGTCTATGCCTGTTATCCCGAGAGCTACTCCTTCTTGGGGCCCTATAGCCTCTCGCCTCCTGTGGCGTGGCACATGATCTCAAAAGTCTAGCATGATAAAAGGGGTCTATCGTAAAGCCGTAAACCGCGATGAGAAGTAAAAAAGACTATATAACAAGTACAACGAAAACTGGTATAAAAGAAAAAGAGAAAAAGAAAAAGAGGTCTATTTAAATTAGTAAAAGTAATAATTCAGAAGCTTAACAAGGAGCCACTAGCATAACCACACACCTAAATGTTACTAAATCAATAAAGGAAAAACAATTCTCAAAGCATATAAAAAACTGCAAATAAAAAGAAAAAACTACAGCTAGAAATTAAAAACAAGTCTTAAATTTGAAAAAAAAAATGGGATTAACTAAGAAATCAGAGAAAAATGAGGGAAGGACAGCCACAAAAAAGGGGATCGGAGAACTACCTGCCGGCCGGTTACCAACCCGGCCGGTGATGACTTTGGCAGAGCAGATCGGCGAACAAAATGCCGGTGATGACTTTGGCAGAGTAGGGTCGGCAGCTAGCCTCAAAAAAAAACACAAGCAGCAGGTCTTCGAAGATATTACGGCGACGGAGCAGGTCTCAAAAAAAAAAATCACGGCAGCCGGTCTATCCTTCTCCTCCTTCAGTTGCGTACCTGAGGAAAACAAAAACCAAAAACAAGGTGCACCGGCTCTGAGTAGCCTGCGGTGTAACAGCCGGGGACGTCCCGCTCCAGGTGTAACCGGGAGGCGGCGGTGAGCGGCGCAGAAGATATGATTTTTCTAATTGAAGTGAATTAGTGAGGGGTTTAGTGACGTGGCATAACTGCAAGTTTTGGGTTTTTTTTATTTTTTTTTAAATGCCCCTTTGGTAACTCCTAGCAGTGAATTAATTGATGGCCTTTCCATTTCTTTAACAATTCCTTAAGGCTGAAGGGTGGGAATATTGAAGAAGACATTTGGTTTTCTATACTTTTCTCAATTTAATGACATAGAAGTTTAATTTCTTCAAATTAATCAGTTAGTAATCCTTGGTTTTTATGCTAATACAAGCCCAATTGCTTCTTTTATTCAAACTTATTAGTTAACAATTGAACTTTCATATGTTTGTAGCTTATGACATTCTGTACATTATCTTAATAGGCAATAGATCGAGTGAAGCATAATGAACCGTAACATATTCTGATATAGAAATACAGAACAAAATCTAAACCATACCTACTGGTGTTCTTGTCTTCTTGATTAAATCATACGATTGAGACAAGAGACTTCGATTCATTGAAGAGGCAAACCCTTGCTTTCTATCCTATATATCAGCAGGAAACATTAATGATAATGGGTACACTCATTAATGTTGTGGATATATAGTGCATTTATATATTATAGATCTACTATCAGATAATTACATATTATATGTAGGGTACAGTCATCTAGCAAAATATACATAAAAAAACCTAATTAGATCACCAAAAACCTTTGTTTGATTAATCTTTTCTCAGGATGCCCGTAGGAGAAGAGTGATGAGAGCATGTTTTCCTTTTTTGGAAAACCAGTAATCTGATGTAATTTAAATATTTGCCGAATCCCTTCTACATAGTAATCTGATGCAATTTATGTTTGCAGCTATGAATTAGGCAGTGTATTTACAACTTTGTGTGTTGTTGAGACTTGATGGCAATTGCTTTGATGATGTTCCAGCAGCACATTGGCAACTTCTGTTTATTGATTCATGTCTTTGCTTTGTAATTTCATATGTTCTCTAAACTAATCCTTTTATTTAATTACTTCAATAGTTTCTCTTTGATTGTGATTTTATTAACTTATTTTATATAGCAAAGAAAATCCAACTAAATTAATAAATTTTAATTTTATGATAACAGCTCACCTTAGCCATCTAAAGACACTTTCAATAATATGAATCCTGAACACCAACCTTCTAAAAATCCGAGCACAGACCCATCAATATCTTTATAAACTTCTAATCGATTAGGGTTTTGATGATTGATCCCGAAATTGATAGTTAGGATTTGATCTATAGTGAATCTCAGCTGATATATAACTTGATTAATTGATTTTTGTGATGATTTTAGCAGAAATATTTACATTTTAATGGTAGGCGTTCCCTGTTTAAAATCTCAGCTGACAATCGGACTTAAAACTTAAAATTCTAATTCAAAATTGAATTTAATCAAACTCAGATATAATTCAAAGTTGAATTAAATTAACTCAATTCTATTTAAATCAAAGTTGAATTTAATCTTTACAAGATCTAATTCAAAGTTGAATTAGAGTGAATTATTTCCACATTTTGTTTATCAAGTTTTTCGAACAATCAATCCATATATAACAAGTGAACGATCATTTCTTAATTAAATTCTCAAAATGTCAAGTTCAAATGAAATGATGTCCATCGGTACTGATACAAAACCTCCAGTTTTGTTCAGGGGTGAATACAATGTATGGAAAGGAAGGTTTATGGACTTCCTAGAGCACAACGAGATGCACGGAGAAATGATGATAAAATGTATTGAAAAAGGAAACAAGAAGTTCATCAAGGTAGTGGAGGCTGATCCTAACAACAATCCAGCCATTCTCCGTCACGAGAGGGAAAAGACTGCTGAAGAGCTCATAGCTCACGAAAAAGAGATCAAGAAGGCCAAAAGACTGGCTAAGTACTATCTAAAACAAGGACTCTCCTCAGAGATCTACACCAAAATAGATAGCTTAGCCACTGCTAAAGAAATTTGGGATGAAATCAAGAAGCAGTTGCAGGGTACTGAGCAAGGAGAATACATCAAACATACCCAACTGGTCAACAGCTATCATGACTTCAGTGTTCGAGAGAACGAGCTGCTTTCTGAAACCTATGGTAGATTTTGCAAATTGCAAAATGAAATGAGGTCAAACCAAATCATCAGAACTAACCTAGACTTGAACTGTGTTTTTCTGAAGTCACTGGGTCCTGAGTGGAAGGAATATGTTCGACTGTATAAACAAATCAACAAAGATCTCACTACAGTCACCTTTCACACTATATTTGAAGACCTCAATCAATACCAAGAAGAAATACTGAAGTCTCTTCCCAAACAACCAGCTGCAGATCCTTTGGCCCTGGTAGCAGTCGAAAGAATTCCAAGGGAATCTTCATCCATAACAATGAAGTTCAAACAGGTGATTATCAGTGAATCTGAACTGGAGGATGATGATGAAGATGTTGTTGAAGCTGCCATTCATGCTCTCTCTGTTGTTGGCAAAACCTTCAGAAATCGATTTAATAAAACCAATAACAGACAAAGGTTCACTTCTGGGTCTAAGAGACCAGAAAGGTTTGCTCCTATTGACAAGCCTAGATTTCAAAGAGAAGAAAGGAGAGACGAAAAGAAAACAGACTCGAAGTGCTACAACTGCGGGAGATCTGGCCACATGATCAGGAACTGTCCACAAAAGAAGGTCAAAGATGCTGAGTACTACAGACAAAAGTACCGCCTGTCAAAACAAAAGCAGGCTGGGAATGCACTTATGGTGGAAGAAGATCAGTTCCTGGAGGACACAGACTCCGAGAGTGATCCAGATGGTGAGGATCAAGCACAGTTCTGTTTCATGGCTAACAATGGAGCAAGTGATAGGGATGAAGAAGGTGGTGATCTCTCCGATGCTGAGGAGGAGACTGCTGAAAGCAGAAAGGTACATTCTATCTCTGACTCTAACATGGGTTTTAACTTCGAACATATACAAACTATATTAAAACACATGAAAAAGTTAGAATTTAAGGTGACTAAACTGAAAAATAAAAATCAAGTGTTGAAGGAGGTCATTCATACACAAGACAAAGATGCACAAGTCACAATTGAACAGTTAGAGAAAAAAATAAATGAATCTATAGTTCAATTAGCACTGAAAGAATCTGAATTTCTTGAATTAACTGATAAAACCAACATCATTATACACGATCTCAAAGCAGAACGTATTGGTGCAGAAAAAGATTCTGAAATTCTCAAAAATGATCAAAGTGTTCTTTGCTTGAAAATTAAAGAACTTGAAGACCTTCTAATCAAAAGAGGGCAAAGTGAACAAACCATCTTTTTGTACAAACAAAAGGAACGACCTTTTTCAAGATGGACATTCGATGGCCTTGGTTTTGAAAATCCAAATGTTTTGAGTAACGTATCTGCCAAACAGTTATACAATGCGAATCTTTTTGGCGAAGGACTCACTCAACGAATGGTGTTCGTTGGTCAAGAGGAACAACAACTTGAGAAAGATATCAAACAAACTCTTCACCTCAAAACTGAAATCCCCTTTAACTACTCTGACCTAAACGACTCATACTTCACTTTCCCTATTCCAACACTAAACTCCGTTGTCACCACACCAGTTTATACAGATGAGGAACTCTATGCTCCTGAAACGCCAAAACCCCAATTCCTATATATTCCCCACAAGGAATTATAGCAAATGTTCCAAACCTTGCAAGAGTTTTGCTTCACCCATCTGGTACACGGAGACCTTACCAAAGCTTTCAACTCTGAAACCACACCTGAAACCATTCCAGTTTCTGAACCACTCCCAGAATCTATTCAACTGGTTCAAGAAAACACCATCCTTCACAAGCGTCTTCAAACAGTACTCAATCTTGATGGCAAGATCATTGATGACTTGTTCAAAGAAAATTTTGCATTACAAGAACAAATCAAGCAGGTCAAAACTAAGATGCAGCCTCCTACTCCATCTATTCTCCCTCCATATGCTGAACGCATTGAACACTCAAAGCATGCGTCTACTTCTTCTCAAGATGTCAAACCCAAAATAAAATCTGTTAACAATTCAAACTTGAAATCTCTAAAGCAAAAACAGATTTTCAAAAGGACATCCACTCTCACTTCTAATCAAATTTCTCGTATGAACACTGACATACCTGAATCCTCAAAGGCAGCTGCCGGTCGAACACGACTCAATACTAACCGTTTACATTCTGCTGCAGATGTGAAGAAGCTCGAGAGTGAAGAGCGTAAAATAAACATCACTTGAAAGAGAGTCATTCCTAGATCACATAGGAAATGTTCAAACACTAGCCAAACATGTGAACAAATTTTGATGTTTGATTCTGTTTGTAATCATTCAAGTTTACATGATAAAAATGCCTCTTCAATGTTTTGTATTAGTGATGGTTGTTTTCATGGTCATTGTGAATTTAATTGTGAGTATGATCAATTAAGGAAATGAATAGGAATTAAACCATGTGAGGAAAGGACATACTTTTACGCTAATCAAATCTGTGTTCCATTTGTAAACTCAAAAGGATACATTATTCATCAGTGGATCACCACTCGTCAGTCACATGCACTCAAACGTTTAAACAAATCAAAACGATTGCTGACGATCAAAGAACTGGAAGTCTACAAACGGAAAGGCTATGAAGCATTCAAAAAGGCATGGATTGCTCACGAACAACACCTGCATTCTCAAAAACAATCACACAATCAACCTTCCAAAAATGCCAAATCTTCCAAACCTAAGCCGATACCAAATCAACGAGCAGTACAACCTTCTGCTCCTAAGACTCTAGTTCAGCATAAGCAAGGTGATGTTCCTAGGCCAAAACAAATTCTTCAGAATTCTTCACAAAAATGGATTCGCAAACACAACGCTTCCGCAACTCTATCGAATCCTAAGCTTCCGATTCCATCAACTTTCAATCCAAAGGTAGTAGAGAAACTTCCAACTAAAGCAACTCTTTCTAAATCTGTCTCTTCTCAACAAAAGATTAAACACACATGGGTACCCAAGGATAGATCACTAGAAGTTTCACCACCAAGAATTGAAATAGTCACAACTGAACCACCTCTAGGAACTAACAATCAAGGACCCATTTATATATGGGGACCTAAACGTGCTTTACTCTCTTGTTGCAGGCGCCTCACTTGTGGTACCTGGACTCCGGTTGTACCAAGCACATGACCGGCAACAAAAGTCTTCTCAAGAATTATGTTCCTAAGTACTCTGGGAATGTACGTTTTGGGAAAGACAATGTTGCACCAATAATGGGGTACGGAGACATAGAGAAGAAGCACATCAAGATCAAGAAAGTCTCCTATGTTGAAGGATTGGGTCACAATTTGTTTAGCTTCGGACAATTATGTGATAAGGACTTGGTGGTAGTATTTAAGAAGAACAAATGTTCTATGCAACTGAAACTGGAGATGAATTACTGACAGGCTCTAGAAAATCTAACCTGTATTCAATTGATTTGGAGAAATACGACTCCCTACCTCCGTGTGTCTACTGTCCGAAGCTTTCACAGATCTTATTTGGCAATGGAACAGAAAACTCTCTCATGTGAACTTTCAAAATATTAACAAGCTAGTCACTGGTGACTTGGTGAGAGGCATTCCCAAGTTAAGATTCAAAAAGGATCATCTGTATGAAGACTGTGAGAAGGGAAAGATGAAGAAGGCTTCTCATAAATCAAAAAAGGTGTTCAGCACTACCAAGCCTCTGGAACTCCTGCACATGGATCTCTGTGGTCCTATGAGAATTCAGTCCAAAAGTGGAAAGAAGTATATTCTAGTCATGGTGGATGACTACTCTAGATATACTTGGGTCAAGTTTCTGCGATCAAAAGATTAAGCCACTCCAACAATCATTTCCTTCATCAAGCAACAGCAGAATAAGCATAGTCAGAGTGTTGTCTCAATCCGTACAGGCAATGGAACTGAATTCAAGAACAGTACTCTGAAGAGCTTTTGTGACCTTGTTGGAATCAACCATCAGTTCTCTGCTGCATATACTCCACAACAAAACGGTGTTGTGGAAAGACGAAACAGAACTTTGGTTGAAGCTGCCCGAACCATGCTCTCATACTCCGGGCTTCCACCTTCCTTTTGGGCTGAAGATATTAACACTGCCTGTTATACGCAGAATCGCTCTTTTAATAATAAACGCTTTAATAAAACTCCATATGAACTGGCCAATGACATAGTACCTAATATCAAATACTTTCATGTCTTTGGTAATAGGTGCTTTGTACTTAATGACAAGGATAATCTAGGCAAATTTGCTTCCAAAGCTGATGAAGCTATTTTCCTAGGTTATTCTACTAAGTCCAAAGCCTACAGAGTTTTTAACAAAAGAACAAAGAGCATTGTGGAAAGTATCAATGTAACATTTGATAATGCATTAACTGTTACAGATCTTCCACCTAAATCAACACAAAACGTTTCTGAACATACATGTTCATGACCGGTGCTTAAAAATAAAGAATCAAACAATCCGTCCAGTTCAAATACTAATCTAGACTTTATAATTGATTTCTTTAGATCTGAATCTTCTCCTGTTTTAACTGACAACAGGAACAATATAGTAGTACAAGCAAGTGTTACTCTCACGGCTCTAACGGTCACTGACACGAATCCATTTGCAGATCTCTATGCTGAGGATTCTACATCTGTCTCTGTCACTCGTCCCCCTGTGACCTCTCAGATTTCTGACCTAGAGAGCCTGCCTGTGTTTGATTCAGACCCACATTTCTCCCGTGAAGATGAAGAGGAATCACGTCACTTACAAGATCTTATTCCTTCATCTTCTACTTGCCACGAGATAAAGTGTAGATAACTGATGCAACACTCGAGGGGAAGTGTAATTTCATATGTCTATCTGGCTTTACACATACTGCATATGTGTAGGGGGAGAAAAGTCAAATAGACACATTCCTCAGCATTAAAATCTTGCAATCATCAAGGGGGAGTGTGTCTACAAACTAAAAAATCCAAAATATCTGAGAAAATAATTTTTCAAAATTTTAAATTCACTTGCTTATTTCTTTATCTGTGTCTTAACTGTTACACCTATCTATGCAGATAAGATGACACAAGCTATTGTTGACCCAGAGGAGATCATGCCTCAGGCTGAGTTTCTGCACTCCAACACTCATGAGAATAACCACTATACTGACCTTACCAAATTGAGAAATCCTTCCTACCCTATAGTCACTGAAATACTAAAAATCCACCCTTTCAACCATCTTTTTACCTACAACCCTCCTACTACTGGCACCCATACTCCTGAACTTTATGTCCAGCAATTCTGGAGGACATGTGAAATCCGAACAAATGCCAAGGCTCAAGAGGTGATCTATGCTGAAATAGATGAATACACTATTGAAATATCTATCAGCCGTCTTAGGAACATCTTTAGGCTTCCAAAGGCAAACAGTAGACCACCAGCTACAACATTTGTTGACATTCCCGATGAGGAAGCTTGCCTAGCTACTGTGAGGAGTATGGGGTATGATGGTGAGCTTACAAAGAAAAATCAATTCAGGAGGACAAACCTCCACCCCAAGTACAACACCATGATGACAGTGCTCCAAAGGTGTCTAACACCTAAGCACTCCGGATATGAGTTCCCAGCGGAACATCAGCTGAAGATCTTTGTTGCTGCTGCAACTCATCTCCATGTAGACTATGCTTTCCTCTTCTTTCAAGACTTCAAAGCCACAATACCGAGGAAAAACTCAGCAAAGAAGAAGGAGGGCAACTTTTTTCCATACCAGAGATTCATTCCTATGATAGTCGAACATCTGCTATACCGTTATCCGGACATTCCTCGCTGGGCAGGTTTACCCTCTGTGAACCCCAAACTCTTTACTTTTATAAAACCTGCAACCCCGGTCAATTTACCTGTTCCAAGACCATTCCCTGTATCTCTCTTTGATTTATGTGAGCAAAATGATATTCTAGTTAGTTATAGGGCGAGTGTAGGAATACCTCCCATGGTTGTGCCAGAACCGGCCATACCTGCCTAGGGAGGAGTAGTAATAGGTGAGGACTTAGAGAATAGGCCTCAGACATCTATGGGAGATGCTGAACGGGGAGAGGAGAGAGAAAATGAAGAGAGGGGTGGAGAAGAAGGTGAAGGTGGAGTTATTAGAGAGGGAGGGGATGCATATGATCCCGCCACCGTTCAAACCATTATCAAATCTCTTTCTCAAACCACCCACACCTAAGCTGTACTAGAAGAACTTGGTCTTGACGCTTCTGAGTCATCCAGTTCCGAATCTTCTCACGATGAGTCTGCTTCCCAACCAGGAGGTGCCCCTACCTTTGAACCTGTCACTTTTCCTATGGGCACCCCTGAGCAACCAATTGAACAGCCAGCTGAAAGCACACCCTCCTTCATGAAACTAACTGAACCTCATACTACCTCTCCTGACCAGACCCAAACAGTTCAACCTATCTTTCCTCAACCAAGTGGTCTGGTCATAACCTTAAATCCTCCAACTCAACCTACTAATATTCCTACTACCAGACAGGCAATTGTAGCCCCAGAACATGACATTCCAGTCACTTCTCCAACTCATAGCCTATCTGTTGACACTGGTTCTGTTACTCCTGATTCATTAATTGCTCCAAATCAATATGCCGGATATGGTCTAGGTAGTGGTGAAGATGAAGATAATTTTGTAGTAAGGAGTGTGTAACACCCTCCTTACAGGCCTAGTGGGATTAAGGTAATTAAGTCGAATTACTTTCACTAATTGGTTGATTATTTGATTATGTGTTTAATTAATTGAATTTTAATTAAATTGAGAAAATGATTAAATAATTGTAAGTATTATTAGTGGGGTTTGATGAGGTATCGGTTTTAGACACCTAAACCCCCACCTTGCCACTATCAATCTCATTCCATGCAAAATTGATAAGGTGTAGTGTGTGTGTGTATACCTTCGGCCGAGAGCAAAAGAAAAAAAGAAAGAATCGAATTTAATTGTTGATCTTGTTTGTGAATCTACTCAATTGAAGTGTGTAACATCATCATAGAGGTTAGAATTCAGAATCAAATGTTAATTGTTAATTAATTTCGGATTTATATGATTTTATATGTGAAAATCCGATTGTATGAAATATGTGATGAATTCGTGATCTAGGATGCATGTTTGTTAGTATTTGATGTTAATATGATCAATACATGTTTAGAATTTAGTTCTGGAAACTTAGATGAGGTTGCATGCTTAAAATCAGATTAAAAATCAAAGTTGGAATGATTTTTGAATGTCTCGGATTTACTAAAGTATGAATCAGTTGGAATTGGAGTTTGAATGGCTCGGAATTGTTGAAATCCGACTGAAGTAATCGGATTTGATAGGAATCCGAGTAAACTGAACTATTTGCCTTAGCTTGTACTCGGATTACCCTTTACTCGGATTCCGACTAATATCGGAATTGGATTCACTCGGAATTCATGTTATCGGATTGTTGTTTCCATCGGATTGTTATTTCCATCGGATTGTATGTTGCTCGGAATTGATGTTTAGTCGGAATTGACTTTTATCGGATTGTGCATTGTATCGGAATCCGACTAGATTGGAATTGCCTTTACTCGGATTTGCTTTTGCTCGGAATTGTTTTATCGGATTTCATGTTTCATCGGATTTGACCCTATCGGATTTGATCTTATCGGAATTGAACACAATCGGAATTCCAACAATACCTATGCTCGGAATTGGTGAATATTGTGTTATGAAAGATCAACTCTTGAATGACTTGAAGATAAACATGAACTTATAGCCTTGGCTTATGAAAGGAATGTTTGAATTACCTAAGCTAAGGAGTTGGATGAATTCACAGAATTACAGATTGTAAAGGGTAATAGTGAATTACTGTATATTGTTTGAATATACATGAGTTGATATGTACTTGTGATTGTATGTACATATGTGTTTGATTATAGTATTATGCTTATTGTGTTATTGATTAAGCAAATACTGATTGTTAGTTGTTTGTTCAGGTGGAGACAAGACTCAGTAGTGAGGATAGACTTAGTTACCTGAACTTTTGAAGATATCGGTGAGTGGATATATATCTTGGATGTATAAAATATATCACCTGATTGTTGCTCTTTGAGATTTTATCTCTTGTTCTGTATATACATGATGTTGTTGTGAGATCAGCTTGGCGGTTGTTATTCAGCTGGGCCTATGTTTAGAGGTATACAGTATTAGTAATTGTCTTGATAAGCATTTGTTGTAATCAAGAAGTGCTATTATTTTTGTCTGTTGTAACTAGGCTATCGGTAAACCTTTGCTTTGGCCGGCATTTGGTTGAAGGTCCCGCAAGACCGCCGGTTCTCTTGTTTGTTTGAGCATTGTTGTTTGGGCTTTGTGCCTTGTATGTTTGTGATATCTATTCTCTCACTTAGCTTTGTGCTAATCCCCCACTGTTGAACTCTTTTACAGGATATTCCTGGTCAGTGGAAGATAGAGGTGTAACTGGAATTGTGGACTGATCATACTCTGATATTGAAAGTGTTTTTGTACAGAGCCTGTTTTTATTAGTAACACTGTGGTAGTTTTGTAAAGTTAATCAGCAAAGTTGTACTTACAATATTATATATATGTAATTATGTTATTAGCTTCCGCGCGTATTACAAATTTGTGTTTTAGAAAATACAGTGTTACAGAGTGTGAGTGAGAATGAGGAGGTGAGAAAAGAAAATGCGAGTGCTGAGGGATCCCTAGCCCCAGAAAGCCGGGTAGCCACATCTACTACGGGACTTGACATTGTTGGGTCTCGTAGTGAACAAGTCACGGTTATCCCACCCGTGTAGTCTTCAACCCCACCAAGCTACTACGGTGTCTCTCAACAGGCACCGTCTTCATTGCACAGGGCTTTAGCACATACACTAGGTCTACCTCAATCGGGAGTTAGACCTATTGAACATAGAGGACCGCCTCCCTCATCCTCGACTCCTTTCAACGCACAACTCGATATACCGCGGATTTCCGCCTATCTTGATCAACACCGAATAACTATAGATGCAATGAGCTTGTACGTTCAACAAGTCTCCTCAACTTCCAGAGGTGGTATCTCTCAAGATGCCATTCGAGGATTGGAAGGAAATCCTGCTGGAGCCAACATCCCTGCTGCTCCAGTAGGTGGTACTGCCTCTGTGGCTGGTACCCAAACTGGAAGTCTTAGTTATTCCGGGTTTGTTACACGTGCAGAGCTTCAGGATTATATTCAACAAGCCGTGGAACCAATCCACCAACAACTGCAGACGAAAAATCAAAAGTTGGATCGGATGGAACAATCCTCCCAGGCCCAAGCTCAGCAATTAAATAGGATTGAGGCACTCCTTGCTACCAGATCTTCTACTCCTAAGCCACAGCCGCAACCTGATCCAACAACAATGTCAGTGGATTCTTTGAAAAGTCTTCTGTATGTCAAGCTCCTAGAACCAAGACTTGAATCCGCTCATGATCAAGACCTTCTGACAACTCTACGCAACGAACAACGTCTACAAGGAATATCCTTGGATGACTTTCAAGAGTTTCATGAAGATGTTAACCGTAAGATTGATGGGGTGACTAAAGGCTTCTACACCTCTTTGGAGAAGGTTACTAAGAGGCTAACATTACTTGAACAAACCTTTTAGGCTCAGGCTCAAAGCAGTAAGAGGAGAAGACTGTATATGAATTCTCCCTCTGTGGTTGCAAATGTACCTGTCGTACCTATTCCCCGTTTTAGTTCATACTTATCTGCAGGTACAAGTTCAGCTGGGTCCGGGAGTCAACAACAGATGAAAACTTCACAACAATTAGCCGATGAAGTTTATGAATAACAACAGAAGGAGAATGCTGACAAACAAATTGTACCTTATGTACCTCAGCAACAATCTGAACCGAGGCCAATAGATCTTGAAGAAGGTGAAATACCTTATGAGCAGTCCCATGCCGAGATGTTTAACTTATTCAGTGACTCAGAGGATGAAATGGAGGATTTATATGAGTCTATACACACATCACCTGCAAGGCATAAGGGAGAAAGCAGTTCTGCTCAACCAGAGGAGGAAACTGGGGATCCTTAAATGGAAAGACTCTTCAAAGGAATTGATGAATATGTCGAGATTGCTACACGCTCAAATTCACCCAGAAGGGTTGACAGATTTGATGATGACATGAGTGAAAGAGAACTTGCACTCAAAAGAAAAGAATGGGCTGCAATCTCCAGAAGAGAGGCAAGAAGTAAGCCTAAAAAGAAGAAATCTTCCTTCGATGTTTCTAGGGTTCTTAGTGATATCAACATTGAAGTTCATGAACAATTCCCTCCTCCTCCTGGTCAGTTTCAAGAATCAGCTGCCGATGTACTAGAAAGAAACAGATAGAAAAAGGCAGCTGAGAAAGCAAGACAAGAATCAGAATGGCCTTTGCCACAAAGCTTCATAGTGCCACCTGCTCCTCCAGTGTATCGTGGGGATCCAGGTCTTGATGCAGGAAACATGTTCATAAGAAGTGCTCGTCAACAACCAATATGGAAACGGTATTTTGTCAATGCTGCAAATCTTGAAGAAGGAATACCAGACATATTCAACACTGAGCTAATACAAGTTATTTCCCCTAAGTTGCGAAACATGGACGACAAACAGAGAAGAAGATATGAACACATCCTCACTCAGTCCATGACAAAACCAGAAGAAATCAGATCAGAGTATCCAATAGTTGAACTCATTAATGTCTATACTCAAACCACCTTCAGGATAAAGTATGCCATTTTCCACGTCAAAAGAGCTAACAACCTATCATACTTCCTCAATGAAGCAGATGTGAGGTTCGTTAATATTGAAGACATCAGCTTTATCTTTGACACCCTCTCTCAGAAAAGAGGGAAGTGGCCTGAAGAAGAGTTTGGAAAAGTTGCACTAATGAAATATATGAGGAATCTAATGGAATACTTTGAGGAACATGATATCCAACTCGGAGCTGAAAACAATTATCTGAAAGTCAATCTCTTAAAGCCTAACCAGAGCCATCCAGACTTAGAAAAGCTTGAAGAGTTGACAGTTATCTATGATGGGCATCCGAACTTCAAAGGTGATCGAGGCGTCGTCTCAAAGAATACAAAAGGTGAAAAAATCTTCATCAGACTTGATGAACTGATGGCATATTAAGACGGCACTTTGAAAATCCTTCATCATAAGATACATCAGAAAATTTGGGATAACCGTGCAGCCTACACTGATGAAGAACATGCTCAAGCCTATCGTGCTATAGGGAAGATGAGAACTACACTGGCAAGCAGAAGGCAAATACGCAAGTGGCAAGTGGCATTCAGGATTCGCAACAAATCAGCTTATGAATATTCTTATGTATTTATTTGTTGTGAATCGTTGCACACCTCACTTAGAGGGAGAATGTTAGATTATGAAAAGTGAGGGTATAATATGTAATTATTGTAAAGTTGGGCAAATGCTATAAAAGACATTTGACCTTCACATTTCAATCTAAGTTTTGCATATTTATAACTCTTGTCTTTGTGTTCTCTCTCTCAAGCTCTCGGCTTTCACTCTCTCAACCGAACACACATACAAACACATACTAATTATCTAGCATTGCTTCATCCGTAATAATTACGGGACCATCAGGGAGTGGCGAAGAGGTCTCAAAGCTTTGCGAGCTGATACCATATCTAAATTGAAGAAGGTGCTTCCTGATATGGAGAAAGAGGTATACAAATATTAGCATTATTGGTGGCAACTTGGGCAGGCAGGCATGTTAGGTAAAGGGTCAAAACATGTTCAAATTGAATGACTTGCTTTTTTGTGTTTGTCGGGTAAGGTTTACCCACAAACAATGTTTTTGGGTACATTTAATAAGTAGGAGTATGATTATGAAAAACATATAATCAGAACAATAATATAATTTCCAAAAAAAAGGTTAAGGAGACTGTGAACATTAGAAAAAGAACAGTCTGGGTGACTCAACTATATGATTCGTTTCACCTTTTTGTATCTCTTATAGTTAAATTATTTGATCCGACCCATTACAGATGAATCATAACCCAAATAGACCCCCTCTAATTCCAGCTTTAAGGTTATGGTCTACGGATTTAATGTCCTTTATGGGTGAAAGAAATGAGGATGATGAAGACACCAATTCTTATGAAAATCTTGAATCTTCACGGATAGATCATGTCTTATGTATAAATAGTCTTGAATCGTGACTGCTTATGCCATTAACGGAATTGGGAGATGCACATACATAAATAAAGGCATTGAAGTACCAAAAACACCTTAAAGAGAAGGCAGTGGAAGAGGTGGTGCTCTTCTTTTGGAAGTTTTAATCCATAATTACCATCAGTTATATGTGTAGTTTGGCTGTTTGGATTGATTATATAAGTGCTTATCTATGATTTCAGTTTTTTTAAAGATTAAGAACTATGGCCTTGGCAATTCCATCACATTGTTGCAAATCTTTCATCTAAGTTATGTTTTAGACTAACGGGTCAAGCATTTTAACGCAAACCTTGTACGGTCAGCAATTGCCACTCTTAAATAATTTTGTAACTTGAAGCCTGTTTGCCTTCAATAAAACCGGACAAAACCGTGACAAGTTGATTTGATTGGTATGAGAGGATATAAAATCATATATAAAAAATCTTATATACTGGCCCGTGTTTACACGGGCGTGAAATCTAGTCGTTCTATTTAAGTGTAACCAGTTTCGGTTCATTACATATTAATTAAGGATAAAGATAATTTGAAGTTTAATTACAAAAAGTGATTGTCATTCGATATTTTGGTCTGGTACCGGGTAAAAAACCAAACCCGTTGGAACCGGAACCGAAAGAAGCGAACCCGAAAAAAGAGAAAAAGTGGAACCGAGAACCGTACCGCTTATGTGTAATGAGGTCCGGTCCGGTTCTGGTCCAGTCCGGTCCATACGGTTATTTTGCTCATCCCTATTCATACATACAATTTAGACGTCGTATCATTTTTCAAATTAGCGTTAAATGACGTTTGAAAAAAAAGTGCTTTTTGGCCTTAAGATTATGGATTTAAGTCTTGATTGTGGATATAGTGTAAGATTAGGTGGAGACGTGCATGTTTGTTAATATCGATAGTTCAAACAAATTAAAACAAATCAGGCAAAATAGTAATATCGATTGTTGGGAGATTTAAGATTGGTTCATTGTGATTTTTTTGGCACGAGCTTTTTGCCAGGTCATGTTGCCGCAAAAAGTTATTAGGGGCGAGAATGTAACTTCTTAGGGCGTTATTTGTCATCGTAAAAATATGTTTTTTTGTAGAGAGAAAGAAAACCGAGAGAGAGGAGAAACCCTATATCTACACGCATACACACTTACCATTTGCTAGACGTGAAGATGGAGAGAAGTGGTTAGTGGTCGGAGCGTAGCGAGAGAGAGAGCATAGAGAGAGGAGAGTGCATGGAGTGAGATAGAGAGAGACTCTTGTGTCATGAGTTCTAATTAAGAGAGACAAATGTTAAATGGTTATCTTTTTTTAAACCTTCTTTAATTTAATACATTTATAGTTATGTTTTTTTATTATATTTACTAGTTTCAATACCCGTGTAAACACACGGGTAACCATTATAATTATTTATGTTGAAGTATCTTCTAAAATAAAAGACTAATTTAAAATTTTTAATTAGATGAACAGGACTGTAGCCAATGGCGTGTAGCCCAGTTGGTAATGGGACGGGGAGACTTGGAATGATGACAGACTGGTCAGGGGTTCGAACCCTGGCACCCCCGTTAGCCACAACCGCTGGGTGAGTCATGAATGCCCCTCACATCGGGATAGGCTGCCTGTGTGGGCCGGCTCGCGTGTCCGGTAATACACGTTTTTTGGAATGATGAACAGGACTGTAGAAACTAGAAGGGGGGCTTAAATAGTTTCTATGACATTTTTTCAAAAATTTATGTTAATAAATAAATATCTATACTACTATATAAATCATTTAACACACTCTCTTCTCTTTAATTTTAAGAGTCTTTAAAATTCAATCAATACAAAATCTTAACATTTAATTCTATCTAAATTAATCTCATCCACTCAATCTTTAATCATTTCACTCTCTCTCCTAATTTACTTTAATTTTTATTTACTTAAATACTTTTTCACACTAAAACACTCTCTCACACATACACAATTATTCACCTTCTTTAATATAATTTCAAAATATTATTAACTTCTCTATTTTTATTTTATATATATACATGTTTTTTATTATTTTAATGTCGTTTAGAATTTAATTTTAGAATAAATAAAATAGTTGATGTAAATAAAAGAAAATGAAAAATTGAAAAAAAACTGAATGTTGTTGTTCCGTTTGTTGTATAAAAACTCTTTCGTAATATT